>JARQOC010000003.1:710622847-711222847 GCA_033576535.1 Allobates femoralis
AAGGAACGATCAGCTGTTTCCTCGGACCCGCGTTCATTGGCCCCATGTTAAAGGCCGAGGATCGGATTTGGCCTAATTGCCATCCGATTTTGTGGGACCCGATTTTTTTCTGTGCCCAAAATCGGAGCAGTCTCCGATTTTGGGTACAGCAAAAAATCAGACACAAATCGAATCCCACAAAATCGGATGGCAATTAGGCCAAATCCGATCCGATCCGAAGCCCAGAGGATAACACGGGGGCCAAATCGGATCTGTGGCTGTCCGATTTACATCAGACAGCCACGGATGGAAGTAAATCGCTATGTGAAAGCAGCCTTATAAGTGGAGGACAGAAGAGCCTCTTAATGAAGAAGTTACAGGTCTGTGAGAGCAAGAAATCTTGCTTGTTTATAGGTGACCAAATACTTATTTTCCACCAAAATTTGAAAAAAAATTCTTTACAAATCAGACAATGTGATTTTCAGGATTTGTTTTCTCATTTTGTCTCTCATAGTTGAGGACTATCTATGACAGTGATGGCGAACCTATGACACGCGTGTCAGCACTGACACGCGAAGCCATTTTCAGTGACACGCGGCCGCCGGAGAAACTAGACTCGCTATTTGGATAAAAACCACAGACACGGACACAGCAGCAAAAAACTGTTGCGAGTCGGGTTTCCGACACGGCAATGCGAGCGCTTTCCGAGACATCTGCGATTTGTAAATCACACATTACTCGCTATTACTCGCTTCCCCATTCATTAACATTGGACTCGCTAGATTCGCAACGAGTAGCGAGTCCCGGGCTCGGACTCGCTAGACTAGAGTCAAGCGATTCCGAGTAATTTAGGACTCGCCCATCACTAACTACAGCTGAGGAAAAAAAAATGTGCTGGAGGTCTGTAGCCAGAACAGCAGAGCTCCGGCACAGAGCGTCTAGTCCTGGGACTTCCGGTAAGCGGAACTTCTGGCTGGCACAGCAGGGAGCAGCGGAACGCTGTGGGGGACGCATATCTGAGGCCCTGTGGTCGCTGTCTGGAGGTCCAGTGATTACTACAGCAACCATCCTCCAGTGAAAGGTTCTGGGCAGAATCTGGGGTGTCATGAATGTGTGATTGGCCATTACTGAGATAAGTGAGGGGGAGGCTGGAAGAGGCCTGTGCTATGGGTGCCGTTTCCCGCCATTAATTTACATAAGGAACGCCATCTTGCAGCATAGTACAGACTCCATTTCACCACTTTATTGTTGCGCACCCTATTAATCCCTATTTCTGCTTATTAACTCTGCCCTTTCCTAAAAGACAGTTAACCCCCAATTGCCTGCAGGGCTGTCTATAAATCTTCTGTCACTGCCCCTCTTATGGAGAAGCCAAAAAAACCAAGGTTAAGTAAAGGAAGTGGTAGTAGCAGTAGCCGACCCTTTCAAGAGACATGGACTGAGATGTATGGCATTATAGAAAAAAATGGCAGATCATTTTGCGTTCTATGTAGTGAAACGGTAGTAAGCAGAACGTGGAATATAAATAGACATTTTGACAGATAACCTTAGTAGCGCTTGCTTGGCCTTGAAGTGTACAAAATACCAACCTTCAATTGAAGATTTATTTTAGCCAATGAAATTCAGCAACAAAAAAGTCACTAAATCAGTGATGGCGAACCTGTGGCAGTCCAGCTGTTGCTGGACTGCCACAGGTTCGCCATCACTGGAAGAATTCCCCCTCCCCTCACTTATCTGACTTAGTTCATGGCACCCCACACAGGTTAAATAACAGCAAGACCAACAAAAGAAACCAACTGACAGATTAACAAAGAAGTCACTAAGCAGGTAAGTTAAATAATTATACATATTTGTTATTTAAACTATAAATATCGTAAAATTAGGGTTTTTTTTCTCAAGGTGACACACCTCCCGATTTATGCGCGGTTTTTTGGCGAATTTTGACACACCAAGCTCAAAAGGTTGCCCATCACTGATCTATGATGTCAATTACAGGCCTCTCTCATCTTTTTAAGTGGGAGAACTTGCACAATTGGTGGCTGACTAAATACTTTTTCCCCACTGTATATACAGCAATTCTACAGTATAGCAATTTATGATAAAAATCACATTCTCTTATGAACCCCAGATTTAAGCTGGATTTCTACACAGCATTGTAATGACATGAATGCAGGTTTTCAGCAGACCACCAGCTATCTTGGTGCTCAACGATCACCTTATGAGAGGGCAATAAGAGTGTGGAATGGCACACCCCCAAGATGCACACTTGAAGCCTCTGCCAGAGATTTACATCTAATTAGTTAACAGCATCGGGCAGAACTTAGCTTCTCGCGCTCCTGTTAGAAGCTGATTTCGGCTGTGTGGCACAACTATTATATGATGGAAATTATGCAAGCTCAGATTCTGGATTTGTATCAAATATGGCTACTCGACATATGATGTAATAGTACATCATATAATACTATTACATATGTCAGGAAGAAATATACGTTTTTCAATAAAATACACATGCTGCTGGCATAAAGTCCAATTTTAATCTATTTGCAGACCTAAATAATGGCTTCATTAGAATAAAGCTTACTGTACATTAAGACACTGAATTAGCATTTTCTTTCTATAACACTTGATACTTGAAGTCTGACACAAGTTTCAACATTAGTCAGGCTTTTTCAATAAGTATGAGGAATTTGGCAAGTGTCTAGAAATATAATCCTTTTATGTCAAACAAGCCAAAACTCTATTAATGTCTGCCAAGATAGGAAGAGATATTGGAGTCAGAGATGCAAGTCTTGTAGGTGGATCTTTAATCTATCAGCCAACAGGGAGTGCAGAGTGAGTGGATCTGACCGTTCTGCAAGATTACAGAATGCATTCCAATAAGATAACACAATGTGCTTAAAGACTGAGAAACAGCTAAAGGAAAACTGGATAGAGAAACTGCAAAAGTAGTCCAGGATATTTCTTGTTTTTTTTTTATTTCACCACTGGAGTGATACTTTAAATCTAAATTTCCAGACCCCTGTCTTATACTCACCCTCTGACATCTTCACAGCGCCGGTCCGGTCCGTCTTCTCCAGTTTGTGACCTTCTGCCTGCCCCAGTGTTTCATGAAGCACGCCAGAGGTCACAAATCAACACAAGTTTATGAACTGAACACTTGTGACATAACTTCTGACTTTCAGCCAAGAAGGCACCATGGGACCGTAATAGTACCAAAAAAAAGATGAAAATGCCAGTGGTTAAGTATAAAACTAGTGGCAGGGGACTTAGATTTAAAGCATCACTCCAACACTAAAAAAAAAAAAAAGTTGTGGAGTGGTGCTTTAAAGAAAAATAACTCACTAGGTGCCAAATACTTTGATTGCTGATATCTCCGAAATGAAGAGGCAAAATAAAATTTTTATGGCGGGTTTACACGTCGCGATATCGTAGTACGATTTCAATCAAAAGTCACGTGGTTCAATCGTCGGAGCCGAAATCGTGCCTGCGTTGTATGGTGTGAACGTCCAATACGATGCAGGCACGATGTCAATGCGATATCGGGGATTGAATGAGCGTGCTATTCAATGCTCCGATATTGCATAGCGATTGAAGCCGGATCGTGCTGTGTAAACGCCCAACTACGATGCGATTTCAAACGTCACCCATTCACTCCCATGTTAACTATGCGATCCTGGATTGGGAGGCGGAGACATCGCATGGACGTTGTATTCCGATATCGCAGCGTCTAAACATTCAATGCGATGCGGGAGGAACGTGCACTAATTGCGCACTCCCGCGCCATTGAACTGCGATATCGGATCGCAATTGACGCGTGTAAAGCCACCTTTATTCTGCACTGCAACCACTATGGCATTGTGTGTCCACATCAACATGAAAAAACTGGTCAAATATCTTCCATAAGGGTTTGCTCACATCTGTGTTAGACTGCTTTCACATTGCGTTTTAGTTAAACCCGATGCTGTCCCATGAAAATCGGACTGCATCGGATCTGAATCAGCCCCCATGTTATCCAATGGGGATCGGATCGGATTTGGCATAATTGCCATCCGATTTGCCTCCGATCTGATTCTGTCCAATTTTTTGCAGGAGCAAAAATCATGGACTGCTGCGATTTTAGCTCCTGAATAAAATCGGAGAGAATTGGATCGGAGGCAAATCGGATGGCAATTATGCCAAATCCGATCCGATGCCTTTAACATGGGGCCCTATGGAGCAGGGTCCGAGGAAACATCTGATGTATCCTCGGACCTGATTTTAGTGTACTGAGCATGCTCAGCACATGCTCAGTACACTAAACCTATTGTGTGCCGCCTAATTTCACTTTCGCAATGTATATACATACATGGAGTGTCTGTAAGGCTGGGGTCACACACACAGATATCTGGGCAGATATTGTTCACAGATCTCTGGTTGCAGTGAAATCATGGACAGATTGCTCCATTTGTACACAGCCAGAAAATGGAACCATGTGTCCATGATTTCACTGCAACCAGAGATCTGCAAACAATATCTGCACAGATATCTGTGTGTGTGACGTGGCCCTAAGACGTCTGTATTTTTCTCCCACCCATAGACTTGCATTAGTGAGTCTTGGCCATTTTACGTGCCATACACAGCATGCTGCAATTATTTCCTCAGGCTGAAAACAGAGAAGGAAAAACTTGCAGATGAACACTGCCTCATCGTACAAAATTGACATGAGTGCAAACTGATTTTTTTTCGGATTGCACTCGGCGGTTTTATATCCAAATGTGAGTGAACCCTAAGGATAATAACCATCTCCTGCATGTGATAAATTTATAATGGAGTCTCCCTACGTTCTTGATAGGTTCACTCAGGTGATGATTCAGATGCATTTGGATTAACAGGTGAAGTGTTTACTACATGCTAGAACAAAGAAATGTTCCTAAAAGCACTCATTAATCACTGGGATTATTTAGTGCAAAGTATGGTGCAACAAACAGTAACTTGTAGGCAGTGACTCATAGAGGTGTCAGCAGATCTATTTCATACCAGTAATACTGCAGAAACAAATGTGTTGGAATATGTTTAGTGCAAAAACTCCATTCCTGTATATGTAAGTATTTCATTGATAGGTTTGTGGTATTGTCTATAAAGTTAGATAAAGTTAGAGGTTAGATAAAGTTAGAGGCTCACACACAGGAAAGACTATGTGACTGTAACCAGTTTCCTGTGTCTGTACATGAGTGGAGAAGCGGCCTGCTGATGCTGCGCAGAGACACTTAAAATATGCATATTCCTGTTTCCACAAAGCCTATCATATCTGTGCCTGTTTATTGCTAATTAAAGCTCCGTTCTATTGTCAACACGCTTTGAGAGCATCCTAAATGATCAATCCGCTGCCAACAAATGCCGTTTTGATAATTATTATATAATAAAAATGTTTATTTGCTATTACTAAAATATAGTGGGTAAGATTCAGTGGATTTTATTGACTCTACTTTCACATGTGAAATCCTTTTATTTGCATGATCAAAAAGAGCCATAGGTGAACTAACTGACTTATCAAATACTCTTGTATCAGAAATCTTTGAAACAATTTTTTTTCATTATGAGATGAATCTTAAGGCCCCGTCACACACGTCAACATACGAGCGATCCGATCAACGATCCGACTTGACCTAGATCACTTGAATGACGTTCAATGATCGTTAGTGAAATGTCACACGTACAGATATCGTTAACAATGCAGCAACGATTCAGCGACAAGAAAACGTTACTTGCAGTCATTAGATCATCTACGTCCTTCAGTTCAGAATAGACGAGGTTGTTAACAATATCGTTATCAAGGTGTCACACACACCCATGCTGCAGCTTGGATGAACGATCATCATTTGGATTGTGGTCCGGTTCACCAACCTCCGATGAACAATCTGCCCGATTATCATTGATCGGATATACATGTTACACTGAACGATGTTGTTACGACATCATTTGAACAACTGAAAACCTGTGACGTTTCAATGATATCGTTAATGATATCGTAGTGTGTGACGGGGCCTTTATTCGAGTGATTGTCCACTACTCAGACATCCTCTTCTCAATCATTATTTCTTCCCCAAGTAAAATACTAATACCCATACTCTCCGCTGGTGTTGGCGTCATTCCAGCGATGTTGGCATTTCCTCTTTTGGGGCTTGACTACAATCAGCGGCTATTTTACTTTCCCCTCCTTGTGATGTAATTGACATGTGGAGGAACTGAGAACTGCAGTTGCTCTCTGACGTCCCCCGGATGTCTGATTTGTCCAAAGGAGGAGACAGTGATACAGTAGCTGATTGGCTGCAGGTCTCACATGGCGTAACAGTGTCACAAGAGCCAGTGCCAACACCGCTGAAACAGTGCAAGCATCAGAGGTGAGTATAGATGTGCTATTATTTTACTTCTGGGAACATAGTGATTGAGAGTAGCTTGTCCAAATAGAGGACAACCCCTTTAATATACTGAACACCTATTAAGGTACCTTTACACGCGGGAACTTTTCTAGGAATTTCACTGGCAACTTACTGGTTGCAGTGAAATCATGGAGACAGTGTTCCATTTGTACACAGCAACAAGATAGAACAATGTGTCCATGATTTCACTGCAACCAGTAAGTTGTCAGTGAAATCCCTACAAAAGTTGCCGCGTGTAAAGGTACCCTTACAGATGATGTTATAAAGGTTCATAAAGATTCTGTTAGGTTATGTTCACACTATGCATTTTTGATCCTGTTTTTGTGCTGCATTTTGGTTGAATTTTCTGCAGCAAAATTACACTGTGTGCAGAATTATTAGGCAAATGAGTATTTTGATCACATGATACTTTTTATACATGTTGTCCTACTCCAAGCTGTATAGGCTTGAGAGCCAACTACCAATTAAGTAACTCAGGTGATGTGCACCTCTGTAATGAGGAGGGGTGTGATGTAATGACATCAACACCCTATATAAGGTGTGCTTAGTTATTAGGCAAATGCCTTTCCTTAGGCAAAATGGGTCAGAAGAGAGAAATGTCCAAAATTGTGAGATGTTTTGCAGAGGGATCCAGCAGTCTTGAAATCGCAAAACTTTTAAAGCATGATCACCGAACAATCAAGCGTTTCATGGTAAATAGCCAACAGGGTCGCAAGAAGCGTTTTGAGCAAAAAAGGTGCAAAATAACTGCCCATGAATTGAGGAAAAAGCGTGAAGCTGCCAAGATGCCATTTGACACCAGTTTTGACATATTTCAGAGCTGCAACCTTACTGGAGTATCAAAAAGCACAAGGTGTGCTGTACTCAGGGACATGGCCAAGGTAAGGAAGGCTGAAAAACGACCACCTTTGAACAATAAACATAAGATAAAACGTATAATAAAACCTACAATTTTGGACCTAGAGGTCCAAGGAGTGGACAATCAAATATAACTACCTACAAACATGATCCAAAGGGTTAACAGAAAGTGCTGGGTTTCATAGATCCACCGCGCTGACCTCCAGTGAAGACAAACAGAGTGATGTATAAAACTCTGTTTAATGGGTAATTTGCCTACCGGTTTCGTGATTTCAGTTATCACTTCATCAGATGCCCTGGAGGTCAGCGCGGTGGAGCTATGAAACCCAGCACTTTCTGTTAACCCTTTGGATCCTTACTTTTGCTGGGCACCTGCTGCGACCATAACAGAGAGCGGAGTTAGTTGGTTGTGACTTGCACAACCAAATCAGGTGAGTCCTTCCACTAAAGGGGGGCACTGAGGATAATTGTACAAAAGGAAATTACTCTATGTGCGCTCCATTTCCCTTTTTATTGTACCTACAAACAGGGGCATAATCAACTCTTATACACTAATAAGAAGGAGAGAGCCTCTGAGCCAATCCAAATGCTATAAAGTTTTTATTAATTAGAAAATGAAAGAAAATTTTTTTACACAAACATATATAATTGGTGATAGAAACGACAAAAAGGCAAAAAACCCCATTAAAAACAGATCTGATCACCATGTAAGAAAGGGGGCACTCACAGTACTGACTCACCAACAGCATCCCATTGGAAAACCAATGTGGAAAGCTGAAATGAACTAAGTAAACATCAGAACCATCACAATGGTATAAGGTAGTACTACAAGGACCAGAAAATCACAAAAGTATATTGCATGTGTAATTCACATTAGAACCCTCAAATAAGGGGACCACAAGCACATTGAAGTCAAAGTTACATTATTGATTTAGCCAGTTACCTTGAGACATAGTGAGCCAGTAGATCATGCACCCCCCGCCTCAACACGTGTTTCTCCCGTCCAGGCTTCGTTTTTAACGGTGGATACCGATCGCTGATGCCGCATATACACGCCGCCATTACGTTCTCCACTGAAGGTATCTTTGTTCCCCGGAAGTGCCGACAGGTGCCGCGGCTAACTTCCTGTTGAATACCTTCCCTGCTTTACACGCCGCTACCACAAAGGAAAATGGGCGTACATATTTCGCGCCGTAAGTACATAGGCGTGACAGAGTTGTGTATTCCGAGATGCACAAGCATTGATTGGACAACACAATAGCGTCATGATTGGCCAGCCTGCACAGGAAGGCTGGCTACTACATGACGCCATTGCAATTGTGGACTGTGAATGGTCAGCTCTTTAAATATGGCGCCCTGTGAGGGACAGCTAATTGTTACACAGTAGCCCCCACCAATGATCGCTGATGGGGCGTGGTATCCATGACACTGTGGCATGCTCCTGGGAGTTCACTAGGCAACGTAACATCCATGCTTGTGCCCCGTTTAGACGCCATTACCATGGCAATTGTGCCTTTCTGTTGCCTTCGGTTTTTGAGCACGGCTCAGCAACAGGTATCTGAGTCAACTGCAGGACACCGGGAGGAACTGCCCTATTTACACGCCGCCATTTCATAGCAATTTCATGGCAACAAGCACAATTATCCCCAGTGCCCGGCAGTTGCTACCTTCCTGTGGTGGCGTGTAAAGGTACCTTTAGGACACTGTTAAAGCATTGAAACCGCATGTAAATGATGCCAGCACTGACAATAAAACCCATTGCCTCAATATAATATCCCCCTTTGCAATCACATTTGAAAGTTAGTGGTACATCACAGGAAAAAGATTCTAACTGTACATTTTCACTGTGAATAAAAGCAAAATATATTGTCATCACCATAACATTAGTTATGTACACTTTCACTTGCCAAAAGGAGATTGTGTCGACTAAACCTCTAACACTAGCATTATTTTTGGAGTCTCAAAGGTTCACTTCAGGTGAGGGCACATGTGACTCGCACAAGTGCAATGCAAGGAAATTTCGCAGTGTGTTTGGCCTCATGTTAGACAATGCTGCAGATAAGATCTACAATTTTTTTCCTCAGCCCTAATCGCACTGAAGAAAAAAATTGCAGCATTCTACAACTGTCAGCAAGTCTCCGATCACTTGCCCCTATACAAGTCTATGGGTATAAGTGAAACATCGCACTACACTAGGATGTCATCCAAAAGAAATGTGCTATAAATTTAGACTGTTAATGGAGGAGATGGAGAGATTAATCTCTACCTCTCCTCCGTAGTATTTGTTCAGTTGCATGACACTTGGCTCACACTCACAACAGATCCTGAGTAGAGTGTCACTAGCTGTTGCTCTCGCATCGGATGCTATATGCTAGTCTGACCCTAATACAACTGACAATGCCTATTATGATCTCCCTACCCATGTGACCGATAATCCATTATAGAGCTCAAAGAAAAGTTTTAAGCCTTGAATATGCGTCACTGAAGTTTTGAAATGTACTAGTCTGGCATTGGCGCACAAGTCATAGAGCTGGCACCATTTGTAACATGTAAAGCGAACTTGTCAGCAGGTTTTTGCAGCTTCATCTGAGAGCAGCATGATAGACAAAAAGACTCTGAATCCAACAATGTATCACTTAGTTTATTGGTTACAGCAGTTCTGACAAAATCAGAGTTTTTAGATTTAGCAATGCAGCAGAGTTAAGGAAGCTGCCTTTGACCACTCCAGGCTCTCTGCATACAATGTCTGTAGACAGTGAGCCGGTAATCAAAGCAGGGGGTGTATTGGACTACTAAACATGAGGCAAAATGGTCCAGAAATGATAATCTCATGGTGCTAAAACAAATATTGCAGGTGAGTAACAGCACAGACATAATAATAAGATAATTGATAAGAAACATGGTTGACACCCTCTGACACGGCCTCTCCTGCTGCTCTATGCTATGGTGGACTTCATTTCTCCCACACACCTCACACTGGCAACAAACATGGTGAAGTGGGTCTTCTCCTTTCTAGCAACTGTACCTTCAACCCAACTCCTCCTCCTTCCTCCCTTACCCTCTCATCTTCGAAGTGCACTCTGTTCATATATACTCTCCTTCCAACCTCCAAGTGGCTGTCATTTATCGACCCCCAGGTCCAACCACTGTCTTCATTGACCAATTCTCCATCTGGCTTCTTCACTTTCTCTGACATTCCCACCATCATCATGGGTAACTTCAACATCCCCATTGACATCCACCAGTTAGCAGCCTCCAAACTCCTGTCACTTGCTTAATCCTTTGGCCTCACTCAATGGTCTTCCACAGACACCCACACAGGCAGACATACACTAGACCTCATCTTCACCTGCCTCTGCTCCCTAACTAACCCCACAACCTCCCCTCTCCCCCATCTGACCACCATCTACTTACCTTCTCATCCTTGTCCTCCTCACCTGCCACCCATGTCCACCAACTAGCAAACCCTCGCAGAAACCTCACACACGTTGACACTCACATACTCTCTGACTCTATTCTACCACTATCCTCCATGTCCTCACTCCATGATACAGATAACGCCACCACTTTCGACAATTCTACCCTCACAGCAGCAATTAATGCAGTTGCCCCTCTCGTTCACTGCAGAGCACGACGAATCAACAGGCAACACTGGCACACAGACACCACTAAAAAGCTGCATCGGGAGTCTAGGGTTGCTGAGCGGTGCTGGAAGAAAACACACTCACAGGAAGACTACACAGCATTCAAACAAGCACTTCTCATATTCAAGTCAGCACTCACCACCACTAAACAAAATTGCTTCATTACCCTTATATCCTCTTTGTCACACAACCCCAGGCAGTTATTCAACACATGTAACTCCCTCCTCCACGCCCCACTGCCCCTCCTACTTCTCGTACCTCTGCAGAAGACTTTGCAACACACTTCACCAGCAAGATCTATCAGATCAGACAAATCTTTGCTAACCAACCATCACAACCCCTATGTATACCAGACTACTTTCCTCCCCCACTAACCCTCCTCCCTTCCATCACTGAAGGAGAACTTACACACCTCCTCTCCAAATCGCACCTCACCACTTGTGACATCCATGTGGTGTCCGTGTACAATGTGTTTTTAACATGGTCTTTCCCATGCTGTATTAAGTTTGAAAAGAGTAGACAGATAGGATAGATAAATTAAATAGAATAGACAGATAGGGTAGATAGCTTGAATAGAATAGACAGATAGATACGATAGATAAATTGTAGAATAGATCCTGCTGCTGCTTCCAGGGGCGCCCATTAAGGTACATGCATATTCACTGCATGGACCAGCAAATGGCTAATCACAGGCGCTCACACTCTTTGAGAGCCTCTATGATTGGTTATCGAGCTCTCCCTTCTGGCCTGGAGTAGGAATTGTGTTACATGCTGTGTATTACCTGGCATGGGGTCCTCTTCCTGCTTCCAGGCATGACATTACCCCTCTGAGGGAGGGAATGTCACTGTGGCAACCAGACTCTGAGGTGCCACAAGCGTTCTTGACTGTTGCAGTCAGACTGCATTTCCACAATGTGGATGATGATTGTGCTTCGTTGCCATACACATTAGCGTATGGCAACCAACCTGCCATCCATAGAGTGTTAAATAAATAAATAATTAAAAAAAAAATGCGTGGGGATTCGTTGTATTTTTAAGTCTAGCCCAGTGAAAGCGAACAGCTGCGAGCTGCCACCCTCCACTGCCTAATGTTACCTTGACCGAAAAAAAAATTTGTGGGCTCCACCCTATTTTTAATTGCCAGCCAAGGTAAAACTAGGCAGTTGCAGGCTAGTATTCTCAGTGGGGTGAGGGCCCATTGTTTTAGGGACCCCCACGCTAAAGAATAACAGCCCGCAGGTCACCTCAGTTAACTCTCTGCATACTCCGCCACAGCTCCTGAATGACCTGCGGGGATAGCAGCCAGGTAAGTAGGGAATAATTGAGCTTACCCAAGGACACGTTGCCATAGTAACCGCTCGCTCGGTTACTATGACAACAGTGTCCTCGGTGATGTCACCGCTTCAATGATGTATAATCAATGACGCTTGTGGCACCCCAGAGTCTGGTTGCCACAGTGACATTGCCTACCTCAGAGGGGTGATGCCATGCCTGGAAGAAGTAGGAGGTCCCCTTGCCAGGTAATACACAGCATGTAACACAATTCCTACTCCAGGGCAGAAGGGAGAGCTCAATAATCCGACTTCAGGGAGCTGCTCTTTCTAGTCGGGAGTAGGAGGCAGTTAAGTTTGTTAGGCCGTTAGTCTGAGGAGAGAGAAGAGAGAGGAGTGGAGACAAGGGCTCTTGGGAATTGGAACTGCGTCAGAGCTCATCCCGGAGTGAAACACTGACAAAAAGGACGCCAGAGTCCTTGGCTGTGTGGGTGCTGTACGCCAGACTGAATGCCCGAAGGAACCACAGCAGACCAAGAGCCTGGGGCTGCCAGTGAAAAGGCAGAGCCCATGATAGGCTTACGCTGTCTGGCACACAGGTTAGAACCAACATTCAAGAGAGGGCCACAACTTAGCTACAGGCAGCAGGGACCCTAAAAGGGAGTGCAGTAGGAAGGCATCCAACCCCATCTGGTGAGGTGGACCCCCGAATGCTTCCAGGCTAGCAGGACTCTTTCGATCATCTGTAACTAGTACCCCGGATTGCATTATTATCTGCAAAGAAGTAAAACTGCACTTTTCTGTGTTTCTTGCTTATTCTCTCCAATCCAACAGTCACCACCACCTGAACAGACTGTCCTACCTGCCCTGGGGCCCCACTCCACCCATGAGGAGCTGTACTATCTTTGCTGCTTCGACAACTGCCCCAGTGGTCCTGAACCACAGTGTCAGCCATCTCATGCCTTATACCACGGGTGGCGTTAGGAGTCAATCCCATTTTTTATGACAAAGCTAAGGTCAAGGAGCATGACATGACATCCTTGATGAAATATTCGGCCCGGTTGCGAGTTCCCCATGGCCCTGGAGGGACGTGTCACGCTCATTTCAGGGGCTGCTTTGTCCCTGCTCTGTCCCTCTCTGTTCGATGTGCACTGCACAATCTGCAGTGACAGCATGCACTTCATTGTTGTCCTGCATTTTGTTTCCTTTTACAGTGCCATAGATCTTACTACCAGGGGCGTAACTACAATAGGTGCAGGGATTGCGATCGCACCTGGGCCCTGCAGCCTTGGGGGGCCCCGAAAGTCCCTTTGGCCTATAGAAAAACACTAAGGCTGCTTTCACATCAGTGTTTTACGCTGATCGCGGCAGTTGCGGTGAAATAACCGCAACTGCCGCAATTACCGCATAATGGCTGCACTTGCGGTTCACTTGCGGCAAGCCCCATACAAAGTCTATGGGGCTTGCGGTAAGTGTGCGGCAGGTGTGGCAAGTGCGGTCTCGGCACTTGCGGCAGGTGCGGCCGCGAAAAAACCGCGGTATGCCGCGATTTTTTCACGGCCGCACCTGCCGCAAGTGCCGATACCGCACTTGCCGCACCTGCCGCAAGCCCCCATAGAATTTGTATGGGGCTTGCCGCAAGTGAACAGCAAGTGCGGCCGTTATGCGGTAATCGCGGCAGTTGCGTTTTTTTCACAGCAACTGCCGCGATCAGCGTAAACCGCTGATGTGAAAGCAGCCTAATACGATTAAAGATTTCCAATAATTTGGGGCCCTGTTGGAGCTTTCGCATCGGGGCTCCTGTGCCTGAAGTTACGCCACTGCTTACTACCATTATTTTATAGCACAGACGTTTGGGTCTCCATACACTTATGGTGCATATGGGTCTCAAGCTCAAGTTTGGACAGGATCCGGTGAACCTGAACATTTGCGAGTTCGCCTATCTCTGCTAGTAACAAATCACTAATTGAAAATAAAAGTTCAGTTTTGAGGAAGAGTTTGATATGAACTTGAAACACATAAATAAAACAACTTGATACATTACTAGATGTGGAACTACTCCTCTTTCATAGCAGTGCAGTCTGCCAGAATATCTATCTCCTACTTTTCTTCAGTAACACATAGCTCACATTCCTTTGTGCTCAGTAACAGAAACACATGTAATATTCATGGTCAAGAGGACATTTAGTACATTTTGATGAATTCATGTCAATTTCATTCAGCCCCCGCAGGCATGTTGGTCAGATGTATGGGCCCTTGTAGCATTCTAAATCCTATAAAATAAAATAAAAAACTGACTTGCAGATTCTAGCAGACAAGTGTGAACAGGTGCAAACCGTAAATACAATAAACTAAACAATTGACAGCTGATGAACATTATATAAATAAATGATGACCCTGTATTACTGCTATTAAAAACAGAAAAGTTTAGATACTTAGTGCATAAAATGGCCAGTGTGTGAGAGCTCAGCAGCCAACTATAGAGATACACCTTGTTGTTGGGATCGTATATGAGTCTGCCAGATCAGAATAAGGTGTGATTCATAACTACTGAGACCTTATTTCCACTACAGTGCAATACCTGTGTGCCTCACACCCTTGTAGCTGACAAATGACATTTACTTCAGGCTTGTCTCCTCTTCATTGGATACCCAATCCAAGAAGTTTCCAATGAACAGTTCCAATCAAGCTATTCAGGACAGCGATAATTTATTCTGAACAGATGATAGGTCTGTGTTCTTTTACTCTGTTTTCTGCAAACTTTGGGGGTTTTGCCTACAACCAAGTATCTTCCTGTCTGTCTAACCACCATTTCAGTAATTACAGCAATACTCCTATCATTGAAACCACATGTCTACTATTTAAGTGCCCCTTGTTCTGCCCAAACAGTTCAGGCTTGTTGGGGCTTGGACTTCACAAAACCACTGACGGTGTTATGTGGTATCTGGAACCAAGATGTTAGCAGCAGATTCTTCCAGAACTGGAAGTTGTGATAAGAAAAGCCAAGCCAAATAAACATTTTGAACTCTTTGGCATGTTCATCAAAACATTTCTCAACAGTGTTTGCGGGGTGGTATTGCACATAATAATAATAATAATAATAATAATAAATCTTTATTTATGGAGCAGCAATATATTCCACAGTGCTTTACAATACAGTGTTTGTTTACAAGCGGTCATAGGTAACAATAAAAAATATACAATACAGTAGGTAATTAAAGTAGAGAATCAATGTAAAAAATCCAATACACTAAGCAGAGAATCAATGTAAAAGTACAATAATTAAAGGAGAGAAACAGTGTAAAAAAAATAAAGCAAAAAAAGAATGTAAAAAATACAGTACAGTAATTAGATACAATACAATAAGAATAGAATCAATGTAAAAAGTACAATACAATAATTAAGGCCAAAATTAAAGGTGTCCCTGCTCAAAAGAGCTTACAATCTGCAACGGGATAGGGGTTACACAAGGTACAGGGGCTTATGACAGTGATGGTCCAGGCATCTTGAGGATGAAAGAGGCACACCTCTTAATGAATCAGGTGAGGCGCATAGTGCATAGTGGTATATGCTGCTATGTGATCCGCTCTACAAATCTTACTTTAGCCTCTGTTGTAGTAATATTTGTGACATAGCGAACACTGGTGCTTATCATGCATGTGACAAGCGGGGGTCACCAAACTTTGTCCTGCCCGGGCCCCCCACACTTTGCCGGAGCCTGGGCAAGAATGGTGTGAAAATGTCAAAAGTCTAATTTGACAAATCTCCTATATATTCAATGTCTCATTGTTGAAAACATACAGCACAAAGACAGCAATCAGATGGCATCCATGTGTTGTATGTGCTTACACGGACCTGGCGGACCTTGCGACCAGGGGGCCCTGGTGCAGCTGCCAATGGTGAGGAGCGGTGGGGGCTGCTATCGTACTTCGGCGAGGACCGGGGGGGGGTGCTATCGGCCGACGGATAGGACTGGGGTGGGGGGTTTGATAGCAGGCGACGGTGATGAGCGGAGGGGGTGGCATTGTCCATATGTGCTGCTCCTACCTGCATCGAGCGAGCCACACAGTCCTGGGAGCCGGGGCAGCAGAGGAGAGGGGGGCGGGCTCAGCCAGGGGAAGCTTCCCTTGGTTAACCCCCTCTCCTCTGGCACATTGGCACAGGGTCATGGGGGTCGGCTGGGGGCCCCCCTGCAGGCTTGAGGGCCCTAGCCGATAGGGGCCCTGGTGCAGCTGCACCAACTGCACCACGGTAGGTCCGACCCTGGCTGCCAGAAGAAAAAGGACATATCGCCATGTGGTTCACAGGGATACACAGTCTGTGTGACAGCAGGGACATGTGAGCAGCACCATGGGTTATAATGAGTCCTCTGTGACATCCGTGAATAAAATGTCACACGTCAGGCAGTGAAATATACTGGAAACACATACATGTAATGTGAAGGGGCTTAACGTTTATTGCTGAAAATGCATGTGAATATATTCGATGCTGGCATTTTGCTTTTGTGTATATTTTATTCATTGGAAAGCCTGATGCTGCACCAACTCCATTCTAGGTCTAGAGTATATATATATAAGGCGGCCGTCACACGCTACAATATCGAGAGCGATATTGTAAGCGATCACGTGCACGCGCGATCGCTAACAATATCGCTCACATCGCTGGTGAGATGTCACACAGACAGACTCACCAGCGATGTGGACCAGCGAGATCGCTGGTAACTATGGTACACATTGGGTTACTAGGCGCCGCGCGGCGCTTAGTAACCCGATATTTACCATAGATACCATCTCCCAGCATAGGCTCTGCCGCTGGGAGATCGTTCATCGTGGTGTCACACACCACGATGAAGCAGATTGTTCAAGCGATTATCGCTTGATATGAGCTTTGGCTCACCAATCTGCGATCTAGCGATCAATTGATTTTACATTGTAAAATCGCTTGATTGCACGCAGCGATGCACAAACAATATCGCGTAAGCGATCAAAAAGCAGATCGCTTAAGCGATATCGTGCATTAAATTGAACCGTGTGACAGCCGCCTAACATAGACATTATAGGGTTTTGTGGTCATTAATAGTAGTTAGGAGAAATTTGCAATAGAGCAAGCATCAGTCAGTTGGCGCATCGAGAGGCCATGAGATATGCTTCAGATTGCTGAAGATTGAAAGTGTAACGCAGAGAGTGTGAAGTGGCTCTGAAAATAGCAAGTGTTTGCAGACAATTTTCCAACAGCAAACTTTCGAAGACTTTAGAACTCAAATAATGTCCTGACTCACATTTTGTGTAAGTACTAAGAGAAACACCCAAGTGTGACCTGTAGTGATTGACCAAGTCAGTCTGCCTGTCCTGAGACCATTTTTAGTAAGGCTACTTTCACATAACGATTTTTTTAAATCCGATGCTGTCCGATATAAATCGGACAGCATCGGATCTAAACTGATTCCTGCAGTCGGATGCCAAATAGGCATCCGATCCGACATTCTGCAGGATCAGTTGCTGTCACTGTCACAGCTGTTCTCCCCTGGTGCTCCCCCTCATCTCCCCTGTGTGTCCCCCTCATCACCCCTCTTTTTCCCCCTCTTCACCCCTGTGTGTGTCCCCCCCTCTTCTCCCCTGTGTGGCCCCCTCATGTCCCCTGTGTCCCCCTCCTCTTCTCCCCTGTGTGGCCCCCTCACGTCCCCTGTGTGGCCCCCTCATGTCCCCCAGTACTCCCCCTCCTTTCCCCTGTCCTCCGGAATAAAAAATAAAAAACATTTTATTCTCACCTCTCCCCGAGCCCCCGCCGTCTCCCGCCGTCTTCCTGCAGGCTCCCGGTGTCTGCAGAGGTCTTCTTCATCTGTACAGGACTTGCGGTGATGTCACAGTCACGTGACAGCAGGTTACACCATGGTAACCTGCGGTCACGTGACTGTGACATCACCGCAGGTCCTGTACAGAAGTAGAAGACCTCTGCAGACACCGGGAGCCTGCGGGAGCCACCAGGAGCCTGCAGGAAGACGGCGGGAGACGGCGGGGGCTCGGGAGAGGTGAGCATAAACTTTTTTTTTTTTTAACCCCTGCCTTCCAGATTGGAGCATTTTTACTGTACTGAGCATGCTCAGTACAGTAAAATCGGGTCCGAGGACACATCCGATGTATCCTCGGACCCTGCTCCATAGGGCCCCATGCTAAAAACATCGGACCATATCGGATGTGCACTAAATGCCATCCAATTTGGTCCGATCCGATTTTGTCCGATTTTATTTTCGGTGCAAAAATCGGAGCATGCATGTTAGACTTTAACTTCCTACTGTTTCAAGAAAATAACATATGTACATAGCAACAATAGTCAGATCTAGATTCTATATTTTGTATTGAAGTGTCAAATGAGCCACTGACAAGGTCATTGTGAAAGGATGGTCAGCAGGGTCAGCTGTGACATCGCATATTAAAACTCGTGGATCCTGTGTTATCAGATATACATAGAGGTGTTACCAGTCATGTGATCCTGCCTCTAAAGGCCGCTTTACATGTCGCAATATCGATTCCGATATTGCATACGATTTCACGGGAGCGCGCACGTTTTTGGCACTTGTCCAAAATCGCTTAGGAGATGTTACACAGGGAGATATCGCCAGGCAACGCAACTACGATGTCAAAATGCTACTCTTGCACACTGTGTCTGAGCAACTCAGGGAACGACCAATTAACATTGGAGTGAATGGGGGAAGTTGTGCTCCAAATCGTAGTTGCGCTGTCACACAGCACGATCCTGCCAGATCGTCAAGCCAATATTGCACAGTTGAAGAGCATGCACAATTCACAAACGATATTGAAGTTGCATTGTTTTTGAGTTGCGTTGCCCATTTACACGACACAACGCACGAACGATATCAACTGCAACGCCCGAACCGCGTGACTTTTTATCGTAGTTGCGTTGCGATATCGCGACGTGTAAAGCAGCCTTAATATTATGGAGCCTTGCTGTAAACTGTTCCTAAAAGAACAGCAATTATGAGTCTAAAGGGTCCTCAATGGCTAATGTGGAAATTGCAAGATAACAAATTTTGTTGTTTTTTCATTAAATACATATAACACAAAAACGTGGTTTAAAATACAGGTCATTTTCTGATTATAGATTCCCTTTCACTCTAAGGGTACCGTTACACGTCGCAACATTGCATGCAATTTCACTGGCAATTTGCTGGTTGCAGTGAAATCATGGACACATTCTTCTATTTTGTTGCTGTGTACAAATGGAACAATGTGTCCATGATTTCACTGCAACCAGCAAATTGCCAGTGAAATTGCATGCAATGTTGCGACGTGTAACGGTAACCTGAGTGGCACTGTAGCTAAAGGACTTTGGCCTAAATTTTGAGCTTTGCTTTAACCTGAGACAATGGTCTGGACTATGAACCTTCTGTGGGCAAAAGGCCCAGTTAGGGTATGTGCACACTGGCCGGGTTAGGGTCGGTTTAGGTGTGTAAACTGCCGGTCGGTTTACATAAATTTCATGTAAATTTATGTTAATCCAAACCGGCGTTTGGATTAACATTAAAACCTATGTAAACCGACACCCGGTGTCCACACACCGGCGGTTTACACATGCTCATCGGTTGCTAACCCGCTGGGTTCCCAGCGGGTTAGCAACAAATGAGCATGTGCTATAAACCGGCCGGTTCTGCAGCGGCTGCAAGCAGAATCATGCGCAACACCGCCGGCGCTAACCCGCTGGCCACCCGCCCGTCACCCGCCCGTCACCCGCCGCACATACCCGCCAGGATGCCGGTGGACGGCTCCGGAGCTTCCTGGCGGGTCCGCCCAGCCGCTGCCAGCCAGTGTGCACCTAGCCTTACACACACAGATAATTGTGCAGAGATTATTCATATATCTCTGGTTGCAGTGGAATCATGGACACATTGTTACATTTCTACACGGCCACAAAATGGAACAATGTCTCCGTGATTTCACTACAACCAGAGATCTGCGAACAATATCTGCACAATTATCTGTGTGTGTAACTGGGCCTTAAGACAGTGGTAAAGGCTGTGTAAATCCACCGCGATTGTGTGTGTAACCTCCTGAACCTAAAACTGCAGGGCTATGTTTGCTGTTGGAAACAGGCTACTGTTCCTTAAAATTGCAATACCCACCAAGCCGAATGCTGCTTTAGGGTAGTGTCACACTGGCGTATACAACCAATGCGAGAGCCTCGGATGTGTTATGCTAATGACACTCTGCTCAGGCTCTGCTGCGAGTGTGAGCTAAGTATCATTCCTGCGATCGGAGCACAGCTGCCGCCCTCGGCGTATGTCACGCTGCACTAGCATGCCTGCCGAGTGCATACGAGTGCAGCGCAATTTGTCACTTGCACTCATACACTTGTATGGCAATTGAAGAAAATCTCGCAGGTCTGAGCTGTCAAATTATTGAACATGGGGCAAAGTGCAATACGAGATTATCTCATGTGACTAGGGTGACTGTACCTACCTCCATAGCACTGTAGAGCTTGGTTCATTCTGCAGTAAAAATGACCTGGAAATATGATTGTCCAGGTCAGTACGTTTATGACATTATTATAATGTACATATATTTTTCTATTTAAGTGATGAAAAAAATCAGAAATTTGTAAAAAGAAAAAAAATTAGCTTGAGCTGCCATATTCCAAAACCTGTAACATTTTTTATCATTAGGTCAATGGAGCTGTTTCACGTCATGTTTTTTTTGCATATAACCTGATGTTTTTATTGACCCTATTTTGGGGTGGATATTACACTGTCACGTCATATTGCTTTTTTTGTGGACCTGCGGCAACCATGAAACCACAATTCTGGTATTTCAACTTATTTTCTCTGTACAGTTTTTACAGATTGAGAGAAATAATTTTATATTTGGATAGATCACATTTTTCTTCAGACACATTGAGGCCAAATATGTATAATTTTTAATTTTTGTTATACTTCTTTATTGTTAACTGTGGATAGAGTGGGGATTTACATTCTTGGGTGACTTGATCCTGTAGTCATCTTACTGCTTGTACTAGATGCAGGAATACCATTGTATTGCTGTATATAGTAAAAATCATACTTGTTTTTCAGGCTGGACATCATAGTAGAGATCACATGATAAGAATTGGAGCATTCAGCCGATCTCTGGCTGTCATAGCAACTAATGGGCTCCATGTGATCTTGTTGTATGGAAGCTGATAGTCCAGGCTGGATTGCAGCTCTTAAAGGGAATCTATCAGGTGGTTTATGCTCCCCCAGCTATCACTGTCTGTACAGTGTTGGCCAAAAGTATTGACACCCCTGCAATTCTGTCAGATAATACTCAGTTTCTTCCTGAAAATGATTGCAATCACAAATTCTTTGGTATTATTATCTTCATTTAATTTGTCTTCAATGAAAAAAAACACAAAAAGAATTGTCTTAAAGCCAAATTGGATATCGTTCCACACCAAACATAAAAAAGGGGGTGGACAAAAGTATTGGAACTGTTAGAAAAATCATGTGATGCTTCTCTAATTTGTGTAATTAACAGCACCTGTAACTTACCTGTGGCACCTAACAGGTGTTGGCAATAACTTAATCACACTTGCAGCCAGTTGACATGGATTAAAGTTGACTCAACCTCTGTCCTGTGTCCTTGTGTGTACCACATTGAGCATGGAGAAAAGAAAGAAGACCAAAGAACTGTCTGAGGACTTGAGAAACCAAATTGTGAGGAAGCATGAGCAATCTCAAGGCTACAAGTCCATCTCCAAAGACCTGAATGTTCCTGTGTCTACCGTGCGCAGTGTCATCAAGAAGTTTAAGGCCCATGGCACTGTGACTAATCTCCCTAAATGTGGACAGAAAAGAAAAATTGACAAGAGATTTCAACGCAAGAATGTGCGGATGGTGGATAAAGAACCTCGACTAACATCCAAACAAGTTCAAGCTGCCCTGCAGTCCGAGGGTACAACAGTGTCAACCCGTACTATCCGTTGGCGTCTGAATGAAAAGAGACTGTATGGTAGGAGACCCAGGAAGACCCCACTTCTTACCCCGAGACATAAAAAAGCCAGGCTGGAGTTTGCCAATACTTACCTGAGAAAGCCTAAAACGTTTTGGAAGAATGTTGTCTCTTTTTGGGCAAAGGCATCAACATAGAGTGTACAGGAGAAAAAAAGAGGCATTCAAAGAAAAGAACACGGTCCCTACAGTCAAACATGGAGGAGGTTCCCTGATGTTTTGGGGTTACTTTGCTGCCTCTGGCACTGGACTGCTTGACCGTGTGCATGGCATTATGAAGTCTGAAGACTACCAACACAGCATAATGGAGGGCCCAGTGTGAGAAAGCTGGGTCTCCCTCAGAGGTCATGGGTCTTCGAGCAGGACAATGACCCAAAATACACTTCAAAAAGCACTAGAAAATGGTTTGAGAGAAAGCACTGGAGACTTCTAAGGTGGCCAGCAATGAGTCCAGACCTGAATCCCATAGAACACCTGTGGAGAGATCGACAAGTAGCAGTTTGGAGAAGGCACCCGTCAAGTATCAGGGACCTGGAGCAGTTTGCCAAAGAAGAATGGTCTAAAATTCCAGCAGAGCATTGTAAGAAACTCATTGATGGTTACCGGAAGCGGTTGATCGCAGTTATTTTGGCTAAAGGTTGTGCAACCAAGTATTAGGCTGAGGGTGCCAATACTTTTGTCTGGCCCATTTTTGGAGTTTTGTGTGAAATGATCAATGTTTTGCTTTTTGCTTCATTCTCTTTTGTGCTTTTTCATTGAAGACAAATTAAATGAAGATAATAATACCAAAGAATTTGTGATTGCAATCATTTTCAGGAAGAAACCGAGTATTATATGACAGAATTACAGGGGTGTCAATACTTTTGGCCAACACTGTACCTGCAGCTTCATAATACTAGTCTAATCATCCCTGTCTTAGCTCATAGTGTAATGTGAAAGGTGAAAAAGAGCATTTATACACTTACATTTTCTTATGTGAATGAGGCAGTGTGTAGTCACCTTGGAGGATGTGGTCACTCTGGCAGGTTAATAGATAACTTACTGAAATCTTCTCTGCATAAAAGACCTGTGTTATGTCCCTATGCAAAGCTGATCTGGCAACAGCAATCAGAGAAAGTTGGAGCCAGATTGATGGTGAGTACTGTTTGTCACTCATTAAGTCCATGCCTCAGAGACAGCAAGCTGTTATAAAAGCCAGAGGTGGTGCAACAAAATACTAGTAATGTATTTGAGTGTTGTTTTGTTCGTTTGTTTGTTATGATTCCATAATTTTTTCCTCAGAATTGAGTGATTCCATAATTTTTCGTCCTGCTTGGTTTACAAAAGTAACCATTACTGGCTAGCACATTTTTTTTTCAAGATTTATTTTAGTGTTTCTTAAAGCCATAAAGTTGCCATTTGAAATGACTTTAGTTTTGTGCCATGTCTGTGATCTGCTTTTTTTCTAAAAAATTATATAACTGAATGGACATCCTCCGAGCCAGGTTATTCTGTGGCACCCCATGGGTTAATGTGCCACAATAACATCCCATGGGTTCTCTCCCCCACTACACACTGACAAACACTACCACCTCTGGGCAAGAGGGGGAGCACCACCTGCTTCCTTATATACTCTTGCCCATGAGGAAGGAGCTCAGAACAGCTCAGGAGACCGTACAGCACGGTGTAGTGCTGTGAAGAGCACACTGAGAGCAGAGTTAGCTCAGTGCAGACCTAGCAAGGGTCAGAGGAACAGGAGAACTACAGACAGAGAAACACGTCTGGGAGCTGGAGTGATACCTTCACTTGCCCCAGAAGGACGCACAGAACGGACACCGGATCCGGTACTGTGTCTGGCACCCACAGCACAGTAAATCCAGGAACAGTGGGATCTCTAGATGCCCCCTAGTACCAGAGCGAAGCAACATGGAGGGGTCAGCACAGCATAAAGGACTCAAGTTGCCTAGCTAAGTGGTACCAGCAGAATACAGAGAGACGTGAGGAATCCCAGCAGCTCAGCTAATAGCAGCAGCCAGGACACACACACAGAGTGCAGCATAAGGACGCTGACGACCCCGGACAGGGTTGGAGAGAGCTTAGCCCCATTACAGACTCCGTGGACTATAACCTGCAACAACATCTGCAGTAAAGCTTTGGAAAACAGCAAAACTGTGAGTCTGTGTGTTGATTGCGACCTTTGCTCCAGATTCAGCACAGAGACAATTCCTCCCTACAGATCCAGCCTGTCAGCTCTGCAGCATCAGGAGAAGAAGAGAATTGCCTCAGTGTCTACCAAACGTGAGTGTGTGTCCTTTAACCCTTCTCCACCATCTATAACCCCAATAGACTTTAACTCCTTACTGCCCCGGGGGATACAGTTCTCCCCACTAGAACTATACCATCTCCGCTGCCATTCCATCAACCCCGGAGGTTCTGCAGCAGCGGCGGCCCCATCACTGGCCGCACCAAGTGGGTGGCGTCACCCAAGACATTTCCCCTGTAAATATTCCCCTTTATTTGCCGAGCCAGGGACACGGTCCGGACCAAGCCACCTGTGACATCCCCAGCAACCGTCCGGTCCGATACCGAGTACCCCAGTCCCGTGGGGCCCGACAACCTGGCGTCACGAACAGGATCTACCCGGTCCAAAAGAATTAGACCCTGTGCGCCATCTGAACTGTATATTTGAGAATCCGCCATTTTGGAGCGCGCGGCGCGCGGGAAAAGAAAGGGGGCAGTACCCTGCATTGGCGCAAACCCAGCCTCCTCCCTTGGTGCTGAGGACATCCGGCGGGGAAGAAGATCCCTGCTGCGCCCCGGAACCTCCCAGAGACATCCGGACGGAAGCGGAAGACGGAGGCCGCATATTAACTAAGGGGGCCCAAGATGTCGCAGGCCGATGCACAAGACGGCAACGGAGCAGCCGGTGGAGCTGCAGCGCCGGACCCAGTGATAGTACCCGGCGGTGCAGCGGCGCAAGGAACAGCATCCATAATGCCATTCCTGATGCCGTATACTCCAGGGGCAATGTGGCTGCCCCAATACTCCGGTGAGCCTAATACTTTAACTGACTTTATGCAAAAGATTAAAGAGTATTATGTGATGTATCCCCTCACTGAAGCCCAGCGTGTAGGAATGATAATGGGACAGTTAACGGGCAATGCACGCCGTGAGGTTGCGTCCTGGCTGGACACGGATAAGGACACTGTAGAGCATCTAGCAGCCAGACTGAAAGCAACGTTTGAATCTACTGTTGATACCCGGGCTAAGATGAGGTTCTTTGCATGTCACCAGAAACCTAAACAGAGTGCCAGAGACTTTGCCTTGAACCTGCAGGAAGCACTCAAAGCCCTTAAGCTGGCAGAACCTGCTTTAGCCCCGGGAGCTGATAAAATGCTATTTGACCAATTCATAGAGGGCCTCCATTCCCCTTCCCATCGAGGACAGTTAAGCATGGTACTGCTGCAGAACCCTGACATGACATTTACTGAGCTGAAAGATAGAGCTATCCGTCTGCAGCAGCTGGAAGAGCCAAGGGAATTAACATCTGTGCTTGACACTGCAGCAGCACCTCAGCAGGCGGCGGCGCCAGCGACATCTGCTATGTCAGCGACTGCTGCTGAGGCCGGGGAATATATCTCAAATGCAGCCATCAACCAAAAGCTGGATGCCCTGACAGACACCGTGATCTCCATGGCCAAAGTCATCAAGGAACTGCGAGAGTCAAAACCTGCACCCAAGATCGAGTTGGCGACCAGCAGAGAGGATGTTCCGTGGATGAGGCCCAGAAGATACCCAGCAACAAGAGGACGACCCAGCGATCGCTACCAACCAGATGGACAGCCCATTTGCCGCCGTTGCCAGAAATCAGGCCATTTTGCTCGAGAGTGTCCTTTAAACGACGATTCCCTGGGCAGGCGGGCCGCTCCCCAGGAATGAACGATCAAGGCCCCTCAGCCTGGTATGACAAATTCGTGGGAGGAAAGCCGGTGATCCCTATTGTGTTGGATGGCATCCCCTTTAGTGCCTTGCTGGATACCGGATCCCAAATAACATCCATCCCACATGTTCTATATAAAAGGTACTGGGCTGATTCAGACATTACTAATGCGCCAGATGACTTTAATTTTGATATATGGGCTGATAATGGATTGGTAATACCAAAGGTTGGATTTAGAGAGATGAATATTCAGGTTGGGAAGGTAGAATTGCAGAACCAGGGTATTATAATCGTAGATGTCAACCGGCGAGACCGTGAACCCATGATGCTGGTAGGAATGAATGTAATTGAGAAATGTTTTTCCGAAGTGTTAAGTGTTTTGCAGCAAATCGCCGAGACTGCCGGAACTGGACAACAGAGGCTTCTGCACAAAGAGATCAAAGCTCTGATGTGGAAGCAACAGGTAGAAATCTCCGGAGGTGAGATCGGCAGTGTAAGAGTAAGTGACCCAATACCCATTGTAATTCCTCCCAAAACCGAAATGTTGGTCTGGTGTAGAGCCGCAATAGGCATCAAGGGGCAGGACTATCAGGCCCTTTTAGAACCCGTGTACTCAGACAGTAGACCGACCATACTCACTGCTAGAGGAGTAGTTGACGTACACAGGGGAAGAGTGCCATTACGCCTATTAAACTGCGGAGATGATGAGATCACATTACCAAAGTATGCTACCATGGCTAAGTTGTACACGGTTGATAACAACATCACCGTCGCTGAGCCCTTGAACCCGTCATGCCAGGCGGATGACAATGGCTCAGAGGAGAAGCTGGAGGATTGGTGCCAAAAGTTGCATGTAGGTACCGGTTCTACACCTCCCCATCACAAGCATGGAGTATACCGGGTAGTGAAGGAATATGAACAGATATTCAGCAAACACCCGTTAGACTTTGGGCAGATCAAAGGGGTAGAGCACACTATACCCACAGGTAACCATCAACCTATAAAAGAAAGGTATAGACCCTTACCACCAGCTCACTACCAAACCACCAAAGATATGCTCAGAGAAATGAAATCTGCAGGGGTAATAAGAGACAGTTGTAGCCCCTGGGCAGCACCTCTAGTGTTAGTTAAAAAGAAGGATGGGACCATGAGGATGTGCGTAGATTATCGGCAGATTAATCGCATCACACATAAGGACGCATACCCATTACCTAGGATTGAGGAGTCATTAGCTGCATTAAAATCTGCTAACTACTTTTCCACCCTTGATCTGACTAGTGGGTACTGGCAGGTTCCTGTGGCCGAGGCCGACAAGGAGAAGACAGCGTTTACTACGCCGATGGGCCTCTGTGAGTTCAATTGTATGCCGTTCGGACTCTGTAACACACCCGGGACCTTCCAACGTCTGATGGAGAGCAGCCTCGGGCACAAGAACTTTGAAACTGTCCTCCTGTACCTAGATGACGTCATAGTCTACTCGAAGACGTACGAGCAACATCTACAAGACCTGGCAGAAGTGTTCGAAGCTTTATCGAAATATGGCATGAAAATCAAGCCATCCAAGTGTCACCTTCTCAAACCAAAGGTACAGTACCTGGGACATGTCGTGAGTTCAGAGGGAGTAGCACCGGATCCTGATAAAGTCACAGCAATAAGGGATTGGCCAAGACCTACGAGCGTGAAAGAAGTGAGGCAATTCCTGGGCCTGGTAGGCTATTATAGAAGATTTATCCGAGGATTCACGAAGCTAGCGGCTCCCCTGCAAGACATCCTGGTAGGACGATCAAAGAAGACTTCAAACTGTAATTCCCTGACACGGTGGGATGAGGAAAGAGAAGATTCCTTCAACAAGCTGAAAAGCACGCTGACGGGAGAAGAGATCCTGGCATACCCTGACTACCATCAACCATTCATTCTTTACACGGATGCCAGCAACGTGGGACTGGGAGCAGTATTTTCGCAGAAGCAAGGAGGCAAAGAAAGAGTTATTGCCTTTGCAAGCAGGAAGCTCCGGCCTACAGAAAGAAATCCCGAGAACTACAGCTCCTTCAAGTTAGAGCTACTGGCAGTAGTTTGGGCTGTGACGAACGCTTTAAACATAACTTGGCAGGTGCAGAATTCACTATCTACACGGATAACAACCCGTTGACTCACCTGGACACAGCAAAATTAGGTGCTCTGGAGCAGCGATGGATAGCCCGGCTATCTAACTACAACTTTGTCATCAAATATCGGGTAGGCCGCAAGAATGGGAACGCAGATGCCTTATCCCGGATGCCGCACCTGAAAGACGTGGAAGAGGAACCGGAAGAGTTGGAAGAGATTGAACTACCGGCCTTTCATCGTTCAAGGGTAGAAGATTATCGACCCGGCATCTACCAAAGGAAACAGGAAGTAAATCTTAACCCGTTAAGACACTACGAATGGGCTGAAACCCAAAATACTGATCCAGCTGTGAAGCTAGTGAAAGAACTGCTTACGCAACAACATGCACACCCCGATCAGAATGCCCCAGCTGAAGCTATACAGCTATGGAAGGATAGAGGCAAGTTGTTCCTGCATCAAGGGAAGCTCTGCAGAACGCATACTAATCCTAAAACGCATGAACTGGTCTGGCAGATAATCGTGCCCAAGTGAGCCACTCAAATGATCTTAGAAGCTTATCATGACAACGCAGGTCATTTCGGATGGAAGAAGCTAGAAGCAATCCTGAGAGACAGATTCTATTGGGTTGGCATGAGAAGATCCATTGAACTATGGTGCAGAAGATGTGCCGCATGCAACCTCAGAAGAAAAGATCTACAGAAAGCTCCGCTTCAACCAATAATAACCAAGCAACCACTTGAACTAGTCACATTAGACCACGTCAAGTTGTCACCAAGCCGGTCAGGCTATGTCTATGCCTTAACCATCGTGGACCATTACTCACGCTTCTTAGTGGTGATACCCGTCAAAGACTTGACAGCGAAGACTGCAGCAAAAGCATTCCAGACGCATTTCTGTAGACCACATGGTTACCCAGAACAAGTCCTTGCAGACCAAGGTCCAGCTTTTGAATCAGAACTATTCAAGGAATTCTGCAATATGTACGATTGTAAGAAGATTCGCACAACAACGTATCATCCCCAAACAAATGGTCTATGCGAGAAAATGAATCATATCGTAATTGAACTGTTAAAGACCTTACCAGAATCAGAAAGAAACCAGTGGCCAGATAAATTACCTGATTTGGTAGACTTATACAACCATGTCCCCGTGAGTTCTACAAACTGCACTCCAGCATACCTTATGCGTGCAAGACCCGGTAAATTACCAATTGATCTAGACATGGGAATTGAAAAACCAGATACAGAAGTAGAAGAAACAGATTGGGATACCAAACGTCAGAAACAGTATCAACAAGTGCAAGAATGTGTAGAGAGGAACCTACAACAAGCAAGAGCAAGACAAGAGAAGACCTTTAACAAACATGCTCAAGCAATGCCATTACAAGAAGGTGATCAAGTTCTCAAGAGAAAGAGACGCTCAAGCAAACTGGATAATCAGTGGGAAACCGTCCCATACACAGTCTTACCATCTAACCTAGACAATGTTAAAACCTGTTTGATAAGCAAAGATGAAGGAAGAACTTCACAAGTCGTATCTCGTGATCAGCTAAAATTGTGTCCTGAAACACTGAAGACACCTGAAGTCATAGAACCCGTACAGGTCCAACCTATCCAAGAGAAAGAAAAAGAAGAAGTATTCCACACGGTACTAGGAGACTTTCCTAAAACATGGCCAAATTACCATGGAGCAGTTGTCGTACCAATGATTGCATTCCCTTCAATGATGGACCCAAAACCAGAACCTGTGTTACCAGAACCTGTGTTACCAGAACCTGTGTTACCTGAAGAAGACCCAAGACTTGAAGAACTGGAAGTAGAATCCGAAGAGGAAGAACAAATTCCTGGTCCCAGTGAACTTGCCAGTCCTGCAGTCAGACCTCCATCTGCCATAACACCATGCACCCCAAATAGGTACACGTCTACTCACACCTTCAGACTAACTCCACCAACATTGCGCAGATCAGAGCGTAGTACGCAAGGTCAGTTACCAGCTAGGTACAAAGAATAAAATGCAGAATTAAATGTGTACTGTAAATATGTTTGTTTAAAAGTAAAGTAAATTGAACCCAGTAGACTGTGTCCAAGAGGGTGGAGGAACTGGATTGACCCCCATGTACATTAAGTTAGGAAAAGAAAGTGCCTGGGGGTGGTGTAGCGAATTCAGGCCTCCTAAGAAGAAACGCCCATGGACAAATGTATATAGTTATTGCAACGTTAAAATAGCCCAGTACCTACTGAGACTATCCTGTATGAACTTTGAACTTTTCTTATTTACTTATGGACCATATATACCACGGACTGGTTGTGGTAAGAACTCTCTTGTATATATTCATCAGCCCGGAGGCAATAGACTAAACCTCCGGAAAGACTGCTTTTTGACTTTTCGAACTCTTTTTCACATTTTAGTGATTTTTGTACTTTTTCATTTTAAGTTTATGTCAATATTAATTGTGTTTAATTGTTGTTTACTTGTTTTTCTACAGTCCCGAAGTACTGTATTTAACTAAGGGGGAATGTGGCACCCCATGGGTTAATGTGCCACAATAACATCACCTGGGTTCTCTCCCCCACTACACACTGACAAACACTACCACCTCTGGGCAAGAGGGGGAGCACCACCTGCTTCCTTATATACTCTTGCCCATGAGGAAGGAGCTCAGAACAGCTCAGGAGACCGTACAGCAGAGAGCAGAGTTAGCTCAGTGCAGACCTAGCAAGGGTCAGAGGAACAGGAGAACTACAGACAGAGAAACACGTCTGGGAGCTGGAGTGATACCTTCACTTGCCCCAGAAGGACGCACAGAACGGACACCGGATCCGGTACTGTGTCTGGCACCCACAGCACAGTAAATCAAGGAACAGTGGGATTTCTAGATGCCCCCTAGTACCAGAGCGAAGCAACACGGAGGGGTCAGCACAGCATAAAGGACTCAAGTTGCCTAGCCAAGTGGTACCAGCAGAATACAGAGAGACGTGAGGAATTCCAGCAGCTCAGCTAATAGCAGCAGCCAGGACACACACACAGAGTGCAGCATAAGGACGCTGACGACCCCGGACAGGGTTGGGAGAGAGCTTAGCCCCATTACAGACTCCGTGGACTCTAACCTGCAACAACATCTGCAGTAAAGCTTTGGAAAACAGCAAAATTGTGAGTCTGTGTGTTGATTGCGACCTTTGCTCCAGATTCAGCACAGAGACAATTCCTCCCTACAGATCCAGCCTGTCAGCTCTGCAGCATCAGGAGAAGAAGAGAATTGCCTCAGTGTCTACCAAACGTGAGTGTGTGTCCTTTAACCCTTCTCCACCATCTATAACCCCAATAGACTTTAACTCCTTACTGCCCCGGGGGATACAGTTCTCCCCACTAGAACTATACCATCTCCGCTGCCATTCCATCACCCCCGGAGGTTCTGCAGCAGCGGCGGCCCCATCACTGGCCGCACCAAGTGGGTGGCGTCACCCGTGACATTTCCCCTGTAAATATTCCCCTTTATTTGCCGAGCCAGGGACACGGTCCGGACCAAGCCACCTGTGACATCCCCAGCAACCGTCCGGTCCGGTACCGAGTACCCCAGTCCCGTGGGGCCCGACAATTCCATAATTATTGCCAGGGGTTATACACTGTTTTCCAATGTATAAATCCATCTCCTCATCATAAGCACGGTGAAATGAAGCACGCGAGTCTCCATTACTTTAAGAAGCATTCACATATACCGACCGCCAAAGAGCACTACACATAGTGCAGTCTTCGGATACCTTCACTTCAGAAGTCAGAGCGGTAAGAAGGAACAAGCTTCAATCTCTGCGGACCGTCCACATGCGGGGCTGCAAGGCTGATGTGGCAGAGGCTGAATAAACTGACACAATCACCTGCTTGTGGACAACCCGCAGAGATTGAAGATTGTCCTGCTCACCGCTCTGACTTCTGAAGTGAAGGTATCCGAAGACTGCACTATGTGTAGTGCTCTTTGGCGGTCAGTATAAGCAGATGCTTCTTAAAATAATGGAGACATGTGCTTTATTTCACCATGCTTATGATGAGGAGATGGATTTATACATTGGAAAACAGTATAGGTGCCTGATTAGCTGCAGCATATAGTGTGCATTTAGAAAGTCTGGAAGTACCTGGAAACGGTATGCCACTGCACTCTTGAGATTTCTGAAGAAGTAATATTTAAGGCTGGGGTTCTACTTGTGAGAGCGATGTGAGAGACTCGGCCACTGGCTGTCCAGACAGGAGCATGTCAGCTGCATGTACCATATTTCCATGCAGCTGACCCGCTCCTGTCAGGATAGTGGGAGGCCGTGCGGGTTGAGGCGATGTGAGACACATGCGAGTCTCTCACATCGCTCTCACAAGTAGAACCCCTGCCTAATGTGCAATATTGTTTGAAAAAAGTGATAATGTTTGAAATATGCCTCTTTGTGCAATATAAGATGTATGTTTCTTCAGGGTATCCAGATACATTGGACTATACCTGATAAAGTGAATGAAGAAATATATTTGATGCATGAATGTTCCTGTCTAGTACTCATTTGTATATGTTGGAAATTTAATACATAAATATTTATTGAAAATGAACTTTTTTGCCTTTTGAGACCTTTTTTCTCTATAATTTTTGCGATGATTTCATACAGTCAAGGAAGGACTTTGATATATTTGAAATATTTGTATTTTACCTGGTTACATATTGTGATATATAGCTTCCTCTTGTGTCACGACACAGCGACAGGATAATGACATTGTAGGAGAAAGAGGGTTGGGGAAGGGTCTGTCACCGGGGTTTGGCAGTTGAGATCTCTGGAATTATGTGACAAGGTTCTTTTATTTTAGAGCTTTAGGTGTTTTGCACAGATGTATGAAAGGGAAGAAAGTGATCAGTGGTGATTTCCCGTCCTTGAAAAAATAGCTCCTGAGTGTTAGAAGTCAAAAGCCTTTGTATCTGTACAGTGCAGAGTGATTGGTTTCACATGGAGATGTTGTGAGAATGTTAGGGGTTAACGCCCAAATTTTACGAATTTGGACGCAGTCAGACTTTGAAGATCCATTTGTTTAGTGATTTAGTTTTTTTTTTTTTTTTTTTTTAAATAAAACACAGACATTTTGAAAAAAAATATTAGCTTCGACTAGAGAAAGTCATGGTGAAACAAGGCAAACATTCTTGTGAGCTGGTATGCAGAACTATTTGCTTTCCTAGGAATAGGATTTCCTCAAAAGAAACAGATGTGAGACAGAGATTTATTAAGTAATAAAGTGTCACATGTTCCTGGTTTTAAGGGAAGTACTAGTAGAACTACAATGATATTATTGAAAACCCAAAAGAACATCCAACATGAACACATACTCCACAATAAAGTAAGCAGTAGGAGCACAATAGTAGCACTGTCCCAACTGGGTGCACCTTGTCACATATGGGATGGCTTTTACGCTTTTTGAACAGACAGTGTTGGCAAGGTACCCTGTGTTTTTAATGTACTACTACTGTAACTTGTTTACTTTATTTTACGGCATATGCTGATTTTGTGGTCTTCTCTTGGGTTTTGTCAGTAAAATGGTAACACCGTGAATGTGCTCCTATTGCACATAAACCAACTTATGCTCCAGCTTGTTTTTTAATTTTTCAATGCTATTATTCAGTATATTAAAGGGGTTGTCCACTACTTGGACACCCCCTTCTCAATCCGTATGTTTTTCCCTTTTAAAAGAATAACACTTATACTTACCTCTGGTGCAAATGACATTTCCAGTAGTGTTGACATTTGCTCACCTGGCGAATGAGTAAAGTCTTACGCTACGCAAGTCATGCAGCCAATCAGCCGCTTTTTCACACTTCCCGCCTTTGGGCATATCATATACAGTGGGGGAAATAAGTATTTGATCCCTTGCTGATACTGTAAGTTTGCTCACTGACAAAGACATAACCTACCCTTAAAATTAGTCTGTTTAATTTTAACAGTGAGAACATCAAAAATAAAATCCAGAAAATCACATTGCCTAAATTATATAAATGTATTTGTATTTTGCAGAGAGAAATAAGTATTTGATTTCCTACCAACCATTAGGAGTTTTGTTTTTTTTTAAACATTAAATTTTTATTAAAGTATAATCAACAAGTACAATAAGTACAACAGAAATTTGCGAATATCATAGCAACATGAACATCAGATAGAATACAAATCACCAATAAGGATGCAGTTGGTTTGAGGGACCACTATCTGACATTGCTGTCAACTTTAAACATTTAAACAGAGGATGAAGGTAAACAATCATTAGAGGAGGAGAGGGGTGGAGGGGGAATTGGAGAGACAGGGTGAAGGTAAGGGGGAAGGGGAGAGGAGAGGGGAGGGTATAAAGGGAGGGGGGGAGGGAGAGGTACCGCACAAAACTTTATACATATTTAAATTACAATCACATTTGTGGGCTAGCAAGCCTTGCTAGAGTAATAGATTGCATGCAGACTACATAGCTAAGTCATCTTTATTTCTTAGTAGGTTAACCCATAAAAGGAGACTCATTTTTAAAAATTAATGGGAACAGTATTGAAGGTGGATGTTACCCAGGGATCCCCAGTTAGCTCATTTTGTTTTCCTTCTGAGATCATGGGCTAGGGCTGACTCGTAATGGAGGTGCAGATTTATACGGGACAAAAGTTGGGTGTTTTCCAGTGTTTTGTTATGCACTGTCGTGCTGCAACCAAAATATTTGACACTATAGGTCGTAGAGGGGTGGGCCAACACAGGAGGTCAATACCGAAGAGGACCAAAGAGGGATTTAACGTAGTGAGAATCCCTATTATCTGAGCGATAATACTCTCTACTGTGTTCCAGAACCCTTTGAGTCGGGGACATGCCCACCATATATTCTGGATAGTACCTAGTGGCCCACAACCCCTCCAGCAATTGGGGGAAGGAGCATGGAGTTTTTTCGTAAACTTCGCCACTTTATCCGGAGATAAGCACCAGCCCAATTGTAACTTTTTAGCTTGCTCCAGATGATTGATGCATGGTGTGTAATGGGATGCATGAGTAGAGGCTAACTGCCATTGCTCCAACGAGGCAGAAAAAGAGAGACGGTCTACCCACTTGTGCATGTAGGGGAGTTTGGTGTTGCCCCTCATATTCAAAAGAGTTTTATATATGGTAGCTATTCCATGATCACTAGAGGTTTCAGGCTTAAAAAATCTCTGTTGAGCCTCACTTGGAGCAGAGGAGTCAGTGAGAGGTAGCTGAATAGGTTGAAGGAAGTGGCGAAGTTGGAGGTATCAAAAAAAGGTAGACTGCGGTAGAGCATATATGTTCACTAGAGAGGAGAACGTCCTGACTCCATGTTGGTCCATGACCTAGTCCAAACTTCGGACACCAGAGGATTTCCAAAGCGAGAGTGAGAGAAACTCCACCGAGCATTCCACTGCCACAAGGGAAATACAGCGATATAGGAAAGGGAAGCGTGTTCTTCCTACCCAAGACCATGTGTTTAAAAGAGCTGACATAGAACGTAGGTAAGTGGGGAGGATGGAGCATTGGAGGAGGTTAATTTCTAGTAAAAGTTTGGTGGAGTTATGAGGGGCGAAGGACGATTCAATTTGCATCCACAACGGGAAAGTGGAGTCAGCCCACCATGTCTTGGCAGCAGTAAGATGTACAGCTGTGTAGTATGAGTGAATATCTGGTACACTCATACCACCTAAGCAATATGGAAGGGTAAGAATTTTGGTCCCTATCCGGGGGGTTTGTTGCCCCATATAAAACGGGAGATGCTAGATTGAAAGAGGTTTAGGTATCGTCTGGGAAACAAAAGGGGTAGACATCTTATGATATAAAGTATTTTGGGGAGATATACCATTTTGATAACTTGAATTTTAGCCATCCAAGAGAGGTATAGGTTTGAATGAGAAGTAAGATCTTTTTTAATAAGCACCCTATTAAGGCATGTGAAAAGTGGGAGAAGGAATTGGGGGGGATAGAGGATGAAGTCTGGGAGTCAGTGCTGGAATACGGACCAAAACTGTCATTGAGCGAGCCGGGTAGGTTGTCGAAGCTGTATCTTCTTCATAGAGTATACCGACCCCCAGAATTTTTGTTTAAAATAGGGATAAGAAGTACGTCTGAGTGTCCAAGGTGTTTGAGTGAGCGTGCTGGAATTCTGCATATGATGTGGGAGTGCCCGAGGTTGCAAGTTTTTTGGTTGGTAGTGTTCACATTGATTGAAGGGCGCTATGCATGTGGGATACCTAGAATGACTGTTGGAATATGTGGAGGAAATTGGAGTTACAAATTTGCAAAAGATAACAGTGGCCAGATTGTTGTTTCTGGCACGGAAATTGATAGCAAGGCATTGGATCGGGGCTTAGCCTCCCTCAAGGAGTGAATACATTCGCAATGTGAACTATATTGTGCGTCTGGAGGAGAAAATATACCAGAGGAGAAACACTGTGAGGATGTTCGAAAAAATATGGGAACCATGGAGAAGTCAGATGTGAGATTGAGAGAGACAGGATGGGCTTCATATGTATGCTTAAAGTGCTCCCTATGTTCATATGATGGGTGTTGATGAAGGTGGTTGCTGAATTTATATACTTGATGATGATACTGATGGTAACAAGATGGGATGGCAATGCTGGAAGTCGCTGTCTAAGGGGGGATGGAGTTAGGAATGATGGAGGGTGGTAGGGGGGGATGGTTTTCTTGAGATTTTGGTGTAAACATTTAAAAAACTTGATATACTGTGTTGTATGTCAATTGTGGATTAGTAAAAAAGTTATCTGATCAAAAAAGATATTTTTTAATCTCATTAAGGAGGGTGTCACAGTTGTTTTGGACAATCTTAGAGGTATGGGCAATACAGACACCTAAATAAGAAATTCCAGCCTGGGACCATAGGAAAAGGAATGTGTTTTGGAGTTCAGACTGAAGAACTGGTGACATATTAAAAGGGTAGAGAGAAGATTTAGAAGTGTTCAATTTGTACAAGGATGCTTGGGAAAATTCGGGGGATAGTAGTGATGATGTTCAAACAAATAAAAATAACATCGTCCGCGTATAAGCCTATTCTATGGTCCACCGAGCCAATCGTAACTCCCGTGATAACCGGGTCCGCACGTACCACCTCTGCCAACGGCTCCATCACTAGAGCGAATGAGAGGGGAAAGAGGACAGCCCTGTCTCGTCCCGTTTGTGATGTCGAACCCCGTGGATAAAAAACCAGAAGCACCCACCGAAGCGCTAGGGGCTGTGTACAGGGCCATAATTGAACTCTTAATATCCCCTACTAGACCAAATTGCTGGAGCACTTCATTTAGGTACCCCCAGTGCACTCTGTCAAACACTTTTTCGGCATCTAAGGACAAGAGCGCACTAGGGTTAGAGTCCCTCTCGAGGAGCTCCAGGAGATCAATGATCCTCTTAGTGCCATCGGAAGCCTGTCTGCCAGGAATGAAACCTACCTGATCTAATCCCACCAGCGATGGAAGCACCTGCATGAGCCTAGAGGCGAGGAGTTTTGCGAAGATCTTCACATCACAATTTAAAAGGGCTATAGGCCAGAAGTTACCAGGGAAAGTAGGGGATTTACCCGGTTTTGGAATTGTGGAGATGACTGTCAGCTTCTAACCCTTCTTTTTTAATTTCGCCTATAGTTCGCTAGTGATTGAATAATTTTAGTAAATATGGCATCAGAGTTGGGGCAAACGTCTTGTAGTGAAGATAAGTAAATCCGTCTGGTCCTGGGGCAGAGCACTTTTTAGATGGTCGTATAATAGTAGAGATCTCAATGTCAGAGAATGGAGTATTAAGGTAATTAAGTTGGGCCTGAGTAAGTTTAGGGAGTTTGGCTTTATCTAGGAAGCTTTGGATTGTGGCCGAGGAGGGTTGTGGTGTGTCCGTAGAGTCTTTGAGGTTATAAAGGGAGGTGTAAAATTGTTTAAACTCTTCCGCAATAAGGACAGGGTTACATATTTTAGCTCCAGATTTGGAAAAAAGATGAGAGATTTTAGATTGGAGCTGTTGCTTTTTAACTCGTCATGACAGGAGTGTTCCAGCTCTATCTCCCATAATATAGAATTTGGCTTTGATCTTTTTGAGATTATGTTCTACTTTAGAAAGGAGGAGACCTCTTAGGTTTTGGCAACAAGTCAAGAGTTCCTGGTGCATTGCCACAGAAGGAACAGATTTATGTATCTGTTCTAGAGATCTGATTCTTGTGGTCAGGGTCAGCAGGACGGAGTCTCTCTCCCGTTTAACACGGGAGGCCAGCTTGATAAAATTGCCGCGGAGTACTGCTTTGTGAGTGAACCTAAGCGTATCTGAGTTTATGTCATCTGTGTCATTTATTGAGAAAAATTCACGCAGTTAGTCAGATGTGAGATCCACATTGGATTGGGACGTTAATAAATCATTAAGTTTCCATTGTGTGGGAGGTCTAATGTTAGTGGGGTCTGCTGTTTTGAGGGGAACCAGGGCATGGTCTGACCATGTAATGTCCCCAATGGTAGGAACAGTACAGTTAGGTAGTAGCGAGTTGTCCACTAAAAAATAGCCCAAGCAACTATACGTGTGAAAACGTGCAGACATGTATGTATAGTCTAGTTTGTCTCCATGAAAATACCGCCAAATATCGTGGAGGTGGTGGGCCAGGAGCAGGGGGGCTAGTTCACCTCTAAAGTGTTTGGGAGAGGAGCAGTCCAATCGTTTTTTTCAATGGGATGTTAAAGTCACCGGCTATGAGTCTACAACCTTTAGACAGGGAGTCAAATTTGTCAAAAAGGTCCCTGAAATATTTTAGTTGACCCACGTTTGGGTCATATATCGAAACCAGAGAGAACAGTACATCATTAATATAACCAATCAGAAATCTAACTTGAGGGTCAGGAATAACATCAACCAATTTAAATGACAAAGATTTGTGGATAAATATTGCTACTCCGGCTTTTTTACAATTGGCATTAGCAAAAAATTGCACAGGGTACAAATCTGAATGGATTCTGCTATTGTCCTTTTGTAGTAGGTGGGTTTCCTGTAAAAACAAAACATCGCAGTGCAGTTTCTTCAGTTGTTGCCACACTGCTCTCTTTGCAGGCGAATTGAGCCCAATACCATTAACGGAGGTGGCAGAAATACTCATGGCTACACAAATATGAAGGCAACAGTGAAAATTTTAAAAGCAAGAAAATAGTGCAAGCAGTGTCAAAACTTTGATCCGGAGGGGTAAATGAGATAAGAGAATGAGGTGTGGAAAGTGGGCGAGGAGATTAGGAAGATGAATTAAATCAACCCGTAGAGTCCTAGGGTACACGGGGAAAGTGAAGAGAAAGAAAAATGTAAAAGTTTTTTGGTTTTTTTGTGGGATATTGTGAGTGAAAAAAATACCTCATGGGGGCAAGAATTATCCCAGGAGAGTATCAGAGAAAGAAAAGAGAAGTGATCAAGAAAAAAGAGGTAGAGACAAAGAGAGGGAAGAGTGAAGACAAGAGAAGAGAAGACGAAGGGGGGAAAGGTGAAGATTAGTTTAGAAGGTGAAAGTGAAGAATAGTATATCGAACTGGGAGAGAAGATAGCAAACCACAGGAAAAGAGACCATGGGCACATAAGTACCAAAATATATCAAGAGATACACGTCTGTGCTCACTCCAATGTTCACTCCGGATCAAGATGACGAGCTGAGGAGTCGCGTGGTAATGATCTAGGCGAAGGCGCTGAAGAACAAGGTATAGGAAACAGGAATCCCCACTGCGTCAGGAGGCGTTCGGCTTGTTTCGGGATGTGGCAGACATGGGAAAAACCATCTTTTCTGATGATAAGTCTCATGGGAAAACCCCATCTGTAGTCCACATGTTTGTCCCTCAGGATTCTGGTGAAGGGCTGGAAAGCTCGTCACAAAGCCAATGTGCCTGGAGAGATGTCTGGGTAAACCCCCAGCTTTGAGAACTTTTCAGGCAAAGAGGGGTTATTCCTGAGAGCTTTCAGAAAGTCCTCTTTTATTTCATAAAAGTGTACTCTGGCCAGAACGTCCCTAGGGAGAATAGGATCTGCAGCTTGGGATTTGGGGAGCCTGTGTATCCTGTCAATCACAACCTTTTTGGGCTGTAGATGTGGAAGAGCAGCAGCAATAAAGTCCTGGGGGAAAGCTTGTAGTTCTCCAGGAGGGGTTGTTTCAGGGATCTCCCTTAGCTTAACATTATTATGCCTAGAGCGATCCTCTAAGTCCAGGGTTTTAGTATTAACTCTTCCCATATTCTGCTGGAGGTTCTCATGAGCATCAAGAAGTTCATTGTGGGACTTAACCAGCTCCTCCATTTTCTTCTCCAGGTTATCCGTCCTGGAATGTAACTCCGAAACTTCCCCCCTCAGATCTGCAATCATTGCCCTCATATCCTCTTGTATGGAAGTCCTCAGGGCAGCCAGGAGCTCTTTCATAGCCCCCTGTGTCAGGGGATCTTCCTGCCTCACTGATTCCAGAGAGGCTAGCGACGCTGAGGAGTCACGTCGTGAGGCGCGGGTTGAGCGAGGAGAAGGGGGAGGCGGCGCCATCTTTGATGACAGAGATGCAGGAGAGTGGGAGCTGGTGAAGAAATCCGACACACGGCGGGGTGAGAGACGTTTAGGTGGTCTCACCTGTCCCATCTGATGCAGGAGAACTTTGGAGGTGGCAGAACACAAGGAAAGAGGTGCGGTACCTGAAGGGAGCTGTGAAAAACAACGTTGATACCCGTGGGTCCCAGAGATAATTGATTAAGCGGCATCAGCCATGCTGTGCTAGGGATGCCCTCCAACCATTAGGAGTTCTGACTCGTACAGACCAGTTAGACACTCCTAATCAACTTGTTAGCTGCATTAAAGACAGCTGTCTTAAATTGTTACTTGTATAAAAGACTCCTGTCCACACACTCAATTAATCAGTCAGACTCTTAACTCTACAACATGTGCAAGACCACAGAGCTTTCTAAGGATGTCAGGGAAAAGATCCTAGATCTGCACAAGGCTGGAATGGGCTACAATACCATAAGTAAGACGCTGTGTGAGAAGGAGATAACTGTTAGTGTAATAGTAAGAAAATGGAAAAAATACAAAATGAGTGACAATTGATATTGATGCGGGGTTCCATGCAAAATCTCACCTCATGGGATATCCAGGATCATGAGGACGGTGAGAGATCAGCCTAAAACTACACGGGGAAAACTTGTTAATGATCTCAAGGCAGCTGGGACCACTGTCACCAAGAAAACTATTGGTAACACATTATGCCGTAATAGTTTAAAATTCTGCAGTGCTTGCAAAGTCCAACTGATCAAGAAGGAACATGTGCAGGCCTGTCTGAAGTTTGCCAATGAACAACTTGGTGATTCTGAGAGTGACAGGGAGAAGGTTCTGTAGTCAGATGAGACATAAATTGAGCCCTTAGGCATTAACAACTCACTGTGTTTGGAGGAAGAGAAATCCGCCTATGACCCAAAAAACACCATCCCACAGTCAAGCATGGTGGTGGAGACATTATGTTGTGGGGTATTTCTCTGCTAAGGTTACTTCACTACATCAATGGGACAATGGATGGAGCCATGTACAGTAAAATCCTGAGTGACTGACTCCTTCCCTCCGCCAGGACATTAAAAATGGGTCATGGCTGGGTCTTTCAGCACAACAATGAGCCAAAGCATACAGCCAAGTCAACAAAGGAATGTCTCAAAAAGAAGCACATAAGGTAAAGGAGTGGCCTAGCCCAGGGGTCTCAAACACGCGGCCCGCAGGCCACATGCGGCCCCTGGGGCTTCACTGTGTGGCCCACGGAACCGTGGACAACGATGCCGGCGGTACAGTGAGTGCAGGAGGGTGCTGTGCTTCCCACTGTGTAATATGTTCCGGCCGCGGGACTGACAGCACTGCTGCTCAGTAACATCAACGCAATCCACCGGCCAATGAGAGGCCCGCAGCTGTCGTCAGCGTATTACGTCCCCTGCGGACCTCTCATTGGCTGATGGATTGCATTGATGTTACTGAGCGGCAGCGCTGTCAGTCCCGCGGCCGAAAGATATTACACAGCGTGAAGCGTGGCTCCCTCCTGCACTCACTGTACCACCAGCATGTTAAAGGTAGAAAATTGTGTGAGAATGTGTGAGTGTGAGTGTGTGAATGTGAGAGTGAGTGTGTGTGAGAATGTGAGTGTGTGTGATAGAATGTGTGAGTGTGTATTTAAGAATGTAAGTGTAAGTGTGAGTGTGTGAGAGAATGTGTGAGTGTGTATGTGTGTTTGTGTGTGTGAGAGTGAGTGTGTGAGAATGTGAGTGTGTGAAAGAATGTGTGTGAGTGTGAGTATGTGAGAGTGTGAGTGTGAGTATGTGAGAGTGTGTGTGAGAGAATGTGTGAGTGTGTATGTGAGAATGTAAGTGTGTGAGAAAATGTGTGTATGTGAGTGTGAGAGAGAATGTGTGTGTGTGAGTGAGTGTGTATGTGTGTTTGTGTGTGTGAGGTGAGTGTGTGTAAAAGTGTGTGAGAGTGAGTATGTGTGCGAGAGTGAATGTGTGATTGAGTGTGTATGTGAGATTGTGAGTGTGTGTGAGAGAATGTGTGTATGTGAGAGTGTGTTTGTGTGTGTGAGTGTGTGTGTGTGTGTGTGTGTGTGTGTGTGTGTGAGAGACTGTGTTTGAGCGTGTGTGTGAGATCTGTGTATGTGAGAATGTGAGTGTGTGTGAGAGAAAATGTGTGTGAGTGAGTGTGTTAATGTGAGAGTGAATGTGTGTGAGAGAATATGAGTGTTATGTGAGTGTGTTTGTGTGTTTGTCAGAGTGAGTGTGTATGTGAGAATGTGTTTGTGTGTAAGAGTGAGTGTGAGTGTGTATGTGTGTTTGTGTGTTACTGAGTGTGTTTCTGAGATTGTGAGAGTGTGTGAGAGAATGTGTATGTGAGAGTGTGTTTGTATGTGTGTGTGTATGTGAGAATGTGAGTGTGTGTGTGAAAATGTGAGTGTGTGTGCGAGAATGTGTGTGTGTGAGAGTGTTTATGAGTGTGTGTGCATTAGAATATGTGTGCGAGAGAATGTGTGTGTGAGTGTGAGAATGTAAGTGTGAGTGTGTAAAAGAGAATGTGTGTGAGTGTGAGAGTGTATATGTGAGAATGTAAGTGTGTGTGTGAGAGAATGTGTGTATATGAGAGTGTGTTTGTGTGTGTGGTGTGTGTGTGTGAGAGAGTGTGTATGTGAGAATGTGAGTGTGTGTGAGAGAGAGAATGTGTGTGTGATTGTGAGACTGTGTAAGAGTGAGTGTGTGAGAGAATGTGTATGTGTAAAAAGGTGGTAGACCAGGTTGGGGACATCAGTACAAAAGAGGACCAGCATGGGGGACATTACTACACTATGGGGGCCAGGATGAGGATATTACTATAAAAGGGGTCCAGGATGGGGACATTACTACAAAAAGGATCAGTATTGGGACATTACTACAAAAGAGGACCAGGATGGGGCATTACTACTAGATGGGGATCAGGATGAGTACATTACTATGATAAGAGGACCAGGATGAGGAACATTACTACAAGGAGAGTGCCAGGAAAGGGGACATTTCTACAAAAGGGGATCAGGATGGGGCATTACTACAAAAGGGGATCAGGATGGTGACATTACAACATGATGAGGACCAGGATGGGGACATTACTACATGATGAGGACCAGGATAGGGACATTACTACAAAATGGGGACCAGGATGGGGACATTACTACATACATGATGAGGACCAGGATGGAGACATTACTACATGATGAGGACTAGGATGGGGACATTACTACATGATGAGGACCAGGATTGGGACATTACAACATGATGAGGACCAAGATGGGGACATTACAACAAGATGAGGATCAGGATGGGGACATTACTACAATATTGGGACCAGGATGGTGACATTACTACAAAAAGGGAACCACGGTGGGGACATTAATAAAAGAGGAAGATCAGGATTTGGACATTACTACATTGAGCAAAAAAATGCTGGTATTACAAAAAATTGTCACACGCTTCAATGTTGAGAGCGATATTGTTAGCGATCACATGCATGCGCGATCGCTAACAATATCGCTCACATCGTTGGTGAGCTGTCACACAGGCAGACTCACCAGCGATGTGGACCAGCGAGATCGCTGGTAACTATGGTACACATCGGGTTACTAGGCGCCGCGCGGTGCTTAGTAACCCGACGTTTACCATAGATACCATCTCCCAGCATAGGCTCTGCCGCTGGGAGATCGTTCATCGTGGTGTCACACACCACGATGAGGCAGATTGATCAAGCGTTTATCGCTTGATATGAGCTCCGGCTCACAAATCTGCGATCTAACAATCAAGCGATTTAACAGTGTAAAATCGCTTGATTACACGCAGCGATGCACAAACAATATCGCTTAAGCGATCAAAAAGCAGATCACTTAAGCGATATCGTGCAGGAAATTGATGCGTGTGACGGCCGCCTTAGTCATACAAGCAATGCGGCCCCCCAATATCAGTTTTTTTCTATGTGCGGCCCACCAACCCAGCCGAGTTTGAGACCCTGGCCTAGCTAGTGTCCAGACCTGATTCCCATAGAAAACATATGGAGGGAGTTGAAGCTCTGAGTTGCCTACTGACAGCCTAAAAATCTTAATGATTTAGAAATGATCTGCAAAGAAGAGTGGACCAAAATTCTTCCTGACATGTGCGCAAATCAATTACGACAAATGACTGACTGCTGTGCTTGCCAACAAGGGTTTTGCCACCAAGGATTAAGTCTTATTTGCCAGAGGAATCAAATACTTATTTCTCTCTGCAAAATGCAAATAACTTTATATAATTTAAACAATGTGATTTTGTGGATTTTATTTTTTGATATTCTAATTCTATTAAGATTAACCTACCCTTAAAATTATAGACTGTTCATGTGTTTGTCAATGGGCAAACTTACAAAATCAGCAAGGGATCAAATATTTATTTCCCAACTGTACGTCCGGAGAAAAAGAAAGCAGCAGCGTTAACTTCATCTAAATATAAGTGATTTATGCGAGCCCGGGTAGAGTGAAGCAGCTGCTCATTGGCTGCAGAACTCACATGATGTAAGAATGTTACAAAATTGCCAGTAGAGCGAGTGCACAGGGGTGAGTATAAGGACTTGCGGTGCGAGATGCATTCAAGATACTAGCATGAGTCTGGCATGCATCACCTGGCACGGCTGCTGCCTCTCTGGACAGGAGCATGTCAGCTGCATGTGTTTCTATGCAGCTGACTTGCTCCTGTCCAGACAGCCAGCGGCCGTGCTGGGTGATGCATGTGAGACTCGTGCGAGTATCTCGCATGCATCTGGAACTGTGTGTCTCCGGCATAAGTGTAATTTTAAAAGGGAAAAACATCCGGATTTAGAAGGGATTGTCCAAGTAGTCGACAACGCCTTTAAGATACAGATATGTATGATATGTAAATAAATAGATGAGAGAAAGGAGAGAAAGGAAGGAAGGCAGAAAAGTCTACACCTTCCTTTTACGCTTTAGATTGTACTGAATGGTTATTTATTGTAACATACTTTCTTCCATTCTCGCCTACATTCTTTTTATGGGTCAAAAGTTCATAGCTTATTGGAGTCTCCACCTTGTCTTTACTCTCATGTGGATATATTCTGCCAGATTTGCACATGAATTCTCCTTTAGGGCACACGGGTAATCTTTGTTTATGTAAGAAATAAGAGCTGAGTTCTTTCTAATATTTGCTATGCATCTGGATTTAATCAAAGAAAGACGACATTTCAATTACTGTATCTACAGACTTGTGCTTTCTTTCTTTATCTACGAGGGTGAGTCAAAAATTGTTACACTCCGGTTATAATAAATCTTTTATTTAATCAGGGCTTTCTGAACGAGGCCGCTGTCTCTGCAGTCAATACTGTGCAGATTCGTAGGTGTTCATCAGTTCATTTGTGACTGTGGTGGAAGAAACAATGGTTGCCCCACTTGCAGTTTTCAGGTATAATAATAATATACTAATAATATTTAAAAAGTTACCAAAAAATCGGACAGCACTCCTCATAGCACATCATGCCTTACTTTATTGGCCCATATGTACTGAACGTTTCGGTTCACAAGAACCTTCTTCTGCTGGAAGAAGGTTCTTGTGAACCGAAACGTTCAGTACATATGGGCCAATAAAGTAAGGCATGACGTGCTATGAGGAGTGCTGTCCGATTTTTTGGTAACTATGTACAGTTGAATACTGCTGGACACTGCACCCAAGGTGAACTGTTCCTAGTGCTGCTATCTTTTTTCATTGTTAATAATATTTAGAAAAATATGTGTTAGCCAGTAGATAGAAAAATATATTGCAATCTGAGAGTCCTCGGTGGTTGATACCTTTTAATGGCTAACTGAAAAGATGGTAAACATAGCAAGCTTTCGGAACACTGAGGTCCCTTCTTCAGGCTAGTAAACGGGACCTCAGTGTCCCGAAAGCTTGCTATGTTTACCATCTTTTCAGTTAGCCATTAAAAGGTATCAACCACCGAGGACTCTCAGATTGCAATATATTTTTCTATCTACTGGCTAACACGGTATAAATATTCTTTACCTTAATAATAGTTATTCATTTGTATAGCGCTATTAATTCCATAGTGCTTTACATACATTTGCAACACTGTCCCTTTTGAAAATGTCCCATTGTGAACTATATGAACTGCACTAACAGCTATGTAGTGTATCTAATTGAGTACACTCTGTGCAAAGTCCAGTAAGTAGGCTGCACTACTGGGGAATTGAAACGACGTATATGCAGACACATCTCAGATTCTGACAATACCGCTGCAGTTAATCAGTCTGCAGTCTCTCAACATTTCTGTCACAAACATGGTGGAGATACGAGATCACTGCGGTTTTCTGGTATTGAAAGGGTTTCAAACTCTCCAAGAAATGGAGACAGAAAACGCAGACTTTTAAACCGCGAATCATACTGGCTATTCAAGCTGGGGACTAGAGTGCCATTGGGCCTGAACAAAAGACAAGATCTGATTTTACAATACTAGTACAATATATGTGTCTATCCTTTACTTTCATTCCTGATATGTCACTATTATCCCTTGACCAGTTGTTCCTTATTGTACTTATGATTTGCTTTTGAATCACTATTTATTCTATTTTAACATGTTTTATTGATTTATTGTGAAAGTAAGTTTTTTGTATATATTTGTTGCTTTGCTGTGTTATCTTCAATCAGGTGTCAATGATTAATTATGTCACGTGTGCTAGGATTAAGGAGGTATATATGGGTTTTCCCTCCAGACATCTTTGAACCACGACTAAGACAGTTCTCTGACGAAACGCGTCGGTGTTAGCACATACTGCCTGTATTAGATGGATGGCGTTTACGTTCGAATAAATCCTCATAATTGCAAGTTTATGAGTGCTGGATTTTTCTACATTATTATTGGTGATTGCCGGTCCAGAGACCAGGACTGTATCCGTGCACCATTTCCTTGTACTGGAGTACTACTATTTCAACTGGGTGAGCTGAACTTTCCTTCTACCTTTTCCCTGCTACCACTGTCCCTTTTGAGGCTCACAATCTAATCATCCTATCAGTATGTCTTTATTTCTTGTGGTTTGAGGATGTGTCTGATGTCGATATTTATCGAAGGCTTTGAGAACAGGATGGAGAACACGTTTCATTGCGAAAATGTTCGTAGGAATGAATAGAGATGTTCAAGGAAGGTGGCCATGAAGAAGAAGACAGACGCCGTCCACGTCCACAATTGATGACAACATTGAGAGTGCACTTGAACCGATTCTGACCACTGATAGTGGATTATGTGGCAAATCATTTGCCGACTGATAAAGAAGTGAAGACAGCAGTGCCTTTGTGGCTCTCAGCTCAGCCCAATACATTTTTTAGAAAATCAGAGTCAAATCCTCATTCACTGATTATCGGCTGCCTTTCACATCTTGATTGTTGCTACACTGTAGATATACTTTGGGACTATTTTCTGACATACACCTCTGACAGAGGTTTCTGAAGTATGCCAGCATACAGTAGCAAACATTGACCAATGGTCACAATGATAAAAATAACTTGGTATAGTATACATATACAGTATATTTTATTAAGGTGGACTTTTCCTTTCCTTTGCAATGGTCCACTGTATAGATAAGTGGACCCTACAGTAATAAAAAAGGTTTATCAGCTCATATCTTCCTCACGGAGACAGTAAGGGCTCTCTTATTTCTTCCATGGATAAATGGTAGCCTATAGTTACATTAAACACATCTACTGATTGCTTTTCTGTTTATGTGCCAAACAATTTCACTTAAAGAAATGTGGATGAAGCCTAAACTGCCCATACACCATAGATAGCCCCTGAGAGTTTGAACCGACCGCTACATCTCCCGACTTCCCGCTACACAGTTTGTGTCGGCACAAAGATTGTTTTCCATAAGAATGCAAAGTAATCTTCTAGGAGAACAAATGAATCAGCATTTGAATTCAAAACCATTTGATTCTTCCAGAAATCCCCCATAAACATCACATATGTTGGTTGCAGAGGGTTGGTGGCCAGTTTTCATCCAATGCATGTAAGGACCTTTAAACTGTTGGTGAACGTGGTTAGATTACCTCAAGGTAACAGGGATGATGTGACTCTTCTACTTTGTACAGGACAGTAAAGCCCCCGTTACACATAGCGAGATCGCTGTTACATCACAGGTTTTGTGACGCAACAGCGACCTCGCCAGTGATCTTGCTATGTTTGACACGTAGCAGTGACCAGGCCCCGCGCTGTGACATCACCGATCATGTTGGAATGGCCTGGACCATTTTTTGATCGTCGGGTCCCCACTAGGCAGCATGAATCGAAGTGTTTGACGCCGTAACAACAACCTCGTTGGCGACTCAGAAATCAGCCACGTAGGTCTGAATTGTCAGACTAGCTGCTGTGTGACAGTGTCCCAACGACCGCCGAGGTCATTATATGGGTCGCCGTATTGTTGCTGCGTCGTTGAGTAGATCTGACTGTTTGACATCTCACCAGCGACCATGTAGCGACGTTCTAGCGATCCTTACCAGGTCGTATCATTGTCGGGATCGCTGGAACATCGCCAAGTATGACGGGACCCTAAGGCCAAGACTGCACTGCATTTCGACTCCATGGTGGCTTCAACCACACCCACCCCTCCCCCAATGAAGTGCAGCCCAAACCCAGTGGGAACCAGCCCTAATACCTGCTGTGCTGTCACTGGTGTTTTGCAGCCTGGGCAGCTGAATGAAGATCGTGCTTTAGTGCGATTGACAACTTTGTCCTTAGTTCAGAAAATCAGCAGTGCTGGCATAGATCATTTATTACTGGATAAAATTCCGCCGCAGCTAACAGGATTCATAGAAAATCTCCATAGGGAAATAACATTCTAAAATATGCTTGTTTGTAAAAGGTCAGTGCTTGGCTGTATGGATGAAATTAACTTTTCCAAATGCATATATGAATGTTTCCATAAGGAAATGCTCACAATGTGAGTGTAAAGTGGCCAACACCAGACGAATAACTCTAGCTGCAGGAAGCGTGCAGGAAATGAGCGGCCAGATAAGCCATTTACACTTCACTCCTATGAAACTCACAAAGTCCCTGCTGAGTTGGCAGTTCAGACAGATTTCTCATTTCACATCTGCAGTTTATGGACTACACATTTTGAGTTTAAAAATATCTCTTGGTAAATGAGATTTATATATATGCAGTAAGGTGCTGTAGGATATGATAGCGCTACATAAGTAGGAAAGATGGATAAATATATGTTCATCTTTTTATATATGTGTGTATGTACAGCTGCATCTCAATGAATTAGAAAATTATCAAAACGGTAATTTATTTCAGTAATTCAATACATAAAGTGAAATGTGTATATTATATAGAGTCATTACAAACAGAGTGAGCTATTTCAAGTGTTTATTTCTGTTAATGTTGATGCTTACAGCCAATGAAAACCCAATGGTCATTGTCTCAGAAAATGAAAGTATGGAGGATGAAGGGTCTGAGAGATAAAATATGACCTAAATAGGTATCAGAGGCTTCACCTTGTGTGGTTGTGAGAGTCACAACCACTATAAAAGCATATCACGGCTGCTGCAGTCCCCATCATGGTGTATATAGAGTAGGGAGGATGAAGGGTTAAAAACCATGCTGCCATATTCCACGAGACATCAAAGAGTGAATATAATATTGATTTATAAATCAACACATTTCATTATTCTCTGACCCCTTCCGCAGGACAAATAAATATGCCTTTGACATGGGATTTCTGAAACTTGTTGACTCATAAATCACTATTATATTCACCCTTTGATGTCTTGTGGAATACAGCAGTGCAGTTTTAACCCTTCATCTTTCCTACTTTAATTTTCTGAGTTAATGACGTTTGTGTTTTCATTGGCTGTCAGTCATAATCATCAACATTTACAGACATAAACACTTGTAATAGATCACTCTGGTTGTAATGACTCCATGTAATATATGTTTCACTTTTAGTATTGAATTGCTGAAATACATTAATGTTTTGATGATATTCTAATTCACTGAGATGCACCTGTATATATATATATATATATATATATATATATATATCTCAAGTATAGAAAACAAATAGGCGGCACTCACCGTATGTTCGTAGGTGCTTTCTTTATTGAAGAGGTGCGGGGAGGGGGTGCATGAAGGTACAGACAACAGGTCCTGTTTCGCGGTTTATCCGCTTCTACAGGTCTCGTAGACTTGTAGAAGCGGATAAACCACGAAACAGGACCTGTTGTCTGTACCTTCATGCACCCCCTCCCCGCACCTCTTCAATAAAGAAAGCACCTACGAACATACGGTGAGTGCCGCCTATTTGTTTTCTATACTTGGACTGTAAATGCTTGATTGGCTGATGTAGGCGTAGCACCACCTGATGACTGGGGATAAGACAGCGTCTGTTTTTATGGAGCAACAAGAAGGACCAATAGCCCTGAAGGTGCCCGGTGCCCTACCTTTCAATATATATATATATATATATGCATACACACATAAAACCTAGGATAAAGGCAATGAGTAAATAAATAGTGATAGTACATGTATCATAGGGTACTGGGTTGACACTAGTTTGATTAAGAAATAAGTGTTATTCCACCAAGACAATGTATGTCTATATCGGGCAGCATGGTGACTTCTAGCTCTTGGTTCCTTCAAATCCCACCAAGGACGACATCTGCAAGGAGTTTGTATGTTCTCCCCTTGTTTGTGTGGGTTTCCTCCAGGTTGTCCGGTTTCCTTCCACACTCCAAACACATATTGATAGGGTGATTAGACTGTATACCCAAAGGGGACAATGGGGATAATGTCTGTGAATAATAACTGTAACGCAATAGGTCAGTTCACTCATGAACGACATATCTGACACTAGGATTATTTCCAATGGTGTGTCAGTAAATCCATAGAAGATTGTCACCTGGATGAAAAATCCATGTAATATTTTTTTTTGTAAAGGAGTAAAAATAATGTTAATGGATTGCATATGGATTTTCATCAGCACTGTCCTCAAACTCCACATATAATAGCCTAAAACCACAACAATTTACCTAGTCTAATTCTCTGTATTACTTTCATGCATTTCTTGCAAGTAAATGTATAGGCTGTTCCCACAGTGAGACATATACAGCAGGGCGTTGTAGGAGGAGGCTGAGCTCTGGATTTGTGTAGTCTCCTTACAAGGAAATTCAGCATAGCTGGCCAGCTTTGGATAATGAGGCAACTGGGGGTGGGAGGAAACAGATGGTCTATAGCTCTAATGTTTGGTGTCGAAATGGCTTATTGTATAGGAGATCTTCCAGCTATTTACAGTGAATCTTTCAAATGTGAACAATCTGAGCCAAAAAGCATCCTGATAGAAGCTGGCAATTGTACCATTAATCATAGAACTTACCAATGAGTATTACATGTAGAGTTATCTCTGGTGAATTCTAGACCAGTGCATGACTTGTCAGCTGACATACATTGCATATATTGACCATAGAAAGTCATCTAACTTGTATAACTCATATTTCACTAAAAAACAGATAATCTCTTTAGCCAGAGAAGCGCACAGACATTCCTTGAATTCCAAAGGGAAAAAAAACTGCCAAACTACATTTTCAAAAAGATAATATTGTTCACTTTCCAAAGCAATTGTCATTTTCTGGGCTACAACGCCCTCTACTCACATGGGGAAGCAAATATGAAATAAAACAAATGTAAAGAAACAAGTGGAGAGAAATTCTGCCGTATTACACAGAGGCGATGGGCGGAGAGACACTAAAAGTAAAATCGCAACTAATATACAGCTAGTATCTATCTACTATATAATCGTCTAATGTTCTCTGTCTGTCACGGAAATCGCACGCCAGACAGAGGCTGCTCATTGGGGGCCGACTCTGGTGGCCACCAATGAGCGCAGAGTATGCAAATAGGTGCGCAAAATCAAAGTTCGAATTTTGCGCTAATTTGCAGCCCGGCGACAGCGGGTCCGGCCGATGGTGGCCGCAGCGCGCGTGAACCAGCCGGGAGATGACCGGCGTCAGCCGGTCAGCTCCCGGTTGGTGAGCCGCTGACCGGAGCTCAGCCGTGGCTACCTGTGGCACAGAGGTCTGCGGCTCGCCAGCCGGGAGATGACCAGCGTCAGATGACCTCAATCAGAGAAGTAGCGCGGCTTGGCGAGCGGTTTGAATGCCGCTCCTCTGATTGGTCGCCACTTTCAGCGCCGACCAATCAGAGGAGCGGCTCGCGCCATGGCGCCATATTGTATTTGAAATATGGCGCCATGGCGCGCACCGCTATTCAAACCGCGTGCCGCTTCTCTCATTGGTCGCCACGTTCAGCGCCGACCAATTAGAGGAGCGGCTCGTACCATGGCGCCATATTGTATTCGAAATATGGCGCGCGCCGCTATTCTGATTGGTCGGCGATGAATGCGGCGACCAGTCAGAATAGCGGCGCTCACCATTGCACCATGTTTCAAATACACTCAGTGTATTTGAAATATGGCGCCATGGTGAGCGCCGCTATTATGATTGGTCGCCGCGTTCATCGCCGACCAATCAGAATAGCGGCGCGCAACATGGCGCCATATTTCAAATACAATATGGCGCCATGGCACGAGCCGCTCCTCTGATTGGTCGGCGCTGATCGCGGCGACCAATCAGAGGAGCGGCATTCAAACCGCTTGCCAAGCGGCCAATCAGAGGAGCGGCGCGCGGTTTGAATGCCGCTCCTCTGATTGGTCGTCGCTGAACGCGGCGACCAGTCAGAATAGCGGCGCTCACCATGGCGCCATATTTCAAATACACTCAGTGTATTTGAAATATAGTGCCATGGTGAGCGCCGCTATTCTGATTGGTCGGCGCATTCAGCGCCGACCAATCAGAGGAGCGGCATTCAAACCGCGCGCCGCTCCTCTGATTGGCCGCCGTGTTCAGCACCAACCAATCAGAATAGTGGCGCGCCATATTTCAAATACAATATGCGCGAGCCGCTCCTCTGCTTGGTCGGCGCTGAACGCGGTGACCAATCAGATTAGCGGCATTCAAACCGCCCGCCGCTTCTCTCATTAGTCGTCGCGTTCAGCACCGACCAATCAGCAGAGCGGCACGCACCATGCCGCACATTGTATTTGAAATATAGCGCCATGGCGTGCGCCACTATTCTGACTGATCGGCGCTGAACACGGTGACCAACCAGAGGAGCGGCATTCAAACCGACCAATCTGACACCATATTGTATTTGAAATATGGTGCCGCTATTCCCCACAGCCTCCTCCATCCTCACAGCCTCCTCCATCCTCACACCCTCCTCCATCTTCACAGCCTCCTCCATCCTCACAGCCCCCCATCCTCACAGCCTCCTCTATCCTCACAGCCTCCTCCATCCTCACAGCCTCCTTCATCCCCTCAACCTCCTCCATCTTCACAGCCTCCTCCATCCTCTCAGCCTCCTCCATCCTCACAGTCTCCTCCATCCTCACAGTCTCCTCCATCCTCACAGTCTCCTCCATCTTCACAGCCTCCTCCATCCTCACAGCCTCCCCATCCTCACAGCCTCCTCCATCCTCTCAGCCTCCTCCATCCTCACAGTCTCCTCCATCCTCACAGTCTCCTCCATCTTCACAGCCTCCTCCATCCTCACAGCCTCCCCATCCTCACAGCCTCCCCATCCTCACAGCCTCCCCATCCTCACAGCCTCCTCCATCCTCACAGCCTCCTCATCCTCACAGCCTCCTCCATCCTCACAGTCTCCTCATCCTCACAGCCTCCTCCATCCTCACAGCCTCCTCCATCCTCACAGCCTCCCCATCCTCACAGCCTCCTCCATCCTCACAGCCTCCTCCATCCTCACAGCCTCCTCCATCCTCACAGCCTTCTCCATCCCCTCAGCCTCCTCCATCCTCACAGCCTCCTCCATCCTCACAGCCTCCTCCATCCTCACAGCCTCCCCATCCTCACAGCCTCCTCCATCCTCACAGGCTCCTCCATCCTCACAGCCTCCTCCATCCTCACAGCCCCCTCCATCCCCTCAGCCTCCTCCATCCTCACAGCCTCCTCCATCCTCACAGCCTCCCCATCCTCACAGCCTCCCTATCCTCACAGCCTCCCTATCCTCACAGCCTCCCCATCCTCACAGCCTCCCCATTCTCACAGCCTCCTCCATCCTCACAGTCTCTTCCATCCTCACAGCCTCCTCCATCCTCACAGCCTCTCCATCCTCACAGCCTCCCCATCCTCACAGCCTCCTCCATCCTCACAGCCTCCTCCATCTTCACAGCCTCCTACATCCCCTCAGCCTCCCCATCCCCTCAGCCTCCTACATCCCCTCAGCCTCCCCATTCCCTCAGCCTTCTCCATTCCCTCAGCCTCCTCCATCCTCACAGCCTCCTCCATCCTCACAGTCTCCTCCATCCACACAGCCTCCTCCATTCTCACAGCCTCCTCCATCCTCACAGCCTCCCCATCCTCACAGCTTCCTCATCCTCACAGTCTCCTCATCCTCACAGCCTCCTCCATCCCCTCAGCCTCCCCCATCCCCTCAGCCTCCTCCATCCCTTCAGCCTCCTCCATCCTCACAGCCTCCTCCATCCTCACAGCCTCCTCATTCTCGCAGCCTCCTCCATCCTCACAGTCTCCTCCATCCTCACAGCCTCCTCCATCCTCACAACCGCATCATGCTCACTCCTTACTCCTTTCTATAAGGTCTGTCAGTCAGTGTGACACAGTTTACTCCTGTCTACAAGGTCTGTCAGTCAGTGTGACAAACTTCACTCCTGTCTACAAAGATGTCAGTCAGTGTCACAAACTGTACTCCTGTCTACAAGGCTGTCAGTCAGTGTGACGCAGTTCACTCCTGTTTACAAGGTATTCTAGAATACCCGATGCGTTAGAATCGGGCCACCTTCTAGTCAATATATAAGAGTCTATGCCAGAAAACTGACGTAAATAACTTTGAAAGGTCATAAAATGCAGTTTTGGGCAACATTTAAAGGAAAAACAGAAAAAGAACAAAAAGTTACAAAAATTCCATAAATAGTTATATTTATGTTAAAAAAAACAACAAACGACACATATTTGGTAACGCTCCATCCGTAAAAATCTGCTCTATAAAACTGTCACACTACTTAACCCCTTCAGTGAACACCATAAAAAATAATGTATTTTCATCACATAGCTGACAAATAAAGTGGAATAAAACTTGATCAAAAAGTTAAAATGAATAAAAGTTAATATGAATAAAAATGGTACAGCTAAAAACGTCATACGTTCTGCAAAAAACAAGCCACAAGCTCTCAGAATACAGCACTGCAAAAAACGTCTTTGTTTATGTATATACAGTCATATGAAAAAGTTTGGGCATCCCTCTTAATCTTACTCTTTTTTTTTTGTTTAAAATAGTTTTTTTGCAACAACTATTTCAGTGTGATATATGTAATAACTGATGGACACAGTAATATATCAGGATTGAAATAAGGTTTATTGTACTAACCGAAAATGTGAAATATGCATTATATCAAAATTTGACAGGTGCCAAAGTATGGGCACCCTTCTGATTTTCATGATTTGAATACTCCTAACTACTTTTTACTGACTTACTGAAACACTAAATTGGTTTGGTAAGCTCATTGAGCTTTGTACTTCATAGCCCGGTGTATCCAATCATGAGAAAAGCTATTTCAGGTGTCCACTTGCAAGTTGTTCTCCTAATTGCATCTTCTCTGAGGAGTGGCATCATGGGCTCCTCAAAACAGCTCTCAAATGATCTGAAAAAAAAGATTGTTCAACATAGTTGTTCAGGGGAAGGATACAAAAAGTTGTCTCAAATATTTAACCTGTCAGTTTCCCCTGTGAGGAACATAGTAAGGAAATGGAAGACCACAGGGACAGTTCTTGTAAAGGCCAGAAGTGGCAGGCCAACAAAAATATCAGAAAGGCAGAGAAGAAGAATGGTGAAAACAGTCAAGAACAATCCACAGACCATCTCCAAAGACCTGCAGCATCATCTTGTTGCAGGTGGTGTCACTATGCATCGGTCAACAATACTGCACACACTGCACAAGGAGAAGCTGTATGGGAGAGTGATGAGAAAGAAGCCGTTTCTGCATGCACGCCACAAACAGTCGCAAAAGCATATTTGGACAAGCCAGTTTCATTTTGAAAGAAGGTCCTGTGGACTGATGAAACAAAGATTGAGTTGTTTGGTCATACAACAAGGCGTTATGCATGGCGCCACAAAAACACAGCATTCCAAGAAAAACACTTGCTACCCAGTGTCAAATTTGGGGGAGGGTCCATCATGCTTTGGGGCTGTGTGACCAATGACAGCATCGGGAATCTTGTTAAAGTTGAGGGTCGCATGAATCCCACTCAGCATCAGCAGATTCTTGAGAATAATGTTCAAGAATCAGTGTCAAAGTTGAAGTTACGCCGGGGATGGATCTTTCAGCAAGACAATGATCCAAAACACTGTTCCAAATCTACTCAGGCATTCATGCAGAGGAACAATTACAATGTTCTGGAATGGCCATCCCAGTCCCCAGACCTGAATATCATTGAACATCTGTGGGATGTTTTGAAGCGGGCTGTCCATGCTCGGCAACCATCAAACTTAACTGAACTGGAATTGTTTTGTAAAGAGGAATGGTCAAAAAATAGAATTAGACTTACCGGTAATTCAGTTTCTAGGAACCTTCCACGACAGCAGAACGGAGGTTGCCTCCCGCCCTAATAGGGGACAGGAAACACAAAGAGGTTAAAAGCCCCTCCCCTTCCTGCACATACCAGTGTTTTGACTGTACACACTCGCATGAAAGTGACCACCAAGTGCAGGAACAATAAGTATATCAAGAAGAAGACCACAAAATAGGGAGGGAATCAATGCTGTCGTGGAAGGTTCCTAGAAACTGAATTACCGGTATGTCTAATTCTATTTTCTCTAGTCACCTTCCACGACAGCAGAACGGAGGAATACCAACGAATATACCTTAGGGTGGGATAACAGCCTGCAGGACCCTCCTGCCAAACGTGAGATCCCTATTGAAGACCAGCCGGTAATGTCTGGTAGAAGTATGGACCGAGGACCAAGTGGCAGCTCTGCAGATCTGCTCAACCAAAACATCACCCCGCTCAGCCCAGGAAGTTGCGACGGATCTGGTGGAGTGAGCCTTGAGCTTCTCAGGCGGCGAGCGACCCAGTTGAACGGAGACCCTGCAGAAAGCCTTCTTGAGCCAACCAGCGAACCTACCTTCAGAGGCCTCGTGCCCTGTCCTGCGGCCGAAGAGCTGGACAAACAAATCCCGGACGACCCGAAAGGAGGCCGTCTGCTGGAGAGAAGAAAGCACCGGTCGACGAACAACCAGCGTATGAAGTTCACCCACACGCGTAGCCGAAGTGACCGCAACCAAGAAGGCAGTCTTGTGGGACAGCATCCGGAGAACCGAGGAGGACAGGAGGAGGACAGAGGCTGAAAGGAGGATGTCGTGCGGCTGGAGAGGACGAGATACAGGTCCCAAGGAGGGACAGGACACCGCAGCCGCGGGCGAAGTCAACTGGCGGACGTCCGCAACCGACGGACCCAAGGAGAGTGGCCAGACCCTGATCAAACAAAGGAACTGAGAGCCGAGAACTGGACCTTCAGAGTACCGGGAGGGAGACCCAACTCCAGACCAGCCTGCAAAAAAAAATCCAAAAGCGAGCAAAAAATGGATGAAGGGGATCTGGGGGTCAGCCGCACACCAAGACACAAAATTCCTCCAGATCTTCCCATAGAGAGCATCAGTGACCGGCTTCCTATAGTACAGTACAATGGAGAGCACCCTATCTGACAGGCCTGTCGCCCTCAGCAAGCCGGCGACAACCACCAGGCAGCTAGGATGAACTTGGGAAGGACGGGACGAAGAATGGGCCCCAGGTGAGGAGATCAGGCCTCTGAGGAAGAGAAATGGGACCGTCCCGTGCCAGACTCAGCAGGGCGCTGAACCAACTGCGACCCCGCCAGAGAGGAGCCACCAGGATCGTAGGAACCCCGTCCCGCCTGATCCTCGGAAACATCCGGAGAATGAGAAGCAGTGGAGGAAACGCACAAGCCAGGGAGAAACCCCAGGGATGAGAGAATGCGTCCACCCCCAGAAGACGGAGACAGGGGAAAACGACTCCACTTGGGAATAGTGAGGGGCCGCAAACAGATCCACCTCGGGAAGACCCCCCCGAGACCAGGACCCCGGAAATGAACCGCCGACAAGGACAGGACATGTCGGTCCGCCCAGGAAAAAAGGAAAAAATCCCCGCAGAAAGAGACGTAAGACTGGCAAACTGGGCACCCCCTTTGTGCCGGATATGGGCCACCGTAGTGACAATGTCCGAGAACACCGGACGTGACGGCCCTAGACAAGAGCCCCCGAAGCCCGGAGGGCCTCATCCATCGCCATAAGTACCCGAAAGGTGGACAACCTGGCACAGACCGGAGTGGACCACCGGCGCTGGAAGTGGCGGCCCGCGATTGTGGCCCCCCCGCACCCCAGCTTGCTGGCGCCCGAGAGGGACAGCAATGGAGACTGGTCCCAAGACACTCCCTTCCGGAGGCGCCGAGGGGTCAGCCACCAGGCAAGAGAGGACCTCACGAGACCTGGGAGGGCCACTCTCCGGGAGAGGGAGGTGGAGGACCAGCCCAGGAAGACAGAAGAAGACCGTGCAAAATCCAGGAGGGAGCCTGTGCCCAAGGAACCGCTGGGATACAGGTCGACAAAGACCCCAGAGCCGACATGATCTCCCTCAGGGAAGGATGACGGGATCTCCGGAAGCGAGAGAGAGAGCTTCCGTACGAGGTCCACCCCCCTCATCCAGACGCAGAAAAGGACGCCTGCCTGGACGAATCTAGGAGAATCCCCAGGAACGGCGTCCGAATGGACGGAGGCAGGACGGACTTTGCCAAATTCGAAAGCCAGCCCAGGGAGTGCAAAACCTGAAGGGTGGTGGAAACCGAGAGGGATAGTTGTTGAGATGCGGGAGCCAGGAGCAGAAAACCGTCGAGGTAGGGGACCATAAAGATCCCCTGACCCCTGACAAAGGAAACGACCACCGTCATGATCTCGGAAAACACCCGAGGGGCCGAGGAAAGCCCGAAGGGAAGGGCGTTGAACCGGAAATTAAACAACGTGATGGCGCGTGACCGCAAAATGAAGAAACTGACGCCATCACCCAATCCTGACCTATCAAGGGAAAGCTCGACCGAATGGATTTCGTCTGGATTCGATGGAAAACCACGAACCAATTCAGAAGCTTCAGGTTGAAAATTATCCTGTAGGCCCCTGAAGGCATCCTGACCCTGAAGAGGCGGGAGTAATGACCCCTGCCGACCTCCCGCAGGGAAACAGAAGAAATTACGCCAGAATCCAACAGGGTCTGAAGACCCTGTCACAAGGAGCCCAGAAGAGAGCAAGAGGGAAGCGTGGTGACCCGAAGGCACAGGGGGGAGGCTGGACGAAGTCCAACCTTAATCCGGATTTGAAGGTGCGGAGTACCCCCGCAGTGGAGGGGACTCCCTGCCACCTTGGAAAAAAAGCGAAAACCGACCCCCTACTCGGGCGTAGTCACTGCTTGTCAGGGTGGTTCTGGGAAGGGGAAACAAAGAAGTTCAGACCGCTTCCCCCTGTCGGGTAACTCCACCGCCCCGACCTCCCTTTACCACAAGAGGAAGGGACCCGTTCACGGGGAGGACGAAAAACTCGCTTCCTCGCTGACTGCTGGTCGGGAAGAGACTACGTCCTGCCCGTGGCCTGCTCCAGAATAGCATCCAGAGCAGGGCCAACACCAACTCCCCTTGAAGGGGAGAGAACAAAGCTTGACTTCTGAGGTAACATCCACAGACCAAAGCTGCACCCAAAGAGCTCTCCAGCGGAGTTAGACAGGGCGGCTGCACGAGCGGCCACCCGGACCGACTCCTCAGAGGCATCAGCAAGGAACCCGGTAGCCTACCGAAGCAGGGAGATAGAAGTAACCATTTCCTCACGGAAAGTACCCTGAGAGACATGGCCTCCAGGTGGACAAGCCCACGAGAGAGGCACCGAGCCACACAGGTAGCAGCAACATTTGATTTGCAAAAGGTAAGAAGAAGAGTCCCAGGTCTACCGAAGCCGACCTTCAATCTGCCTATCCATGGGGACCTTCAATTGCGAGGAGTCCTCAAAAGGGAAGGCAGTGTTCCTCGCAACCAGGGATACCTGGACATCCACCATGGGAAGCTCCCATGTGGAACATTCCCCAGCGAGGGGAAACCTATGCTACACTCCGGAGGGAACAGTAAGATAATAACATGAACCGGGAATCCCTTACGGACCGTAGCCTTCAAGCCCCCAAACATCACATCCTGTACGGAAGGAGCCGTCTCAACCTCCTCTACCCCCCCAGTGGTGCGAACCATTTCAAGGAGTCCCTCCATATCATCCGAAGAAAAAAGAAACCTTGTCCTATCTGAGCCAGCGGAATCGAAAGGCTCATCAAAGCCTCCCAATCCCTCAGGGTCAGAAGAAAGCAACTCCCCTGACTCAGAGGACAAGTCATCAGGGCCGAATTTACGCTTCGCAGTCAGAGGGACGAACATAGGGGCAGAGGGTTGAGAAATCGCAGACAAGGAAGACTGGACTTCCTGCTGGAAAAGGGATTTGATACTGTCCATAAGGGATGGCTGCTCCGCACACAGAGTATCAGCAGAGCAGGGTTGGCACAACACCTTCTTATGTGAGGAAGGCAACTTGACTGAGCAGACCCCACATTTACGCCTTATCCTTCCAGGACCCCGCAACCATTTCTCCCTAAAAGAGAGAGAGAGAGGGACCCCATAAGGCACCAGCACAACCCCGACACAGAGAACGGTGGACCCCATCCAGCTACACACGGCAGGAGGATGAACGCTGGCTCTGCAGATGCAGGCACAAGGGCTTTCTCATGCTCCAGAATGCAAGGCTAGTACTAACCAGGCCCACCATGCTAAGCGACTGAGAGCACCGGATCCGAGGCACTCAGGGGGGACGGGCACAGACCTGCAACACCTAGTATTCCCAGCCATGCCGACCCACAGGCCTTACCTGGAGAAAAGAAGCCGACCGGGCATCATGCAGCCGGGTCCACAGCGTAGAAACCACCTCCTCCTCCGGGTCCGGCAGCCCCATTCGTCAGGCCAGCTGTCGGTCAGTAGAATCGGCAGCCCCAGCACGTCAGGCCGCCGGCCGCATGCATTCCCGCCCGGGAACGCGTACCGGAAGTGACGCGATAACCTCCGCGACGTCACTTCCGGTCGCGCCTAGCAGCGGCGGCCGCGCACAGCGAGGAGGAGGAGGCCGGGGAGCTCCGAGAGGCCCCCGGCCAGAAGCACACCGCCCCGCTTTGCCCCCCAAGGGAGCGCAGGAGGAGCGGGGAAAAGGTCCCGAATTGCCCCAGGGGAAAACGGGAGCGGCACCAGAGGAGAGAACCCGAAGGCCCTGACCCCAGCCGCCCGGTAATCATGCTACAGCCACCTAGTCACCGGCCATCGGCAGCCCAGAGGAACCTCTTCATGCCCCATAGGGGACAGGAAAAACACTGGTATGTGCAGGAAGGGGAGGGGCTTTTAACCTCTTTGCGTTTCCTGTCCCCTATTAGGGCGGGGAGGCAACCTCCGTTCTGCTGTCGTGGAAGGTGACTAGAGAAATCCCAGTCTCCAGACCTGAATATCATTGAACATCTGTGGGATGTTTTGAAGCGGGCTGTCCTTGCTCGGCAACCATCAAACTTAACTGAACTGGAATTGTTTTGTAAAGAGGAATGGTCAAAAATACCTTCATCCAGGAACTCATTAACAGCTACAGGAAGCGACTAGAGGCTGTTATTTTTGCAAAAGGTGGATGTACTAAATATCAATGTCACTTTTCTGTTGAGGTGCCCATACTTTTGCACCTGTCAAATTTTGAAATAATGCATATTTCACATTTTCGGTTAGTACAATAAACCTCATTTCAAACCTGAAATACTACAGTGTCCATTAGTTATTACATATATCACACTGAAATAGCTGTTGCAAAAATCCGATTTTAAACAAAAAAAAAAGAGGTAAGATCAAGAGGGGTGCCCAAACTTTTTCATATGACTGTATATAATAATATTTATGGTGTAAAAGCGGCAAAACATAAAAAAAACTATACAAATGTGGCATCACTGTAATCATACTGATCAGGAAAATAAAGCTGTTTTATCACCTTTATTACACAGTCAACACAGTAAAATTTAAAAAAATTCTGAACGGCTGCTACTTCTTGATTCTGTCTAACAAAAAGCGGAATAGAAAGCACTCAAAAAATATTATGTGGCCCAAAATGGTACCAATAAAAACCAACTCATCCTGCAAAAAACAAGCTTTCACGTGACACTCTCCGCAGAAAAATAAAAAAAACTATAGCCTTCTCTGATGCAAAAAACCTTTATTTGTAAAAAAAAGCATTTATACTGTGATAGTAGCCAAACCTAAAATTTTTTTTTGTAAATTTGGTATCTCTCGCTATGATCATACGAAACTGATCGTACTGACCATATCAATAAAGCCGCCTAATCACTTCAACCATTAGCTGAATGGCATAAAAATAGTAAATAAAGCCAATTCTTCAAGTGCTGCCGATTAGTTTATTGTGCCTCCTAAAAATCACAGCACGGTGCGCTCACGTCTAGCCAGCACTCTATGCTGAGTGCTCATATCGTCGATTACATGTAAATCTCTGAAAAACATGATTCAGTTGAAATTCCCAACAGAAGATTCACTGTAATGAGGCAGAGATAGTCAATTTGAACTCCCATCTGACCTGTGATCAAGAAGTGTCCATCTTTTTATGCGTGTTTTTAGACACACACAAAAGTGCGGTCATCAACAGTTTTGTAGACACAGCTGAACAGAGGCCAAATGGAGTCCAGAGTAACTCTGCTGCCTCATTAGTTGATCTGTTAAGGGTTTCTCCTGAATCATGTATTTCGGAGATGTAGCTGGAAACCAAATGTAAGTGCTCAGTGTGGCGCCCCACTGGTCAGGCGTCACAATTGGGGTACTGCACCCATAAATGAGTGTGCGGTTACCACTGTCACAGTGGAATGTAGGGTTTGTAGGAGGATCCCATTCCAGCACTCCCACACACCCACCTAAGTAGATGGTAAGGGCCCATATCCTAGGGTGGGGGAGTTAGGGGAGGAGGAGATAGAAAAATGAGGTGTTTTAGTTTGCCTTGAGGGACGAAGGAGTACAGGAGCCCTGAGTGAGAGAAGGGGACTCCAAGAGAGGGGGCCTAGAGAGAGAACAGGCAGCCCAGACTGAAGGAGGGGACCCCCCGAATCGGAGCGTCCATACTCAAGGAGTGAACCCTGGTCCAATTACTGGAGTGCCGGTTCCGAAGACGCAGCACAGGGAGTTCATCCCCTGAGCCGTAACACCGGAGGTCGCGGGTCTGTTTACCAGCCCCGACACCCTATCAGAAAGGAAACCAGTCACACCAGGATAACCCACCAGGGTCGAGGTCCAGTGCAGGAGAGATAAGAGCGGGAAGCTGGGATACTCAGGAAGCACCCCAATCGGGCCTGGTACTAAGTGGACTGTTCCCAGACAGACAGTAGCAGCAGGACACAGGTCAGAGACAAGGAATGCATACCACGGGAGACTCCAAGAGACCTCGCAGCCCACTGTGACAACCCGGCCGGCTACCCTCACCTAATAACTGTTGTCTTCTGTAAACTGTACCACCATCATCATTGTTCCAGTAAAGCACCCGGGTAGAGTGATAGAGTCTCTGCGTAATTATTTTCCCACTGCACTGAAAATTGTTTCTCCATCATCAGCACTTCTATCACTACAACTGCATCCCTGCCCCGGAGGGCCAGCTCTACCTGCAGGAAGCTGTACCATCTCGGCTGCTGTACCATCGCCTTCCGGAGGTCTGAAGCAGCGCTGGTGTTACTTCACCAGAATCTGCGGGTGGCGTCATGATATACTCAATTTATTCCCACATCAACTACCCCTTTTTAGTTGACCACCAGGGCCACGGGTCTCGGCAAGCCACCAGTGACATCCCTACCGCAGCAGAGGGCGCAGATACCCGAGTCCACATAACCTGGGCTAGTCACTCAGCATATAGCAGAGGATAAATGTGAACTGATCCAAAATGTTCTGTACCACGGCGTGGCCTGGATGCTCAAGGCGCCAGTCGCTTATTCAGAGAGTTCCCGCTACCACGGACTTCATAGCGGCTCACCGCTGCACACACAGGCCTGTTCTGCCGTCCAGATGCAGCGGAGACATCCGGGGACCGCTAGCATGCCACGGGGTAACCCGAAAAGCTGCAAAGCCCTTGCAAAGCTGACTGATTTCTTTTGTAGGGCTGCGGCGCCAGGGCTGCAATCCACCATGACGCTGGCCTCCCACTCCTGCTCTGCTTCCTCATGCTCATCGTCCAAAGACACCAGAGAGACAGCAGCAATGGATGCAGATGATATCCCGCTGATCCAGGGGACGATGCAGAGGCTCCTATCCTCCCTCAGGAAGGCCATGTATGACAACATGAAAAATAAGTTTGGGGAGCTGAGGAGGGACATTAACAGTCTGGGTGAACGTACAGATCACATTGAGAGGAAGATGGCGGAATATGCAAATGCACATAATGCCTTTGCTGATGATTATGCTGCTTTGGAGAAACATACGACTGCCCACCAGCTTATGGGACTTAGAAGACAGATCTAAAAGATGTAAAATAAGGCTGCGGAGAAAAGTGGACATATTGTGAGTGCAGGAGTCCCACCTCCTGAAAGAGGACAACATCTGGGTCCATAACCGCCTTTTTCCCACTGCTTTCTTTGCTAATCACATTTCAAAGAAGGCTGGTGTATGCATTTTTAGTAAGAACACTATTTCTTTCTAGCTTATTCACATGACTGCAGACCCAGGACGGCAGTTTATTATTCTCATTTGCTTACTGGCTGGTTCTTTACATACTATTGTTAATGTCTATGCACCTAACCACTCCCCCGTGAAATTTCTTAGATCTGTGTTGAAGTCTGTGGAGGAGGTCATGAGAGGCAGGACTATCCTACGTGGAGATTTTAATATTACCTCTTCGAGATTGTTGGATTGCTCCTTGAGATCAGTTGCAGGGCGGGGGGAACTTGGCCCTCTATACAGAGAAAAACACCTGCATGATATCTGGAGGTATCTACATGCCACGGAAAAGGGCTATTCCTTTTTCTTTTACAGGCATAAATCCTACTCCAGGATTGATTATTTCCTAGTTGATAGTAAGACCCTTCCTACTTGTGCATCAACAGAAATGGGCCTTATTTCGTGGTCACACCACGCCCCTATAAGCCTGGACATTTCTGTGGCGTGTCGGCCCTAGCCCCTGTGGCAATGGAAGTTAAACTCTGGTCTTCTGTCCAGACGGGATGTGGGTGAGAGTGTTGAGATAAGTCTATCTAAATTATTCTCCTTTAAAGAGGACCTGTCACCAACCATACATGGTGATCTAATTACAGCACTGAATGCAGCATGTCTGCTGCATTCAGGCAAGGGGTCCCCCATCCCTTGACCCCTCTGTACCCTGAGATAATACACTTTGAAAACTTACATACTGGAGCCAAACTAGGAGGTGGCTTGTGGCTGGAGCCAGCTCTCTCCACAGGGGAATTTCACGCTCCCTGTATCTTTTATCTGCCCACTGCCGCCTCCCTCATGCCAATCATTGTCTCCCTCACCTGCTGCATAACACAAAGTGAGGAGTGCGGTTCTGGCCACATTGCCCCACCTCCTGCAGTGACGTCACCGCTTATACCCGCCCTGCTCCATGGTTAACCAGGGCGGGGAAAAAAATGTGAAAGCTTGGGTCATATAGATGCTATGCGACTGCCTACGCCCAGCTCCCTCCTACTTCTGGGCACCCTCGCCCTCCCAGTGTGACATACTGCTGATGTTCAGACCTCAGCTACCTTCTCCCTCCCTGTTCCCCCTTTTTTTTCACTCCGTGAGCTTTGATTTGTATTCCCTGACATATTGCCAATATTCATTGTTCTCTTTCGTTCTGGTTGTACATGTTTTTGTTATACTTGTGGGTCCTTTGAAAATTTGCTGTAATAACCATTATTGGAATAACAAAATGTACAGTACCCAAATTGCCACCAAATAGTATACAACTCAACCCACAAAAAAGCAACCAGACCCCAGCAAAGTCCGACATCTGTTAGCGGAAATATAGGGGGCTTTCATGTTACTGGTAGCACACAGGCTCTAGAAAAGCGCTATGGCTCCTCGATCCCAAAAAAGAAAACCAGTAAAACCTGCGCTCCCAAATTTTCCGTTCAAAAAGTCAAATGACGCTCCTTCCCTTTTGAGCCCTGTTATACGTCCAAACAGTGGTTTTCTGCCACATATCAGCGTACTCAGGAGAAATTGCACAACATACTGTATGATACAATTTCTCCTGGTATCCTTGTGAAAATTCAATATTAGAGGCTAAAATTACAATTTTGTTGGAAATTTTCATTTTAGCTTTAGTTCCTCTAAAGGGTTAATAAACTTCTTGAATGTGGTTTGGAGTAGTTTGAAGGGTGCAGGTTTTGGAATAGGGTCACTTTTGGGTACTTTCTGTCATATAGGTTTCTGAAAGCCACCTGAAATGTGATGTGGTCCCTAAAAAAATTAGTTTTGTAAATTCTGAACAAAAAATTAGAAATTACTGATAGATTTTCAACCCTTCCAACTTCCTAACAAAAAAAAATTGTTTTAAAAATTGGGCTGATGTAAAGTAGATTTGTGGGAAATGGTATTTATTAATTATTTTGTATGACATAACTCTCTGGTTTAAGGGCATAAAAATTCAAAGTTTGAAAATGGCAACATTTTCACCAATGTCTGTTTTTTTTTCACAAATGAATGAAAAAAATACTGTCCTAAATCTACCACTCACATAAAGTTCAATGTGTCATAAAAAAAAAAACAATCTCAGAATCACGGGGATCCGTTGAAGCGTTCCAGAGTTATTACATCATGAAGTGACACTGGTTGGAATTGCAAAAGGTGAAAACAGGCTGGGTGGTAAAGGGGTTAATAAATCTTAACGCTCCTTCATTCTGCTGTCCAAGGAAAAATCCAGCAGCACACTGACTATATAATTCATATGGGCTGCTCAGTTTACAGTATTTATACATTGACTATTAGGGATGATACTCAGTATGCAAGTCTATGGGTGGAAAAAGAAAGATCATATACATTTAATCTAAAGATAAAATAGGTACAAGTTGCTTCACATACTGATGAGTGGACACTTCAATAGATTTCATCACCTGGTATTCCAGAGAACTAAAATATGCACATTCTTCACATTCATTCACATTCTGGGCCCAAGAACAACAATTCTTGTATATTGTAGGTCCTAGGTATGTAGAGGTATGAATGGAATTTGACATCGATGTTCCTCCCGGCTATTTCTTCTCCTGTTTCTACTACTGGCAGGTGAAGGTTCAAAAGCTGCCACGCCTTGTTGCAGAACAAACACAAACATTTAACACAGGTTCAGTAATGATAATGTTATATATATTTAGTGCCTTGTGAAAGTATTTGGCCCCTTAAACTTTTCAATCTTTTGCAGGCTTCAAACATAAAGATATAATTTCAGATTTTTTTTTTGTGAAAAATCAACAACAAGTGGGACACAATAGTGAAGTGGAACGAAATTCATTGCATAATTTAAACTTTTTAACAAATAAAAAACTGAAAAGTGGGGCGTGCAATATTATTCAACGAAAAGCAAAAAGAACAAAGCAGCACTCACCGAGGTTGCTGTATGCGGTGTCCTTTATTTGGGTAGTTGAAACATAGTGCAGGGAGGGGGACCGGGTGACGACGGCACCATTTCGGGCATTTTGCCCTTCAACGGGTCACTGGTGGCTGGTGGTGCCTGTCCCGACCTTATATAGGTGGAGCTAGACCGCCCTAATGACATCACAACCAGTCAGTCATAATATAAAAACATAGTAGACATATTAAAGACAAGACCAACTTTACAAGCAACACTTAAGAAACACATGTCAGAAACACATAGGATAAATAAATATATAAAACTACATAGCGATCTTATGCTCACATGTTCCCATGCTGCTGGGCGTTCATCAGTGGCGGTGTTCGAGCGCCTCTACACTTCCGGGTCAAGTGAGCAGGTCACATGACCGCACTAGAAAAGATCCCTGATTGGTCACAGCTCCCTGCTGCGACTGCGTAGATGCCTCGTTATAGAGGCTACGTCGCAGTATTTACCAACGTTGCTAGGGCAACGCCAGGACCAATCAGGAAGGGGCACAGAGTATAATAAAAGTGCAAAACACTGTTTAAGCAGGCGGCATGTAAAATACAGCTCCTGCAACAGTGAATAAGCTACAGCACATATGAATATAAATATATATAGAGAAAAGACCGCCCAAGTCTTATTTACACAATCAGGCGTTCTAACTGTAACCCGGAATAAAAGCACACGGACAACGTATAAGAAAGAGGAGAGCTAAGGAGATAGCAAGGATGGACCAACAAAACCATCCTATATATTTATATAAATAAGACACAAACAGATGTTAATTGTCCCTCATGTTATTTAAGCTCATTGTATCGCAAGACTGTGGCTCTAGGATGCGTAATTCCACACAGGTTAACAGTTTGTAGACCCATCACTTTTACAAAAACAAGGCCATGTTCAGTTTATCGTTTAAACCAAGGGCACCCTGGGCATTAAGCTCCAGAATCCACTTGGCCTCTAATTGCAAGAGGCGTTTATGTTGATCACCTCCTCTATTAGACGTTGGTAGACTGGCGATCCCCGCAAACCGAAGTACCCCAGCATCACCGTTATGCACATAATTAACATGTTGAATTAATCTTGGGACCCTTAATTCTTAACTATAGAACCAAAATGTTCTCTTACTCTAACGAACATGGGCCTGATGGTCTTGCCCACGTACAATCTTTTGCAGGGGCACCAGATGGCATAGACCACCCATTTGGTGCGACAGTTAATAAAAGAATTGATCCTTATTCTTTGGCCGCCTAGTTCAAGAAAATTCCCTGTGAACAGCTGAGGACACCAATTACAGTGTCCGCATTTAAAATTTCCCTGCGGCTGTTTCTTTCCTAACCAATTCTTACTATTATCTGTTACTCTGAGTCTTTTTTGAACCAACAGGTCCCTAAATTTTTGCATCTTCTATATGTGACGACAGACACCGGAGCTAACTTGGACAAGGTTCTGTCAGTCTCCACCACATGCCAATGCTGCTTAATAGCGGCCATGATATTACTGAACATTGGACCGTGCTTAAAGCTAAAGTAAAAAAGCCTACATTCAGATTTGGAAGCGCACCTCGTAGCCAAGTTGACAGAGCCATTGCTGGGAATATGAGTCCTAGATCTTTCTCTAGCTTATTTCAGGACACCTAAATGGTACCCCCTATGTAGAAGGTCCAATTCTAGAGTGTCGGCCTGCTCCTCGAATTTTTCATCTGTATTATTAATGCGGCGAAACCGCAAAAATTGGCTAAATGGGACACCTGTCCTGGTATGTTCAGGGTGGGCACTCCGGAAATGTAACAACGAGTTCGTCGCTGTGGATTTCCTGTGTACTGATCTCGTCAATCCATTAGCTGACAGATCTAATTTCACGTCCAAGAACTCCAGGGAATTATCCCCAAAGACTGAGATGAAAAACATATTGAAAGAATTATTATTCAGGAAGGTGACGAACTCACTGAAACTCTCCGAACTCCCCTCCCAAACAATCAGGACGTCGTCCAGATACCTGATGTAATGCCTTAGGTGTTTTGCGTAAGGGTTACATAGTGAATAGATATATTCTTCTTAAAAAACCGCCAGGAAGAGGTTGGCCAAAGTGCACGCCACAGGCGTGCCCATGGCCACTCCTCCTTTCTGTCAGTACCATTTTTCTAAGAAACTAAACACATTATGTGAAAGAATGAAAGCCAGGGACTCACACACAAAATGGGTCACATTTACGTCTACCTTATTATTGACTAGAATCCTTCTTATCGCTGAAACCGCCAATGTTTGCGGGATCCTCGTATACAGACTTTGAATGTCTATAGAGGCTAACTTATAGCCCTCTTTCCAAACAATCTGGTCCACCATTTGTGTGAACTCGAAAGTATCTTTAACTAACGAGGGCACTACCTTTAGATAAGGGTGTAAGAAAGAATCAAGATACTTTGATAAAGGCTCCAACAAGGATCCTACAGCGGAAACAATCAGCCTACCTGGAGGGGAACGCTCGTTCTTATGGATTTTAGGGAGAAAATACCAATGAGGCCTTGTAGGGAACTCTGGATACAATTTTTCGGCTTCTTTGATAGACAACACATTTCTTTCTACATACCGCCTCAAAAGCGATGATAATTGCCTTTGGTGCGTCAGAGTTGGATCCCCTGCCAAGGCCTCATATGTATCTCTCTGATTTAACTGTCTGTAGGCCTCCTCCAGGTAGAACAATCTTGGCAACAACACGATGCTGCCCCCTTTGTCAGCCCTACGAAAGATGACATCGGGCCACTGTTTCATTTCTTTTACAGCAATTTCCTCACCTATTGTCAGATTCTTAGCAGGGCGGGGGTATACTAGAGCTCTAACATCTCTATCAACCAATTCGGTAAAGAGCTCAAGGTTATCATTCTGGGAAACAGGTGGCATAAAGGATGACTTTAGTCCTCCTGTAAAGGATGGTCTATTACCACCAGAGGGACCCTGGATGGCAAACTGACTATCATTAACACCCAGTAACTCAGCAATTTCTGACTGTGTTTGTATACCCAAACCCCCACCTGGAAAGAAACCCAAGGGACCAATGCTTGCTATGTTAGAAAAGGTTTTAGTGTGACTTTTATCTGCAACAGTAGTGTGGAGAGCCTTCTGGATCTCAAAATGCTTACACAATTGTAAGTTCCTCACAGATTTAAATAAATCAGACCTGAACTCAGCGTAGTCAAAACTTTCGGCCATGCAAAAGTTCAGGCCTTTTTGTAGCACAGTTACCATATCAGGGGACAAAACTCGATCAGATAGGTTATAAATTTTCAGCTTAGCACTACTCAGTCCCGCCATGATACTTGTTTCCGTTTGAACGGTGGAGGGACCACAATGTCTTCTTCTAGATCTATATCTTCCTCCTCTCCGTGTCCTCCGCCTAAAGGGGAATCTGCCGTTCCGGAACCGCTTCCTTTGTAGTGTTTAGACATATCAGAATCAGACTCTTCGTCTGATATGACGACTGATTTCGGTTTCTTATTTTTATTTTTATTATTAGGCCCTTTAGAGTTCTTTTGGCCCTTCGGGGTTTTGGGAGTGAATGGTGTCTCAAATGTTTTTGGTGTGGCTGGATTTTCAGGAACTTTCTTTTTCTTTTTCCTTGGGGTTTCTAAAAATTTTCCCCAAGTGAACACTGTCCAGTATCATAGTCCTGCTTATCTCATAGGAATTTTTCTCGTTTTGTAGATTTAACATCATTTTGCACCGGGACAAGCTTTTCATCCAGCTTCTTTAAGAAATTAACCCATTTCTCGTTACTATAACGACTCTGCAATTCCTGTCTGAGAGAGATAAGCTCAGAAATGACTTTAGAGTGTTCAGCCACATTCTGTTCGACCACCGAACGCAGGAATCTCATAGAAGACTCATGTTGCTTAATCTCCCATTTCTTAATGAAATCTGGACCTGGATTCTGAATCGCCAAGTTTTTCACCACTCTTAAACCACGCGGCACTCTAGCACATGCCACGTATGTTTTTAAGGAAGTAACAGTCCAGAAGAGGCGCAGTTCATGCTCAGCCAATGTAGAGATTTTTTGTTCCAAACTCTTGATGCTAAGCACACTAGTAATTTCTTTTGTGTTGCAATCGGTAAAAAAAGGCCTCAGCATCTTCCCTCCCTGCTAGCAACTCCCATTGTTGTGTGTCCGCACTCTGTGTGCTCTTGGAGCCAGCTGGTTCCATATCGACCAAAGTTCTTAATCTTTCACTTAACCTCACAGGTGTGCCACTCAAGAAAAAACAACAAGCGTAAATCCAAAATAAAGGAGAATGAGGGCACCACCTTCCAGGGGAAGCTCCAAATAGGAGATGCACAAAGACTGGAGCCACAGAGTCCCTCAAGGTGCTAGCAAAACCAAAGTTCACAATGAAAAGCAAAAAGAACAAAGCGGCATTCACCGAGGTTGCTGTATGCAGTGTCCTTTATTTGGGTAGTTGAAACATAGTGCAGGGAGGGGGACCGGGTGACGACGGCACCGTTTCGGGCGTTTTGCCCTTCAACGGGTCACTGGTGACTGGTGGTGCCTGCCCCGACCTTATATAGGTGGAGCTAGACCGCCCTAATGACATCACAACCAGCCAGTCATAATATAAAAACATAATAGACATATTAAAAACAAGACCAACTTTACAAGCAACACTTAAGAAACACATGTCAGAAAAACATAGGATAAATAAATATATAAAACTACATAGCGATCTTATGCTCACATGTTCCCATGCTGCTGAGCGTTCATCAGTGGCAGTGTCCGAGCGCCTCTACACTTCCGGGTCACGTGAGCAGGTCACATGACCGCACTAGAAAAGCTTCCTGATTGGTCACAGCTCCCTGCTGCGACTGCGCATCCGCGCAGACGCCTCGTTATAGAGGCTCGTCGCAGTATTTACCAACGTTGCTAGGGCAACGCCAGGACCAATCAGGAAGGGGCACAGAGTATAATAAAAGTGCAAAACACTGTTTAAGCAGGCGGCATGTAAAATACAGCTCCTGCAACAGTGAATAAGCTACAGCACATATGAATATAAATATATATAGAGAAAAGACCGCCCAAGTCTTATTTACACAATCAGGCGTTCTAACTGTAACCCGGACTAAAAGCACATGGACAACGCCAGCAACCCCATAAGAAAGAGGAAAGATAAGGAGATAGCAAGGATGGACCAACAAAACCATTCTATATATTTATATAAATAAGACACAAACAGATGTTAATTGTCCCTCATGTTATTTAGGGTAAAGACACACAGTCAGTATTTGGTCAGTATTTCACATCAGTATTTGTAAGCCAAAACCAGGAGTGGGTGAAAAATGCAGAAGTGGAGCACATGTTTCTATTATATGTTTCCTCAGACTGTTCCACTCCTGATTTTGGCTTACAAATACTGATGTGAAATACTGACCAAATACTGACTGTGTGTCTCTACCCTTAAGCTCATTGTATCACAAGACTGTGGCTCTAGGATGCGTAATTCCACACAACCCCTTTACTTTCTGTGCAGCAAACTCACTCCAGAAGTTCAGTGAGGATCTCTAAATGATCCAATGTTGTCCTAAATGACTGGTAATGATAAATAGAATCCACCTGTGTGTAATGAAGTCTCCGTATAAATGCACCTGCTCTGTGATAGTCTCAGAGTTCTGTTTCAAGTGCAGACAGCATCATGAAGACCAAGGAACACAACAGGCAGGTCCAAGATACTGTTGTGGCGAAGTTTAAAGTCGGATTTGGATACAAAAAGATTTCCCAAGTTTTAAACATCTCAAGGAGCACTGTGCAAGCGATCATATTGAAAGGGAAGGAGTATCAGACCACTGCGAATCTACCAACACCTGGCTGTCCCTCTAAACCTTCATCTTGAACAAGGACAAGACTGATCAGAGATGCAGCCAAGAGGCCCATGATCACTCTGGATGAACTGCAGAGATCTACAGCTGAGGTGGGTGAGTCTGTCCATAGGACAACAATCAGTCGTACACTGCACAAATCCTCCTGCTCGGCAGCCTCCTCTTCTCTGGGCTCCACTGTGGTCGGGGCCGCTGGTTCAGGGGTTGTGGTGTTGGATGCATCGGGCCCTTTGGGGGCTTAAACCTCATCAGCTACTGGGTGCTCGTTCTCTACTGCTACCGTCGCCTCCGGTTCCGGGTCTAGCCTGGATCCCCTCCTCTGCTCCATACGCCGGCTTAGCTGGAGGACTATCTTGGCACTTCAATGCCGGATTGTCCACTCGGTGGTCTCTTGGAGTCGAACCCGTAGATCCCTCAGTGCTGCTCCCCAGAAGGCAACATCCTCACCCTCAGTTTCTAGGGTGGACACTCCCAGGACAGCACGGTCGGCTCAGATGTCTTCCTTGACCTCCCAGATTAAATCTCTGAGTCTGGGGACTGCCATCTCTACCAGGCTGCACATGGGTAATGGGTCTGGAGTCTGCCAAGGTCTCTTGTTCTGACTTCCGGCTGCACCCTGTTTGCTTTTTATAATCCAAGCTGGTGCAGTCTGGTTCCTGGCCCGTCCCCTTGGTTGTTTGATGGCAGGGGGGGCAGGGAGGCAGTTTGGCACCTCTTGCATGGCCCTATTGACTTGAGGGGTCGAGGCACGTTCCTGGGCCAGCACATAGTCTTTTACATATGCAGACCTGCTTATTGGAATAGGTTCAGTCAATCTGCCTTCTGGTCTCCGGGGCCAGGCACTGCACTTCATTAAATTTCGGCAGAGCATGGGGGCGAGGCTTATCTTCGCGCTCTTTTCTAGCCGCGACGCTCTTCCAGCTCTGTGGTGCAGTAATGGCGGCCCGATTTTACAGTTCATAAAGCAGTCAATAAAGTCTATTTTACGCACACAGTACCCAATTTTACTGGGCATGGGATCCTGTCCGTGACGCCAGAAAATGAGTCAGTTAAGGGGTACTCGGATACCTGGACAGGTGGTTACTTCAGTGGGGATCACGGCTGGTCGATTCCCGGTTCCATGCCCTGGACCCTTAATGGCGGGGTGGGGGTGATGATGATGGGGGAATGGTAACGTGACGGCACCTGTGGTACCTGGTAATAGGGTTACCAGCGCTGCGACCGGCCGCTGAGGTGATGTAAATGCAGCTTTGGAAGTACAGCTCCCCACAGGTGGAGCTTTACCTCAGGGCAGTGGGGTGGATGAGGGGAGTAGTAGTCCTCACCTCGATGGTACTGTAGAAACCCTCCGGGCGGCAGATAGAAGGAGAACAGACACCAGATCAGCTCAAACAGTTCTTTACTTGCACCAGGTGGAAATGGTACACGATACAGTCTGGTTGAAAGGGATTTGTAGCCGCAGATCTTGGAGGAACTTCCAGAGTCTGGCAGTGGTGCCCTTAATATGGCGTTCCTGGTCCTGTTCCTCTCTCTCTGTGCCTTCCCCTCTTCAGTCAAGTCTCTAGTCCTCGGGGTCTGTTACCTAAAGTCTCTTACTTGTCGGTGTTGTGGACTCAGCTGCGGGACCGATGTTCGACTTCTTTAGGGGTGCTGTGGCTCCCTTGTGTCAGGCCCTCAGCTTGCTGGTCTGCAGTTAAGGCTAGACCTTTGATTAACTGCCTCGGCTCCGGTATGCCAGTGGTGACCTGGGTCTTCAGCTGGCTCCAACCAGTCCTGGAATGACCCCCTTTCATGTCTGGATCACCTCTCTCCTAAGAGGTGTCCTCCTATTACAGCCGCAGGGTCCCCTGCGTCTGTCTTCCTTGCTGTCTTACACCGCCTGCCTTACACTGCTGTCCCTCCCCGTCTCCCACTCTCTAGGCACCACCCCCTGGGACCTACTAAATATACGGTCCCCTGTCCTAAAGTGGCCTACTGTATGGATGCAGAGTGCAGACTCTGTAGGGTCCTCCATATCCACGACTACGGAGGCATTACACCTTCTGTTTGGGATGCAGTACCTCCCTGTGGCACCTTGCCATAGGGGCGCCACACAAGCCCCTTCACCCACAGGTTTGATGACATTACGATACAGGAAATTCTAATAACAGGAACAGATGGGTATTTGCCAAGACTGAGATTGAAATGGAGACCTAGTGAAACTTTGGTTCTTTTAGCACTGTTTATGGACGTGGAAACATATCCATGTTTTGGACAATTTGCCCATCGGTGTTGCATCCTATGTTATTCATTTTTTCACTGGCTGATTTCTAATATAATCATCATCTGTGAAAAATGGATGTCACGCTGATGGTAATAACTGACACACACCAAAAACTGATGAAAATCAAACCTGGACACTGATAAAAATTGCTGTTTTTTTCCGCCAAGAATAAAAACTGATTTGTGAATTTAGCTTAAATTTTATAGAACTCCATCAAGAACACATGTCAGCATACAATAAAATAAATTACAGCCTAGGCAAACTTAAATTTCTTATTTCATTAAGTAATTACAACTTACATATTTCATATAGGTGCTAGCCCTCTGTTGCGCTTAAATGGATCCTGGCATGTCTAATAACACTATTAATCTGCAGATATAGGATTAATCTGCAGGTCAATAGTATTTTAAAAGTGCTTGGTCACCGGACTGAAACTACAACATCCAGGAGAAAATAAACTTTTTCCCAGGAGCTGCCGACTTTTTGTCATGCAAGCGTGCCGTGGTTTCACTGATTCACTGCAGACAGTTGTCAGTAGAAGTGTTGGGGCGAGATTGCAGCCCACAGCATAGTAAGTCATGACAGAGGCCACACCTGCATGACTGAAAGCCGGCGGCTCCCAGGAGACATAAGGATCACTATTTGGGGCTGCACTTCAGTACAGTGATCAGGCACCTTCATAACGCAATTTGCCTGCAAATTAACTCTATAGCTGTAGATTAATGGCATTATCAGACATGACAGGTTACCTTTAATGACTAGTGCCCCTAACAAGATTACTCCCTCAATATTATGCACTCCTCCTAATCGTGCATCTTACAAAATACTGCTTTTTAAGTCTGGCATTGTATACACCATTCTTAATGACAGGATATTTTGGAGCATGATGCACCAAATTTATTTAAGAGACGCATGTCACTTAATGAATTTGGTGCGTCTTCTCAGTGGCGTGCGCCCCATTGCCTTTCACCATAAATGCTACTCCAGTCAAGGCCTGAAATTACATTTCTGGTGTAAAAATGCCCCCAGTATTGATGAATTTGATAGGAGAGCGTTTCCGCTTCGTCCTAGCTCCTCCTAATTAAGCAGAGCTGCTCAAAACTGACATGAAAACATCGAAAGTTGTGAAATTGTTGCTCATCTCCACATTGAAACACCACAATTTTTTTTGCTCAAAGTGTTTTACGAAAACTGGTTCAACAGGGATTATGAATTGGGGCCATAAAATGTCTACAGAATACGACACTTGGTGTCATGGATCAGGTTCTAAGGCTGCTTTCACACTGGCAAATTTTGAATCTGTGGGCATACAGGAAAACCATGCATGCCCACGGATTCCCATGGATGAGTTTTTGGCCCCTTTGTCTTTTAATGGGGACGGAAAACACTTCCGTGGGCATCCTGGTGTCACCGTTTTGCCGCGGATCCGTTGCGAAACATACTTTTCACGTAGACCAAAAACATTCCACGATACGTTTGTGGCCTCCATGAAAAGTAACATTATGCCATGGATCCACACGGATCCGTGGCACCATGTGAAAAATAAGGACGAGTGCCTACTGGTACGGAAAGCCACAAACAGTACGGATCCTAGCAGATCCGTGCTTCCAGGCTATGACGCGTGATCTGTCATGTGAATGACGCAGTTGTTAATGACACGCCCCCTAGGGGGGTGTCATTATGGATCCTACGGATCCATGAAACGGACGCAAATGGATGCTGCTTGCAGCATCCAGTTTGACTGTTGCGTGGGATCCGTGGGCACACAGGGTTTTCCTGTATGCCCATGGATTCAAAATTTGCCTGTGTGGAAGCAGCTAAGCTGATGTTTGTCTGCATTTTCATCATTTTTTACAATAATTTTGTTGTACTTTGTAAATGCAGTGAAAAATATTTAATTATTGCAATAGCTCTTAGTGCAAATTGTAGTCTTGCTATTACATTTTCGGTTGTTTAGATTTCACAAATGAAATCCAAGAAAAATGTATTTCACCTGTGAAAACAGAGCAGTGAGTAGTGAAATAAACATGTCAATTCTCTGTAAAAAGACCTGCATATTCTCAGAATTTACCTGGCACAAAAAAACAAAAAAATGCAGCCTCCAGATATCATCATGCACGTACATAACGCACACTGGTTGTACCAGCAAGTATACAACATTTTTTGCCAAATATACAGTATACTGTAATTTATACTTTTATTTTTTCCATAGAATAGGTTGATGACAGAGAATGTAAGTCCCCATAAATCTAAATTACAGTGGGGTGAAGCTAGATTTTGTCCTTGAGGATTGAGACCTGAACAATAAGATGTTCCTGTAGGAGCTCAAACTTGGACTCACAGCCTTGAAGTTACTTTTACAATCACTGCCTTTTACATGAAAAACCTCATAGATTGACCTAAATAATCCTAGTGAATTCTTGACCTTGCAAATGGTCAGACACAAGGACAGCCGCAGACACCGGGATTGTCCCCTGCTGAGTTCATAGGACTTCCTGATGATTGGAAGAAACAGGAAAATCTGAGCTATTGTGAAAGTTTTCTTTTACTGAAAACATTTTGGGAAAATTAGAAAAATGTTTTTTAAAAATATGTATTTTCAGATATTATTATGATGTACATATCAAGAAATTGTATTAGGAAATTATATTCATGCAAACATTACATTCTGGTGTCAGAGCCCGATGGTTAGGCTGGAGGCACACTGCTGTATGACTTGTGCGAGGATCACATCAAAATGCACGGATCTACTGGCAGGCAGGGGCATAACCGATTGCAGGGGATACAATCGTACCCGGACCCTGGAGTCTAGAGATAGAAAGCCCAAAATCCCTTTGGTCTATAGAAAAAAAACTATTACTATTAAAGATTTCCATTAATTGGGGACTCCAATACAGCTTTTGCATTGGGGCCCATGAGCTTCAAATTACACCACTGCAGGAGGGTCTCTTGACCGGAGTGTGAAAGTTTCATGTATTTCTATGCAGCTAACAATCTCAGGTCAGAAGAGCCACCGGCTGATCTGGACAGTGCGATGTGATCCTCAAACTGCTCAAATGGGTCATATGGCAGTGTGACTCCTGCCTTACAAAGAGATAAATGGTACGACATAGGAACTACATAGCTACTCCTGCAAATCACCTGACAGAGAGTCCCTACAACTGGGCCAAATGCTAACTGACATACAAAGAGGTCGTCAATCTTCAGCTGCTGCATTGCGTACTATAAAGTTTTGTGCCTGAGCTGCTGCAACATAATACACCTCAGCTGCTGCAGTCCTTCTTTGAGTATAGAATGGGGTTATTTTAGGTCTATCAATCAACTAATGAATAGGAAGTTTCAGCTTTCGCTTTAAAAAGAGGCTGTGTGGCACTGAATGTGTATATCATATAAAGAATATTATCCTTTAAATTACAAACAATATTAAAAATTAACTTAAGAGATTTTTACACTGAAAATCCTATTTACTGTATTTTATGTTTCCATAATTAGATATGTGTCAGTAGAGGAGAATTAATTGGACACTCATCAATCCTAAAACAGGGCTCTACAGTAACAGACATGTGCACCACGACTCCATTTACTCTATATTTTTGGGCTAATTCATGTAGCACAAACGTATTTAGCAGCACTTTACAGACGATGTTCCCCATTGGGGTTCACAATATACATTCCTATATGTGTGTTTTTAAAAGGCAACCCATTGTATCAAACCAAGGACAGATGTCTTTGTTGGAATTTGAGCACAAGACCCTAGTGATATAAAGCAGCAGATCTAGATTTTCTGGCAGCAGGAGTTAATTTTGCACCCTCTTCCCCCTGCCCTTCCCATTTCTCTCCACCTCCCTCTCCTCCTCCCCATCTCTGCTCATGTGGTTTGAGTAGTCGTCATGTGACCGCTCATATGTGATTGGCATACTTACAGTCACGTGCTGACAAGCAGCTTTTAACTCTCTCCATGTTCAGGTCAGTAAAGCTGATCCGTCACTGAGAAAAGCAGGAAGAAAAGCTAGTTGTCACGTGATGCTATGCAAATTGCATATGAGTGGTCATGTGATGACTACTGGAAACAGAAAGCAGAGCCGAATCTTGACAGTGTATGGCTAGGGTCACATTTAGAATGCAACATGCAGTTACCGCATCCAGATCCGGATGCGGTAATCTCATGTGCATTCAGACACATTTTGCATTCTAAATGTGTCCCTAAACCCACATTCGGTAACCGGATTGCTCCTTACTGTGCAATCCGGTTGCCGGATGCTTTGTTCATCTCTGCTGCTGCGGGATGAACAAAGGGTTAATGTGTTAAATATATGTGGGCAACATGTCTCCAGGGAGTGTCCACCCTCCCTAGAGACATGTTGTCCAAATACACTGGCATGTTAATGGTTAATAGGCTTATTACTGTATCGCCGCTATTTGTCAGCTTTTAAAACTAATGAATGAAAGGCAGCGGCTCCTCTGTGTAGTATCAGTACGTAATGTGCGTAAGCACCAGGGACAGCTCCTTATTGAGGATGCTGCCCTGCAATGTGCTTACGCACATTATGTACTGATACTACACAGAGGAGCCGCCGGCTTTCATTCATTTGGACAACATGTCTCTAGGGAGGGTGGACACTGTTGCCCACATATATTTAACACATTAACCCTTTGTTCATCCCCGCAGCAGCAGGGATGAACAAAGCATCCGGCAACCGTAGGCATTCATATGTGCCTTGCGGTAGCCGGATGGTCTCCCATAGGCGCCCATTGTAGCAGCCCCGCTGCGGTTGTCAAACCGCTCCGAAAAACGTTGCCTGCATGATTTCTCATGCAGGCAGCGAAACCGAAATGCGGTAACCGGATTGCATTAAGTGCAATCCAGTTTTATAATGGGCGCCTAAGGGCTGCGGATCCTGATCCGGTTTCGAGCATTTTTACCACTCAAAACTGGATCAGGATCTGCAATCTCGACCGCAAATGTGACCCTAGCCTATTAGGTTATTACGATTAGGCATGCTGCAGTGCTTATAGTGAATCTGTCAGTAGGGTTTTACTACCTCATCTGACAGCAACATAATGTAGGCAAAGAGATCCTGGATCCAATCATGTATCACATACTGTAGATTACTGCCTGAAACTGTTCTGACACAATCAAAGCATATAGTTTTAGAAAGACAACAGAGCTGGTAGAGCCACCCCTGTCCACACCAGGATCTTAAAAGATATTGTGCACTGACAAGTGATATCACAGAAGGAGGTGTGTCGGACTGCCATGACAAAGTAGCCCTGTAAGGGTAATCATGAGGTGATAAAGCCTTAAGTTTATGTAAATAATAGCACAGAGCCCGATCAGAAAGGCACAGTTGATTTTTGTTTTTTAACCTGTACAGCATACTGTCTTCAGCTTACATAGCAAACTGCAGACAGGGCCAAAGCGGTCGATGCCATCATTGTGTCCTCAGAAATCATGCTTCCTCCTTCAATGCAACTTCCAATGCCGCAGAGTTGAGATTGCGACGTGGGACCTCGTGGTGGATTACCATCGGAAGGTATGGTGTTGGGACTTTTGATAAATGAGGGTTGTCAGTGTGTTTTATTTCTAATAATGGAATTTTTCTCTGTTTTATTGCTAATAAGTGATTGATAAAGAAAATATGAAAACTGTTGGCGTCATACAGATCAAAACCGTGGAATCAATCCTAAAGGGTCCTGTGATTAAATGTACATTATACTCACTTATGATTTTAAAGTGTTTAGGGATTGATGGAGTTTCCATTTCACTGCATCATCTGTATATTTTAGGACTTGTGCAAAAAATTGTATAAATCTGGTTTGTGCTAATTTTTGATCAGATAAGGCTGGTTTGACATTTGGGCTCTGGTGGGGATCCGGCGAAAACACGTCCGACTGTATCCTGAAACCAGATGCAACTGCACCGGTATTCTGCAGGATACTATACCGTGATCCAGCATAATTCTGGTGCGGTTGCATCCGTTTTTTGACAGATCTAAGAGTTTTTCATAGGACTCGGCTAGATAGACAGATATAGAGCTTACCAGTCTCCCGCTGCTACCAGGGCCGCCCATTAAGCTTCTTGAATATTCACTGAACTGACTGGCAACAGACAATCACAGACGCTTACTCTGTGAGAATGTCTGTGATTGGCTGTTGCACTCAGACAACACTCACACAATCTGTACCAGTGTCTGTGCTTGGTTGCGATAAACGTTGGTGTATGGCAACAAACCTGCCGTCATAGTGTGTAAAATAAATAAATAATGGAATAAAAATGTGAAGGGATTTGCTGTATTTCTCATTCTCAGCACAGATAAAGCGGACAGCTGCCGGCTGCCACCCTCAACTGCCTAGTTTTATCTTGGCTGGTAATGAAAAATACAGGGGATCACATTTTTTTTAATTAGTTAAATAAATAATTTCAAAAAATGTGTGGGCTTCTCCCTATTTTTAATTGCCGGTGAAGGTAAAACTAGATAGCTAGGGGCTGGTAGTCTCAGCGTGGTTATTGGACATCCACGCCAAAGAATAGCAGCCCGCTGCCGCCCCAGAAATTGGTGCATTCATTAATAGCACCAATTCCTGGTACTTTACCCTGCTCTTTCCAATGCTCTGGTGCGGTGGCATCAGGGTGATAGAACAGGTTAATGACAGCTTGTCATGGAGCCTTGGATTGGTAATGTCAGGCATCATCTGATACCGCTCATTACCAATCCGGTAATTAAATATTTAATAAATATACAGTCATGGCCAAAAATATTGACACCCATGCAATTCTGTCAGATAATACTCAGTTTCTTCCTGAAAATGATTGCAATCACAAATTCTTTGGTATTATTATCTTCATTTAATTTGTCTTCAATGAAAAAAACACAAAAAGATTTGTCCTAAAGCCAAATTGGATACAATTCCACACCAAACATAAAAAAGGGGGTGGACAAAAGTATTGGCACTGTTAGAAAAATCATGTGATGCTTCTCTAATTTGTGTAATCATCAACACCTGTAACTTACCTGTGGCACCTAACGGGTGTTTGGCAATAACTAAATGACACTTGCAGCCAGTTGACATGGATTAAAGTTGACTCAACCTCTGTCCTGTGTCCTTATGTGTACCACATTGAGCATGGAGAAAAGAAAGAAGACCAAAGAACTGTCTGAGGACTTGAGAAACCAAATTGTGAGGAAGCATGAGCAATCTCAAGGCTACAAGTCCATCTCCAAAGACCTGAATGTTCCTGTGTCTACCGTGCGTGGTGTCATCAAGACATTTAAAGCCCATGGCACTGTGGCTAACCTCCCTAGATGTGGACGGAAAAGAAAAATTGACGAGAGATTTCAATGGAAGATTGTGCGGATGGTGGATAAAGAACCTCGACTAACATCCAAACAAGTTCAAGCTGCCCTGCAGTCCGAGGGTACAACAGTGTCAACCCGTACTATCCGTCGGTGTCTGAATGAAAAGGGACTGTATAGTAGGAGACCCAGGAAGGCCCCACTTCTTATCCCGAGACATAAAAAAGCCAGGCTGGAGTTTGCCAAAACTTACCTGAGAAAGCCTAAAATGTTTTGTTAGAATGTTGTCTCTTTTTGGGCAAAGGCATCAACATAGAGTTTACAGGACAAAAAAAGAGGCATTCAAAGAAAAGAACACGGTCCCTACAGTCAAACATGGCGGAGGTTCCCTGATGTTTTGGGATTGCTTTGCTGCCTCTGGCACTGGACTGCTTGACTGTGTGCATGGCATTATGAAGTCTGAAGACTACCAACACATTTTGCAGCATAATGTAGGGCCCAGTGTGAGAAAGCTGGGTCTCCCTCAGAGGTTATGGGTCTTCCAGCAGGACAATGACCCAAAACACACTTCAAAAAGCACTAGAAAATGGTTTGAGAGAAAGCACTGGAGACTTCTAAGGTGGCCAGCAATGAGTCCAGACCTGAATCCCATAGAACACCTGTGGAGAGATCTAAAAATGGCAGTTTGGAGAAGGCACCCTTCAAATATCAGGACCTGGAGCAGTTTGCCAAAGAAGAATGGTCTAAAATTCCAGCAGAGCATTGTAAGAAACTCATTGATGGTTACTGGAAGCGGTTGATCGCAGTTATTTTGGCTAAAGGTTGTGCAACCAAGTATTAGGCTGAGGGTGCCAATACTTTTGTCCGGCCTATTTTTGGAGTTTTCTGTGAAATAATCAATGTTTTGCTTTTTACTTCATTCTCTTTTGTGTTTTTTCATTGAAGACAAAGTAAATGAAGATAATAATACTAAAGAATTTGTGATTGCAATCATTTTCAGGAAGAAACTGAGTATTATCTGACAGAATTGCAGGGGTGTCAATACTTTTGGCCAACACTGTAGAGCAGACAGAGAAAATACCTTTTTTTTCTATCTATACATTGCCTCAATAAAGTCCAAAATTTTTGGCATGGAAATATATTATTCCAAAAGATCTAAACATTAACTAAACTTTACAGTCAGAAGAACTGAAGCAATACGTGATAACATAGTGTTACTGTACAACCACTCCTAGCATTTATCCCCAAACCATTGGCGGCATCTCCTGGAACAATACTTTGTTCTTTCTTCATTCAGTTCAGGAATGTAGTAAGGTGTGACAGTGCAGGCTCCAGCATATCCCAGAACTGTCAGCTTTCCAGTGATCTCCTCAATGCCAAGGCTAAAGGTTACTACTCTGCTTATTCTGCTTGATCCTTCTGCTGACTTTGGCCTTCTTAAAGGTTAAAGAAGATCCAGCAGAGAGCAGACACACGTTCAGTGGGCTTTTCTTTTGTGGGTAATAGTTGTTGTTTTATGCATGTGCTGTTTCTCATTAATGTAAAAGCTGCAGACTCAATGGTACAGTCCCTGCTATCCTATACTAGAATGCTAAGCTGCCTGTTACACTTGTATAATGTTTAGAACTCCTATAAATACTGCCTGTAGCTGTCCGCTTTATCTGCACTGAGGATCAAAAATACAGAGAAGCTCTACGTCATTTTTTAAAATTATTTATCTTTACAGTACTATGATGTCAGTGAATGGGTAGGTGCGGAACAGCCTATCACAGATGCTGTCACAGAAAATGGGCGTCTGTGATTGGCTTTTGGGGTAACCTGTAACCAGACCATACATTCAAGCATTCATGCTAGAATGTTTGGGCTGATTCCAGATTACTCCAACAGCCAATCACAGATGCCCATTCACTGTGACAGCATCTGTGATTGTCTGTTCCGCCCTTTAGCAGTGAATACCCAAGAAGTTAATGAGCGGCCCCGGAAGTGTAAGCAGTGGGACGCGCAGATGCTGGGAAGTGTACTACTGCACTTTAATAAGTATTTTCTTTTTTCATAGTTCATCACCGAGCCCGAACTGTAACACTGACTTCCCAGGACTTCCCTAGGTGTTCAGTATGGACCTGTACTTTACAGTCCATCTTTACTTATGATACCTTTTAATAGCTAATAAAAATAAAATAAGGTTGTTAAGCAAGCTTCAAGACAGCTTACATCTCTTCATGAGGCATGGTAAAAAAAAGTATCTGAAAAAAAACAAATATATACAAAAACAGAGCAGAGATATAGCCTAATAAACAAACATTTCAATAGACAAACACTGAGCTTAGAGCTTAGAGTTTAGATCAGTTTGAATTCAGACAGTTTAGATAAGTGGTATGAAAGCTTTATAGTCCGATATTCACCTGGTGCCCTAAAGCCGGCGTCACACATGTCAATGTCGTCAGTGATCTGATCGCTGGCGACATTGACAGCTGATCGCTGGTGAGCTGTCACACAGGCAGACTCACCAGCGATCATTTACCAGCGACATCGTGGAAATGATTTAAATATCGTTTCCATGATGTCTGCAGGCTGGTATCCATGGTAAACTGCGGGTAACTAGGCAGTGCGCCCTGCCTAGTTACCCGGCAGTTTACCATGGATACCAACTCCCAGCGCTTCCTGACAGGCGCTGGGAGCTGGCTGATCGCGTCTCCCGGTGTCACACGCAGCGATGCTGCGTGTACATCGGGCGACCATTACCAGGTTTTCAGTCCAGTCCGAAAACCTGGCAATCATCAACCAGCGATTTATCGCTGGTTGATGTACCATGTCACAAGCGTCAATATCACTGCAACGTCACATGCAGCAGAGATATTGACAGCGATATTGATGAGTGTGACGGCTCTGGAGCAGATTGCTCAGATTTTGTAGAGAGTCATAAATCCTCCTGACAGTTTTAGTCCTGTGTGTATAGAATCAAAAGAACCCTGTGTCCATGGTACTTTGAGGCTTTTTGACGCTCCAGATTATGCTGTATGCAGGGCAGGCTCTGGTGCTGACATCACCGGCAGGAGGGGTTTCAGCTGCTGGGACCGCATCCGCCCATTGCCTGCTCTGCCTCTGCGTGACTTCAGATGGAGAGCAGCATTGAGCGGTCGAGGATGGGGAGACACATAAAGGAGGCGTTACTGAGGGGGCTGGAGGCGAAGAGGAGACCCGGGAACAGCAATGACTTATTACTGAGAAAGTCCCTCTGGACTCCTTATCTGTACACTTTCTAAAGTGTCTTATACAACTTACAGGGGGGCTAAAGACATGGGGGACCCCTTCCCTGAATACAGCAGACACGCTGCATTTAGGGGTGCTTTCAGTTTGGAAAGCACCAGAGGGGTGACAGGTCCTCTTTAACTTAAGATGTTGCAGATACTTTGTTACACCATGCATGATGAAGAGACGTAAGTAGTCTTGAAAATTTGCTTTATAACATTTAATTTTTGTTAGCCATTAAAAGGTATTATAACTACAACATTATTATTATGTTTCTGCCACTGAGAGCAATCTTTTTTTCAGTTGACTAATAACACGGTAGTAAATTTTTTTAGAACTATATGTATGCATAATTTTGTGCCAAAAAACAGCAGTGCAATACTTATTATATTGCTCCCTCTGCTGGCTGTAACCAATAGTAGTGACATCCAAATGACATTACTACTTGGCCATAAAAGAATGTTCAAGCGCTGATTTCTTTAATTTGTCAGGACCTTTGGGAACAGGACAATGACAAGATATATATTTACACTAATACAGCACATCCATATAGCCACAGCCCCTGAGCTTGGGAGCCATAAAGGACATCATAAAGGACATCATAAAGGGAATCTTCCAGCAGCTTTTAGTTATGTAATCGGAGAGCAGAATAATGTAGAAACAGAGACCCTGATCTAATCAATGTGTCACTTATTGAGCTGCTTGCATAAGTTTTGATAAAGCTTAATTTTATTTGCTGCAGATGTACCAGATATCTGAATGCTGACCTATGTACAATGCCGCGGATTGGCAACTTTTTTGTGTATACCATGCACATGCAGTGAACTGTCAATCAGTGGTGAGTGTGTTGTTGGACTACCTAGCAACAGGCCAAGTAGTCCTCTAGTAATAATTTCATGCTGACAAGACACTGATGTTATGAGAAGGACACATACAAATATGTGACCATTGTATTCTGTATATACTCACCTCAGATAACAATGCTGTACCAATGCAATTCAGTGCCGTATCTCCCAAGGCTTACAGTACATATCAACATTATGACTTATCATCACTGCAGCCAATTAGTGGTTGCTATTGAGCTGCTTTGTACTCACTTCTTTCAGATGAACCTAAGGCGGCCGTCACACGCTGAGATATCTCTAGCGATATTGTAAGCGATCACGTGCACGCGCGATCGCTTACAATATCGCTCACATCGCTGGTGAGCTGTCACACAGACAGACTCACCAGCGATGTGGATCCGCGATCTCGCTGGTAACTATGGTACACATCGGGTAACTAGGCGCCGCGCGTCGCTTAGTTACCCGACGTGTACCATAGTTACCATCTCCCAGCATAGGCTCTGCCGCTGGGAGATCGTTCATTGTGGTGTCATACACCACGATGAAGCAGATCGCTAAATCGTAAATCGCTAGATCTGAGGACCGGACCTCAGATCTCGATTTTGCGATTTGATCAAATCTCGCTCATCGTATCTTGCCGTCACACGCACAGACATCGCTTACGCGATGTTTAATCTGCCGCGTTCAAGCGATATCTTGCGCGATATCTGTGCGTGTGACGGCCGCCTAAGACATCCAGAGGAGGGGTGAGTACTAAAGGCCATTGATGGCTGCAGAGTTTAAATGGTATAATGCATGCATGTGAACCTAGGGATATGCAGTGCTGCCATCGCTAGAACAGCAACCGGATGGGAGGTTAATGTAAAGTCATTTTATTTTACATGGTATAATACATTATTAAAAATTGACCACACACGGTTAGCAATGTGTGCTAGCAATGATTTTTCAGACCCATATATTTGTATGGCGGCCGTCACACGGTTCAATATCGCTAGCGATATTGTTAGCGATCACGTGCACGCGCGATCGCTAACAATATCGCTCACATCGCTGGTGAGCTGTCAAACAGACAGACTCATCAGAGATGTGGACCAGCGAGATCGCTGGTAACTATGGTACACATCGGGTTACTAGGCGCCGCGCGGCGCTTAGTAACCCGACGTTTACCATAGATACCATCTCCCAGCATAGGCTCTGCCGCTGGGAGATGGATCATCGCGGTGTCACACACCACGATGAGGCAGATTGATCAAGCGTTTATCGCTTGATATGAGCTCCGGCTCACCAATCTGCGATCTAACGATCAAGCGATTTTACATTGTAAAATCGCTTGATTGCACGCAGCGATGCACAAACGATATCGCTTAAGCGATCAAAAAGCAGATCGCTTAAGCGATATCGTGCATTAAATTGATGCGTGTGACGGCCGTCTATGAATAATCTTGATTGGTGACTGAGATCAAAAACAGACATGTGTCTACGTTTTTTGTAGCACCATAAATTATACTTTTCCTATGCTTGAAAAATGGATGATGAAACTTTACACAAATAAGCATATGTTCACACAGTGCGTTTTTGCATGAAAAATGGATCCCTTCCTGTGATGCCTAGCAAAGTCAATGAGTTTTCAGAAATGCTGTATGTTTACTGGTCTGTTTTGGGAGCAGAAAACACATCCAGAAAAAGAATGAGCGTCAATGAGTGATCCGTTTTCTCTATTGAGTCCATTGTAATGAAAAAAGCAACAAAATGGCGATACGTTTTGGGTCCGTTTTATTTTTCAAAAACGGATAGTTTTGCTGCTCAAAATTTTACAAGAACGTAGCAGAAAAAAAACTGATCAAAAAGGCAGTGTGTGCACATGGTCTAAAACAGGCGTCTCAAACTCCAGGCCACGAGGGCCGCACACAGTCCAGGTTTTCAGGATTTCCTTAGAATTTGACAGTTGGTCATTTGATTACAAACTGTCAAATCCTGAAAACCTGCACTGTGTGCGGCCCTCGAGGCCTGGAATTTGAGACCCCTGGTCTAAAACTTAGGGGTAGAGTGACCTGACAGGTTCCCTTTATCTCCTATCACTACCTGTCCCTGCACCTTGTTAGCTGATCCCGAACCATCCGTGTCTGACCTAAAGGAGCCCTATAACGATTATGAAAAATGACTTAGAACTTACATATGGTCTCCATCTAGGAGACTGGATAGGAGGGCTCCATTCTCACTTCCTCAATGTGTCCTAGCACGTCCCGCTGGGTGTCATCGCTCCTGGTACTTTGCCGCCTCCTTTTGAATTTCTCGCCCTCTCTGCAGCTGTAATACCCAGCCGGAACGTCATTTGGTCATTATGGGCCTAATCACACGATCATGACGATGCATTGTGGGCCTAATCACGTGATCAGCCAGGCTCTGGCGCATGCGCAATGCGCATATTGAAGTCGGGCCAATCATGTGATTAGGCCCACAATGCACCGAACTGGATATGACGTTCCAGCTGGGCATTACAGCTGCAGAGAGGGCGGAAAATTCAAAAAGGAGGCGGCAAAGAACCAGGAGCGATGACGCCCAGTGGGACATACTAGGACACAGCAAAGAAGGGAGAATGAAGCCAGGAGCCCGCCTATCCACTCTCCTAGATTGAGACTATATGTAAGTTTTAAGTCATTTTCATAATCGTTATAGGGCCCTTTTAGGTCAGACAGGGAAGGTTAGGGATCAGCGAACAAGGTGCAGGGACAGGTAGTGATAGGAGAGCGGATAGAGCGACCTGATAGGTTCCCTTTAAATACAGTGAGGCTATGTGCATATTTGTTTGTGCTGCGTTTTTTCAACCACAAAAATGCCCCCACATGTTTTTGGTGCTTTTTTTTCAGTGCTGCATTTTTCAGCTGATTAGAATGGCTGTCAATTGGAAAACGCATTCCAAAAAAAGTACAAGATAATTGTAGGGACATTAAAAAAACACAAGCGATTTCTACAAAAAATAAAAACACAGCTCCCAAAAACGCACCTAGTGGGCAGTGCTTTTGGAAAATCACATTGACTTTCATTACAACACTGTGGGTGATGCATTTTTGGTGCAGAAAAGCAGCAAACATGCACAGTGGGCACACAGCCTAAAGAACGTAGACGTGGTCTGTAATGTCCCCTAGAATATGAAGTACAAACTCTGAACCTCTCAATCTATTTCTTTTAGGCCTCATCTGCCAAAACATGGTGATCTCTCAATGTCGGCATTGTTCAATGTTCAAAGTCCATGATAAAAATTAACAACTTTTCCTAGTTTCATAAGAAGATTAAGTCTGCTATGTTGGTTACAGGAGATTGGTGTCGTAGAACAACATATTTTCTGTCCAAACTGCCTCTCCAGCTGCACCTCAACAACAACGGCTGGGCGCTTCACAGATTTGGAAGCACTATACAACACCAGAATAAGAAAACATCGGATAAAAACAAATGATCAAATACCCTGCAGTAAACAAATCAGTATTGATAGTACATGCAAATAACAGGTACTGGTTGATTTACATAGGTGTACCCATTGTACTGTCTGTTATTTACATCTACTATTACTACTTATTTATTCACTTACAGCCTGGTATTTGGTCATTAAGACAAAACCAAAGCTAAAAACAAATGAGCACAGTGTCACTATATACCTACACATTGCATTTGTATCAACAGGTTAGAGACACCTCATTTCTTATTTCGCTTTAGCCCATTGCATGGTGGTGTATCTGGTCTAAATAGCTCTCCATGGTAAGGTCTTGCTCTGACCCAATCTATTTTGAGGCCTGCTGGCACATAGCAATATGAAGTACAAGAGTTTGGGTGGTTTCACACTTGCATTTTTTGAGAACAAGGGGAAGGAATGTGGGCGCACTACAATAATGCCACAATATTATAAGGGTGCTCACCATGCCACATATGCAAAGGACGAGGAAAGTTTTGGGCATATACGGGAGCAGCACCAAATGATGAAGAAATCAAAAGAAATAAATATATAATATACAAACAGCTCTATTTACTACAGACACATGGTTAAAAACATTTAAATTGTATTTCTTTGGTCCTGCGTTGCAACCCATCCAAATCTGCAAGCCTCCTGAGCAGGGATGACCACGTTGCAGTTCTACAAATCTGCTCCGACGAAGCACGGGCCCATTCAGTCCAGGAAGTCGCAGCCGCTCGAGTGGAATGAGCCTTCAGCCCCACCGGAGGAGTCAGCCGTTGGGAGATGTATGACTCGCAAATCACTTTCTTGATCCAGGACGCAATTGTGGATTTAGAAACCTTCCTACCCTTGTTCCGACCAAAGTGTTGGACAAACAGGTTCTGGTCCTGTCTCCAGGAGGCAGTGTTGTAGGTATTGCAGAATAGTTCTCCGGACATCCAGAGAGTGAAAAACCGATTCCGCTGCGTTAGCAGGATGTTGACAAAAAAACGGAAGACCCACCTCCTGAGAACGATGAAAATCAAACACTACTTTCAGGAGGAAGGAAGGGTCTAATCACAGTGTAATCTGATCATCAGTCACCAACAGGTAGGGTGCCCTGACGGAGAGTGCTTGGAGCTCTACCACCCTCCGAGCAGACGTGATAGCCACCAAAAAGCTGTTTTGTGGGAGAGACTCTGAAGGGACGCTGACGACAGTGGCTCAAAGGGAGGCAGGGTTAGTCCAGTCAAAACAAGGTTCAGATCCCATGGGGGAACGGAAGGCCGGATCCTCGGCTGAAGTCTGCTTGCCGAGGTCATAAAACGCTTTATCCACCGATGTGATGCGATTTCATGATCAAACACCACCCTTAGCGCAGACACCTGAACTTTAAGTGTACTTGATTGAAGACCCAACTCCAGCCCATGTTGCAAGAAATCCAGAATCTGGGTCACATTGGAATGAAGAAGATCTGGAACGGAAGGAGCACACCAGGACAAAAACATTTTCCATATCTTCCCATAGATGGCATTCGTCACAGGCTTCTGACTTTTTTGAAGGGTGTCGATCACCAACTGGGAGAGACCACTGGTTTTCAAGAGGTCGGCCTGAACAGCCAGGCTGCTAAGTTGAGCCATTTTGGATCCGGATGATAGAGTGGCCCTTGAGACAGGAGATTGAAGTCCTGTGGCAACACGACTGGACCGTCCAGGCACATCTCCCTGATTGTGCCGTACCAGGACCGCTTGGACCACAGGGGAGCCATCAGGATCGCCGGCATCCTCTCCTCCGTCCTTATCTTCTGCAGCGTTCTGGCAATCAGAAGGATAGGGGGAATTGCGTAGACCAATCCGTAAGGCCACGGGTGAGCGAAGGCATCCAGGCCCAGGGGATTGTCCCTGTGATTGAGGGAAAAGAAGAGCGGAATTTTTGCATTCTTGCTTCTTGCGAAGAGATCCACCTCCGGAGAGCCCCACCATTCAGTCAGAGACTGAAAGACATCTGGATGTAGGCTCCACTCCCCTGGGTGGACCTTCTTGCGGCTCAAAAAGTCTGCCTGAACGTTGTCCGTACCCCTTAGGTGCACTGCTGACAGAGAAAGCAGGTGCTGTTCTGCCCACGAAAATATTTGTTGAGTAATCTCCTGGAAGCCGACACCTCTCATACCGCCTTGGTGGCGCAGGAAAGCAACTGTTCATGTTGTCCGAGAATCCTGACATGCTTCCCGCAGAGGATGTGAGCTGCCGCGCATAAAGCCTCTTCCACTGCAGCTCCCTGAAGTTGGAGGACTGGAGACTGACAGAACGACTCCATGTGCCTTGGAATGGTGTCTGTCCCTCCATTGCCCCCAACCTCGGCTGCTGGCATCTGTGGCGATGGATATGAGCAGTGACAGGTTCCAGGGTACCCCTGTTTGGAGGTTCCTGGGAATCATCCACCAGAGAGAGAGAGGCCAAAATTCACCCCAGGGTCCTGATCCTTCTGTTCAAGGAGTCCTGACACCTGTCCTAGGAGCGCAGAATGTGTTCCCGGAGAGGCCGAGAATGAACCTGAGCCCAAGCCACCGACTGGATGCATGCGGTCATGGACCCCAGAAGGGACATGCCTCCCTTAGGGTCAGAGACCCCGAGACTGGAAGGCCTGGAGTTTTGAGCGGAGAACCAGCCGATGTTCCAGGGGAAGTAACGAGGACTGACTTGAGGAGTCTAGAATGACCCCAAAAACCTTCACTGCGAGGAGGGGGTGAATTCCGATTTCTTTAGGTTGGGAATCCATCCCAAGGACTGCAGGGTGTCCAGAGTCTTGGAGACATGAAGATCGAGGACAGCGGGCGAGGGAGCGACCACCAACATGTCGTCCAGGTAAGGGATGAGGCAAATTCCCTGAGATTGAATGTGCTGGATCACCTCCCCCATGAGCTTGGTGAAGACCTGGGGGCGGACGAAATCCTGAAGGGAAGGACAATGAACTGGTAGTGGATCGTCCCTCCGGCGCTGGAGATCACAAACCTGAGAAATTGTTTGTGGGACGGGTGAATGTGGACATGATAGTAGGCGTCCCTCAGGTCTATGGTTGTCATCACGTAGTCTTGTCCGATCAGAGGGATGGCAGATCGGACAGACTCCATTTTGAACCGTCGGTATTTGACATACTGGTTCAGAAGTCGTAAATTGAAAATGATGCGTAGGGCCCCCGAAGGCTTCCCACCACAAAAAGTCTGGAGTAATGCCCCAGTCCGTCATCCCCTGGGGGTACTGGGGACACCACCCCGGAATCCAACAGGTCTTGAAGACCCGACAAAAAGAGAGTATGTGAATCCGCAGAAGGCAGGGGGTGAATTTTAGACTCCGTGGAGGACGAGATTCAAATTCAAGGCATAGACCCTCCCCGATGGTGGAAAGGATCCATGGCAGGAGGAGATCGCCTGCCATTGGGGAAGGAACCTCACCAGACGTCCCCCGACAGGTCAGAGTCATTTAGCGGCCTGTTGTTGCCGCTGCTGGGGGAGCAAGAAGTTACGACCCTTGTCGCTCTTAGGGTAGGGCCAGCAGCAGGTCTTACCCTTCCCTTTATACTGGGAGGCATGGGATTGAACAGAACGAAAGGGCTATTTCCTAACCAGTTTCTGCTCAGGGATACATTTTTTCTTATCGGAAACTTTCTCCAGGATGTCGTCCAATGCCTGCCCAAAGACATATCCCCCCTGGAAGGGGATGGAGCAGAGTTTCATCTTAGACGTAACATCCCCGCTCCACAACTTGAGCCATACCGCCCATCGGGCCATATTGGATAGAACCAAAGTCCTGGCAGCTATCCACACAGACTCTGCCGAAGCATCCGCAAGGAGGCCTGTAGCCCTACGAAGAAGCAGAATGGAGTCCAGGATAACATCCTGGGGTGACAGGTGCTCCTCCATTTGGCCAATCTATTTATAAAGGGAGCGTGCCACACAGGTTGAGGAGATATTAACTTTCAACCCTGAGGAAGAAGCCTCCCAAGACATCTTAACGACACTCCATCTTTTGATCAAGAGGGTCCCTCAGTTGGGAGGAATCCTCAAAGGGAAGCAAGGTCTTTTTCGCCACCCTAGCAACTTGGATATCCACCTTAGGGACGTCCCACACAAAAACGTCTCCCTCCAAGGGGAATCTGTGTTTTAATTCAGAGGGAGTGACCAAGCGGTTTCCAGGAGACTCCCACTCCTAGTGGATGAGCTCCCTGATAACCTCATAAACCAGGAAGCCCAGCTGATGACTTTAGACCCTGTAACATCTCGTCCTGAACAGAACAAGGGGCTTCTAGTTCCTCAACACCCATTATACTTCTGACGGAGGACAGCAATTCATCCATGTGCTCCATGGCAAAGTAATATCTCCCAGGCTATCTTGGTTTAACAGAGGATACGGAGATCAGGTCCTCGTCTTCTCTAGAGACAAAGCTCTGGGCATCCTCGAGGGCCTCATCTGACTCATCTTCTGGAGCTTCCTTGTCTTAGGAGGGGAAGGCCTGGAAGTGGTGGAGTAGAGGGGCAGAGCAGAGATGGATGCCTGGACCTCCTGCCTGACCTTCATGCCGAACCAAAGCCTTCAGCTCGTCCAGTAAGGAGGGCTGTTCCTCCCTGAACATGCTGTTGGTACATGACTGGCATAACTTCTTATAGGAAGAGGCCAGTTTAGTGGCACATACACAGCACTTTCTAGATGGTGGGGGCTTAGCCTTCTTAGCCAATGGGCCCTTTTCTCCCTACAGAACAAAAAGGGGAGAGAGGGGACCCAGAGTAACTAAAGGGGTCCCATCCCTGGTTACCCACAAGTAACCAACCCCCTAAGCACTTACAGGAGCCGGGGGAGCGCTGGGTTCTGCAGATGCAGCTGAAGCTCTGTCATCCTCCATTGGGATCAACCTTACCTGAAAGTGCTTCTGGCAGGGCCTTTATGGAAAGGACCATGCCCCCAGCATGGAACAGGATGTTCCCGCCTCTATAGTCAGTGTGCAGGCCAATCGGCACACACCTCATCAGATCAGTCCCTGGCCGCATGCAGGAGCCGGCGCCATCGCTAGTACCACGCTGCCCGCCACTGGAAGTGACACGCCCTGATGTCACGTCCGCCGCGCATGTGCCCAGGGACCACAGCTGCTGGAGGAGGGAGACGCTGGAGAGCTGAAGCAAGCCTCTGGCACTCCAGTACCCGGCCTGCTTTTCCCCAAAGAGAGCAGGAAGACCGCGGCTGCCCAGGATGGAGAAGGACCCCATCACCCAGCCCAGGCCCAGGCACTACCTCATAGCAATGCTGCTCCTGCTGATCCCGGCAGCGTTGCAGGACCTCTCCATGCCCCAAGGAGGACAGGATAACACTGGTGATCTAGCGGTGGGGAGGGGCTTTTAATCTCTCTGTGGTCCTGTCCCCCAACAGGGCGTGGACGACATTCTCCAATGTGGTCGTGGAAGGCATAAAAGAAAAGTTCATTTTTTTCACAAGAATATTTTTTTCATTTTTATGGATCAATTTGTGAAGCCCCTGGGGGTTCAAAGTGATCACTATGCATCTACATAAGTCCCTTTGAGGGGTCTATTTTCCAAAATGGGGACACTTGTGGGGAAACTCCAATGTTTAGGCACACAGGGGCTCTCCAAACGTGATATGGTGTCTGCTAACAATTGGAGCCAATTGTTAGCGGACACTATATAGCGTATGGAGAGGCCCCGTGTGCCATCAGCATAAGGGCAACTGGTAGAGTCTGGGTACAGCACCAGAAAATGGCACCTCTAATGCGCTATTTTCTAGGGTGGCTGTGGGTTGCAATTCGCAGCGTGGGGGGGCAACAACATTTGGATGTCTCTACGCTGAGGATTCCATTGCCCCTGCTGCCAAGTTGTACCTGGGCGGCAACCAAAAATACCGCAAAGCTCCATGTCTTTTTTTTTTCTTATTTTAAATTATTTCTACAAATAAAAGACATGGGGGCTTCGCTGTTTTTTTTTTTGGTCCAGCCAAGTACAACTTGGCAGCTACGGACTGCCACCCACAGCTGCCTCATTGTACGTAGCTGGCAAACAAAAATACAGCAAAGCCCAATAAAAAAAAAAAAAAAAAAAATACACCACACGGAAAAATCTTTTTATTAGGGAAAAGAAAAAAAATTTGGACTCCCATCTTTATTATAAAATTCTGACGTAGTTCAAAACGATGATCCCACGACGCTCGATCACCTCTGCCACATCCAGAGACTGCAGCAAGGAATCAAGTGTCCTCTTGTTGCAGTCTCTGGTGTCCTAGTGATGATGCACTGTATAGCAGGTCATTGCCATGCAGTGCAGCATCACTGTGCCAACCCGTCTCAGAGATCACAAGTTCACTATGTGATAAGTGATCTGACAGCCTGGGCACAGCAATCTGCTATGTGATCACTATGCCTGGGCTGTCAGATCCCTTCACTGCAACCCCATCTCCCTGCAGGGGATCAGGCTGTAGAGAAGCGATTTGACAGCCCGGGCTGTGATCCCATAGTGAGATGTGCACGAGTGACATTATACAAAAGAGCTCTGTATATAATATATACAGTCATACAAAAACATTTGGGCACCCCTCTTAATCTTAGGCTGCGTTCACACATTGCGTATTTTGCCGCGTTTTTTTACACGCGCTTTTCAAAATACGCAATGTGCCTTATGTCTGCCTGCAAAGTGAATGGGAAATTCACTTTGCAGTGCAGACATTGCGTAAAAATACGCAGTGCGTTTTCCGGGAGAAAACGCAGCTAAGTAAACAATTGATATGTCAATTGTTTACGCAGCTACTTCTGCGTATTCTCCCAGAGGGGAGGAAGAATCCTGCTTCCTCCTCCCCTCTGGGGCAGCTGTGGCCGCCCATTAGACTTCACAGTGTATTAATAAACACTGTGAAATCTAAATTAAACAAAAGTAAGTGTGTGAAAAATAAAAAAGAATGAATACATCACCTTCCGACGCCTTCTCCCGCTGTGCGATCCCCGGTTGTAAGTCAGATCTCTTCTGACAAGACCTGTGGTGACGTCAGAGGGGGGCGTTCCCGGGCACTCGCGGTCATGTGACCGCGAGCAGCCAATCAGCGATGGGACGGCCCCGGTAACGCCCCCCCCTCTGACGTCATCACAGGTCCTGTCAGAAGAGATCTGACTTACAACCGGGGATCGCACAGCGGGAGAAGGCGTCGGAAGGTGATGTATTCATTCTTTTTTATTTTTCACACACTTGCTTTTGTTTAATTTAGATTTCACAGTGTTTATTAATACACTGTGAAGTCTAATGGGGCGGTCACACATGTCACAGAGGGGAGGAGGAAGCTGGATTCTTCCTCCCCTCTGTGACATCACTGCGCTTTCTGGGGGAAAGAAAGCGCAGTGTGTGAAAGCCCCTGCGTATTTTGCTGCGCTTTTTTGCGCGGCTGAAAAACGCGGCAAAAAGCGCGCGCAAAAGGGCGCAGCAAAATACGCAAATGTGTGAACGTAGCCTTACTCATTTTTTTTGGTTTTAAAATTGTTTTTTTGCAACAGCTATTTCAGTGTGATATATGTAATTGATGGATACAGTAATATTTCTGGATTGAAATGAGGTTTATTGCACTAACCAAAAATGTGAAATATGCATTATTTCAAAATTTGACAGGTGCAAAAGTATGGGCACCCTTCTGATTTGAATACTCCTAACTACTTTTTACTGACTTACTGAAGCACTAAATTAGTTTGGTAACCTCATTGAGCTCTGTACTTCATAGCTTTTCTCATGATTGGATACACCAGGCTATTTCAGGTGTCCACATGCTAGTTGTTCTATTTACATCTTCTCTGAGGAGTGGCATCATGGGCTCCTCAAAACAGCTTTCAAATGAGCTTAAAAAAAAAAAAAAAATAAAAAAAAAAAGATTGTTCAACATAGTTGTTCAGGGGAAGGATACAAAAAGTTGTCTCAGATATTTAACCTGTCAATTTCCACTGTGAGGAACATAGTAAGGAAATGGAAGACCACAGGAACAGTTCTTGTAAAGGCCAGAAGTGGCAGGCCAACAAAAATATCAGAAAGGCAGAAGAAAAATGGTGAGAACAGTCAAGAACAATCCACAGATCATCTTGCTGCAGATGGTGCCACTGTGCATCGGTCAACAATACAGCGCACACTGCACAAGGAGAAGCTGTATGGGAGAGTGATGCGAAAGAAGCAGTTTCTGCATGCACGCCACAAACAGAGTCTCCTGAGGTATGCAAAAGCACATTTGGACAAGCCAGTTTCATTTTGGAAGAAGGTCCTGTGGACTGATGAAACAAAGATTGAGTTGTTTGGTCATACAACAAGGCGTTATGCATGGCGTCACAAAAACACAGCATTCCAAGAAAAACACTTGCTACCCACAGTCAAATTTGGGGAGGGTCCATCATGCTTTGGGGCTGTGTGGCCAATGACAGCACCAGGAATCTTGTTAAAGTTGAGGGTCGCATGGATTCCACTCAGTATCAGCAGATTCTTGAGAATAATGTTTAAGAATCAGTGTCAAAGTTGAAGTTACGCCGGGGATGGATCTTTCAAGCAAGACAATGATCCAAAACACCGCTCTAAATATACTCAGGCAATCAAGCAGAGGAACAATTACAATGTTCTGGAATGGCCATCTCAGTCCCCAGACCTGAATATCATTGAACATCTGTGGGATGGTTTGAAGCGGGCTGTCCATGCTCGGCGACCATCAAACTTAACTGAACTGGAATTGTTTTGTAAAGAGGAATGGTCAAAAATACCTTCATCCAGGAACTCATTAACAGCTACTGGAAGCGACTAGAGGCTGTTAGGCTGCCTTCACATTAGCGTTTGTGTCTGCATGCTGATGGCATGCAGACACAAACGCTGTCAAAAGCGGTGTGTAAATGATGTGTCCGCAGCGGATAATGTCCGCGTGCGGACACATCACTAGGGAGCCCGGCAGCCAATCGGCGCTGTCCGGGGGCGGGCCGGAGGAGGAGTTCAGCGCCGGAGATCTCCTCCTCCCGGCCGCCGGTAAGCACCGGGACCTGTCGGCGGGGAGTACAGCTGATCTGACAGCTGTTTGAATCTTCCCGCGCCGACACCGAGAGGAGATGTCGGCGCGGGAAGATTCAAACAGCTGTCAAATCAGCTGTACTCCACCCGACAGGTCCTGGTGCTTACCGGCGGCGGGGAGGAGGACAGCAGTGGCTCAGCTGATCTCCCGGTGGCCGTCGGTGAGCTCCTGTGACATCACCGGCGGCCACCGGGAGATTTTTCAATGGGTCCGCAGCGTTCTCCCGCGCTGTCAAGCGCTGAACACTGCGGACCCATTGAAGACAATGCATTTTTTGTGCGCTTGGGGACGCTTGCCGATTTTCCAAGCTCCCCGAGCGCACAAAAAATGCAACATGCTGCGTCCCGGGTGCGGATGCTGGACACCGGAAGGAGCAGATATCGTCCGCATCCGCACCCGAACGCAGGCACTATGCGTTCCTATGTTAAACATAGGAACCGCAGTGCGCATGCGTTTGACTGCGTATGGGAACGCAGCATACGCTGCTTTCCCATACGCAAATGTGAAGGCACCCTTATTTTTGCAAAAGGTGGATCTACTAAATATTAATGTCACTTTTCTGTTGAGGTGCCCATACTTTTGCACCTGTCAAATTTTGAAATAATGCATATTTCACATGTTCGGTTAGTACAATAAACTTCATTTCAATCCTGAAATATTACTGTGTCCATCAGTTATTACATATATCACACTGAAATAGCTGTTGCAAAAACCCAATTTTAACAAAAAAAAAAAATTAGCAAGAGTAAGAGGGGTACCCAAACGTTTTCATATGACTGTATAAAGCAGTGTAGAATGAACAGATAATACCGTGACTTACCAGTAACCTCTCTAGTTGAAGTCATTCATCTTCACTTTTCTTCATCCAGCGTAGACCACTATCACTATTTCTAGAAAGGGCTCAACTTTGCAGAAAATAACGCCGTCATCTACTCTATAACTGACTGCTTCTAAAACACATTCCCCACTTTGTTCCTAACTTCAACACTGCAACAGATAAAGAAAAAAGCAACATAGTACCACCATACACCGTGACAGAATCTCCATTTTGTAGCTCCCCACCACCACCTATGAAAAACCGTATCCTCAAAAGTAAAATACATTACAATAGTAATGTCCCCTAATTGGCCCCTACACTAAAAATGTCCCCCACTTGCCACCAGTAATCAACCATATTCCTCATTCTGGTAATTTTGTCACCCATTCTGGCCCTTTCCAGTGGTAATTGTGTCCGTCCTGGCACACTTCTGTATTAATGATCCCAATTATGCAACAATGTCCTCCACCCTGGCACCCTTCTGTAATGACTCCAATCTTGCAATAATTTCCTTATTTCTATAAAAGTACGGTCACACGCCGCCATATGGCTTCCATATTCGGGAACTTTTTTCAGCTTGCCGTCAACCTATCACACAGAGATCTCGCCCGCGTTCTACGGCGTTCCTGTGTTCTGAAAATAGCCTGCAGAAGGCTGGAAGCAATCTTCCCTTCACACATCGCCGTGTCACACCGCACAATCGTAGCATCGATGTCGCCGTACTGTTTTGATAGGGGCGTGCTAGAGTGTTTTTCACCGCGCCCCTATCACTGCGATTGGTGGATGTAACTGTGTTCCCATTGGTGAGCCTTGCGTGAACGCACGGGTCATCAAATAAGGCGCCTCGGACACAGCCAGCCAATTGGAACGCAGTATCACCCACCAATAGCCGCAAAAAATATAACTTCCAAGCACGCCTACTTGATTTCTTTCACAATCACTGTGTATATCGCCCTGTCACATGCCACCATGCGCTGAAATTGCCTGGTAGATGACGCCTGATTTCTCTGCAGTGCAAGACAATCAGGCGACGCTCCACCGGCGGTTTCTTCACCGTAGAATCGCCCAGTCACACGCCACTACACACAGGCGATGTGGTTTCCAACGGAATTCTGGAATTGCCGGCGATATCACGGCATGTGATGGTACCTCAAGAATGCCCTCCCTTGTGAGCACCTACCTGTAATGTCCCCCATCCCAACCCCTTCATGTACCGTAGCATGTCCTCATATGTGATCTATTTTGGTCACCCTGTCATCTATCCTAGTCTCTATTGAAGTCCCCTCACCCTGATCCTCACATGCCCTTGATCCTGGTCCCCATATATTCCCCCATCCAAGGCCACGAATGTCATCCATCCGGGTACTCATAAGGCCACTTTTATAATTAAAATTAAAAACTTTACCTGTATGCAGTCCAGCAGCATCCTTTTGTTGCCTTATTAGTGCGGTCTGGCAGTGATGTTATACGCCAGCAACGTGCGTGCTGGCATCAGCTGCCAGCCTCTGACAGGCCGGCGGGCAACATCTGCTGCTGGCCTCAGATATTGAACTATTGTGATACATGAAGGGTTCCCTGCAGCATGATATATTGTGACCAAGAACAGTTAGTTGAAAACCATGGTGTTCAGAACTGTGTCAGTGGTCTGTTAGTTCTTCTCCGCCCTCTCTGACGGCTCCTTAACTGTATCATTTGCCGACACTTCTTTCTCTCCTCTTTTAATCAGGGTTCATTAAAGTTCAGTCCTAGGCCCCTCTATATACTGCCCCTATTGGATAATCGCAGATTTGGTTTCCAATACCATCTAAATTCTGATTACTCCCAATTACACTGGGGAACACAATTTTTTAGGAGTTAGGTCAGACAACTGTTCTTAATTAATTTTTGGATGCTGAATCCAGAAATGATCTCAGTTTTTCTCTATCACGTCAAGTTTTTGAACGATAGGATTTTTGTCTTCTCAAAAATATGTAAACTACTGTACCTAAAAGGTGTTTTGTTTTTTTAAATAGTACAAATATGAACAAAAAATGAAATATATAAGAAATAGTGTTAAAATATTTGTCATGTATCATGTTTTTTTACAAAGGATATAGAGTCGAATTGTAATCAGATAACAAGTCTTATTAAGATATCAGTGCAATTGTGCTTCTCTGGCAGGTAAGTTGTGGAGGAAAAACTTGACGTGCTAGAAAAAAACTGACTACATTTTTGGAATCAGCATTCCAATTTCAGTATAAATCAGCTCAAAAACCTAACTTTAACAGAAATTTTTTTTCAAATTGTTCCCCAGTGTTATAACACTTCTGTGCCTGACATTACCCTTCATCTTAGGCCGGTGACACACTAACGCGATACTTGCACGAGTCTCCCATGACTCGCCCACCTCTGACTCTGCTGACGGGAGTTTGTCTGTGGTGTGTTTCATGGAGCTGATGCGCTCCCTTCAGAGAAGCAATACCCAGGCGAGTCATGTGAGTATCTCACAGTGTGCCTCGGCCTTAAACACAAAAGCCAAGGATTTTGGATCTGCCGTCTCTAGTATGTCCTCCCCTATTTGAAAAGTTTAGCTTTTTGTGCTTTCTCCCTAATATACCTATACCGGATATGGTTTACCCACACGATAAATTGCAATAACACCAAAGCAGCACGCTTCTTTTAGGTCATATCTGACACAGGACTTTCCTTTACTGTCTACATCCAATTTTGTGCATCTTTGATACAACAAAAACTATCACTCTTGTTCTTTCGATAGGCAGCGCTCTACTGATCGGTCTCTCTCTTACCAAACTTACGCCTCTCCAATTTGTCCTGAATTAGTCAGCGAAGTCGCATTTCTGTTTAGCAGTTACACAAATACTTCCACCTTGTGCCAGTCATTGCAATGCTTACCCATCCACTATAAAATATAATGCAAACTTCTCTCCCTACTTGTGTTCTTTTATCTGCAACTGATCGAAGATAACACGTTCAATAACCCAATTATCCCACTTCTGTCTCCAAGGCTTCTCCAATGCTGGGCCAGTTTTCTGGAATGCATTACTGTAGCCAATCCTATACCTAGCCCCCACATTTTTTTTTTTTTTAGACAGGACTTTTAACTCATTTATTTTACTTTGTCCTGTTCCGTTTCCAATCTTTACTCAGAATCTAGTCTCTCCAATCCATTTATATACACACATCTTCCATGCACCCACACTTGCAGCACCTGACCACAAGTCCATAAAGATTGATTGGGGCTTGCTGCAGTCTTACTGCAATGAGCCAGTATGCAGCAAAGCTGCGGGATCTGCCACAAACGGGCAGAAACGCTGATGTGAAAGGTGCTTAGGCTGCTTTCACATCAGGGTTTTTTGCTGTTTCGTGGCAGAACCGGCAGCTTTGCCGCATCTGCTGCATAAAGGCTCACTTGCGGTAAGACTGCAGCAAGCCGCCATTCATTCCCTATAGGACTTGCAATCATGTGACAAATGCAGTTTTGCTGGATCTGGGAAATCCGGCACTTCCGGCAGCTCAAAAAATGCTACTAGCAGCATTTTTTTGACTCGCTGCAAGTGCAAAACCGCACTTGCAGCACATGACTGCAAGTCCCATAGGGAATGAAAGGGGGCAGCTTTGCCGCTTCTGCTGCATAATGCATCATTTGCATCAAGACTGACATTTTTCCGTAGCTGCTGCATTTCCCACCCTAGGCTTATACTCGAGTCAGTAAGTTTTCCCAGTTTTTGGGAGCAAAATTAGGGGCCTAGGCTTATATTTGAGTATATACAGTATATTGGTTCATCCTGAACAACACCGGGTGAAGGATAGTGTTGGGACATTTCTTTCAAGGAAGCATGCCTCACTTATGAAGGAGCTTTCATCAGACTATCAAATGAAAATTCAAATGTGAGTGACTTTTTTCCAGGCAAGGTGGTCAGATCAAAATCATTGTTGGTTAAAGTACATAAAATGCAGATTCATTATGATGTAAATAAAGAAAACTACTACAACATAAATGCTGTTCTATTGCCATTATCCCAGTGGTCTTCACCAGGACCATGAGAGTTATTGTGCCCTATTCATCACAGCCAAATAAATAAACTTAGATGTTTTTGGTTGTAATGAGGGAAGCCTATGGGTGACCATATTTAAAGTCATCAGTTACATCCTCAATACACAAGACGTTGGCAGATTTTCCCAGCATATATGATAAATGGAAAGCAAATATGATCCTAATCTGTACATTAGTTACCAGTTATTGCTTTAGCTAAAGCAAAAGTGGGAACAGTTCATGTAAATGCAGTTGAAATGAAATCAATCCCTTCTAAACATCCCCAACTAAGCATATGGTGCAAAAAATAAAAATGTTGTAGTCCCCCCCCCCCCCAAATTTAGCCAGATCTCTTTTGCAAGACTCAGATGTTTATTGATTTCAAAAGACGACATATTGGCAAAATCATTAAGACGGACACTTGTATGCCAGCCTTACTCAGTTTTATCTTATTTCTGCATACCCATCATTAAATAGGCTATCCATCCCTTTAACATATGAATCGGCCTTTAAAGTATAAACATCAATGTCCGATTGGCTGGGGTCCGACATCTGAAACCCCTACTGATCAGCTGTTCTCAGTATCGGCGGCAGGGGGCTAGAAATGCTCAGTACTGTAGCTGCTCCTCGTCTGATAGTGGCAGCGACCGGGTACTGCACATCTGTCTTCTATTAATTTGGAGGCAGATGTACAGTCCACAGCAGTGGTCACTATAAGTGGACAGAGCAGCCCTGGAGCAGAACATATCCAGTACCCTGCTGCTGTCACCGATACCAAGAAAAGCTGATTGTCGAAAATGCTGGGTGTCAGACCCTGACCGTTGATAACCTATTTAGGAAGCGCATGCCACTTTGATGAATTCAGTGCACCTTATCACAGATGTGCACAACCGCCAAAAAACATATCAAATAAAAAAAACTGAAGTAATATCTGGAGTAAGATCCACTAGAAAATTAAATTTGTTGGGTGGACGTTACCACACTGGTAAACTTTTTGTACGTTGTCATGTTGCATACATTTTTTTCGGAATGTAGCATGAAACATCTTGATGGATCGGGGCCCATAATTCTTTACTGAGTAAATAATGGTTGACATACAGTAACACTCATTGAGTGAAAGGGGTTGTCGAAAAGGGGTATGGTCGTCAAGAAAATAAATGGGTGTTGAAAGGGATTTTAAGGTATCTTATAGCTCAACAAGCAGGGAGCATGAATAAGTTTCTTACTTGCAGTACACCACAATAAAAAGCGGCATTGTGATGATCAAATCAAAAACTTAGCCGAGAAATTATTTACAAGATGATGTATAAGGCAAATGGACAGCATAAAAGTTTAAGATCAAAACTGGCCCTCCAACAAACTGAGGTGCATTTAATAAGCAATGTCATCGCACTCTTTGCTCTACATTTTTGATGCATCCTGCTTCCAGGAGAAAAAAAAAAAAATCAGTACCAATAGATGGTCTCAACGTCTGCATAGGTCCCAGTGTTCTTTCAGTTAAAAGGTTTCCAAGTCATGGGAATAGTCTATCTCAATTGCATCCTCAGTTTCAGCCTTCATTTCAGCGTTTTCGTCATCTAAAGATGCTAAAGCTTCATTTGTGTCACTAGCGAAGGTTTCTCTTGACGTGTCATCGTGTTCTTGAAAATTAAGACCTTTGATGGCTTCTTTCATCTTCTTCCCAAGTAAGTGACGTCTTCTCTTTTTTGCAGCTTTTTTACTCTCATATTCCTTTTGGTTTTCCACATAAAATATTTCCTTAAAGATAAAATAATATATTTTGTTATTGTCTTGCGTTACCGGTCAATGGTTAGAAACATTCTGACTGTTCATATACACAGTATGGAAACCTGTTTAATTATTAAAGGCCAAGTCATCTACAGTTGTCTGGGCAAGTGGATCATGATGTTGACCAACTCCACGTACAAGAGTTATTCCCATCATATTCCGGTCTCAAGTCATGAAAGGTTAACTCTGTAAACTTCGACTAATGTAGGAAAATCCAGTGAACAGCCAAGAATAAGTGTGCGGGGTGCATGCTCGTGTCATCGTCGCCAAGTGTCCAATTGTCGCAGTTACTCCAATACTAGAACAGGCAAAAAAATGGCTGCATGTACGGAGCCTTAAACGTACTGGCCACACAAACCGTTATATACAGAAAAGGCAAAAATATTTAATACAATATATAACAGCATAGTCCCTGAACTGTATTGTATATTCCACTTCAGGTTTATCTGATGAAAGGGAAGATAGTCCCTGAAATGCATTGTATGTCGTTACATATTAGATACATTTTTTTTTGCCATTTCTGTAATAAGGGTTTTGGTGGCATGTATGTTTAAGGCGCCCTACATACTGCCATTTTTTGCCTGTTCTAGTATCTCCAAATCCCTTTAGTAATATTGGGAAAGTGGTGGTGCTGCCTCTGACTGGAGCCTAAGGGTAAGTGCACACTTACCCGGCGGTTTGGTCGGCGGCAGCATGGCGGAACCCGCCAGGAAGCTCCGGCGCCGTCCACCGGCTTCCTGGCGGGTATGTGCGGCGGGAGCCGGGCGGTAGCCGGCGGATGCACAGCGTGTTCTCGGCGGCGAATCTGCAGCGGCTGGAAGCAGCACATGATTCTGCTTGCAGCCGCTGCAGAACCGCCGTTTTTTAGAACATGCTCATTCTTTGCTAACCCGCTGGGAAACCTGCGGGTTAGCAACGGATGACGCTGTGTAACCGCCGGTGTGTGCACTGCCTTGGGCGGTTTACATTAGTTTTAATGTTAATCCAAACGCCGGTTTGGATTAACATAAATTTAAATAAAACTAATGTAAACAAAACGGCGGTTTACACAGGTAAACCGCCGAAAACCCGCCCAGTGCGCACATAGCCTAAAGGCCCAGTTACACACAGATAATTGTGCAGAGATTGTTCGCAGATCTCTGGTTGCATTGAAATCATGGACACATTGTTCCATTTTGTGGCCGTGTACAAATGTAACAATGTGTCCATGATTTCAATGCAACCAGAGATCTGCGAACAATTTCTGCACAATTGTCGGCGTGTGTTAACTGTGCCTTAAAAGAGATGCTGTGTTGTGCCGGCCGCACAACCAGAAAAAGTGAGTGTAAGGCTGGCTTCACACTGCAGTTTTACACTGATCAGTGTCCATCCAGGTTTGTGTGCCAAAACCAAGAGTGGAACCAGGAGAGGAACTTGCAGAGAAAAACTATAATTGAAACATTTACACCTGTTCTGAGTTTTGGAGACACTCCTGGTTTTGGCACACAAACTGGAAGGACACTGATCAGTGAAAAAACTGCAGTGTGAAACCAGCCTAAGGCCGCTTTCACATTGCGATTTTTGGGATCTGTGGCTGTCCGTTCTACGATTGTCTATTTTCCTCATTGTCAACTTTATCTGATGGTGCAGGGTGTGATCCTGTGTAGCTAGACTCTGGCATAATTTTGAATCTGTATGGTTTTTTTTGATCAGCCATTTAGCCCTGCTGTGCTGACCAGCTGCCAATTACCTAAATCATCTGACTTCCCACAATTCTCCTTACCCTAATGCTATAGCGAGTCCTATACATTTAGAGTTATCATTAAAGGGAACCAACCATCAAAAAATCACTATCTAACCTCTAAATATCTGTCCCTGGAGCCTAAATGACTATTCTAACCATCCCTGACTGACTAAATCTAACTAACTACAGGCACATTAAATCACTTTTTATACTTAACAAATCCTTGTCGGCTGGGCGTTCCTCCAGGCTCTGTCAGCGAGGCGGGTCTCCTCGCTGTTGTCCATTGTTTTCCCAGGGCGGCATCTTCTTACCAGGATTCAAATTACCAGCCCATCGCGTCCTCGCAATGAGCGGGTCACGTGCTGCAGGCCCCGCATCACTGGTAGACCCAGGCCGGTTTCTGAGCATGCGCAGATGGCATGCTGAAGCCGGCCTGGGCGCATCATAGACCTAGCGACGCGGCGGCCGGAAGTGACGCGGGGCCTGCAGCACGTGACCCGCTCATTGCGAGGACGTGATGGGCGGGTAATTTGAATCCTGGGAAGAAGATGGACAGCAGCAAGGAGACCCGCCTCACTGACAAAGAGCCTGGAGGAACGCCCAGCCAACAAGGATTTGGCAAGTATAAAAAGTGATTTAATGTGCCTGTAGTTAGTTAGATTTAGTCAGTCAGGGATGGTTAGAATAGTCATTTAGGGCTCCAGGGACAGATATTTAGAGGTTAGATAGTGATTTTTTGATGGTTGGTTCCCTTTAAGGGTGCATGTGTGTGGGGTGCATGTACATGTCATCTTACGCGAAGTGCCATCATCGCTAAGTGTCTCGCAATTACTCCAAAGGCAGTTAGTCAGGGCAGGAGTCAGGTAACCCACACTCTTTCACTCTTTTTATTAACTATGTCCTTTATTTCAATGGCTATTTTCCTATGCGCTCGTCATCCACCCAACCTCTCTCCATCACCATTCATCCACATCAGCCCCGCTCTCTTCGGTCCTCTCCAATGTATAGCTCCCATGCTCTCTTCACCTTGCTAAATAATCTCGATCCATCATGTCCCAGGGCATTGCATCATAAGCCATGCCACAAATCCATAAACTATTTGTTCTCTCTATTTTTACTGCTGGTGTCAGGTGAGAGCGCTTCATAATCCTGGTTCACCCTCTGCTAACTTTACCCCTCCTACCTCACATAGAAACCCTGCCTACTTTATCAACATTACTTATACACCTTTATCTCCCTCTTAATTGCATGCTCTTGAATCCACAGTCTGTATGCAACAAGATTCCCTACATTCACAACTACTTTCTCACTAACTGCCTTAATCTGCTGGCCCTTACTGAAACCTGGATCCAGGATTCAAAGACTGTTTACTCTGACGCTATTTCTCACTGTGGCTTACATTTCTCCCATTCCCCGAATCCTGGAAACAGACATGGTGGTGGAGTTGGCTTACTCCTGTCCCCAAAATGCACTTTCTAGGTCATGCCCCCAGCGGCACGCTCATTCCCTTCTTTTGAGATTTACACTATCAAGCTCTTCCATCCACTCCCCTTCAGAGTAGCGGTGGTATACCACCCTGCAGGATCACCCACCCAGTTCCTCGATCATTTTTTGGCATGTCTGCTGCTTTTCATGTCCTCAGAATTAGCAACCCTTATTCTGGGAGACTTCAACATCCCCATAAACAGCCCCACCTCCCTATCTCTAACCACTTCTCTTGGCCTCTCACAGCTCTCAACCTCTGAGACGCACAAAGACGGTAACACCCTTGACCTGGTCTTTGTCTGACTCTGTTCAACCTCCTTCTTAACTCACCTTTTCCACTTTCTGACCACAACATTCTCTTTCCTTCAGGGTGCGTTCACATCAGCGGAAATAGTATGCCAGTTAAATCTGATAAAACATCAGGTAGCACTCGCATACCATGTTAACCTATAGTGCAATGCAGATCTACGAGTTTTTCCTCTGCGAGAAAGGTGTCGAGGAAAAACTTGCAGCATGCTAAGTATTTCAGTGGATTCCGCCAATGCAGGTGTATGGGTGCGATGAAAACATTGCACACCATACGCAGAACACTGGGACCGCGATTTTAGCATGGATATTTTTATGCAGTAAAAAGATAGACAAGATAGCTAGATAAGATAGATAACGACAGGGCTTACCAGTCTCCCACTGCTACTTCTGGGGCAGACCATTAAGCTACAATCTGTTCTGTTATGGTACCTTTACACGCCGCCACTGCAGGATGGATACAACCCGCTACAGGCTACAAATGTAGCTTGTCGCGCCAATATCGCCCGTAGCAGCGGCGTCTGAAGACGGGACGACACAGCCGGCTACAGATACCTCTGTATCCGTGCACTGCCCATAAACAGATGGCAACAAAGCCGATTGTAGCGAGCTGTATCGGCGTGTAAAGAAGGAACAGAAGGGTTGTTCCTACACCATGCTATGTAGCTGGGGCGTGACACAGGGTCCGGGTTTCCGCGCCCCCTTCAGCGATCATTGGAGGAAGCTCCTGCGTTGCGATTGGTTGTCGCCTCACAGGGCGGCATATTTAAGGAGCTGACGAGTCACACTACACAATTGCTCGAGCGTCAAGTATTAATCTGCCTCCTGCGATGCCTGTCCAATCATGGTATTTTTGCTTTCTCCTATCAGCGTACGGACGTCTCGTAATCCACAATTGGAGCACGCCTATGTGCTGTCCCTGCTGCACCAGGTCCGCCCATAGTAGCTGGTTGTAGCGGTGTGTAAATGAGCTACAGATGGCTACTTGAGACACCCGGCGATGTATCTAGCTGTAGATGTAGCGTAGCGCACCTTGTGGCGGCGTGTAAAGAGGGTGCGTTTCCCGTTGGTAACCGTTTGGGCGTGCTCGTGCACGTGAAGTAGCCGTTGGTATCCATCCTGCAGTGGCGGCGTGTAAAGGTACCATTAAAGACTGATTGAGGAAATTCAGTCTGACTGCATCAGCCAATCTAGACAGTGATTGTATTTGGTATATACACTGATGTGTATGGCAATTAACTTGCCATCCTAGAGTGTTAAATAAAATCTATATTAAAAAAGAAAAAAAAAAAAAAAAATGCATGGGCTCAGACCTATTTTTAATTGCCAGCCAAGGTAAAACTAGGCAGCTGAGGGCTGGTATTCTCAGCGCGGTGAGAGCCCATTGTTTTAGGGCCACCCCTACACTAAAGAATAGCAGCCCGCGGCCACCCCTGAAAATGACGCATTCATAAGTGGTTCCTGAACAGGAACCGAGGCGTGGCAAACAAGGAGTTAACCGAGGTGATCCAAGGACACCAGTGAAGTCACCACTTTCCCTGCCTCGGGTCTCCCTGCTGTCATTCAGTGATTAGAGATCACGGGGAGCGGACATGTTTATTCTCCTCGTGATCATCAATATAGCAGAGCTGGGTGAGTGCAGGAAGAAAGAATCGTGGATGGTATGAGGAGGAAGTAATAAAGATGGTATCTAAGTCTCTAAGTATTTATTTCTAATAAATTAATTTTTTCTCGGTGTGGTGTCTTTTTTAACCCTTTAGTGGAGATTTTTAATGGCCGGTTCTAACTTGGCCTGACAAAGAATCTCGGGGCTTAATTCCAGACGGTAAAACAAAGCTGGTATTAACCCTTTATTGCCCAGTGTGCCACCCAACACCAGGGCCGTTGGAAGAGCCTGGTAAAGATCCTGGAAATTATGGTTCTTATGAATGCGTCATTTTCAGCGGCGGCTGTGGGCTGCTATTCTTTAGCGTGGGGGGGCCCTAAAACAATGGGTTCTCACCCTGCTCAGAATACTAGCTGTCAGCTGCCTAGTTTTACCTTTCCTGGCAACTAAAAATATGGCAGAGCCCACACTTTTTTTTTTTCCCAGCCAAAGTAAAATTACTGTATATACTCGTGTATAAGCCGACCCGTGTATAAGTCGACCCCCCTACTTTTGCCCCCAAAAACTGGGAAAACGTATTGACTCGCGTATAAGCAGAGGGTGGACTCCAGCACAGGTATACAACCCCCAGCAGTGAGGTACACAGCAGCAGCCCCAGAGGTATATACAGCCCCAGGAGGTATATGCAGCCCCAGGAGGTATATGCAGCCCCAGGAGGTATATGCAACCCCAGGAGGTATATGCAGCCCCAGGAGGTATATGCAGCCCCAGGAGGTATATGCAGCCCCAGGAGGTATATGCAGCCCCAGGAGGTATATGCAGCCCCAGGAGGTATATGCAGCCCCAGGAGGTATATGCAGCCCCATATGCAGCCCCAGGAGGTATATGCAGCCCCAGGAGGTATATGCAGCCCCATATGCAGCCCCAGGAGGTATATGCAGCCCCATATGCAGCCCCAGGAGGTATATGCAGCCCCATATGCAGCCCCAGGAGGTATATGCAGCCCCAGGAGGTATATGCAGCCCCAGGAGGTATATGCAGCCCCAGGAGGTATATACAGCCCCAGAGGTATATACAGCCCCATATGCAGCCCCAGGAGGTATATGCAGCCCCCCATCTATATACAGGCCCCCCCGCCACAATCCTGTAAAGGAAGAGATTAGTATACTTATCCCTCCGCTGTCCCGCCGCCGCTCCTCCATCTTCATCCAGCGTCTTCCGTCTTCTTTCAGCTTCCTCCTCTGTCGCGCCGGCAATGACGCCATTGCCTGCGACCATCGGAGGAAGCCGGAAGAAGCCGGGAGACGCTGGATGAAGATGGAGGAGCGGCGGCGGGACAGCGGCAGCGGGACAGCGGAGGGATAAGTATACTAATCTCTTCCTTTACAGGATTGCGGCGGGGAGGGGGGCCTGTATATAGATGGGGGCACTGTATACATTGTATACAGTATACAGTGACTCGCGTATAAGCCGAGGGGGTAACTTTTCAGCCCAATTTTTGGGCTGAAAAACTCGGCTTGTACGCGAGTATATACGGTAACACCTGAGGATGGCAACGCGCAGCTGTCTGCTTTCATCGCGCTAGACTTCAAAATGAAACAACTAGAAAACAAAAAAAGTATTTGTGCGATATGGCCAAAGACCTTGCAATGAATAAAAACTAGTGTTAAAAAACAAAAAACAAAACACAACACAAGTACTTAATCCATCCCACCAACGACAAGGTGACCCATCCCATGATTATTGTAGGGTCCTATGATAACCTGCTGTTGTGCCTACTGACCTCAAACAGCCGGATGCTTGTGTGTGGCCAGGTCCCAAGTCTTACAAAGTACCCAGTGTATTTAACAACACTAGGTTTTTATTTATTTATTGCAAGGTATTTGGACATACCGTATATACTCGTGTATAAGCAGACCCCCCTACTTTTTCCCTCAAAACTGGGAAAACATATTGACTCGCGTATAAGCCGAGGGTGGACTCCAGCACAGGTATACAGCAGGCCCCCAGGGGTATGGTATACAGCAGGCCCCCAGGGGTATGGTATACAGCAGTCCATCCTCGCGCGGTGTTCCCGGTCTCTTGTGACCCGGAGGTCGCAGTGGAATGACGTCATCGCGCCGGGTCACGCGAGACCGGAACACAGCGCGCGATGATGACTGCAGGACCCGCGGTGAAGACCCTCGATGGTAAGATAATGCAGTTCGTTTGGGAGGATCTGCAAACTGTGGGGGGCTCTTCACATGTTGGGGGGGCTAGTGCCACTGGGGGGCTGTATGCACGGCTCCCCCTGCCGCTGTGATGGGCGGGGGGAAGCCGTGCATATCTAATGAGTGGCCCCACGTGATGGGCCGCTCATTCAGCAGCCCCCCCCCCCGCCTCCTCCATGGAGAAGTTACCGTATTGACCCGTGTATAAGCCGAGGGGGTGACTTTTCAGCCCAATTTTTGGGCTGAAAAACTCGGCTTATACACAAGTATATACGGTAATACACATGCTTTTTTGTGTTTTCCAGTTGTTTCATACAATTTGGCGGTTTAATTGAACATGATATACAGGCCTGTTCAGACTATCTTGCTCTGACTCAGTTTTTGTCTGCATTAGACTTAAAAATGCTGTGAAGCCTCACACGTTTGTTTTTTTTTCTATTTAAGTATTTAACACCATATAATGGCAGGTAGGTTGCCATACCTTAAAGGGAACCTGTCACCTGGATCTAAGCCCCTACACTATCACTACCTGTCCCTGCACCTTCCTAGCTGCTCCCTATCTATCCCTCTATGAGCTAAATCCGCCCTATAAAACTGCAGAAAAATAACTTTTAACTTACAGAAGTCCCTGAGGCTGGGGACTGAGAAGGCGGCGCCAGGCTCCATTCAGCCCCTCCTCCATGTAGCAGCACACGCCCCCACTGGGCGGCGTTATTCTTTCTTCATCGCCACCTCCTCCATTTGGAATCTCCCACCTGCTTTACACCTATCATGTTGTGGTGATGCGACCTCGATGTGTCCCCTGACCGAGACACAGCATATGGGAGATTGTATCTTCTGCTCGGTAGCAGCACACACAGGGTGAGCTGCTACTGGAGCTAAGGCTGGCTTCACATTTGCGTATGGGAAGGCAGCGTTTTGCTGCGTTCCCATACGCAGTTAAACGCATGCGCACTGCGTTCCTATGTTTAACATAGGAACGCATGGTGCCTGCGTTTGCTGCGTTCGGGTGCGGATGCGGACGATATCTGCTGCTTCCGGTGTCCAGCATCCGCACCCGGGACGCAGCATGTTGGGTTTTTTTGTGCGTTTGGGGAGCTTGGACAATCAGCAAGCGTCCCCAAGCGTACAAAAAAAGCATTGTCTTCAATGGGTCCGCAGTGTCCTCTGCATGACACAGCAGGAGAACGCTGCGGACCCATTGAAAAATCTCCCGGTGGCCGCCGGTGATGTCACAGGAGCTCACCGACGGCCACCGGGAGATCAGCTGACCCTCTGCTGTCCTCCTTCTCCCCGCCGCCTGTAATCTCATAGCGATGTCGGCGGGGAGAACAGCTGATCTGAAAGCTGTTTGAATCTTCCCGCGCCGACATCTCCTCACAGTGTCGGCGCGGGAAGATTCAAACAGCTCTCAGATCAGCTGTTCTCCCCGCCGACAGTCCCGGAGCTTACCGGCGGCGGAGATCTCCGGCGCTGATCTCCGCCCCCGGCCCGCCCCCGGACAGCGCCGATTGGCTGCCGGGCTCCATAGTGATGTGTCCGCAGGCGGACATTATCCGCTGCGGACACATCAAAGTGTCCCTGCTTCTGACAGCGTTTGTGTCTGCATGCCATCAGCATGCAGACACAAACGCTAATGTGAAGCCAGCCTAAGTGCTGATTGAAATCACTGACCCCCAGGTGTGCGGGTGAATAGGAGATAATATGAGCTGCCCTGGGCTGTGGGGAGGGGGTGGAGTGTGTCAGGACAGCAGCAGGAGCTGCTGGGATTGTATGAGGTTCTACTCAACTGTGCCCCGGTGTAACAGGCCAGACTAACCCCCCCGACCAGAATATACTCGGGGTTAAAGTGGCCTAGGCCAGATTATACCCCTCCGTATACCACAGCAGCTGTAGATCAGGGCTCCAAGCAACACATGGGGGCCCGAGGCAGCAGAAAGTGGCCCTACGCAACATACAGGGGCCCCAGGCAGTGCTAGGGCCCCAGGCAGTGCTAGGGGCCCCAGGCAGTGCTAGGGGCCCCAGGCAGTGCTAGGGGCCCCAGGCAGCACAAAGTGGCCCCAAGCAGCACACAGGGGCCCCAGGCAGTACTAGGGGCCACAAGCTACACACAGGATCCCAGGCTACACACAGGGGCCCCATGCAGCATACAAGGACCCCAGGCAGTGCACAGGCCCCAGGCAGCACAAAGTGGCCCCAGGCAGCACAAAGTGGCCCCAGGCAACATACAGGGGCCCCAGGCAACATACAGGGGCCCCAGGCAACATACAGGGGCCCCAGGCAGTACCAGGGGCCCCAGGCAGCACAAAGTGACCACAGGCAATATACAGGGGCCCCAGGCAGTGGGCCACCTGGGGCCACTTTGTGCTGCCTGGGGCCCCTGTGTGCTGCCTCTGGCCCCCATGCGCTGCCTGGGACCCCTTTATACTGCCTGGGGCCCATGTATGCTGCATGGGGCCCCTGTATGTAGCCTGGGGCCACTTTGTGTAGCCTGGGGCCACTTTGTGCTGCCTGGGGCCACTTTGTGCTGCCTGGGGCCCCGTGCACTCCCTGGGGCCCCGTGCACTCCCTGGGGTCCTTGTATGCTGCATGGGGCCCCTGTGTGTAGCATGTGGCCCCTAGTACTGCCTGGGGCCACTTTGTGCTGCCTGGGGCCCCGTGCACTCCCTGGGGCCCCGTGCACTCCCTGGGGCCCCGTGCACTGCCTGGGGCCCCGTGCACTGCCTGGGGCCCCGTGCACTGCCTGGGGCCCCGTGCACTGCCTGGGGCCCCGTGCACTGCCTGGGGTCCTTGTATGCTGCATGGTGCCCCTGTGTGTAGCCTGGGATCCTGTGTGTAGCTTGTGGCCCCTAGTACTGCCTCGGGCCCCTGTGTGCTGCCTGGGGCCCCTAGCACTGCCTGGGGCCCCTAGCACTGCCTGGGGCCCCTAGCACTGTCTGGGGCCCCTAGCACTGCCTGGGGCCCCTAGCACTGCCTGGGGCCCCTAGCACTGCCTGGGGCCCCTGTATGTTGCGTAGGGCCACTTTCTGCTGCCTCGGGCCCCCATGTGTTGCTTGGAGCCCTGATCTACAGCTGCTGTGGTATACGGAGGGGTATAATCTGGCCTAGGCCACTTTAACCCCGAGTATATTCTGGTCGGGGGGTTAGTCTGGCCTGTTACACCGGGGCACAGCCGAGTAGAACCTCATTCAATCCCAGCAGCTCCAGCTGCTGTCCTGACACACTCCACCCCCTCCCCACAACCCAGGGCAGCACATATCATCTCCTATTCACCCGCACACCTGGGGGTCAGTGATTTCAATCAGCACTTAGCTCCAGTAGCAGCTCACCCTGTGTGTGCTGCTACCGAGCAGAAGATACAATCTCCCATATGCTGTGTCCCGGTCAGGGGACACATCGAGGTCGCATCACCACAACATGATAGGTGTAAAGCAGGTGGGAGATTCCAAATGGAGGAGGTGGCGATGAAGAAAGAATAACGCCGCCCTGCGGGGCGTGTGCTGCTACATGGAGGAGGGGCTGAATGGAGCCTGGCGCCGCCTTCTCAGTCCCCAGCCTCAGGGACTGCTGTAAGTTATAAGTTATTTTTCTGCAGTTTTATAGGGCGGATTTAGCTCAGAGAGGGATAGATAGGGAGCAGCTAGGAAGGTGCAGGGACAGGTAGTGATAGTGTAGGGGCTTAGATCCAGGTGACAGGTTCCCTTTAATGTGTATGGCAACAGAGCACAATCACCATCTAGATTGAGGAAATGTAGTCTGTGTGCAACAAGCCAATCACAGAGGCTCTCACAAAGTGAGCGTATGTGATTGGCTGTTTGCCTGACAGTGAAGTGAATATGCAAGTAGCTTACTGGATGGCCCAGAAAGTAGCAGCAGAAGTCTGGTAAGCCTGATCTAGCTATTCCTTCCATCCATCCTGTATATACTTATCTATCTGACTTTCTGTCTATCTATTCTAACTTAACAGCATGGGATTGACCATTTTAACCCCTTCACCCCGGCCTATTTTGACCCTAGAGACCGTGGCATTTTTGTCAATTCTGACCACTGTCCATTTATGAGGTAATAACTCTGGAACACTTCAACGGATCCTAGCGATTCTGAGACTGTTTTTTTCGTGACATATTGGGCTTCATGTCAGTGTAAAATTAAGGTCAATAATTTTTTTTTTTTTCACAAATAAATGCAAAAATCAAAAACCTGGCAAATTTTTTAAATTTTGCAATTTTCAAATTTTGAATTTTTATTCTGCTAAACCAGAGAGTTATGTGACACAAAATAGTTAATAAATAACATTTCCCACATGTCTACTTCACATCAGCACAATTTTGGGAACATTTTTTTTTGGTAGGAGTTATACAAGTACAAAGTTAATCAGCAATTTTTCATTTTTCCAGCAAAATTTACACAACCATTTTTTTTTAATGACCACTTCACATTTGAAGTCCCTTTGAGGGGTGTACATGACAGAAAACACCCAAAAGTGACATCATTCTAAAAACTGCACCCCTCAAGCTACGCAAAACTACATTCAAGAAGATTATTAAAGGGAACCTGTCACCCAAAATCACCTTCCTAAATCTGTTAATACCTGTCCCTGCAGCCTTACACTACTATCTAAGCCATCCCTATCTGACCTATTTTAGTAATCTAGGAGTAGAATAAAGCAATCTGCGCATGCACTTAGTCGGCCTGTGTGAGCCCTGCAGCGACCGGAAATGACACGATACGGACGTCACATGACCGAGTCTCAGCGGTGATATTACGGGTGTGAGATTAAAATCGTGCCAGAGCTCTGCAGGCTGCAATGACGCCCATTAGGGCGTAAGAGTGGCAAGGCGGGGGTAGCGCGGCACAGGTGACCCGCCTAGCCGTCACAAACGCCGCAAGGAACGCCCCGCTGTCATGGATTTTGTAAGTTTGCTAACTACTTTATTCTACTCCTAGATTACTAAAATAGGTCAGATAGGGATGCTTAGATAGTAGTGCAAGGCTGCAGGGACAGGTATTAACAGGTTAGGAAGGTGATTTTGGGTGACCGGTTCCCTTTAACCCTTTCAGGTGCTTCACAGAAACTAAAGCAAAGTGGAAACAAAAAAATAGACATTTTAATTTTTGTAACAAAAACGTTTTTAGCCTCAAATCTTTCATTTTCACATGGGCAACTAGATAAAATGCATCCTAAAATTTGTTGGGCAATTTCTCCCGAGTACACGGATACCTCATATGTCGTCATAAACCACTGTTTGGGTGTACAGCAGGTCTCAGAAGGGAAGGAACGCAATTTGACTTTTGAAGCTAATTTCCATTCAAAAAGTGAAATGGCGCTCCTTCCTTCTGAGCCCTGCCGTGCACCCAAACAGTGGTTTACGACCACACGAGGTATTAGTGTACTTAGGAGAAATTGCCCAACAAATTTTAGGATGCATTTTATCCAATTGCCCATGTGAAAATGAAAAAATTTAGGCTAAAAAACGTTTTATGAAACAAAACAAAAAATTTTCATTTTTACGGATCAATTTGTGAAACATCTGGGGGTTCAAAGTGCTCACCACCCATCTAGATATGTTCCCGGGGGACGGAAGGTCTAGTTTCCAAAATGGGGTCACTTGTGAAGGAGCTACAATGTCTAGGCACACAGGGGCTCTAAACGCAACATGGTGTCCGCTAACAATTTGAGCTAATTTTCCATTCAAATTGTTAGCGGACACCATGTTGCGTTTGGAGAGCCCCTGTGTGCCTAAACATTGGAGCTCCTACACAAGTAGCCCCATTTTGGAAACTAGACCCCCCCCCAAGGAATGTATCTAGATGCATAGTGAGCACTTTGAACCCCCAGGTGCTTCACAAATTGACCCGTAAAAATGAAAAATTACTTTTTTCACAAAAAATCTTTCCCTTTTACGGACTAATTTGTGAAGCATATGTGGGTTCAAAGTGCTCACTATGCATCTAGATATGTTCCTTGGGGGGGGGGGGGGAGGTCTAGTTTCCAAAATGGGGTCACTTGTGGGCGGAGCTTTAATGTTCAGGCACACAGGGAGGTGCTCTCCATACGCGACATGGTGTCCACTAACAATTTGTGTTAACTTTCCATTGAAATTGTTAGCGGACACCATGTCGCATATGGAGAACCCATGTGCCACCAGTACAAGAGCACTGGAAGAGTTGGGGTACAGCACCAGAAAATGCCGCCTCTAATGAATGCAATATTTTCTTGGGTGGCTAAGAGTTGCAATTTGCAGCGAGGGGGGCCCACAACATTTGGGTCTCTCCACGCTGAGGATTCCAGCCCCCCGCTGCCAAGTTGTTCCTGGCTGGCTACCAAAAATACAGAAAATCCCATTTTTTTTTTTATTTCTAAAACCAATTCTAGAAAAAGAAAAAAAAAAAAAAAAAAAACTGGGGCTCTGCCATATTTTTGGCCCAGCCTGGTACAACTAGGCAGCTGGGGTCTGGAATCCTAAGCATGGAAAGGCCCAGGGTTCTGGGCCCTCCATGCTGTGAATTGCAGCCTGCAGCCGCCCCAGAAAACAGTGCATTCATTGAAGCGCCATTTTATGGCGCTGTACCCAGGCTCTTCAAGTTGCCCTGGTGCCGGTGGCAAACTGGGTAATAAAGGGGTTAATGCCAGCTTGTTTATTGGCAGCTGGCACCAAGCCAGAGATTCATAATGTCGGGCCAATGTTAGACCCGGCCATTAGGAATCTCTAGTAAATAGTCAAAAAAAAAAAAATACACCACACATAGAAAAATCTTTTTATTTGAAAAATAAACACACACAAAATTCGGACTCCATCTTTATTTTAAAAAGATCCAACTAGTCCACAATGAAGGTACCACGATGCTCAATCGCCATGCAGGTGGATCGGACTCCAAAGTAGCGATCAGACAGCCCGGGTGCAGTGATCCACTATGTGGATCAGCTCCGGGGCTGCGAGATCGCTTTCTGCAGCTCAATCCCCATACAGGCAAAGGACTGCAGAGCAGCGATCTTGCAGCCTCGGCGCAGTGATCCAGTATGTGGATCACTGTCAGATCCCTTGACTGCAGTCGATCCCCCCTGCAGGTGGATCAGGCTGCAGTAAAGGCATCCCACAGGCAGGGGACATCGGACGATGGCTGCGTCGGGGACTGGAGCGCGCAGGAGGACCCGGGACCGGAAGACCTGAGCGGCGCTGGCGGCGAGCAGAGAGGGCCGGAGGCAAGCGGCAGAAGGTGAACAGCGGCGGGAGGAGGAGATCCCCGGAGCGGTGATCAAAGGGAGGCGGCGATCACCGCTCTGGCAGTGAGTGGAAGGAGGCAGCGGAGGAGGAGACGGGGAGGTGATCACTGCTCCGGTGAATGGCAGTCGGGGAGGGGAAGATACAGCAGGGGACAGGGAAGATGAGCGGGAAGGGGGAGGGGGGGTGTGAGAGTGGGAGCAGGAGGAGCCAGGCAGGGAAGGATGCAGGAGAGACCGCAAACTCTACAAAGCTGCAGTAATTGGCGGTTTCATTTTCAGCTGCCAATTTCCGCGGCTGTAGCCTCGGTGGGGCAAAGCGACCCCCCTGGGCTATAGTACATGTCCCCATGTACCTGCAGCTTGAGTGACAGGTCAGCAAGACCCTCACTCGAGCTGCAGGAGTGCGATCCCCGGATGCCTCAGACGCCGAGACATCAGTTGGGAATGCACTGGTTTTCATGTCTCAAATGGTGAGACGTGTCGGGACGGGGTTAAAATAGCATGGCAAACAAACACAAAGTATTACAGTCCTGGCTCACATAGCAAACTCGATTTCTCCAGCGATGATCTAGGAGTGCCGAACGACCATGGAGAAAAACGTGCACACCAGAAAACGTTCTCCACTATGAATTCATGCTATGTACCTATAAATCTGCCCTTCACCTTACCAAACAGACCTACTTCATGACCCTGATCTCCTCAATATCCAACAATCCAAAAAAATATAAAAAATCTTTGACACCATTCACGCTCTCCTCAATCCTAAAGTGCAGCCCCTATCACTGACCTTTGGGCTGATGATCTCACTTCCTATTTCACAGAGGAAATAAAAAACATCCACCAGGAAATCCTGGCCTCCAAGCACCATTATTCCTTTTCCTTCCCACATCGCCTCTCACTCATTCTCCACATTTGACCCAGTAACAGAAGAAGTAGTCTCCAGGCTCCTTTCTTCTTCCCATCCTACTACATGCACCACTGCTCCGTTCCTGCACACTACTCTAATTTCTCCCCGGTCGTCATTACTCATCTAACCAAAGACTTCAATCTCTCCCTCTCCTCTGGTATCTTTCTCTCTTCCTTCAAACACTATCATTACTCCTTTATTAAAGAAAACTTCTCGACCCATCCTGCACAAATAACTACAGACCAATCTCCAATCTCTCCACCTCTAAATTGTTGGGAGTGCCTGGTCTACTGCCTCACCCGTTACCTCTTTACGCACGTTCTTCTAGATCCATTACATTCTGGTTTCAGCCCCCTACATTTAACAGAAACTGCACTCAAAGTGACCAATAACCTTGTGATGGCAAAACGTAACAGTGACCACTCTCTGCTTATTCTTCTTGACCTCCCTGCAGCTTGACTCTGTTCTCCTACTGGCTATGCTGCACTCCATCTGCATAAAGGACACAGCTCTCTTCTGGTTCTCTTCCTTTCTGACTGCTCCTTCAGTGTATCATTTGCTGACTCCACTTCTCTTCCTGTCACGATTGGGGTCCCTCAGGGTTCAGTCCTTGACCCTCTTCTCTCTCTACACAGCCCCAGTTAGAGTAACCATCAGCAAATGTGGCTTCCAGTACCATTTTTATGCTGATGACACACAACTATACATTTCATAACCCTGACATTACCCTAAATTATCACAGGGGTTACTATCAATTATGTCAGCTTTCTATCTAAAACTCAACCTTTCCAAAACTGAGCTGCTTCTGCTCCCACCCTCCGCTAACCTCCCTAAACCTGACATCTCCCTCTCAGTGTGCAGCACCACAATAACGTCTAGACAGCAGGCTCGCTTGACACCGTGCTTTCCTTCACCTCCTACAGTGTCGCCCACTCTTGTCGCTTGCACCTGAAGAACATCTCTAGACTCTACCTCTTTCTTACGACGGAACAACAAAAACCCTCACTGTAGCCCTGATCTACTCCTGCCTTGATTATTGCAATTCTCTTAATTGGCCTCCCCCTCAATAGACTTTCTACTCTCCAGTCCATCCTTAATGCAGCACCTAGGGTCACCTATCTAGCTAATCGCTACTCTGATGCTTCTGCTCTGTACCAGTCATTACACTGGCTTCTCATTCATTATAGGGTCCAATTCAAATTGCTTGCTCTCACCCACAAAGCTCTTCACAGCACTTCTACTTCTCTACTCTCATCTCTGTCTGTAACCCTACCCATTCTCTTCGCTCTGAAGTGACTTTAGACTAACATCTGCACTAATCTGAACCTCCCACTCCTGGCTCCAAGACTTCTGAGCTACACCAATTCTTTGGAATGCATCTACCCCAGCACATTAGGACTATCCACAATTTAGATGAGTTTTTAGGGAGTGCCCAAAACTATCTTTTCAGGACGGCTTATCACATTTTCTAATAAGTCATTCATTTATATAGAGTCTATTCACTATTTCTCTTAACAACTGTCAGACTCCAACAGACCCAAAAGCTCTACAAAGACTGGCTGGTGACCACTCATGCAGCTTTTATCTATCCCCCTATTGCCTCAAGATGGTTGGGCCATCATTGTAAATAAGCACCTATTTTTGTCACCCCCACCTCATTGTAGATTGTAAGCTATTACGAGCAGGGACATCATTAATTTTGCAGAAATTATTGTATTTTATTTTAACTGTTAATTATAACTTTGTATCTGAATCGGTGAACTGTAAAGAGATGCGGAATATGTCGACGCTATACAAAGATTATTATTATTATTATTATTATAGCATACGTTGACTCCATAAAACCCATTCATATATGTAGAGGCAACAATAGAGACTGGCAGTGATAGAGAATGGCAGCGATAGAGGTAAAGATAAGAGATATAAAAAAAGAAAAACAGAAGCACCAAACGCCAAAAACAGATGAATGCAAACCCAAAAATGCCCTGTCCAATGCAAAAATAGCCAACATAGAAAAAAAAAAAAAAGCAGCAATAAAAAAATACAATAAAGAGTGGACTTTATTTGTCCACGTGCAGCGACATTACAGCAGTTTTTTTGTGGTGTGTGTGTGTGTGTGTATATACACACACACACACACACACACACCACACACACACACACACCGTATTTTGTGGATTTTAAAAAGCACCCCAAATTTATTTAGAGGAAGAAATTAATTTTAGAAAAAGGGGGCCTTCCTATAATCTGGTCCATTTATAAGCTGTGTATGTTACCTGGGGAAGGGGGTGCAGTGGAGCGGGATCACAAAGCATGGTCGCAGTGATGTTACAAGGTGGGGGTCGGTGGCACATGTTGGTAATGCTGCGTCAGGCTCGAAGCTGTGCGGATGGATGTCCCGACAGGCACTGCAAGCAGACAATCTCACTGCAGTTAACATGATGTGCAAAGGAAAATGGCTGGGGAGGCAGTGCAGGTGAAGATCGCAACCATCTGAGATCTTCATCTGCGCTAACTCTGCAGCCATTTCCTTTTTGCCCATTACATGAAAACAGCGAGTTCTCGGCTGTCTGAGATCTTCATCTGCGCCTGTGCTACCATTTTCCTTTCACTCATCGCGTCAACTGCTCAGGGATTAATGGCGCCCAGTGATAACCTATCAGGACACCCCACCGACACACACACAGCCTCGGGTCCCCCAAAGCATTGCCCTACTGCGCTGCCAACCCCCACCACCACGACCTTGCCTCCTGTAACCCCACTCCACTACATGCACCCCCCCCACCCCCCAAGTAAGCTGCCATGCCGCTGTTCGCATTATAAGCTGCATCCCCATGTTCCGTGTGTGAGTGTATGAGAATATATATTATATATGCACGTCTACGTATGTATGTGTAATACCGTATATACTCGCGTATAAGCCGAGTTTTTCAGCCCAAAAATTGGGCTGAAAAGTCCCCCCCTCGGCTTATACGCGAGTCACTGTATACAGTATACAATGTATACAGTATACAGTGCCCCCCATTCATGTATACAGGGCCCCCCCTGCCGCAATCCTGTAAAGCAGGGGTGGGGAACTCAGTCCTCGAGGGCCGCAAACAGTTCAGGTTTTCACGATTTCCTTAGTATTGTACAGGGATTGGAATCATCACCAGTGCAAGTGATTATGTTATCACCTGTGCAATACTAAGGAAATCCTGAAAACCTGCACTGTTTGCGGCCCTCGAGGACTAGAGTTCCCCACCCCTGCTGTAAAGGGAGAGATTAGTATACTTATCCCTCCGCTGTCCCGCCGCCGCCATCACGATCCTCCGTCTTCTTCCAGCGGCTTCCGTCTTCTTCCGGCTTAATCTGATGGTCGCAGGCAATGACGTCATTGTCTGCGCGACCGAGGAGGAATAAGGATACTTATCCCTCCGGGACAGCGGAGGGATAAGTATACTAATCTTTTCCTTTACAGGATTGCGGCGTGGGGGCCCTGTATACTGATGGGGGGGGGGGGCTGTATATAGATGGGGGGGCCTGTATATACCTCTGGGGCATCTGTAACTACCACTGGGGCGGCTGTATACTGATGGGGGGGGGGGGCCTGTATATATCTCTGGGGCTTCTGTATACTACCACTGGGGCTGCCGCTGTATATACCTCTGGGGCTTCTGTATACTACCACTGGAGCTGCCGCTGTATATACCTCTGGGGCTGCCGCTGTATATACCTCTGGGGCTTCTGTATACTACCACTGGGGCTGCCGCTGTATATACCTCTGGGGCTTCTGTATACTACCACTGGGGCTGCCGCTGTATATACCACTGGGGCTGCCGCTGTATATACCACTGGGGCTGCTGCTGTATATACCACTGGGGCTGCTGCTGTATATACCACTGGGGCTGCTGCTGTATACTACCACTGGGGAGGCTGCTGTATACCACACTGCTGGGGGCTGTATACTTGTGCTGGGGTCCACCCTAGGCTTATACACGAGTCAATAGGTTTTCCCAGGTTTTGGGAGCAAAAGTAGGGGGGGGTCGGCATATACACGGGTCGGCTTATACACGAGTATACGGTATATTATAATTCTATAATATATACAAAAACACACAGCTATGTGGACAGAACAAAAAAAAAAAAAAAAAAAAAGTTGTGGCTCTTTGAGGTGGAGGTGGAGAAAACAAACTGAAAAAGTCCATGTTGGGAATGGGTTATCATCCAAACAAAATAAAGGAAATGTTTGAAAAATGATGCTGCTGTTAAGTAGGTACATAAGTACCGTATTTTTCGCGTTATAAGACGCACCTGATTATAAGACGCACCCCCAAATTTCGTGAAGGGAAAGAGAAAAAAAAATTTTTTAATGTTAAATGGGGTCCGTCTTATAATGTCAGTGTCAGTCTTACAAATCATATAAGGTATGTGTCTCTCATAGCCCCTCTTCCTGGTACATGGTCCTCATCTTGGGATATAGCTTCCCCATCCTAGATATGGCCCCCCTTATTCTGGGTATGACTGGCACAAGTCGCCCCCCAGGGCTGTCACAAGTCGCCCCCCAGGGCTGGCACAAGTCGCCCCCCAGGGCTGGCACAAGTCGCCCCCCAGGGCTGGCACAAGTCGCCCCCCAGGGCTGGCACAAGTCACTCCCCCTTGCTGCTGGACAAAAAATAACAAACATTTTATACTTACCTCTCCGGCGCTTGCCTCAGTCTTTCAGTGCCTCTCTCCCTGACTGCTGCAATCTCCCTCCGTGGTCCCAGAGAAGCCGGTCATGTGATCGGGGGCACACTGATGACATCACCCGCACTGCAGTCATCAGTGTGTGCCCGATCACATGACCGGCTTCTCTGGGACCACGTAGGGAGATTGCAGCAGTCAGGGAGAGAGGCACTGAAAGACTGAGGCAAGCGCCGGAGAGGTAAGTATAAAATATTTGTTATTTTCTGCCCAGCAGCATGGGAGGCCATAGCCAGGATGGGGGGACTGCAGGAAGATTTAATATGCCCTGCTCCCCTGTCCATACCTCGGCGCTAGCTTCAGCACCGAGGTGATGGACAGCGGCAGTGCAGTGCATATTAAATGAGTTAATGAGCGGGGGTCACGTGACCACCTGCTGCCTCCTACAGCCCGCAGCCTGCCTGCCCCAGCCCCCGGACACACTCCAGGGCTGCCCCCACTCTCCTCTGCACCGTACGTTCGTTTTTTTTTAAGACGTACCCCCACTTTCCCCCAAAATTTGGGGGAACAAAAGTGCGTCTTAAAAAGCGAAAAATACGGTAAATATTTATGAAAAGGCAACCTGTCATGTCCCAAACCACTGTTAATCTACAATACAGTGTTAAAGGGGTTATCTGGTCTAAAATGATAATTCTCAAGTCACACTGACCACAGATTTGTCAACCCTCTCAGCACCAGCACTGTGAGGACTCACAGTTTCTAAGCTGGGAATGGACCGCAATTATGTAGTTTGCACATTCCCGAAAAGAGCAACACAATGAGTAGGCGCGAGGGTCTAGTGGTGCAGTCTTGCTCTATACACTTGTATTGAGCGAGGCTGCGCCCACTAGCCGTGTTGTTGCCGGGAACATGCATACCACATAATTGTGGTCCGTTCCGGCTTAGAAACTGGTGAATCCCCTTAGCGCACAGTGCGGGCACTAGGAGGATTGATAAGTCTGCAGTCACAAAGCAACTTCAGAATTATTTTATACCGGACAACCTCTTTAATTTATGGGCCAACAGTAGTAAAAAGCTCCGACAAATATGAGCCGTGCACATGATGAACGTGTCTGTATAACCACGTCCATTCACCACCAAAACTGAACAAAAAAAAAAAAAAACACACAGTCCAAAAATCTGTACAGAAAAAAAAAAAATAAAAAAAATCACACAAAATTCAGTTCTAACAAAATATTAAAATTAGCAGCAAGTGCTGTCCAAAAAAAGGTGTTCCAAACTGCCGGTTTGTTTTGTACGTTTTTTGCAAAGAAGGTACAGTAAGCTGCTTCACTATCGACATTGTAACCCTGATCGAAGCAGTCCCTATCTAATATAGTTAAAACGATAGGGCCTGCTTCTATCAGGGTTACCGTGTCGATGGTGAAGCAGCTTACTGTACCTTCTTTGTAAAAAAACGTACAACACAAAAACCCTCTTTTTAACACTTTTGGACAGCACTTGCTGCTCATTTGGATATTTTGCTATTAAGAGTGTTTTTTGTGTGATTTTCTGTGCAGATTTTTGCACTCTGTTTTTTTAGATGTAAAAAGCTGTCCGTTCAGATTACTGAAGGTGCGGATACTGGAAGAGCATACACTTTATTTCAGCTGGAAGCTGCCAGCTTTCTCATTGATTTGAGGTTTCAAAGTGCTAGGGCGTTCTGACAGCCGCCACTCTCAGCTGTGACTGTAATTGCATTGGGGGTGGTTGAATAACAAAAAGGGACATGACAGGTTTTCTTTAGGTGCTTTTTTTTTCCCTTCACACACGCCCTCATTTTCCTATTGACAATGCAAAATCTACACTAAAACAGCACTACGTTTTGAAGGGGGGAAGAAAAAAAAAAACAAAAAAAAAAAAAAAAAAAATGCACAAAAACGCAGATTTACATTTGCATAAATTAACATAAATCCATGGTAAAAACTCAACAAAAACCACAGTGTGTGAACATAGCCTAACAGAGATTACAGCTATTCAATAAAACCATGAACACTTGATAACATGATTTTACTTAAACTGTATATGCAAGTCTGCAGGTATATTATGTTTATTGAATAAACAAATTCTGACAAGTCAATGTTTGCGTATTTTGCTGCGCTTTTTGCCGCGTTTTTCGGCCGCGCAAAAAAGCGCAACAAAATACGCAGGGGCTTTCACACACTGCGCTTTCTTTACTCCAGAAAGCGCAGTGATGTCACAGAGGGGAGGAAAAATCCTGCTTCCTCCTCCCCTCTGTGACAGCCCTATTAGATTTCACAGTGCATTAATATACACTGTGAAATCTAAATTAAACAGAGGCAAATGTATGTAAAATAAAAAAGAATGAATACTTCACCTGTCCGACGCCTTCTCCCGCTGTGCGATCTCCGGTTCTAAGTGAGAGGTGTACTGACAGGACCTGTGGTGACGTCAGAGGGGGGCGTTCCCAGCGCTGATTGGCTGTTCGCGGTCATGTGATATGTATCACATGACCGCGAGTGCCCGGGAACGCCCCTCTGACATCACAGGTCCTGTCAGTACACCTCTCACTTAGAACCGGAGACCACTTGCTTTTGTTTAATTTAGATTTCACAGTGTATATTAATACACTGTGAAATCTAATGGGCAGCCACAGCTGTCAGAGGGGAGGAGGAAGCAGGATTCTTCCTCCCCTCTGGGAGAATACGCAGGAGCAGCTGCGTAAACAATTGACATATCAATTGTTTACGGAGCTGCGCTTTCTCCCGGAAAACGCAGTGCGTATTTTTGCGCAATGTCTGCACTGCAAAGTGAATTTCACATTCACTTTGCTGGCAGACAAAAGGCACATTGCGTATTTTGAAAAGCGCGCGTAAAAAAGCGCAGCAAAATACGCAATGTGTGAACGCAGCCTTACTGTACAAGGCACGTCGTAAGAATAAAAGTCACCACTACAGTTCTGTTAGTACCACAACTGGAAGGTTTTTTTTCCCATTCTATCAGTACATTATATTATTAGGGAAGAGAAAACTAATTGATAATTGTATCACTTTCACCACCATTACCCTCATTGCACGTACCTTAATTTGATCAGATGTAATACTTGGCGTGCTTTTTAGGAGATTTAAATAAACACCGCCGGGAGTCCTCCTTCTGGTTCCATTCTGCAGTAAAAACAATTGCATTTATAAGAAAATGTCAATATACAAGTCAGCACCTGATTGTCCCTGCAGTAGAAAATTACCTGCTGTACCAATTAATCAGCTTCTACAAGTGGCAGTTTCAGGAAGCCAGCATTACTTACTATAGCCAACTCTTTGATGTGGAAAAGAAAAAAAAAAAAAAAAAAAAAAAAAGACCACAGTACTCAGAGTAATGGTGAAAAGTGGACAAAGAAAAGCTCTGCTCCAACGTAAATACTTACATTCAGGGAAGAAAATTTTACTTTAGTTTGGCTAAAAAGGAGCTCCAATCTTTGTCACCTGGTACATATACCGACCTTCAGAATACCTTACATAGGGCTGAACATGTATGTTTATTAAGTCTATTCAGGGGAATGTGGAGCTCCTACCACTATAAAGTACAAAGATATTGTCAAAGAATTTTGACATCAATAACATAGTAACATAGTATTTAAGGTTGAAGGAAGACCTTAAGTCCCTTCCCGACTCCATATACGTCAATCAGACTAGTTCCCTGGATCAACGCCCTATCAAAGAATCTAGTATGGCCACTTTACACGCGACAACAGGAAGATAGAAAACAGCAGGTGTCGGAGACAATTGTACCTTTTACCTTCAAAACACCTTGCAGATACCTGAATTACACGCAGCCACTTCAAGGTGTTTTGAAGGTAAAAGGTACAATTGTCTCCGACACCTGCTGTTTTCTATCTTCCTGTTGCCGCGTGTAAAGTGGCCAGTATAACCAGTAATATTATATTTTTCAAGAAAGGCATCCAGGCCCTTCTTAAATGTTAGTAGTGAGTCACTCATTACAACATTATGTGGCAGAGAGTTCCATAGTCTCACTGCTCTTACAGTAAAGAATCCACGTCTGTGATTATGATTAAACCTTCTTTCCTCCAGATGTAGAGGATGCCCCCTTGTCCCAGTCTCAGGCCTAAGAGTAAAAAGGTCATTAAAAAGGTCTCTGTACTGTCCCCTCATATTTATACATTATTATAAGATCACCCCTAAGCCTTCGTTTTTCTAAGCTAAATAACCCCAAATTCAATAACCTGTCTTGGTATTGCAGACCCCTCAGTCCTCTAATTACCTTGGTCGCTCTTCTCTGCACCCGCTCTAATGTTAACGACAGAGACGCCAGTCGTTTGTGTGTGAGCGATACGGTGCTGCCATGAATGACGTGGACTACAAAAATAGTGATAAATTAACTCTTCTTAATGGTTTCAAAAAGATAAATTCAAACTTTGCAAAAACGTTATGGGCCCCAACAGCCCGATCACAGTGTACAATTAATACAGCCTGAGGGAACTCGCGTACTCGTTTTGCAGAGAGGGAGCACAACTATCCCAGACTAAACCAACCCCACCCTTACTCCATACAGGGCCTAACCAGGCTCTTACTGCAGCCGCGCGGCACCTGTTTCCCTCAAGATATAATCTTACACCCCCCTCCCACACTATGTACAAAATATTTCGGGATCCCCAATTCCCTTATATAAATCTATCCCACAACCTATTTACAGCAAATGCAGTTTTCCCTCCTGCATGAGGTGAAAACTCTTTAGCTTGGTAATGTACAAACAGTTTACAGGGTGTATGTCATTTCACCCTAACAATCAGCCACTGAGGTATACAAGATCTTTCTCACACTGGGCACAACCCAGTATAACATGGATGGTGATAATTCTCTCAGTTCTACGGTGTCATCCACATTCGGCTTCTCTTTGCATCTCACACTCGGCAAGTCTCAATATTGAATATCTTGTATAGACCAAGCCTGGTCGGTCTCTCCTCATGAGTACACACACAATAGTCCTTTGTAGTTTCTGGCTAACTCACCTTGTCTGACTATCCCTATATATTGACCGGTCAATCTTATGTACTCACAGAACACTGCTTATCCTCCAGTCCAGGTTGTAGATCAAGCCCTTAAATAATTCTAACACTGTTCAAGCCAGGTGCGTCCTTCCATAGATCCACTAGCCCCTCAGAACAGCCGACACGTCCTGTGTGGGATCTCCACAAACATCTGTCTCAGTCAATTTACCTCAGGAGACAGACTCAAAATTACTTCCTGGTTCCAGATCTTTCTACCCGTGTCCACTGATTACCTCCAGTGGCCAAACTGAGTTACTACAGATTATTTATATTAACACTGTTGAATTTAATATTAGAAATACATTTCAGCATCCTTACACTCCACCACACTTACGATTTGACGTCCTGACAAATGGTCTCTCACCACTCATACATAACACATACTCTTCAGGGTTATATTGTATCGGGGGAACACCAGCTGTGCTTCTCTCCGACCTCCGCAAACCAGTATCTGCCGGGCTTGATGGGGTGTTCAAACACATCTCATGAAACAGTTTCATCAGGGGCGGTGTCTGGAACATCTGGGCCTTGTGCTGTTGGACTCTGTACATCTGGGGTTTCTGTCCCAAAGTCATCGCAACAGTCACATTGAACATGGTACGGTGTAACAGACGTAGGCGGCGAAGGGTAGACGGGCAGGTGCGTCAGACATGCACCTCTTCAGCCAGTTCCGGTGCATTGTGCGACGAGGTCCAATGCACCTTTCAGGGACCACTGTGTACACACTTCTCCCTGGAAATACTCTTTCCACTACGGTGTAGGGTGTCTCCTCCCACCTGTTACTCAACTTCCCTTCCGGGTGCGTGACTCGCACTAGTACCCTATCACCCACACAGAATTTATCCGTGTGCACCGTTCCCAGATCTCGATGGGGATGATCCTGCACACAGTCTTACCATCCGGTGGATCTCCAGCAACTTTCGGCGATGATCCTGGACCCACTCACTGGCTGTACGATAATCTGGCTCACAAGGTATAGTGAGATTCAGTTCTCTCTCTCGCCCAGGCCGACCGATCATCACATGGAGTGAACTCCGTGGTGTTATGGACCTTGTTGTTATAGGCCCACATAAGCATCTAGAGCAAAGTTTGGTTGAACCGTTCACATGCCCAAATTCCCTGTGGATGGTGGGGCGTGGTCCGTGACTGCTGAATCCCATAAACCTGCAGCAACTCTGTCATGAGCTGACCTTGAAAGCAAGCACCCTGATCAGAATGTATCCTTTGGGGACACCCATACACCTGGATTAAATGCATACAAATAGCTTCTGCTGCAGACTTGGCAATCTAATCTTTGGTGGGGACAGCGACGGCAAACTTAGTAACGTGATCAGTGATGACCAGATATGAATGATGACCACTTCTGCCGTACCCAACTGACAGTCTACCATGAGCACTTCCAACGGGGCTGACGTCACAATTGTCTGAACAAGAGCCCTCTGCTCCGGGGACTTATTCAGTTCACATGGCCGACACCTACCACACACTTCCCTCAACTTCTAGGCCCGGTGTGTACACGTACCGGTGCAGCCAACGATAAGTCTTCTCAGGCCCAATATGCGCACCCTGCACACGTGCTTCTCGGGTAATATCTGGAGCCACTGAAGCTGGAATCACCATCTGCCACGGTACCCCAGCTCTGCCGCTACATACACCCAGTGATACAGTACTCCCTCCGCTATGGCCAATCGATCCCACTGCCGTAGCTGTTTTTGTCCATCTGCACTCAGCAGAGCTCTCATTCTCTTCGGGCCAGGACTTTTGACTCGGCCATTTCTTTACTCGTGAAATGTCGGAGTCTGCATCTTGTAACTCGGCCCACTCGACAAGTCTTACCCAGCAACATGGCGACCCATGTCGCCACCCCACTTGAATGTGCCACATCAACGAACACAGGTAATCGCCTCTGATCAGGGATCTCCGTGTCCTCAAGGTCTTCATCCACCACATGCTTTGGTGAACTTCGAGTCACTCAAGATAAAGCGTCGGCATTAGAGTTCTCTCTACCAGAACTAAACCGGATTCGGTAATTGAACTTGGACATCTGTGCCACCCATCTCTGCTCCAGAGCTTACAGCTTGGCGTTTTCCAAGTGGGCCAGGGGATTATTGTCAGTCATCACAAGAATCTCTGCACCAGCCAGGTACTCCGGAATCTTCAGTCATGGCCCACACCAGGCCCAACATCTCCAGCTTAAAAGAGCTGTAATTGTCCGGGTTTCGTTCGGTGTCCCTTAGGGATCGGCTGGCGTACGCAATGGCCCTCTCACACCTATCTTGCTCTTGTGTTAACACGGCACCTAAGCTGTAAAGACTTCCATCTATGTACAACGTGAAAGGTTGATCAAAGCGAGCACACGCCAATAAGGGGGCCTGTACTAAGGTGTCCCGGATCCGATCAAATGCTGTTGTTGTCGGTCTGACCACCGGATCGGCTGATTCTTGGGCCCCTGCGCCGTCCCTCTTAGTAGCTCGTTCAGGGGTTCAGCCATTTTGACAAAATCTTTCACAAATCGACGGTAGTATCCGGCTAAACCAAGGAACGCCCGTACTCTTACAGTCTTAGGACAGGGTCACTCCTGAATGGCCTCAATTTTGCTCGAGGCTGGTCTCACACCCTCAGCCAATACTACGTACCCCAAGAATTCGATCTGCATTTTGAACAAGTGACATTTCTTTGGCTTGATCTTAAATCCATTGTCTCTCAATCGATGCAACACCTGCAGCTTCTGCAGGTGATCATCGAATGACTCTCTAAAGATAATCACGTCGTCCAAATAGATCAACACAGATTCAAAATTATAAATCGCCCAAGCAGTACTCAATTAGCCGCTGGAATGTCCCTGGAGCATTGGTCAGTCTGAAGGGCATTCGATTGAACTCATACAGTCCCATCAGCAAGATGAATGTTGTCTTCTGTCGATCTTGAGTTGCCATGGGCACCTGCCACAGAGCCACTACTAACACGACCGATGCAGCCCAAGGATTTTGACTGGGCCTAATCACTCCATTGTCCAGCATCTGTGCTAGCATTCCTTTGACCTCCTGATAAAGACTCTGCCAAATTCCACAATCTCTCCCGAATTGGAGGGGTGTTCCCCGTGGGCATCTCATGCCCCACAGCCTTTGTACAAAGTCTTCATCACCCCTGGAGAAAGCAGTCCGATACTCCCACAACGCGGCCTCCAGTCTGTAAACCTGCTCGGCGGTCAACTGAGACTCATCCACTTCCATGATCTCAATAAGCTTCCTCCCATTCCACTCTAGCGTAGGAGATTCTTCTATCGCTGTCTGTATTGACAGGGTCCAGGAGGCCCGGCAATCTGCTCTCGGGGTGAACTGATTTTTAGGAATTACCTCTTCGCCACACAGATATATATCAGCCAGCTTTGTACCCACTGCCAGGGTCACCTCATAATTCTGCAGGTTCAGACACCTCACTGATACACTTCCATCTTGTACAGTGGCCACTGGTCGGGCTATCATCGGGCTACCCGTATCTTCTGACCGTTTCACCAGTTTCAGAATCACCTCCACACCATTTAGTTTTCGGTGCATTCTACCGGCATCAGCATAAGTTTCTCTCGACCCGGAGCAATCACAACCGCAGCTCCATGCGGGACATACACTGCTCCTACCGCTCTTCCTTCTGCCGAGCTCTTCCGAATGCTGCAAGGCCTTCTGTGTGACTGTGCGGTATTGCTGGCTTCCAATACCTTAGGCCATCGCGTTCGATCAGGAGGGAGTCCAGCTCTCTCAGGACATTCATTCCCAGAACCACCAGGAGATTCGGCTTTGCCTTCGTTTTCACGAGCACCACTCCTTTGGTTCCCAACTCCTGCCCACACAGTTTCACACCCCCTGCATGTTTAATCTGCCCACCGCTGCCTCCCTGATGCCAATCATTGTCTCCCTCGCCTGCAGCATAACAGAGCTTATTGCAGTGATGGCCGGTTTGCCCCGCCCCCTTCAGTGAGGTCACCGCTTATACCCGCCTTGCTCCATGGTTAACATGGAGCAGGGTGGGTATAAGCTGTGACATCACGGTTCAATTCCCACCAAGGACAACATCTGCAAGGAGTTTGTATGTTCTCCCCGTGTTTGCGTGGGTTTCCTCCGAGCACTCCGGTTTCCTCCCACATTGCAAAGACATACTGATAGGATGTTATAGATTGTGAGCCCCAAGAGGGACCGTGTTGCAAATACAAATGTATGTAAAGTGCTATGGAATTAATAGCACTAAATAAATGAATAAATATATTATTATTATTATTATTATAAGGACACTTGAAAACTCATTATTTTGGGATCACCATTACCCAAGTGACCTCCAACCCTGTATATTTGATATGCGGTCCGGCCTGTTGGTTAATATTAGGTCCAGCAGTGCCCCCGTCTTGTTGGGTCCTGAACCAGTTGTGAAAGGTAATTGTCAAAAACCTATTACCTTTGCTGGAACTGCAGGTTTCTGTTCCCCAATGTATTTCAGGGTAGTTGAAGTCCCCCATAATAACGGCTTCTCCCCGAGTCGCTGCTTCATCTATTTGCTTTATGAGGCTATTCTCCTCCACTGCCATTATTGTTGGAGACTTACAACAAACCCCTATCAGTAATTTATTATCTTTGCCCCCTCCCCTTATCTCCACCCACAGGAACTTTAAATTTTCATTAGATTCACATATATTATCACGAAGGATGGGTTTTAAGGATGATTTTACATATAAACACACACCCCCACCTCGCTTATTTGTACGGTCATTTCGGAACAGACTAAATCCCTGTAAATTAACAGCCCAGTCATGGCTCTCGTCCAGCCATGTCATAATTATTTCCCATCAAAATTAATTCTAATTCCTCCATTTTGTTGGCCCAGCCTTCCAGGAACCCAAACCCCTCCTTCCTACATCAATTCCTGAGCCACTTATTTATCTTCCTAATCTCCTGTTGCTTCTCTGGTGTGGCACATGGTACAGGCAGTATTTCAGAGAATACTACCTTGGAGGTCCTTGCCTTAAGCTTGCAGCCTAATTCCCTGAAATCATCTTTCAGGACCTTCCACCCACCTCTAACTTTGACATTTGAGCCAATGTGCACCATGGCCGCTGGGTCCACACCAGCCCCTCCCAGTAATCTGTCAACCCGATCAACCATGTGCCGGACTCGAGCGCCAGGTAGGCAGCACACTGTTCAACGATCCCTGTCTTTGTGATAGATTGCCCTATCTGTTCCCCGAATAATTGAGTCCCCCACTACCAGCACCTGTCTGGCCTGCCCTGCTCTCCTGTTTTCCTCCTTACTGGAGCAGACACTCCTCTAGCTTTCAGAGGTCATGCCTTGCTGCAGCAGTGCTATCCCTGTACTGACACCCCCATCTGCCAACTTAGCAAAATTTATTGCATGAGGAGTTGGAGAATATCTATGCTAGAATTCCGAAAGACTTATGATGAAACTGCAGAAAAAGCAATGGTTATTACAGGAGTACAAGTGGCAGAAAGCGCAGAGCGTGAAGGGATATTTATAACATTGTTGTGTAGGTCCCACTTTTAGGGTATTATCGGGTATGTAGCCAGTAACAGGTCCAACAATGTTGCTGGTATACCAGCAAAATGGATTCACATTTCTTATCTTCCCACAATAAACAGAAATGTTTAATAAAAGTGAATAAAATAAATAAAGTGACTAAATATACAGAACACACTGTACTTGAAAGGCTCCGACAACATGAAAACCTTAGATGAAATTGAAATCCCATACATACCATAATAAAAAGTCCACCATTTTGCTCCACGGCTGCGGTTTCCATAAGGAGCTCTATTGCCTTCTTTGTGCCAATAGTTTTTACAACTCGCTCAATCAGATCTTTCTTGGGCTCTTGAAGTCTAAAACAGGATGGAGGAAAAAACAAAAAGATATCAAAACAAGTCTATGTAGCCCAATTAAAAAGTAGGAAAGCTAGAAGTCACATTTCTGTTCGCTGAATAGTTGAACCGTGTAACGTTACCTTAAGTGATGTCGGAAGCGATGCCATGGGTGCTGGGAACAACCCAGCGACGGATACGCTGCAATGTTAAGAATAGGCGGAATTGCTGGCAACATCGCTGTTGCAGTGTTACACAGCAATATGCTGCCAAATTGCTGGTGTAACATCGCCAGGTTTTAAAACATGTTGGAAAACCTGGCAACTTCCAACCAGCAATTTATTGCGCTGTCACACAGCACGATTCACCAGCAATGTTGCTGCAACTTCGCTGACAGCAAAATTTCAGCAAAGTTGCATGCAACATTGCTAGGTGTAATGGTACCTTTATTTCAAACATCAATAGTTGCACTCGACACTGACTTAAGGCCACTTTACACACACAGATAATTGTGCAGAGATTGTTCGCAGATCTCTGGTTGCAGTGAAATCATGGACACATTGTTACATTTGTACACGGCCACAAAATAGAACAATGTGTCCATGATTTCACTGTAACCAGAGATCTGTTCAGAAGTTGGACACATCTGTGTGTAAAGTGGTCTTTAGTATTATGGAAATGGCCAAATCGATAATTCACAAAGTTGCCACGCTGAGGCAATCTCCGTTAACTGGGTCCTAATACTAATGTAACTTGCCTTGTGCCTTTCCTCATTGGCTGATACCAGAGAATAGTGGATTTGCAGTCTTATAGCTAAAGACAGGTGCTTTGAATATGTAATCGGTGCCTTGGGAAAAGAGGTTAACCCCTTAGGCGTGCTAGAGACTGATACCAGAGGGCAATAGCTTATATCTGACAACTGGAATGAGGAAAGGAGCTAGCATACGGGTGCTGAACCCATGTCATATATATACACACAATATTATGCTGCACTCAGTCCTGTCAATGAAGGTGCTAACTAAAGTGTCGAGTGCAACTATTGATGTTTGAAATAGAATTGTGTTTAGTTAGCACCTTCATGGACAGGACTGAGTGCAGCATATTATATATATGTAACGGTACCGTTCGACAACTGAACAGCATGAAAATGTCCCCTAATTTTATAATTAATTCAGTTTGAATTTTATAACAAGATGATAAAATCCAATTCAATGAAAAGTGGTGGGGGGAGGGTCGGCAGAGCACTGGTTACCCTTAAAAAAAGACAGCCGAGTGTGGAGTCTTACAGCTAATACTCCATGGGGGGTGGGGGGGGAATTGAGGTCATAATGAAAAATCAGCTCTTTTGTATTACAACAGAATCTTGTAGATACTGCCTAAGGGTGGAAACACAGGAGAGTCGGATGAGAGACATCCTTTTTGCTCAGTTTTGCATCCAACTGCTATGAGAGTGTCTGACTATTCTCTCAGATCACATCCATCCTGGGCAATCCGTTTTTTTTTGTCTCAGCAGCTATTTACTGTACAATCATTTACAGGAACATTTTACAGTGTTCTCAGGTACAGAATGATAATGTATCAGTGAAAAAAAACAGATGACCCCCCCAACATGGAATAATTATTTATATAGTGCCAACATGTTCTGCAGCACTTTACAATTTAAGGGGGACATATATAGACAAAGACAAACAATAAAAAGAGTAGCAAACAAATGGGAAAAAAAAAAATGTCCACAGAAATGCTGTATTAGCACCAAATATTTTCATTTTCCCAAGGAAAGCTGGAGAAATTAGATTTAAAATTCGTTGTGCAATTTCTCCTGAGTGCAAGGATGCCCCATATGTGGTGGAAAACCATTGGGCATACAACAGGAATTGGGACGGAATGAGCGCCGTATGACTGAGCACAGATTTTATGTGGCCATGCTGCACATTTCCCGCATATTTTGTTTCAATTTTATTGCATATATGCTGCAGATCTGTCACAAATCAGCAGCACAGTGATAAGCAAGCAAATTATGTAAACGCAGAAGACCTGTGCCCATACTGCAAGTTCTCCCGCAACAGAAATGCCACGATTTTTATTGTGGGAATATCTGTAGCATGTCAATTCTTGCAGCGATTTTCATCCATGGACCTCAAGGTTAGCTCCGTAATACGCAGCAGTGTTCACACAGTATTTACTGCATATGCGTATTTAGCGAGTATATTTTGTGCTGATGATATGGAGCTCTGCTGTATTTTTTTGGTCACCAGCACAGGTACAGCAGGCAGGTACTGCTGCAACCCACCCCCAGCTTCCCAGTGTTAGGCTGCCTTCACACTTGCAGATGCATCTGCAGCGTTTTGCAGATGCATCTGCAAGTATCAGCATGCAGACCGCGGTCCCTATGTTTATAATAGGGCGCACCGCGGTCTGAATGCTCTCATTGATTCCTATATGTGAGCCGTAAGCAGGCGTATGCCTGCTGACAGATCACACACTCCCGCCCCGCACCTTGGACGCAACATCTCGCGTCCATAGTGCGGGCGGGAGAGTGTGATCTGTAAGCAGGCATACGCCTGCTTACGGCTCACATATAGGAATCAATGAGAGCATTCACACCACGGCCGTGGTCTGCATGCTGATACTTGCAGATGCATCTGCAAAACGCTGCAGATGCATCTGCAAGTGTGAAGCCAGCCTTACCTAGCTGGTAATCAAGATAAAAGGGAGCCCTTTTTAAAAAAAAATATTTCTTGAAATAATTATTAAAATAAAAAATACACAACATGGAGCTTTGCTGTATTAACTAGGTAGCTAGGGGCTGGAATCCTCAGTGTGGGTAAGCCCAAGTGTTCTGTGCTCCCACACAGCAAATTGCAGCCAGCAGTCACTCCAGAAAATATTGTGGTCATCGTAGCGCCATTTTCTGGAGGTGTACGTGACTCTTCCAGCTGCCCTGTGGCGGTGGCAGACTGGGTAATAACGGGATTAATGCCAACTGATTATTAATCGTTGGCAATAAGGCCAAGATTCATATTGTCGGGCTAATGTTAGACCTGACCATTATGAATCTCTAGTAAATAATATGGAGAAAAATGTATTTTATTTGGGGGGAAAAAAAAATTTGCAATCAAAAATAGGGCGAAGCCACGCATTTTTTAAATTGTTTATTAATGGGGTTCCCCCTATTTTTTGATTGTCAGCGAATGTAAAGCAAGTCAGCTTGGGGTGGCAGCCTGTAGCTGTCCACTTTATCTGCGCTATTTTTTGCTCTTATTTCATTACCTGGTCCCTCTAATGGATATTGATCACATCAGTTAGGGGGCGATACACCCAGGGACGCACAGCAATCAAGTCCCTGGCTGTGACAGCGCTGCTCTTCAGCCTCCAGTCTCTTCCATGCAATGAATGAAGCTGAAGAGAAGCGAAGACAGGCGGATCACACCGCCGCTATGCTCCATACTGATGGGAGCGATTGTGATCGCACGACCACTCATCAGGGCTGGGGGTGGTGACACCGCCCCTGCCAGAGCTCCAGCCAATGGAAGGGGCTATTGCAGCCCCAGCCATAGCTGGATCCTAACTGATCAGGCAAATTAATTGACCGATTATTACAGTCGCTGATTGGCTGTTCAATTCTGAAGAGACAATCACGACGATTGTGGCTGCAAGGGGGCAACCCCACCCTCCCCTGTGATCAAGCCACTATATCGTGCTTCAAGAAGCATCAAATAACGTAGTTTGATCCATGGTGCTGCAGCCAGGGTGCCACACTTGCCCCAGGACACACCAGTTAATCCTTGGTCGGGAATGACCTTGCTTTTTGGACGAATCTGTTCGTCCTTGGTCGTGAAGGGGTTAAATAAATTAAAGATTTTACTTCTGAATCACCTGTGCTTTCCTCACTGCATTATTCCTTTTCTCTAAAGTAGCAGTGACTAATACTTCATCCATGGTGACAAACTGCACACACTAGGCCTAATGGTGATATAATATGACCTGGTGCAAGCTGTGATGCTTGAATAAACAAACAGGAAAAAATTCACTGCAGCACTCAGTCACTACCAAATATGTATACATGCTGACAAGCAGTTTATATTTGAGAAAAATTTTATAAACTTACGTTTTTTTTCAAAAAACTCAATTTTACATGTTTTTATTTCTTTTTCTTGGTACATATATTGGCCAATGTCTGTTAGCCCATCAACCACTACACATTATATCTTGAGTGCTGTTCAGCTTTTTTTCTGTTTATACCCAATAGGTGGAGTCGCTGGCTCCACAGCTACACATTGCACCCCCATTAACCCCAGGTGGTCGGTGATTGAGACGAGTCCCCCACTCAGAAATAGAGATGGAGGTTCAGTTGAGCACAAGATTTAGTGAAGATGTGGGACCAGGAGAGACAAGGAGGATAGGGATGTCAGCGTAGGGCCCATCAGATCTAAGGTCACTGTGTAGTGGTTGATGGGCAAACAGATATTGGCCAATATATGTACCAAGAAAAAGAAACAAAAACATGTGAACTTTGAGTTTTTTGAAAAAAAACTTAATCCCGGTAGCCGGCGGACAGGTGAGGAATTCTCACTGAGGATATTTCTTTTTTTTCCATATCGGAGGAGAGGGGAGGGGGAGAGAAGAAGAGACAGGAGAGATGGAGGAGTGGGGAGATAGGACAAGAGGGAGAGACCAGTTATGTATCGAGCACAGCTTCTGAGCTTGCTCAGTACATAACAGAGCCGACATCGGATCTGATTTTTTCACGGATCCGCAGTCCATAGACTCCAATGTTAAAGGGCGGTGGACTGTGACGGTCCGTTTGTGAAAAATGCTGCTGGCAACGATTTTGTGACCGTCAGAAAAAAATGATACCAACGGACGCTGTCAAAATCGGATGTCGTTAAGGACAAATCTGTGCAGATCCGTTGCCCATGGGGATACATGGAGGTGAAAACGGATCCATGGCTGTCTGTTTTACAACGGACAGCCACGGATGGCAAAAAATCTCAATATGAAACCAGCTGTACTTGAGTCCTCTGCCCTGAGCACAGCAATGGGATATTTTGTTGCAAATCTGGAATAAATCCACAACAGAATATACCATGCTTTCCCACCTACACTCACATGCGTTCTTTCATTCTGGATTTTTAATATATAACCTGCATCTCTCTCCACCCTCAGCTCTCCTCCCGCCTACATTAAAAAAAACAAAACAAAAAAAAAAAAAAAAAAAAACACAAACTAGAATGATTGAAAATCAGCCATGTGCTTTACAACACAAGCCTTGAAATGAGAATGGGAACACACCATCTAAGAACAATGGCTCGCATTATGGCTGGGGTCACACACACAGATATTTGTGCAGATATTGTTCACAGATCTCTGGTTGCGATGAAATCATGGACACATTGTTCCATTTTGTGGCTGTGTACAAATGGAGCAATCTGTCCATGATTTCACTGCAACCAGAGATCTGTAAACAATATCTGCCCAGATATCTGTGTGTGTGACCCCAGCCTATATCAGTTTTTGTCACAGTTTATACAACAGTCTCACATTTGGAGACTGCACAAATTGTGTATAAGAGCTTGGACACACTTTCCTAGTTACATCAGAGTTTCACTGAGGAGACCCTGAAAGGGCTGGAGCAGTGACCCTGAACGGCCTCTCCCTCTCTGGACGTTGAGTCTGGAGCTGCACAAAAACACAATCAGCTAACAGCCCCGTCCAGAGAGGGAGAAGCCATTCAGGGTCACTGCTCCAGCCCTTTCAGAGTCTCCTCAGTGAAACTGATGTGTGTCCGAGCCCTAAAATGGATTTCCCAGATTTTCAGGCACATTCATAAAAGATTTAGGACAAACTACATTTGAATGAAATCCTTAGAACTGACCTGTACGCGATTTCATCTGCAACCTTGTCTTGTGGATGAGCTTCAGTTATCTCATATCGACCTTTGTAGTCCATTTCTAACTTTTCTCCTAGTCTGTCCTTCACAGGTCGCTTCCTCTTTAAGTGCCCATTTTCTTCCTTTGCTACGTGCTCCTTATCCTCATGCATATACTCCTCCAATTCTTTGTCCAAGCTCAACTTCTCCTGTTCACCAGACTTTGCCATAATCTTTTTGGCAAGGACATAATTATAAGTCTCTGACTGCCTGCTCATATCTATTAAGCCATCCATGTCCATAATCCCAAGTTCCTTTGCCACGTCCTCTTGGGTTTGTTCTTGTAACACCGCCCCCCAGATGTTATTCTTTGGCTGCTTATTTTGACCAGTAAACTGGAGCTGGGTCGGTCTGAAGACATTACAGGGCGGGTTGGAAGTCTTCTGGCGCTTATACTTCCATGGTGAAGCATCATCCTCATCAGAGTCACTTGCACTATTATCACTAGAATCAACATTTTTGATATTCCTATAAGGGATACTGGTTGGAAGTGCCGTGTTACTTCTGTAGCCTTTATCATCACTGCCAACACTGAGATTCTGTTCAAATAGAAAAAAAAAAAAAAATTATATATAAAATTATCCAACTATAAAAAAAAACTACAAAGAATAATGATATATAGTTAACTCTACACATGGTCCATTATGCACCACAACTATAGGATTTTAAACTATGCCCACCACCATTTACATGATGCAAAAGGAGTTCTAGTAACCCCTATATGTTCATATTTCAGGTATGCGGGGCCAGTCTGGACACATACAGGGGCTACTAGAACCCCATTTACATCATGTAAATGCTAGTGGGCACAGTTTAAAATGACCAAGAGGGGTGACAGGTTCCCTTTAAATGACAGGGACAGGTGAGACAGGGATGGTTAGCAATGTGCTAGGTTAGCAGGTAAAAACAACCTGAAAGGTCATTAAAGGGAACCGATCTCTAAAGGTACTGTCACACGCAGCAATATTGCTAGGCAATTTCACTGGCATTTTGCTGGTTGCAGTGAAATCATGGACACATTGTTCTATTTTGTTGCCGTGTACAAATGGAACAATGTGTCCATGATTTCACTGCAACCAGCAAATTGCCAGTGAAATTGCCTAGCAATATTGCCGCGTGTGACAGTACCTTAAGATGTGTAGTTTTGGCCAGCACTATAGCTAATAACCAGCTGATCATGGGGGTGCCGATGTCAGACTCCCACCGATTGGATATTAATTGCTTTATTAAGCTGCGCTTGTGAGTGGCTTTGTATCACTCACCATTGGGAGTATGCTCGTGTACACACTCATGGCTTCAGAGGCTCACCGTACATGATTGGGAGTCATCCGTACTTCCAGCCATGCGCACTAATCTAAAGGTACTGTCACACGTAACGATATCTTTGCCGATATCATTCAAAAGTCATGCGTTTGGTGACACGTGAACGATGTCAAAATGACATCATTGTGTGTGACACCACTAACAATCATCGATCAGTCGCCTCACAGCCTATGCTGGGAGCTCGTATCCATGGTAAACATTGGGTTACTAAGCGCTGCGCGGCGCCTAGTAACCCGATGTTTAACATGGTTACCAGCGATCTCCCTGGTCCACATCGCTGGTGAGTCTGCCTTTGTGACAGCTCACCAGCAATGTGAACGATGATGTTAGCGATCTCGCTTGACTGAGATCGCTAACAACAAATTGAGGCATGTGGCGGCACCTTAAAGCCAGGTGATTGTATCCCAGCTTCAGAGAGGCATAGTGTGCATGAACGGAAATGTGTAATTTCGATCATGGGCAGTGAGCCTCTCTGAAGCCACGGGTGTATTCACCCAAACGCAGAGACGCTCAATGGTGAGGGATATACAGCCAAGTGATTGGGAGGACAAGGCTATGTAAATCATGTCATCAAGTCTGCAGGGGAGTGATAACATGCTATGTGGGTTGACTAGTTGAAGGCACTGACACCAACTCGACTAGTCAAAGCCTTAATTAGCATCTCACCAATGGTCATTAAAAATACTTTTTCTAAAGATCGGTTTATGTATGCTGCAACATGCTAGGACTATCAGGCAGGGATTTCAGATGTGTGAACAGAAATGCTCGAGGATCTGGGTGCGCAGGGGACCAGATAGGTCATTTTTCAGTATGAAACTAATATTACCCTTGAATAGTGCCTGGGCAGACTTTTTAAAAACATGTAAAATCATTATTGTACTGTTTGTAGTTTCCATGTTATACCATTGTGAGACCCTGCAGAGAGCTGCTGCATTAGTTCTGTCCCATTATAAGCAGAGACAGTCACACACAACGATGCACCAGCAATCCCGATAATGTGCAGAGATTGCTGGTGCGTCGTTTTTCACATCGCTGGTAAGATGTCAAACAGGTATCTCACCAGTGATGTGAAAAATGACGCACCAGCGATCCAGAATTATACCGAGGTCGTTGGAAATTGTCACTCCATAGCGTAGCATTGAGATCGTTGCTAATTGTCCGTCAAACACAACGATGTAGTGCTCCCAGCGTGAGCGCAGCGACGTAGACAAGATCCAGAGCAGTGTGTAACGATCAACGATCTCATAGCAGGGGCCAGATCGTTGGTGCGTGTCACACAGAACGACATCGCTAAAGGGATCGCTGTTGCGTCACAAAATCTGTGACGCAACAGCGATCTCGTTAGCGATCTCGTTATATGTGACAGGGCTTTTAGTCCTGTGCAGTGTAAACTGTCATGTAATTATGCGCGCCCTCTCAACAGCTCTCTCCATCCCTCCTCCCTTTGCTAACCGTGCAGTGTCAGGTTTCACTTACAGGTCTGTTCAGTTGATATCACCACAGAGGGAGAGAGCTACCTGCAGGTCTGCTTATCTAGACTCCATTTATTTATGTAAAGCAGATACCCTGCTGTGCCAGTTATTGTGTTGTAGTTCACCTCTTATGATGCTGCACACAGAGCAGAGAGGAGAATACAGTGTCGTGCGCCCCCGCCCCCCATCTGATCTCCTGTGCTGTGACAAGCATATTCGTGCATGGGGAGTGGACAGAGAACTAAATGGATCATTCACTGTGAGTGACAGATGGGATGATTCTCTTTATTTGAAGTTTACAGAAGATAGGAGGGGAATATAAATAAAAGAAATACATCAATAGAGAGTTTAGAGGAAGTAAAAAATGATAGCAAATATATGTAGATTTTTGACCTGACAGTTTTCCTTTAATATTAGAAACCTGCAAACCCCTTTAAAAACTGCAAACCCTGCATATAGTACTTACTGGACTGAATGATCCTCAATTGTATTTTGCTTCATCTGTTTTTCCCTCCAAAGTGCACAACATTGACAGCCATAGTAGTATGGTGGTTGGTGTGAGGAGTAATATCAAGACAAGGAAGACAAGATAAGCCCTGGATTGAAATGTTACAGTTCAGGCTATCATCTTGCTGCCATGCCAATATCTATGCACAATGTGTACAGCGAGAGGTATGGTTTCTGGCACAAATAGCCATACTATAAAGAACCTGGCATTTGCTCAAAATTATTTAAATACCTTGTAAAAACCCTGAGTTCCCCAGATGGGACGCATGTTCTCACTGTCATACTATTTGCAGGGCAGTATGAGAAATCTCTGAGCCTCACCAGTCTTCCCTGGGGGCGGGGACTGTGACCACACCCCTCTACACAACCTATCGCAGCATCTCAGACTGACACACTATCAGTAGCAGAGCTGTGATTGGTAGCGTCTAGAGGGGCGGGTCCCACTTATCAGGGCTGTACTGTCAGTAGCGCCTCGTGTGTACAGTACGCAGCTGTATCATTGTGATAGCTAATACACAGATGAGGTGAGGCCCTGACACATGTATGGATAATACACCCCACACCGCCAGCACACAGGGCCTAACACACCGCTCCTAGCAGAGGGGGAACCACATCTGCCGTTTCATTGGACTGGAGCAGGACACAAGTGATGTGATTGGTCGCTCCGTCCTCACCACAGCTTGTAACCAGATCTCCGAGCGCTGCCGCAGAGGACACACATGCAGCTCTCCGGAGAGCCTCTCACCCCCGCCACGTACCGGCTCTGCAGCCTTCTCTGCCGGTCTGGACACCTTCATGTCGGTGTCGGAGCCGCTGAGCTCTCCGTCCTCCAGCTCTTCATCCATCATTCCCCGGGCGCTGCCCTGCGCCATGACACTCGGCTGAGGCGGAATGACGTCACACTGCAGGGAGGCGGAGAGCGCGTCACTTCCCGGGACAGAAAGGCGGGAAATATAGGCAAGCCGCAAAGTGCGCAGTTGTACGAGGTTGTCAGTCATCAGCAGTGTGCAGGCCAGGCTGGCGGGGGCTGCATCCTCACATAACTGCTCAGATACCACCTGTGTGGGGCACACAATAAGGCGGGGGATTTACTGCCTGTCATTAATGGGAATATGCTAATTGCCTCTTCAAGGCCTCCTTCACATGTCCGTGCCTCCGGCAAGTAAGCAGTACGTGCCGAGTCGACACATGCCGGAGGCACAGACATAAGGGGACACATGTTCCCTGTGGACCCATGCAGATGTCCGTGATTCCGCACGGACTGTGTCCCTGTGTGAAGCACATGCGTGTCCTTGTGTTCCACACGGCGACAAGTCAGTTTTTTTTGCGGAGCCACAGACCGCATTTTTGTCCAAACGTCCTGCACACGGATGTTCACAGTGTGACATCCGTGTGCACGGACAAAAGGAAAAAGCTTCAAAATAAACTCATACCTTGCTGGAGAGGAACTGTCAGCGCTGGAGCGAGGGGAGTATGCGGTGACAGGCTGTCCGTGTGCTATCTGTGGATGCACGGATAGCACACTGACAGCACCCATCATGTCACGTCCATGACACATGGGTCTATGCCCGGCCCCCAAACGGCCTTGTTCCACATGTCCGGTGGCTCAAGTGGTTAGCACTGTAGCCTTTGCAGCACTGGGTCTTGAAGTCCTGGGTTCAACTCCCACCAAGGACACTAAGGACAACATCTGCAAGGAGTTTGTATGTTCTCCCGTGTTTGCGTGGGTTTCCCACATTGTAAAGACATACTGATAGGATATTTAGATTGTGAGCTCCAAGAGAGACAGCATTACTCATGTATGTAAAGTGCTATGGATTAATAGCGCTATATAAATGAATAAATTATTATATATTATGTGTGAAACCGGCCCAAAAGACGGCGCACTGGAGAAGACAGCTCATGGAGGGTCAATAGCACACAGAAGACAGCTCAAGGGGGCAAGAGTCAGGACACAGGAGGAGAAGACAGCTCAAGGGGGGGGCAATAGACACAGAAGACAGCTCATGGGGGGCAATAGACAGCACACAGAAGACAGCTCATGGGGGGGGTCAATAGACACAGAAGACAGCTCAAGGGGGGCAAGAGTCAGCACACAGAAGAAGACAGCTCAAGGGGGGTCAATAGACACAGAAGACAGCTCATGGGGGGGGCAATAGACAGCACACAGAAGACATCTCATGGGGGGGCAGAAGACAGCTCATGGGGGGGGCAAAAGACAGAACACAGCTCGAGGGGGACAAGAGATAGCGCACAGGAGGAGAAGACAGCTCATGGGGGGTTAATAGACACAGAAGACAGCTCAAGGGGGTGTCGAGCCCCAGGCCCTGGAGTACTCGGGTATCAGGCTCGGTGGTTGTTCTCATGGGGGATGTTACGGGTGGCAGCGCCTGGGCCCGTGGCCTGGGTGACACTTCAAAAATGGGTTATTTACAGCTGATGAGTTTGTCATGTGACTCCAGCTGTACTGCCTGGTGATGGATCACCAGCACCGCCACAGTCCGCCGGAGGTAGATGGTAGTGCAGCTGAGATGGCAAAGCTCCCTACAGGTGGAGCTGGGGCCTCTGGGGCAGTGTTGTGTAAAGGGGCAGCTTAGAGTGGAGCTGTAAGTCAGTGTAAGGGGATGATGGAGCAGTCTATAAGGGGAACCGGGAGCGGAGAGGAATGACGCACACACACTGTAGAAGTCTCTTTTACCTTTTATTGTTGGTATAGCAGGTAAAGACATCCAGGGAATTGACAGGTGACCAGGTGCACAGTGGGTCCCCACAGCAGGTGGGTATAAGGCCTCTCTGCTTTTCTACGGTTCCTGAAGCCCAGTCTGCTTGCAGCCAGACTGGCCTCACTTCCTCTGCTCCTCTCTCCTCTCTTCTCCTGCGTGGTCCACGGGTTACCCTCTCTGATCAGTGCGGTAGTACACTGCGGTGTCTGGCTCCCTCTCTTTGAGTATGCAGGGGAACCGGGTGACTGAAGTCTCCACGGTGTGATGGGGTTTTCTGTAGTCCTGAAGTATCCTACAGGTGCGGATCCCCAAAGTCCGGTACGTCTCTGGGAACTACCACTAGTTCCTCGCTCCCTTTGGCTCTACTCCTCGCCTTCTGTCCCCACTCCTAGGCTTGCGGGACATCAGAAGGGCCACTGGCTTGAGCCTAACTGCAGCACTGACCACCAGGACGCGTCTCCTAGCGTCTGCACACTCTAACTAACTCCTCCCCCAGCAGCAGTATTTATAGGAGAACTCACCTAAAGGCGGTGAGCATAGCTCCCCCTACTGTGCCGGGGTGGAAGGTATTGCATGTAGTAGGTACCTGCTGTGGAAAACCAGCTGTGCATTAGGGAAGTCTGTGGCTACCTGCGTGAGCAGGGCGCCACAGGGGGCCAAGAGACAGCACACAGGAGGAGAAGACAGCTCATGGGGGGCAAGAGACACAGGAGAAGACCGCTCATGGGGGGGGTCAATAGCACACAGAAGACAGCTCATGGGGGGGCAATAGACATAGAAGACAGCTCATGGGGGCAAGACACACAGCACACAGAAGGAGAAGACAGCTCATGGGGGGGCAATAGACACAGAAGACAGCTCATGGGGGGGCAATAGACGCAGCACACACAAGAAAGCTCAAGGGGGGCAAGAGATAGCACACGGAGGAGAAGACAGCTCATGGGGGGGCAATAGCACACAGAAGACAGCTCAAGGGGGGCAGGAGTCACCGCTCACAAGAGGGAGACAGCGCACAGGAGGAGAAAACAACTCAAGAGGGGCAAGAGACACAGGAGAAGACAGCTCAAGTGGGGGTGGGTAATAGCACACAGGAGAAGACAGCTCAAGGTAGGCAAGAGATGGTCTAACCTGGTCGAGACTCGGGAGTGTGAGATTACACAGTCTGCTCTCTGGTGGCGACACAGACGACCCCGAGGGACGGTTGTGATTGGTGCCAAGCCCCACAGCTTTAGGCAGAGGGGGAATATGCGATGTAGTGAATGGCAGCATTATACATGGCCTGTATGTTTCACACAGGCAGAGGTTTGCTGTGATGTTTTTATTAATGTCTCACCAGTAGCTGAAGCCACAGTCTGCCTAACAGCATTGCAAGAGTTAAGCTTGCAACTTGCAGGAGATGTGGGTGTGTCTCAAGATGTTTAATGGAGTCTGTGTTTGACATGTGGGAGACTGACAGAGAGTGAAATGTAGAGGACCTGCAGGATGCAGGGCTGGAAGCAAAAGCCCGCTATTGTGTAACAAGCAGTCTCCCAGGGGCCCTGTGTGGACTGACAACAGGACCCAGAGTGAATAGAGGCTGGGATACGTCAGGAGAAGTGTATCCAAACCAGGAGTTAATGGTCTGTAACACTGTGGTGTTCTGCATTGCCTGTAAAGCCAAGGAAGGTGTACATTTGGAGTTGGTTTATGAAGCCAAATAAACCAAATTGACTTATGTGAAACCCGTGCTTGTGTATCTCTATCCAGCAGCCAGCTAGTGAGTACCCCACTGTATAATGATTGGTATACTGAATATCGATGCCAAGCAAGGGTACCCCGATCCGGTCTGTGACTGCATCCGCTTGCGTACAAATCACATATTGAAGTGAATGGGAGCGCACGGTTATGAGCAGACCTGCGCATGACCGTGCGTTCCCATTATAAACATAGGGGCTTCGGTCAGCTTGCGGATCCTCTCCGCAGGACGCTGAGGAGGGTCTGCAAATGTGTAGCCAGCCATACAAGGTATTATGTGAATGCATAAAAAAACAAGTTCTAATCACTGTCAACAACCATTGAAACATGTTAGGCTGCCTTCACATTTGCGTATGGGAAGGCAGCGTATTGCTGCGTTCCCATACGCAGTCAAACGCATGCGCTCTGCGTTCCTATGTTTAACATAGGAACGCATAGTGCCTGCGTTTGCTGCGTTCGGGTGCGGATGCGGACGATATCTGCTCCTTCCGGTGTCCAGCATCCGCACCCGGGACGCAGCCAGTTGCATTTTTTTGTGCGCTCGGGGAGCTTGGACAATCAGCAAGCGTTCCCAAGCGCACAAAAAATGCATTGGCTTCAATGGGTCCGCAGTGTTCAGCGCTTGACAGCGCTGGAGAAAGCTGCGGACCCATTGAAAAATCTCCCAGTGGCCGCCGGTGATGTCACAGGAGCTCACCGACGGCCACCGGGAGATCAGCTGAGCCACTGCTGTCCTCCTCCTCCCCGCCGCCTGTAATGTGCTAGCGATGTCGGCGGGGAGAACAGCTGATCTGACAGCTGTTTGAATCTTCCCGCGCCGACATCTCCTCTGTGTCGGCGCGGGAAGATTCAAACAGCTGTCAGATCAGCTGTTCTCCCCGCCGACACGTCCCGGTGCTTACGGCGGCGGGGAGGAGGAGATCTCCGGCGCTGAACTCCTCCTCCGGCCCGCCCCCGGACAGCGCCGATTGGCTGCCGGGCTCCCTAGTGATGTGTCCACAGGCGGACATTATCCGCTGCGGACACATCATTTCACACACTGCTTTTGACAGCGTTTGTGTCTGCATGCCATCAGCATGCAGACACAAACGCTAATGTGAAGCCAGCCTTAATCTACATTGTACCAAAGGCACTGCTATTGTTTTTCTGGGAATTGTGAGATTTGCATTGTGTCTAGCAGCTAAGATTACCTGGAATACAGTGAAAGGGGGACCTCCGGCAAATATTGTATAGATGTCGTGCCCTGAGTGTAAATTTGGGTTGATGTTGGCTATATCTGCTGAAGGCTGGAGAATTGTTAAAATTATTGACCACGGTTATAGTCAAGTGTGCACTGGGTTTGGACCTCTGTCAGTAGGATACCCAGAGTATAAAGTATTCCGACTCAATGCTCATGGGATCCCCATTTTTCAGTGGGTCCTTGGAACATTGTTAAACCAGATAGAGGAATATAACCTCTGGTATCCTACTGACATACCATTCAGGTGTCCCCTGAATAACGGAAATCCAGAAGATTATATTCAGTCTGCAAGTAATTCTGTCCTCCTCAGTGGATTCCAACTGTAAAGCTGCTAAAAGTTCCTATCCCACCCCACTGCTTCTGATATTGTCTTAACTGTGTTGATAACATAGTGACACTGGTGTAAACGTTCTGACATGACATGTAGGAACTGCCTTTGTACAGTGTTGTTGGTACGAAGGGGCAGATCCCAGACTTGGTTTTTGGAACATATCTATCAGGAACCTTTGTCAGCATATGAGTGTATTAACAGGAGAGGTAATCATTGTAGAGTTTTTCCTGTCCACGTGGTGCCCCATTCGCATACAATAGGAAAACGTTGGACTCAGGTGGTCCAATATAGGTGGTATACACAAATGTCTAGGGACCAGGTAACGCATAATTATAGATACTCAGAGGAAGGTGTGGCTTCAGGAATAGAGGTGTCAGCTTCAGATGAGTCTGGTGCTAATGAATGAAGGTTACATAACAGTCACTTTTGGGATTGCATTGTATGTTTTGTTTTTTACCTACTTGCTTAGACAAGTGTATAATAGACTTAGAACGGATCAGAGGGCTTAGTTTGCATTAACTGTCCATGAAGTTGGGACAATTGGTCCGGATGCCAAGTCAGAGGATCGCTAATTCAAGGTGAACCGGCGCAGGTCTAGCTTGGGGTAGCAGGAAACTGAAGATGCGGATCGCTGCCCGTGACAGTTGCTACGGGGACCAGGTAAATGGTTCAGGTTACCAGGCTAGAGGATATTGCTGGTTCATGGGGAATTAGATCTGGCTTGGCATAGTGAAAGGCTGAAGATGGGGATCGCTACCTGTGACAACTGCTATGGGGACCAGTGTCAGGAGGCTGCTCACTAGATTGGATAAGTGATTTAGTGAAAGCACAGCATGGAGAGAGGGCAGTTAAAGAATGCCTTAGACAGGTTGTTTGGATGTTTTTCGTTGGAGACAATTTTGCCGTGAGAATGACCAGTGGATTCAGAAGCACTGGTACGGGTGCCAGGTATGGTCCTGGATACGGACTTCTTAATGTCACTGTCCCTTTGTAGATATGTTTGGACATAAAGGCAGACTGAACAAAGCAACCCCACTACCACCCCCTGCACATCCATCTGCACCTAGTGACCAACCTCCTATGTCACCAACCACAAGTGGTCAGCAAATTCCTACAATACCAGAAGTACAGCTCCAAGTCCAAAAAAGGTAGATCTAAGCCTGTCACTAGGCTCTGCATGAAGTGCTAGAACAATACCATACACATCTGCCCCACCACACACACATGGGACTGACTATCACCAAAATATATGTACCTTGGACAGGACCCTGTCAGGCATCCCCTATTGTCCTGTAAATTTGATAAGTGCTGGCATGCTGAATGCTATGCATGCTGTTATTACCTATGGAAAGGAAGGTATCACTTTAAAAGGTCCTTTATCTGAATAAATGCTTATTGTAATAATGTCTCTAATCCAGTTAGATCAGGGGTCTCAAACTCGGCTGGGTTGGTGGGCTGCACATAGGAAAAACTTGATATCGGGGGCCGCATTCATTGTAGGACTAAGTGACATTTTAGCAATACCAGAATTTTTTGCTCAATGTTGTAATGCCCAAATCCTGGTCCCTTTCTTGTAGGAATGTCCCCACCCTAATCTCCTTTATGTAGGAATGTCCCCATCCTGGTCCCCTTCTTGTAGGAATGTCCCCATCTTATATTAATGTCATCCATCCTGGTCCTCTTCTTGTAGGAATGTCCCCATCTTATATTAATGTGATCCATCCTGGTCCTCTTCTTGTAGTAATGTGCCCATCCTGGTCTTCTTGTAGCAATGTGCCCATCCTGGTCTTCTTGTAGCAATGTGCCCATCCTGGTCTTCTTGTAGTAATGTCCCCATCCTGGTCTTCTTGCAGTAATGTCCCCATCCTGGTCTTCTTGCAGTAATGTCCCCATCCTGGTCCTATTCTTGTAGTAATGTCCCCATCCTGGTCACAGAGCCCACAGGACTGTGCACACAGAGCCCACAGCGCACACGGAGCCCACAGCGGCCACAGTGCACACAAAGCCCAAAGCGCACACAAAGCCCAGTGCACACCCTCAGTGCCTGGACCCTACCTCACTGTCTGTGCTGCTGTGCCCCCGCCGGACCTGGTAATCGCCGCTTAAGTTACAGTACCTAACCGGCGGCAGCGATGAGCTGCCTGGTCCTCCGCCGCGGGATTTTCCCCTGATGACATCGAGCAGCAACTCCTCCAAACTGCTCTCAGGGCCTCGCTCGCCCTCCACAGCAGTGACACGGCGGGATTCTGAGACCCCCTCAGGCCACCCGCAGCAGCCGGAAGACTGAGGTGGGTGGGCGGGAGATGCTGAGGTGGGTGGGAGGAAGATGCTGAGGTGGGTAGGCGGAAGAGTCTGTCTTCCAGTCACCATCATCATCAAAATCATTTTTCTGGTCATCATAATGGGAGACCCAGACAATGGGGTTTAGGGCTCCGCCCTCCGGAGGTCACACTAGGTACTACAAGTTTGTAGACACCGCCTCCTCCGCTTATAAACCCCCACCGTAGGGAACATCCTCAGTTTTAGACTTAGTGTGCTCGGAGGATCACGCTTTGCTTGCACTTCACTGCATTCTCACAGCTTACGTGATGGCGTATGAAGACAAGGTAAATGGTCCCGGTCGGGACCCTCGACAGTCTCCCCGCTCACCCTTTGTGGAACACGCTGGTGGAGGTACCGGAGGGCTTTTTAGCCTGGACACTTGCTGTTCTCCCGGTACGCTGTCGAGCTCCTTCCTTTCCATCCCTCCATGGAGGCTCTGGAGAGGGGGAGCCTGGAGCCTTGCACAGCTCCGCTCCGTCCGAGGCCTCCCTAAATGGTGCTTACAGACCGGACGGAGCCAGCCCAGTCCGAGGCCTCCCTAAATGGTGCTTACACTCCGGACTGGTGCTGTACCCCCGTCCGAGGCCTCCCTAAAGGTGCTTACAGACCGGACCGGCACTGAGGCACCTGGTGTGTCTCCTGTGTGCCTGGGGGTAGTGTCTGTCACTTGGTGTCATGACACTCAGACCGCGCGGTTACCCTCGGGTCCGCGGTTCTGTCGGTGTACCCTGTGCTGGGGTCACTCTGGCTGACCGCCCTGTGTGTCTCAGGGGCTGAGGCTGTAGACTGCTGACGTTTGTGTTGTGCATGCAGTCTGTGTGTGTATGTGTATTGTTACACACTCTTTTCCCGCGCTGCGGGCTCTGGCACCTCCATTACTGAGGCTGCCTGGAGGAGGAGGAAGCAGCTCTTACGGTGACATCACCGATGGGCGTGTTTTGTGTTCTCCCGCGTGTTCCTGGCCACGCCTATGACTTTACTGTCGGCGGCCATCTTCTCCCTCTCTTCCCGGCTGGGATCTGGCTGCAGCGTGTGTCTGCACTTTCCAGGGGAGACCGGAACTCGCGGAGGTCACACACGAACACCGCTTCCTCCTACCGCTTACTGCGGTCGGTAAGCCACCGGGATCCCCGGTTTGTTTGTTACAACTTGGCTTATTTCCCCCTACTGTGGCGATGTCCTCAGTAAGGAAGCATGCTGCTAAGGCGGCAGATGGCACTATTACCTGCGCTACATGCAACGGTTCACTGGTGGAGGGGTCCTGCAATAATTGCGGACGCCCAGAGACCCGGACAGTTACTGTTGAATCAGAATCTGCGGGTCTGTACCCTGAGGTTCGGGTGATCCCAGGGACATGGGAAGCGCAGAATAAGATAAATGAATCTCTGCTGTCCCAGATGTCCTCCATGTCGCAAACCCTGGAGGCACTTCATAGGAGGCTGGAAAACCCAGCTACTCCTTCCAGTTACCCCCGGGTGCTTCTTACTTCTTCTGTGAGACCCCCTAAGCGAGCTCGTGAGGCCTCTCCAGAGCTCCAAGCTCCCTCTGAGGAGGAGCGTTCCTCTGATGGTGAGGAAGATGATGGGGGTTCTACTCTCGGGTCTGTCTCTGAACCTCCAGATGGGGTGGAGGATCTGGTGTCCTCCATCAATGAGACATTACGTCTGGTCACTCCTCCTGAGGAGGTGACTGTTCACCCAAGGAGGTCTATCAATGGCTGCGGCCGGAGGCGAGACCAAGTGGGTCCTTTATGGACCACACTAATTTTGGAAGGGTGATTAGAGCACCCAGGTTACATCCTGGGCGGCGTTATGTCCGTAAACCTAAGGACCTTCGCTTTCCCTTTCCTCAGGAGGTGCTTCTGGAATGGTCACAGTCCCCTAAGGTGGACGCTTCCATGACTAGGATTGCTGCACGCTCCTTGTTTTCTGCCTCTGATAGCTCCTCATTGAAGGATGCTACTGATAGACAGGTCGAGCAACTCGCCAAGTCTTCCTATGAGGCTGTGGGGTCTTCATTTGCCCCTAATTTTGCAGCGGTCTGGACCCTACAAGCGATTACCTCCTGCTTGGATGGTATCTCTGATCTAGCTAGGGCCAGCCCAGAGGTCCTGGCGCTCACCGACAGAGCAAGGGCTTATGCGGATTACGCCAGGACGGCAACTTTGGAAACTGCCACTCGCTCGGCTGTGGCTTCGGCCAATGCTATAGCGATACGCAGGTTGTTGTGGCTGCGTCTTTGGGACTCAGATGCCACGTCTAAGAAGATTTTGCAAAATCTTCCGTTTGCTGGTGACAGGCTCTTCGGCACCGAGCTGGACAAGCTGATAAAGGATTCTGCTGAGTCTAAGATACCGCAGAATAAGCCTAAGCCACGGTATACCGTGAAAAGGAACCCAAAACAGTGGTCCTTTCGCCCCAGCTCGCAGTCATCAGCGGCGTCCGTTCGCGCGGACCGTGGGGGCAAGCCCTCCACTCAGTGGCGCAACAAAAGTCGCCAAAAGAAGCCGGCAGGGGCTGCAGCTGCCACCCCTAAACCCGCTTCGGCATGACTCGCTCCTTCATCCTGTCTCCCCACAGGTGGGGGGCCGCCTGTCTCTTTTCCAGGACAGATGGCTTCTCCACGTTCAAGACCAGTGGGTCCGAGACGTAGTCTCAAAAGGCTACAGGATAGAGCTGACGTCACAGCCGGCACACCGATTCCATCGGTCTGTTCCATCCCTAGACAAAGCTCAGGCTTTTCATCTGGTGTTGGAGGGACTCCGCAGAGACGGAGTGGTGGTCCCAGTACCCACGGGAGAGAGGTTCAAGGGTTTTTACTCCAACCTCTTTATTGTCCCAAAGAAGGACGGCTCTTTTCGTCCGGTTCTGGACCTCAAGTTGTTCAACCGCCACGTGTTGGTTCGGAAGTTTCGTATGGAATCCCTGCGCTCCGTGATCGCGGCTGTGTCACAGGGAGACTTCCTGGCGTCCATAGATATCCGGGACGCCTACCTTCACGTGCCCATTGCACCGGCTCATCAGCGCTGGTTGAGATTCGCAGTGGGGGAAGAACACTTCCAATTTGTGGCACTGCCATTCGGGCTAGCCTCGGCACCGCGAGTGTTCACAAAGGTGATGGCCTCAATGATGGCTCTCCTGCATGTGCAGGGACACGCCGTCATTCCCTATTTGGACGACCTGCTGGTCAGGGTGCCATCGGAAGACCTTTGTCGGGTGAGCCTGGAGGTGACCATGAAGTCTCTGGAACAGTTCGGGTGGCTTCTCAACATTCCAAAGTCGACCCTGATTCCGACCCAGTCTTTGACATATCTGGGCATGGACTTCCACACGGACTCAGCCCTGGTGTCCCTACCTCAAGCCAAACAGCTTGCGATCCAGTCAGGAGTGCAGAATGTTCTCCTGTCACCACAATCTTCCCTGCGGGGGTTGATGAAGCTGGTGGGACGCATGGTAGCGGCGATAGAGGCGGTGCCTTTCGCACAGTTTCGCCTCCGTCCTCTCCAGTTGGAGATTCTTCGCCGATGGGACAAAAGGACGATTTCTCTGAATCGGCTGGTGACGCTGTCACAATCGACCAGGGACTCCCTACAGTGGTGGCTTCAACCACATCATCTGTCACGGGGCCGGTCCTTTCTAAAACCGTCATGGTTAGTGGTGACCACCGACGCCAGTCTGAAAGGCTGGGGTGCGGTGTTCTTGCACCACAGGGCTCAAGGCCTCTGGACTCAGTCGGAGTCGGCATTACAGATCAACGTGCTGGAGATCAAGGCAGTCTATCTGGCGCTCCTGGCGTTTCAGAAATTCCTGTCAGGACAACCCATTCGGGTTCAGTCCGACAATGCGACGGCCGTCGCCTACATAAATCATCAGGGAGGGACCAGAAGTGCTCAGGCCCTCGCCGAAGTCCACCGCATTCTAGCCTGGGTGGAGGAAAACGGCTGCCTGATCTCCGCAGTTCACATCCCAGGGGTCGAGAACTGGGAGGCCGACTACCTGAGCCGACAGGGGATGGACGCCGGAGAGTGGTCTCTTCATCCAGACGTCTTCCGGGACATCTGCAGCAAATGGGGCACTCCGGACGTGGATCTGATGGCCTCACGGCTGAATCATCAGGTACCTCATTACATGGCACGATCGTGGGATCCTCAGTCTCTGGGGGCGGATGCCCTGATCCTGAGTTGGTCCAGCTTCCAGCTGCCATATGTGTTCCCACCTCTGGCTCTGATTCCCAGGGTTCTGTGGAAAATCAGGACAGAATGCAGAGTGGCCATTCTAGTGGCCCCAGATTGGCCCCGGAGGTCCTGGTACCCGGACCTCTGGCAACTGTCAGGCGGACACCGGTGGGCTCTTCCAGAACGCGCAGATCTACTCGCGCAAGGCCCATTCTTCCACCTCAATTCCAGGGCCCTCAGATTGACTGCATGGCTCTTGAGGCCTGGTTGCTGACATCCAGGGGCTTCTCTCCTACGGTGGTTGCCACGATGAATCGGGCAAGGAAACCTGTCTCCAGGAAGATATACCACAGAACGTGGAAAATCTTTTTTTCCTGGTGTGCCTCTGGCGGACGCTCACCGTGGCCCTTGTCCATCCCGACATTGTTGGCCTTCCTACAGTCAGGTTTGGAATTGGGATTATCCCTTGGCTCTCTGAAAGGTCAAGTATCAGCACTTTCAGTGCTGTTTGACAGGCGCTTGGCGCTCCTCCCGAAGGTTCGTCAATTTCTGCAGGGGGTGTCTCGGGTGGTTCCGCCTTACAGACTACCTCTGGACCCTTGGGACCTCAACATGGTCCTGGCGGCACTGCAGAAACCGCCGTTTGAGCCACTGAGAGACATCTCTCTCTCTCGTCTGTCCCAGAAGGTGGTTTTTCTGGTGGCAATTACGTCTCTGAGAAGGGTCTCAGAGTTGGCTGCACTTTCGTGCAAGTCACCCTTTCTGGTGGTTCACCAAGACAAGGTGGTGTTGCGCCCGCGGCCTGAATTCTTGCCGAAGGTGGTTTCAACGTTTCACCTAAACCAGGAGATTGTTCTTCCATCATTTTGCCCCGCTCCCGTTCATCAGGTTGAGCGCGACCTCCATACTCTGGATCTCGTGAGAGCTGTACGCATTTATGTGTCCAGGACCGCCTCCTTTAGGAGTTCGGATTCCTTATTTGTCCTCACGATGGGTCGCTGTAAGGGGTCCGCGGCTTCGAAGTCGACCTTGGCCAGATGGATCAAGGCTCCCATTCAGGAGGCATACCGGTCTTCTGGTTTGCCTCTCCCGGTGGGTTTGAAGGCACACTCTACCAGAGCTGTAGGTGCCTCATGGGCCTTGCGACATCGAGCATCTGCTCTACAGGTGTGTCAGGCGGCCACCTGGTCCAGCCTGCACACTTTCTCAAAGCACTATATGGTGCATGCCCATGCCTCTGCGGACGCAAGTTTGGGCAGGCGGGTCCTCCAGGCGGCGGTTGCCCACCTTTAAGGGGGACCGTGTATTATCCGTCTTGTTGAGGAACTCTTCCCGCCCTGGGGTATTGCTTTAGGACATCCCCATTGTCTGGGTCTCCCATTATGATGACCAGAAAAAAGAGAATTTTGTTTACGTACCGTAAATTCTTTTTTCTTTAATCATCAATGGGAGACCCAGCACCCACCCAGTTGTTCCGTTGCATGTTTGCATTTGATCTGTTCTCTGTTGAGACAGTGTTTTCCGGGTTGTTCAAACCGTCTGTGCGCGGTATTCTTCCCGATGTTTCGGGTGTGGTTCATTTTTCTCCTCGCAGCTTATGGACTAAACTGAGGATGTTCCCTACGGTGGGGGTTTATAAGCGGAGGAGGCGGTGTCTACAAACTTGTAGTACCTAGTGTGACCTCCGGAGGGCGGAGCCCTAAACCCCATTGTCTGGGTCTCCCATTGATGATTAAAGAAAAAAGAATTTACGGTATGTAAACAAAATTCTCTTTTTCATCATCATCATACACACACAGCCACCACCATCATCATCATACAAACAAACACAGCAACCATCATCATACACACGCACACACAGCCACCACCATCATCATAATCAGTCACCCACACGTCACCACCGCCGTTATCATCAATCACACACAGCCACCACCACGATCATCATCATCAGTCACAAAGCCACCACCGTCGCCATCATCATGTTACACACAGTCGCCACCGCTATCATCATCAGTCACATACTGCCACCACCACCGTCATTATCTCAGTCACACACAGCCACCACCACGATCATCATCACTAACACACAGCGACCACCGCCACAATCATCATCATCAGTCACACACAACCACCACCGCCATCATCACCTCAGCCACAACGGCCGCCATCATCATCATCAGTCACACACTACCGCCACCATCATCATCATCAGTCACACACAGCCACCACTGCTGCCATCATCATTATCAGTCACACACAGCCACCACTGCCGCCACCGCCATCATCATCATCATCAGTCACACACAGCCATCACCACCGCCATCATCATCATCACTCACACACAGCCACCACTGGCATCACCAGTCACAGACACGCACAGCCATCATCATCAGTCACACACACAATCATCATCAGTCACACACACACAGCCATCATCATCATCATCATTCACACAAACACACACAGCCATGATCATAAGTCATACACACAGCCATCATCATCATGTCACACACATACATACACAGCCATGATAATCAGTCACACACACAGGCATCATCAGTCACACACACACACATACACAACCATGATCATCATCAGTCACACGCACACATACACAGCCATGATCATCATCAGTCACACGCACACATACACAGCCATGATCATCATCAGTCACACATACACAGCCAGGATCATCATTAGTAACACGCACACATGCACAGCCAGGATCATCATCAGTCACCATGCACACATACACAGCCAGGATCTTCATGTCACACGCACACATACACAGCCATGATCATCATCAGTCACACGCACACATACACAGCCATGATCATCATCAGTCACACGCACACATACACAGCCATGATCATCATACAGTCACACGCACACATACACAGCCATGATCATCATCATCAGTCACACGCACACATACACAGCCATGATCATCATCATCAGTCACACGCACACATACACAGCCATGATCATCATCATCATCATCAGTCACACGCACACATACACAGCCATGATCATCATCAGTCACACACACATACAGAGCCATGATCATCATCAGTCACACGCACACATACACAGCCAGGATCATCATCAGTCACACTCACACATACACAGCCAGGATCATCATCAGTCACACGCACACATACACAGCCAGGATCATCATCAGTACGATAACACGCACATCATCATCACAGCATCAGGATCATCATCAGTCACACGCACACATACACAGCCAGGATCATCATCAGTCACACGCACACATACACAGCCAGGATCATCATCAGTCACACGCACACATACACAGCCAGGATCATCATCAGTCACACGCACACATACACAGCCAGGATCATCATCAGTCACACGCACACATACACAGCCATGATCATCATCAGTCACACGCACACAATACACAGCCATGATCATCATCAGTCACACGCACACATACACAGCCATGATCATCATCAGTCACACGCACACATACACAGCCATGATCATCATCAGTCACACGCACACATACACAGCCATGATCATCATCAGTCACACGCACACATACACAGCCATGATCATCATCAGTCACACACACATACAGAGCCATGATCATCATCAGTCACACGCACACATACACAGCCAGGATCATCATCAGTCACACGCACACATACACAGCCAGGATCATCATCAGTCACACGCACACATACACAGCCAGGATCATCATCCGTAACACGCACACATACACAGCCAGGATCATCATCAGTCACACACACACATACACAGCCAGGATCATCATCAGTCACACACACACATACACAGCCAGGATCATCATCAGTCACACGCACACATACACAGCCAGGATCATCATCAGTCACACGCACACATACACAGCCAGGATCATCATCAGTCACACGCACACATACACAGCCATGATCATCATCAGTCACACGCACACATACACAGCCATGATCATCATCAGTCACACGCACACATACACAGCCATGATCATCATCCGTAACACGCACACATTCACAGCCATGATCATCAGTCACACGCACACATTCACAGCCATGATCATCATCAGTCACACGCACACATACACAGCCATGATCATCATCATGTCATGCACACATACACAGCCATGATCATCATCATGTCATGCACACATACACAGCCATGATCATCATCATGTCATGCACACATACACAGCCATGATCATCATCAGTCACACGCACACATACACAGCCATGATCATCATCAGTCACACGCACACATACACAGCCATGATCATCATCAGTCACACGCACACATACACAGCCATGATCATCATCAGTCACACGCACACATACACAGCCATGATCATCATCAGTCACACGCACACATACACAGCCATGATCATCATCAGTCACACGCACACATACACAGCCATGATCATCATCAGTCACACGCACACATACACAGCCATGATCATCATCAGTCACACGCACACATACACAGCCATGATCATCATCAGTCACACGCACACATACACAGCCATGATCATCATCAGTCACACGCACACACACACACACACCTACACACCTGGCCTATGCTCTTTCTTGTGCCCTCGGCTGTACGCCCGGCAAAGCAGCTGACGTCCCCGCTGCTGGCTTGAACGCAGCCGTCCATTGCTTTGCCCTGACAGCTGATTGGACGCCACCATCGATTGCTTCTCCCTGGCGGCGTCCCCAAGGCGGAAGTGCGGCCGGTGGCAGAATGTTACTGGAGGGCAGCGGGGGCACAGTGAAGGTGCGGCCGCCGGCGGGGGCAGGGTGACAGTGCGGCCACCAGCGGGGGGCAGTGGAATAGTGCGGCCGCCGGCGGGAGCACAGCAAAAGTGCGCCGGCGGCCGCTAATAGAGGCCAAGCAAGTACTGCCCAGTGTGTACCCGGGCTGCATCAATCGGCCCGGGGGCCGCGTGTTTGAGACCCCTGAGTTAGATGATGACAAACTGAATACAAACTTTAATGAAAAGCAGATGCTGCAAGAGGTACCAGCCACACTACGTGTAAAAGATAAAACTGATGTTGGTTTATTGAAAATAACACCTGTGAAAATTAAATCTAAACCAGGAACTGTATTGGCATGTATAAGACCATATCCCCTGAGGGGAGACCAGGATACAGCCAGTTCACACCAGGTTGATGACTATTTGAAGGTGGAGGTTGTAAGGAAATGCAGATCCCCTTCTAATACACCTCTTTCTTGTTCTGGTAAAGCATAAGCAAATACCAGGCCAACCTGTTGTGTACAGGATGGTTCATGATTTACCTGAAATCAACAAATTGATGATTATTGACACCGCCATAGTGCCTAATCCGCATACCTTGTTAAATCAAAATTCCTGCAGATTCAAAATTCTTTACAGTGATTTGAGTAATGTCTTTTTCTCCACCTCCTCCTGATTACTATGTCTTGTGTTTTTTTTTTTTTTATTGTTTTAGGGCTGGTGGGTAGGGATGAGCGAGTCTACTCGCTAGGACTCGTTACTCGGCGATTCTTAAGGGACTCGCTGGACTCGGTAATCGGCGAGTCTTTTAGCGAATACTCGCTCAGTAACGAGTCCAATGCAAGTCAATGGCAATCTTAGTTTTGTCAGAGTTTACTTTATCTCACTCGCTAGACTCGCTAGACTCGCTCTATCACATCACTATATAGCTTGAATCTCCCCAAACAGCAGCGAGTCTGAGCGAGTCTACGAGTCCGAATCCTAGCGAGTCTGCGATTCCGAGTCCTGTATTCTCTATTCGGGACTCGCGAATCCAGAATCTTTTATGTTACTAGTCAGCATTGCGTGTTAGGTCAGAAAACTTGTGAAGACAGCCAATCATAGTCAGTAATGCCATAGCAGCTTTGGTTGTGTCAGACTAGTGATTGGCTGCTGTCCATCGTGATGCCTATGTCATCTATGACAGGCAAGGCAGTATATAAGGCTTGCCCCCGCCATTTTGGGCACATTCCTGAGAAGAGCTGACCTAGTGCAGGGAGGCTTGGAGCAGATCTATGGACAGTTAGGCAGTGTAGGAGTCACATATAACCCAAAAGTTCTTTTCAGAACTAACGGGACGGAGTGTAGGAGTCAAGATTCCTCACACATAACCCAAAAGTTCTTTCAGAACTACCAGGACGGAGGATTGCTGTACAGGACTGTAAGGAAGGGAGATAGGAGCAGCCTTACAGTGAATCCAGCACCATCCTCAGAGCTTAGTTCACCCAGCTTTCCGCAGAGCTGTAATCCTAAGCTTTTTCTTATTTTTGGCACTAGTCTACCAAATAATTTTGGTGCCATTTTTCCACAAAAAATTTCCTGTGCCAGTGCGTTGCTGTACGGTGTCTGCCTGCAGCTCGCACGGTACTTGTAAACTTGCACGCAGCCAGCACCGCAGCCTAACAGTGCCTGGTTCTGCGTACTAAACAATTTTTTCCTGTACCAGTGCGTTGCTGTACGGTGTCCTGCCTGCAGCTCGCACGGTACCATCCATCTGTCTTAAATATCGCAGGGTGCTTTCACATCTGCGTTTTCGTTATTCGCGGCAGATGCGGTGAAAAAACCGCATCTGCCGCGTTTACCGCATAACCGTTCCACTTGCGGCGCGGTTGCGTTTTTTTTCTATGCAAAGTATAGGCATACTTGCGGCAAGTGCGGCTTACTGCGTTTTTTTTCGCAGCCGCACCTGCCGCAAGTGCAAAACCGCACTTGCCGCACCTGCCGCAAGTATGCCTATACTTTGCATAGAAAAAACCGCAACGCGCCGCAAGTGGAACGGTTATGCGGTAAAACGCGGCAGATGCGGTTTTTTCACCGCATCTGTCGCGAATTACGAAAAACGCAGATGTGAAAGGGCCCTAAGCCTCTAGTGTGTACCTTTCACGAAATAGTACCTGCTACTTGTTTTACAAGCCCAGAAAGCCACCAGAAATTATAAAATGTTTGCTTTTACAGCATGGTGTGTGCCCGAGAATCGCTTCCCCCTCCCATCATCGGCTCCAAATAAAGAAAAACCTGCGAGTTTGGACTCGCACACTTTCAGAGACACATCAGCGATTTGGAAATAGCATTATTCGTTATTACTCGGTTCCCTATTCATTAACATTGGACTCGCTAGACTCGCAACGAGTAGCGAGTCCTGGGCTCGGACTCGTGCGGGTCTAGCGATTCCGAGTAATTTAGGACTCGCTCATCCCTACTGGTGGGCTATTTGCAGGTAATGGATTCCTTCAGCGTCAGAGAAAATGCAGCCATTATATGATGTGTTGGCAGCATGTGACAAGGGCAAACCCTATGAAATGACACTAGAAGCCAAAGAGGGGTTTGACATGCTGAAGAATGACATTCTCTCCTCCCCAGCACTGGGAATTCCAAGTTATGATCTCCCATTTTATTTATTTTGTTATGAATTAGGGGGATATGCCAAAGGAGTATTGACACAGAAACATGTTACCTGATTGATCACAATTGTTTTGAAATAATGAATATTGAAACACAGCCATTAGCAAATGTTCAAGAAACCGTAATCCACAATACAGATTTAGAATTTTATGTAGATACTTAGGAAGCTGACCTAAAGCCTCTGACAGAAGCTTGTATCATGGGGAAGGGGCTTAGCACGAGCATTTTTACTGATAGCCGTTACGCTTATTGAATTTGCCATGATTACGACCCTGGATGGAAAAGCAGACAGTTTATGGGAACTTCAGGGAAACCCATTAAGAACACAGACTCAGTGGCTCAACTCCTCAGAGCAAAAAGGCTGCTGTGGTTAAGGTGCGAGCTCACTCAAAGGAGCGCACCAAGGAGGCTGAAGGAAATGACCATGCTGACAGGGCAGCTAAAGCTGTAGCCCTGCTCCCTCTCCCGATAGGGATGTACACTGTGTGTGTCCCTGGGAGGGTGGACCTTGAACCCCTAGGGCGCCTGCAAGCTCAGGCCTCTAAACAGGAGAAAGAAGACTGGAAGGTGCAGATGCCCAAGAAGAGGATGGTGTCTGGAGGGTGGGTAGGAAATACTGCCTTCCGAGTGTGCTCTCTCACACGGGCCAACTCACCAATCAAAGGATTCAATACTAGAACAGGTGAAACATCAGTAGGTGGCATCTGGGTTCCACTAAGTTGCTGCTGAATATATACAGGGTTGCGTGATCCGTGCATGCCATAATACGGGGAAAACAGCTAAGGTAGATGTACGCCTAGGCCACTATACCTGGTTCAGCGACTGCAGATTGACTTTGTTTAGCTTCCGAAGGTAGGTACCTGTGAGTATGTATTGCATAGACTTATACTCTGGATGGCCAGAAGCATGGCCCACTGCCAAGGCCACCGCCCAAACTGATGCTAAGAAATTACTGTCTGAAGTTGGGTGCAGGTATGGAGTACCAGAAGTAATAGAGAATGACAGAGGTAGTCATTTCACCTCCCAAGTTTGTCAGGAGGTACTACAGGCTCTAGGAATAGAGCAGGCTTTTCACAATCCGTACAGGCCACAAAGATCTGGAAAAAGTACAACACCTAAATGGCAGTTTAAAAGTTGAAAATTGAAAAGGCCATGACAGAAACAGGGAAGCCATGGACAGAATGTCTCCCAATAGCATTGTATTCTGTGAGGGTTACTCCAAAGGACTGGGTTGTGTCCTTAAGAGATATTGTTTGGAGAACCATCAAAAGACAGGATTGTATTTTCCTCAGCAGTTGCAAACATTGCATTCTGACAGGACAGCCTATGTGGGAGCTTTACAAAATGTATTACATCAAATTCACAGATGTGTTTTCAGTTCCATTCCACTACACACTCCCTAAAACCTGGTGACTGAGTCACAGTCCGGAAACACGTGAGGAAAAGCTTGGAACTCAGATTTGAAGGTCCATACCAAGTTGAGCTCACTACACCAACCTCAGTGAAGCTTGAAGGAAAAGACCATCTGAATCCACGCATCCCACTGCAAGAAGTTTCACAAAGACTAAATAATGACCCTAGGGGAGTATTGGTTATTGATTTTGTTCCTCTATACCGCTTTACTTCCCCAAACAGCAGAAGGGGAGAACTGGCTTGAACAGTGGGAAAGAGGAGTACTTCAGCAGAAGGAAGCTGCTGAAAGGAGTAATTTATTAGTGGATGAGGAACCCATAAAGCAATGGGATAATAAATTTGTTAAATATCATGAGTACATATCAAAAGCTAGCAATCTCTCAAATTACTGGATATGGTCACATGCACCTATTGCAGCCAATACAATGCCCTATTTAGTCACTCCCATTTCAGAAAAATAATTAATGGGTTCAATTTTTCAGCTTAATTTAACCTCACCCCGAGGGGGCCAAGGTAGAGATACCAGTAAGATATTTGAGATCAAAGAACATGATGGGATTTGGGAAGACCAGGAACCATGTAAGAGATACAGTTGTGGCCAAAAGTATTGACACCCCTGCAATTCTGCCAGATAATACTCAGTTTCTTCCTGAAAATGATTGCAATCACAAATTATTTGGTATTATCTTCATTGAATTTGTCTTCAATGAAAAAACACAAAAAGAATTGTCCTAAAGCCAAATTGGATATAATTCCACACCAAACCTAAAAAAGGGGGTGAACAAAAGTATTGGCACTGTTAGAAAAATCATGTGATGCTTCTCTAATTTGTGTAATTAACAGCACCTGTAACTTACCTGTGGCACCTAACAGGTGTTGGCAATAACTAAATCACACTTGCAGCCAATTGACATGGATTAAAGTTGACTAAACCTCTGTCCTGTGTCCTTGTGTGTACCACATTGAGTATGGAGAAAAGAAAGAAGACCAAAGAACTGTCTGAGGACTTGAGAAACCAAATTGTGAGGAAACATGAGCAATCTCAAGGCTACAAGTCCATCTCCAAAGCTATTAGAAAAACCAGTACTGCAAGTCTGGATTTTTTTGTTTACTTGCTACAACTATTGATATCAATCAAACAAGAGGAACATAGTTGCTTTAGCAAAATAGGGATTCTATTTATTAAGAACAATCCACATAGTTAGAAAATTTATGACAACTAATGTTTCAAGGTAAAATTAAAGTGCACAGTGATGAGACAAACGATAACATGCAAAGAGTTGCCTCCACAGCACTTTGGGACTCAGTTGACAGATGGTTATGTAGGTTTTACAGAGATGTATACATATACAGTTTACAAGGGTTTTTACAGTTTAATATCGTACATGTTATCATACATATTGTATATATGTTGCTTGGATAATAGGTTTTTACTTGGTCTATAGGTTATGCAACCAAACATCTCAGGTGGCCACTTTTAAGATCTTATATGTAACAATGTTAGCACACCTAGGATGGAGCACATCTTCCACTATAACCACATATTCCTACATATCACAATGCCTCATATTGCTAAGTTAACAGTAACCCCCCTTACAGCAGTAATTCTAGATGTCACCAATCTCTGTTCGACTACCTAGAGCCAAGCTCTTGTGCTAAACTGCAATCATACCATGTGCTGCTGGAGGGTCCCTCCGTGCGTGTGCCGGCCCCTACGCCGTTTCGCTGGTAAGCTTCGTCAGGGGGCGTGGCTACGGCATCTTTCCTTCTTCCTTTATACCATGTGACTCTGCACCTGATTGCCTTCTGCCAATCCCGGAGCTCCATGCGGCGCATGCGCATACCGCCGCTACGGCTCACATCCTCTTCCCAGCCCCGTCATGGCCGCGCACTGGTTGTTTAAACTGCAGCCATGGTGACGGGAGTGGGCGGGATAGGAGCCAGCGGCTGGATGGGCCGTGCGCACCCAGCTCCTGACCGGAAGAAGGCAAAGTACTACTGACAATTGCAATTACAGTTGTTTTTTGTCTACCCTGGATCACTACCTCTATCACCCTTCAAAGGTAACATTTCTATACATCCAAAGAGGACATAATCAAGCTGAGCACTAGTCATATAGGGCATATTGTATATTTACATTCAATGTTACATTGTATAGGAACCCTCATTATATAAAGTTAAGATCTCACAATCACCAAATAAATAATAGCATCATATATGAACAGGTTCCATACATCTCATGCCCCCTTATGCTCAGAGTTAGTCCTATATTCATCACAGAGAATGTTCCACTTTTACAGATGAACAGGGGATAATTGTAGTCCAGTATGTCAACACAGTTCTTTTGAGCTCTTGCATGTCTTAGTCAGGCAGTTATCACTTCAAAGAGGTTCCAGGGGAACGCCGCAGCCAGTTCTATCCGAAAAAGTGAATGTTGCATGTTATCGTTTGTCTCATCACTGTGCACTTTAATTTTACCTTGAAACATTACTTGTCATAAATTTTTTAACTATGTGGATTGTTCTTAATAAATAGAATCCCTATTTTGCTAAAGCAACTATGTTCATCTCCAAAGACCTGAATGTTCCTGCGTCTACCGTGCACAGTGTCATCAAGAAGTTTAAAGCCCATGGCACTGTGGCTAACCTCCCTAGATGTGGACGGAAAAGAAAAATTGCCGAGAGATTTCAATGCAAGATTGTGCGGATGGTGGGTAAAGAAACCCAACTAACATCCAAACAAGTTCAAGCTGCCCTGCAGTCGAGGGTACAACAGTGTCAACCTGTACTATCCATCGGCGTCTGAATGAAAAGGGACTGTATGGTAGGATACCCAGGAAGACCCCACTTCTTACCTCGAGACATAAAAAAGCCAGGCTGGAGTTTGTCAAAACTTACCTGAGAAAGCGTAAAACGTTTTGGAAGAATGTTCTCTGGTCAGATGAGACAAAAGTAGAGCTTTTTGGGCAAAGGCATCAACATAGAGTTTACAGGAGAAAAAAAGAGGCATTCAAAGAAAAGAACACGGTCCCTACAGTCAAACATGGCGGAGGTTCCCTGATGTTTTGGGGTTGCTTTGCTGCCTCTGGCACTGGACTGCTTGACCGTGTGCATGGCTTATGAAGTCTGAAGACTACCAACAAATTTTGCCGCATAATGTAGGGCCCAGTGTGAGAAAGCTGGGTCTCCCTCAGAGGTCATGGGTCTTCCAGCAGGACAATGACCCAAAACACACTTCAAAAAGCACTAGAAAATGGTTTGAGAGAAAGCACTGGAGACTTCTAAGGTGGCCAGCAATGAGTCCAGACCTAAATCCCATAGAACACCTGTGGAGAGATCTAAAAATGGCAGTTTGGAGAAGGCACCCTTAAAATATCAGGGACCTGGAGCAGTTTGCCAAAGAAGATTGGTCTAAAATTCCAGCAGAGCATTGTAAGAAACTCATTGGTGATTATCGGAAGCGGTTGGTCGCATTTATTTTGGCTAAAGGTTGTGCAACCAAGTATTAGGCTGAGGGTGCCGATACTTTTGTCTGGCCCATTTTTGGAGTTGTATGTGAAATGATATTGTTTTGCTTTTTGCTTCATTCTCTTTTGTGTTTTTTCATTGAAGACAAATTAAATGAAGATAATAATACCAAAGAATTTGTGATTGCAATCATTTTCAGGAAGAAACTGAGTATCATCTGACAGAATTGCAGGGGTGTCAATACTTTTGGCCACAGCTGTACTTGGGGAATATCCCTGCCCACCATTTGAAAATTAGTTTCTCTATAACAACACCAAAAAAGCCACCTTCAACAAGGATTAAGACAGACCTATACTGTAATAAGTAACCCTGTCTTCAAAGATATTTACATACACCTAATTGGACATGTGTATCAATGTGCTCATGGTAATACTGATAACTGCATGACACATGGAGCAGTACACATAGACCCAACTACAGAGGAGAACCTGTGGGAACCCCCAGTGATAACAACAGGGGCTACAGGTGACCCTTATTGCATGCCCCTAAGATATTATAGATCAATTACTACTAATGTGGAAGGCTCATGGTGCTTGTATACAGGAACTATGAAGCTCATTTCTGTAGCTATGGCATTATTAAATGAATATCAGTTTGAACTCCCAAACAGTGTATACATTATATGCGGCAAAAAGGGCCTACAGATGTCTCCCAGAGGGAGCTGAGGGATTTTGTATGCTAGCAAGACTAGAACCAGCAACATGGGTGTGGGAGAATGAGGATTTTAATGTTAAACATCCTCATCACCCTCACCACTTATTCAAAACCCCATGGTATGCTAAAGCAAGTATGATCCTTGCAGGCCCACTTGGAGCAATGTTTAGGCAATGAGAAATGCACAATGATAGAAGAGTTAGGAGATATCTTTGACAATATAACTGATCTTCCATTTGATGCCATAGATATAGGAGTAAGCATTCACAAAGCAGCTTATTGTGATGCTTTTCAATAAAATTGTAAGAACTGCAAATGTTTTTCAGGTAAAAACAAAATGAAAAAGAATAAAGACAACGATACTGACGCACTCTGTAATTAAGTGCTCCTGACTATGGTCACCACCAAAACCTGCAAGTGCATATTCTGTGGCAAAGAAGCACTGGCGGAACTTGCTGATTGCTCCCATTGTGGGATTCCTTTGGAACTGTCTCCATCACCGGGGATTCAAGAAAAAGAGAACTATAATGCTGTGTAAACCTCACAGTCCCTCATATGACATTAAAATTATGATTATGTTATATTATGTATGAACTAAATTTATAATCAATGGCATAGTATACAGTATATCTAATATATTCTTATATTTACAATTCCCCTCAGTATAACTATATTAATTTTCATTAGGGATTAGGGTCTGTCTGAATGGTGATGCCCCATGATATACATAGGGGAAGCCTAGTGTATTATGAAGAAGGACAGTGCTGTGGACCTGGTATAGGCAGGGAAAGGTGAGGAATAGAAATGATAAAAAGAGGGGAGCTGTTAAAGAAGGTATCATGTACTACTCACTGTCAGCCATCTTGTTCTCTATTTTGCTTCTTGTGAACCATTCTTAGGTTATCATATCTATTCACTCAGAACATTGAATAGACTGAAGCCCTAGAGCTGAATCTTATGTGAACATAGTTGAAGGTTAGAAGAATGATAAGAACGTCTTCGTCCTTGTCTTTATCATACAAATGGTCCTAAATGTCAGTAGGACCATAGACAGGTGGATGCCTGGCAGACATCCCTACTGTTAGTCACACTAATTAATTTAGTATTGTTTATTATATAGATTAGTAACGTCATTGGATGATTTTACACTGATTATGGAGCATATTTCACACTTAATTTCTGTACCATATTGACACATATTACCTTTTGTTACGTTTTAAGGACCTTGAAAATGATATAAAAACTGTACCCTTGAATATATGATGATAATCTCTCTGAAAGACTCTGGGTGCTGCGTCTTTCTTGAGTATCGTCAGGACATGGTATACCAGTGTCAATCCTTTTAATTTCTCTTATTAATCAGTCTACTCTGGTTAGAGAGTGAATTTCTCCGCTTCTTCAACAATGTTCAAAAACCTCTGATCCTTGATCTAACGACTTAGTCGTATCTACATGTCACACGCAACGATGTCGCTGCACCGCCCCAAAAGCCGTGACTTACCAACGATATCAAGAAAATAGAAATAAAAAGAAAGGGAATATTGACCGTGCTACCATATATGACAATCAAAAAATTCTTGATGGATTGTGATTTTTATTTTGTATGCATTTCTGGGCTCTCTGGCCCCTTCATTAGGAAACAAAAATCACAGATGTACATCTGTTTTTTTTCCTGATGAAGGGGCCAGAGAGCCCAGAATTGCATAGAAAATAAAAATCACAATCCATCAAGAATTTTTTGATTGTTAGGTATGGTAGGGCAGTCAATATTTCCTTTCTTTTTATTTCTATTTTATTGACACAATTTTATTGGGAAGACTGCTGCAACCTTCTAATACGCTTTTGTAGTGGTTGTGGCTTACACAACCCTGCCAGGTGAGTGTGTACCTTTTGAACACTTCTAATTATACTGGTAAGACCCTAGATAGCGCCTTTTCCATTCCAGCTTTTCTTCTGTACCAATGATATTGTTAACAATATCATAGTGTGTAACGGGCCCCTTACTTTGCATCACTGATCAATTAGGCTAACTGTTGTTCATAATATGATTTCAGACTCCTAATGTATTTATTCTTTTTGTGTTACAGACAAGGATGTACAAAAGCGGTGGAGATCAGTGAGGATTCATTTTAAGGCCACGTCAGACGCTTCAATCGAGATCACGATATCGCCTGTTAAGTCACGTGATCGAGATCGCTAAAACCATTCATTGATATCGCTTGTGCTGTGTCACAAACATAGATCTCGTTAACGATGTTAAAATTGGCAACGCGCCAGCGATCGTGCCCACTACTCAGTGATCGACACTATCTAGCGTCAGGAATAGGCGAAGTCGAGATTGAGATCGTTTGAGAGGTGTCACACAGCATGATGCAGCAGCTTGAACACAGGTTAATTGAACAATGAACGACGAATTTCTGGTCAGGATCACAAATCTGTGACTAGCGATCAAACGAGTTTATCAGAAAATTGTTCAGTTACACGCAACGACGCACAAATGATATCGCTTAAGCGATCAAAAATCCGGGTCGCTTAAGCGATATCGTTCACAATATTGAAGCATGTGACGTGGCCTTTAAGAAACAAATAGAAAAATGCAACTGTAGTGGCAGTTCGCCAACCTTGAAGAAGTGTCCACATTATGAGGAGTTGCAGTTTCTTCTGACCAGCAGGACTCTAAGGCCATTAGTTTTGGTAAAAAAGGCAAATGTTTTTGGAAAAATTAAACATTGTGACTATGAAATCAAGGCAGTGTAGTTATGAAAAATGTCGAAGGATAATCATCAATGTTCCAGAATGATACTCCAATGATTCAACTCCCACTCCATCATACATATTCCTGATGCATAGAAACATTTAGAAAAGACTGCATTCAACTATTGTACCCAAAGTGTACGTCGTTGTGCAGGGACAAAGTAACTGTGTCTGGAAAAAAAACTAAATGATCCATCACTCCAGCAAATATGGCTCCACAGCACCACTTGTTTCCAAAAATTAAGGCTTTTTTATTTTCTCATTTGACAGGACGGAATAAAATATCCAAAGGCCTGCACTGGAGACGGAAGATGATATTAAAAAGTGACAGTGACCAATTTGTTGCTACTGCCTCTGGGAAGGCTACTGATGCCTGTGGTGCTTTAGCAAACAGTGGAGAGACTACACCAACCTCAACTGACTCGACTCATTCTTTGCTGGTCACTGCACCTACTTTGCAAGACTCTGCCAATGCCTTTCCTACTGTTGGGTTCGGACAACACGCTGCAGCAACTCTGGCAGCCGACGTAAAAGGCCCAACAGCACCTGGCATTAGTTCTGGACCAACAAGAAACACAATTAGCTCAAGAAAGCGAATACGTAAAACTGGCAGAGGTCAGCGTGGATCAAGAGATTGATGAATTAACAATTGAAACATAAGGCGTACAAAGAGGATGACAATGTTAAATTCATGTCAAGCTTTGACTCTGCTTACAGCACTTCCTCCATCAAAAGGAGCCACATGGATGAGCAGTTTGCACTCTTCTCAAAAATTTTGAAGCACCTGTGCCAAATCCGCCCTTGTTTGGGATTGTTAAGGGCCTTTCAAAAATATGGGCCAGAGAACCAGTTGGTGTATCCATGCCATCACACACCTATTTGCCGCCAGAACAAATTAGGCTTACTAGACCAGTGCCCAGAATGGGGACACAGCCCAAAGGCCAACCAACATATTCGCAAAGGTATGGCCAGGGCGACAGTCAGCCCCTACGACCCTATGACCATCAGCCGTACAGCTATGTGTCTGATTTTTATGGCAAATAATATTTCCTTGTGTTTTGTTGTGTTTTTTTTTATTGTACGGCTTTATTTTAAATTGGTTTGTCCTATGTTGTTTTGTCCCCAAAAATATATGGGATATGCCTATGTGTTGGTCAATTAATTTAAGTGTTTGTGACACAATAACATTACTTTCAACCTTCGCCTTCCACGACAGCATTGGAGGATGTCGTCCACGCCCTATTGGGGGACAGAAACACAGAGAGGTTAAAGGCCCCTCCCCTTCCTCAGTACTCCAGTGTCTTCCTGTCCCCCTTGGGGTATGGAGAGGTTCTAGCGCTGTCGAGTCGGCAGAGGCAGCATTGAGGTGTACTTACAGCCGGGCTAGGGATGGACGTCAGAGGCGGCCTCCTCCTTCTCGGGGCTCCCGTGGTGGGACCATCCGGCCTTCCTGCGTCCTACGGGGCAAAGCAGGCCGTGTATTGAAGCACCGGAGGCCTGTTCAGCTCTCCGGCGTCTCCCTCCTCCAGCTGCGGTCCCTGGGGTGTGCACCGGAGGTGCCGCGGCGGCACTTCCGGTTTCGGGCAGCACTTCCGGTTCCAGGCAGCAGCTCCTGTACAGGCTGCAGTGGGCTGGGCGCGGCTCCAGGGAACCCAGCAGGCCTATCGCATGCTACTGCCTGCAGCCAGTGACCAGGAGGAGGGAGGGAACAGGTGTTCCTCGTTGGGGGCACGGTACTTCTGGATAAGTACTCGCCGGAAGCTACACCCAGGTAAGGCTAATCCCTGAAGACACAGAGGGTGATAGGTCTTCCACCTCTGCTTCTGCAGAGCCCAGCGTTCCCCCAGCTCATGTAAGTGTTTCTGGGGGTGGTCACTAGGGGTAGAGTTACTTAGGCCCTGCACTCACACTGGGACCCCCTTCTCTTCCCTTTTTTTCTATAGGGAGACAAGGGCCTGCCTGTGAATGGGAGCAAAAACCTGTCCAGGAAATGTGGCATCTGCAGCACGAAATTTCACTCTTCCTACAAAAAGAAGTTGTGTCAGCCATGTACTGACAGTGTTGTCAGGGAAGAATCCCCATCCCTGCTTGAGGAGCTCCAATCCATGGTTAGACATGAAGTTCAAGCGGTTAGGGAAGAGGTGCAAGCTTCTATCTCAGCCTTGCCGGTTTTTGCTGCAGCATCCAGGCCTTCCCCTCCGAAAAAGAGGACGCTTCAGGATTGTGACTCTGTGGATCTCATGGAGGCTGGCCAGAGCTCAGCGTCAGAGGACGGCAAGAATATTGCCTCTGTTGCCTCTGTCCAGGCATGGCAGTTGGGCTTCCCTGTCCATGAGGTCATCCGGAATCTCATCCGCTGGGATTGGGTGTCTCCAGAAAATTGGCTGATCACCCCATCCGAGTTGAAACTGAGGTTTTCTTTGGAGGGTGATGACTTTGTCTGGGAGGTCTCAAAGGTGGACATCCAGGTGGCCAAGGTAGCAAAAAAGACCGTGTTACCTTTTGAAGATTCCTCCCAGTTGAAGGACCCCCTCGATCGTAAGATGGAGAGTGTCCTCATAAAATCCCGGGAGACGGCAGCTATGTCTTTAAAGGTGAATATTTCCTCTACATGTGTTGCCAGGTCTCTCTTTAAGTGGATCACCCAGCTGGAAGAATTTATCCTGCAGGGTACTCCCAGGAAGGAGATTTTGGACTCCATTCCACTTCTGAGACGTGCTACGGGCTTCCTGGCCGATGCCTCTGCTGAGTCAATACGCATTGGCGCCAGGTGCACAGTGTTGGCTAACAGCTCGTAGGGCAGTGTGGCTTAAAATGTGGAATCGGGATGTCACGTCTAAGCTGAAGCTGTGTGGCATCCCCTTTCAGGGGTCTTATGTCTTTGGTCCGGCGTTGGATGAAATCCTGGAAAAGGGTGTCAGACTGGAAGAAGTGTCTCCCGGAACAGAAGCCCTTTCGGAGGCAGTCCTTTCGTCCTGAGCACAGCCAACCCTCCCAGTATAAAGGGAAGGGTAAGTCCGGTCGCTGGACATCCCAGAAAGGGGACAAGACCCGTAATATCTTGCTCCCCCAGCAGCGGCATCACCAGCCGCCCCCTAAACAATGCCACCTTCCCCATTGTGGGGCTTCTCCTGCGGTTTCTGGCACAGTGGCAAGCAATCTCCTCGTGCCCTTGGATCCTCTCGACCATTCAGGAGGGTCTGCGCTTGGAATTCGAGAGCCAGCCCCCTCCATGTCTTCGAGTCCCCTCCCTTCCTCAGGGGACTTTCGCACGTTTTTTCTTGTCGAGTCTGCGAGACCTGTTGGATTCAGGTGTGGGGTCCCCGGATCCTCCTGGAGAGGAGGGCACTATTCCAGGTTGTTTGTGGTGCGAAAACCCTCGGGGGCTCCTCGTGTCATATTCAATCTTAAACGTCTCAATCGCCATGTCCTCTACAGGCGATTAAAGATGGAATCAATCCGCTCAGCAATCCCCCTGATTGGTCTCGATTACGAGATGGCCTCCATCGACCTCCAGAACGCGTATTATCATGTCCCCATTCACCCGTCCCACAAGCGATTTCTGCGATTCGCGATCTCCGGGGCAGGCGGATGGTCCATTATCCGTTCAATGTGCTGCCCTTCGGGATTTCGTCAGCCCCCAGAGTTTTTACCAAATTCATGGGGAAGTGATTGCGTTCATCCAGACCCAGGGGATATGTGTGATTCCCTATTTAGACAACATGTTGGTGGTGGCTCCTTCGGCAGAGGTTCTCTGCACACTGGTCTCCAAAACGTTGGAGATTCTTCAGTCCCTGGGTGCGTGCCCAATTTTGGGAAATCGGAACTGGTACCGGCAACCCATCGTCAATTTTTGGGAATCTTGCTGGACTCCTCCAGACAGACCTCGTTCCTCGCTGTGGCACATCGGCTTCTGCTCCTTTAGAAACTGAGCCGCTTCCGGGCAAGGGGTCGCCCTCCTTGCGGGAAGCAATGTCCCTGTTAGGGTCCATGACGGCCTGCATTCATTTGGTAGCATGGGCTCAGGCTCATACCCAACTGCTCCAGGAACACATACTGAGTTCCTGGGACAGACGTCAGGATTCCTTAAACTCGCGGGTCCGCACCCCGGGGCTGGTGGTAGCCTCGCTTTCCTGGTGGATGAATCCCAGGAACCTTTGGACGGGGGTGGCCTGGCTGCAGGCTCCTGTGACCTCTGTTACCACAGATGCCAGCGGTTCCGGTTGGGGCATGATGGTGGATCTCACACAGTTCCAGGGGATTTGGAGTCGCTCGGTCAGTCGCCAGTCTTCAAACTTCCAGGACCTTCTGGCGGTGGAGGAGGCGCTTCATGCTGCAGCTCACGTTCTCCGGGGTCATCATGTCAAGGTCCTGTCAGACAACGTGACTATGGTTGCCTTCTTGCGGCACCAAGGCGGTACTCGAGGCTTATACTTGCAGGTGCTCGCAAAACAAATCTTTTCGTGGGCAGAACGCCATCTTCTCTCCTTATCGGCAGTACATCTGAAGGGAACGGACAATGTACAGGCAGATTTCTTGAGCCGCACGGAGGTCCAGCCAGAAGAATGGAGCCTCCATCCGGAAGTATTTCGCTCTTACGGACAGGTAGGGAGTCCCTTCGATCGACCTGTTCGCTTCGGGCACGAATGCAAAGGTGCCGAACATCCCTGTTTCCTGAGGAAGGAGCTCGGTATGTGGCTCTGAAATGCGTCGGAAAATAAATCTATATCACCAGTACCCAGACGTCCAGTGTCGTTGGTGTGTCTATATCTTCCTGGTTATATAAAAATATAAGGGGAGACAACAGAGGCGCAATAGTGCCCTATCATTTGGCATAGATTAGGGACTAATCGGTACAAACAGGTTTGCACTAACCTGGTCCAGTTGTGAATCCCACAACTGGAATAAGAGCGTTGGTTTTAGTAATGCAGGCTGCTGCTGGACCTCCACCTCCACGGGGCCGTGGGTACTTCAAGAGTTCTGGGATCAAAGGTGTGTTACAGTCCGCGCTGCCCGATCATCCAAAGGATCACAAGGGAAACAATGTTCCAAACGAAATTCTCTTTATTCTTATAAACCTTATATCTTATATATTTATTCTTATAAACCTATATCTTCCTGGTAGCAGCGCGGACACAAAGGTACTTCGTCCGAAAAACTTAACATTATTAATTTGACCTATTTGGATAATACCAGCTAATTAGTTTCTATTTTTACTAAGGACGCCTTCACACTGCGGTCAGGTTCGGTCTGGGGCTGTCAGGGGTGAACCTGACAGCCCCGGACCGGATCAGCACACAGAACCGGAGGGCTAATATGCCCTCCGGTCCGGTGTGCAGCCTGACGCAGCTGCAGATGGTTCAGGACCGCGGCTCGCAGGGGGGGAAAGATCCGGGGGACACCAATTATGGGGAGATTGTTCTACCCGGACACAAACGCAACGTTTTTGTATCCGGGAGAAAAATCCCACTTCTCCAGATTCTTCCGGCGAGATGCTATGGGGCCAAAATCCAGTCCGGGGCTATCACTCCGGACAGGACCTGACCGCAGTGTGAAGGCATCCTAAGGGTACCGTCACACCTGGAGATATTGTCGGCAATTTCAAATTCTACGTTTTTGGGGGTCGACCAACGTCGCCGTCTCCTATTTACACGTGGCAATAACTCAGCCGACGCTTAGGCGATGAGCCGGGCGGAAGTTGCCTGTGCGTCGGCCAAGCCCCACGGGGATCAAGTCGGTGGTGGACGCTTCTGCGTCCCACAGAGCAACCAGATTAGCGATGTGGGCGTAATTTTGACCCGTATCTCGGAGGTAGGCGTGATGCCTCGAAGAAGTGTGGTTGGTTGCAAACAAACACCAATTACTGTGTCCTTGTTCGCAGCACCACATCGTTAAATGTAAGCATGCATGTGCGTATTGGCTCGGTGCTCAGTCAACTCTCGTGTGATGTGTAGCAGATTATTGCTATAGGCATTGGCGTGGGCAACAAGCCAAAACAGGGCACTCGCGTGTCGTGTAATTGTATAGTGAAGCCGTATGGCGCTTTTATGTAATGTGTGTTGTGCTACTACGTTGGCTAGTAAATTCACTCTTGCTTTGTTGGCTCAGGATAATATTGGAGCCTTGACCAAGTATGTGTGTGCACAGATATTTGTGTGTTTGCAGTTAGGTGGGACATATGTATTGTTCAGCTAACATTTCCTTGTCCATGTGTGTGTACAGAATATGTATAATTAAATACATGTATATGGACGAAAACACACACAGGCACCATACAGTGTCACCACAAAGGCCTGTCCCTGGGTCCCGTACATATGTCCCCAATGCTTATGTACCCCTATAAATCAAACATTATGTCACCATACGAATTTGGGAACACCATAATGGGACATGCTTCTCTTTCCTGGGACAAATAAACACACAGTATTTGTAACATAATTAATGTAATGTAGTTGCGGCCTTTGAAGCAACTCTGCATTCAATATACAAAAATCCAAAGCTTCATAATAAGGAAACAAACACTAAACACAGGTGTATGGTTGTATAGGTCAAGATTATTTTGCACATTTGGTGTCCTGGTGGCCCTAACGGGCCCAAAGTCCATATGCAATGTGTACGCAAAATCCAAAACCAAAATATTGGAATCCACAAAAACAACAATTCATGTGGTTACAGGGAGACATATCCATATACCATCGCCATCATCTTCTTTATTGTTGAGGCCACTGATGCTACACTATGTTGTGCTGCCACGACACTGCCACAGGCCCATTAAAGTAGGAGCAGTAGCTGTCCCTGTTGCTTCTGGCATCCTGCTGTGAGCGGCCCCGGAGCACCGGCTGGAGTGATGGTAGTCCTGGGTCGTCTGCACGCCACTCACCCAGCATGAGTTCCCCAGTTGCAGGGTCCACCGAATCTACAAAAACTCCAGGCGTGTATGATTGAGTATCCCTACGACGCAAGAAGTTATGCAGCACACAACACGCCATCACTACCAATTAGATAGATTCCTGTTTCATATGTAAAGGAATATGAAACATGCGGAATCTATTGGCCATGATCCCAAACACGTTTTCAACCACACGACGGGCCAGGGATAGCCGGTAATTGAAAAGGCGTTGCTCAGAGGTCAGAGTCCTCTGGGGATATGGCCGTAGGAGGTGGCCTGAAGTGGAAAGCCCTCATCCCCCAGAAACACAAAGTTGAGATGCTCAGTGGTGGCATCATTTGTGGGTAAGTTGAGACGTCCCCTCCTAAGGTCTTCACCAAAGGAGATGTTGGCCAAAACCCCCTCCTCAGATACATGCCCGTTCATCCCAACATCCACGTAGAGGAACTCATAGTTGGCATTGACGAGGGCCATGAGGACCACACTGAAGAACCCTTTATAATTATAATAAAAAGACCTGCTGTTGGGGGGTTGTGTGATCCTCACATGCTTGCCATCCAATGCCATCCCCCGCAGTTTGGGAATTGTCACATCTCCTGGAAGCCAGTGGCAACTTGCAACCATTCCGCAGGGGTTTCTGGAAAACGCAGATAGGTTGCAAGAGACACCTCACAATGGCCTCACACGTCTTGGGGATTAGGTGACTCAGCAGTGGGCATGAGACTGCAACAGCATACTGCAGGTTAGTCAGCGTGCGCCCTGAAGCCAAAAAACGCAGAGTCACAGCTAACCGCTCCTCTGGTGGCACAGCTTGACGCATCACAGTGTCCTCATGCAAAATATGTGGGCGCACCAATTCCAACAGGAATTTGAAGCAGTCCTCAGACATATGGGGATAGTTCTGGAAATCATGCGGATTCCTGTCCTCCAGCTGACGGACTAGGCGCATGTGGGTCAGGTTGTCCCTTTGCAGGAACCAATCCCGAGACCACACACGCCATCGTCTACGCCTCTGCAGTCTCTCAGCCCTCTCATCCCTTATCAAGGCCTCCTCCCACAATGCGGCCCACACAACAAGCATGTGGTGCAATTCCATCCTGTGATTAGGAGCCTTCAACGTGTCCGGATATCTAAACAGAAAAACAAACATTGATGTTAGCACTTCTACAAATGCAGACACACAATTACATGCACTATGGCAGCCACATACGTCAGATTTTTAATTCTGGAGTAAGATTAGGTGACACCTGTCTGTCATGTGTCCACACACAACACACCTGCAACTGGAGTTGGGGCCACTAACTACCTTGTGGCTGTGTAATAAACCACTATATGTCACATATATGAGCCATCTTAATCATGTAGCTCTGCATTAACAAACGTGCCAATAATCATTGTGTGTGGGGCTACCATATTGGGTACAGTGTTGTCAAGCTGTTCTATGTGCCACGATCAAGGGATGGACTAGGCATATTATGACGTTTCTAGATCACACATTAAACACTACACCATACCAGAGGGCTCTGTGCCAAGAGCCCTGTGAAGCAGCTGACACATGGATGCAGCACATTGATTACTTAAATTGTTACATACATTCAAGGTACATATAATGTTGATATTTATTCATGTGTTCAGCTAGTCCACAGGACACCATGACATGTCTACATTCTATGATCCTTTGGGCACATTCATTATTGAATTCTGCATTGCATTACATGTGGTTATACCAACAAAGACATTGTAATACATTACTAACCTGCAGTGTCGTAGCAGCCACACCCTGTAGCCTCCACAGCACACGGTCACTGTGTTCTTGACCACTGAGATAGTGGCAACCAGCTGAGGCTGTGGGGGACAAGGCATGTTATTTGGACAAGCAGGATACAAACACATGTACACCTTGAGTTGTTTGCCAGAATAAGGAACTGCAGCACATGTATACATACTGTCTTGGTGTATGGTGATGTGTTGATGGCACGACTGCGGACAACAACCCCTCCTCTGCTGAAGGCAACAGCGTTGGTCAGTGTATTTGCACTGTGAGCAGGACACAGAAACTTTGTCAGTACATTAGCTTAGATCACAATGTGCTGCTGCGTTAGTAAACGCATGTGCGTCAATCAAAGCCGGTCAATTCCGCTATGTTTTACAACGCAACAGCGCTGAAACACATAATTTAAGTAATTCATGCTAGATGGCGCTACAGAAGTGTGACGATTTGGCCATACCTACCTCCACAGTGTGTGCGCTGGGAACACACATTGGTAATAGAGAAGGAATTGACAAATGCAATAGCAGCACACCACCACAAAAAGTATTTATGAAGATCAAAAGGCTTTATTTAGGACGAAACAACTAACATCTAAAAACAATTAAAACAATTTTCGGACCACAGTCCGCAAGGAAATGAGGCTCCAAGAAATAGCAAGGTTACATCACATATCCAGTCTTAATATTACATAGATGAACTGCATGTAAATGATAAGTCAGCAGCATGTGTGATCATGCAATAATAAATCTCAATGCATGCACATAAATAGGAGATTGACCACACACACTGTCAAAACGATCTGCAGGGATCAATAAAACAGTGCATTGCTGTTAAACCACAGCGGACCGGTATGAATGTCCCTGAAGTGATAGACAAACCCCTGCACACAACCACATATATAAAGTAATGAGGCCAGAGGCACGCAGCTGAATGCACAAGGAACACCATGCAAGCCAAGGCATGGAGGGCTGGATACAGATAAATCGCAATAAATTGAAAAAAATCTCACCATTAGCCCAATAGTTCTAAGTGCTGTGTGCCCGGAGATACAAAGATCCTCCAGTAACCGGTATGGTACTGGAGTGTTGCGAGGGGGTCCAAGCGTCAGGGGAAGTAAAGTATAGGGAGCAGGGAGCCCGATACCCACGCGTATCGCCGCTATAAGAGCGGCTTCGTCAGGGAGGCGTGGCTCTAAATCCGGCGTTCCGCCCTTAAGTACTCGCTAATCAAGCGGCTGTGTCAGCCGCATCATGTGTAGCCATGGTTCCCAGAGGGAAACATGAAGTGACGTGGCGAGAGCTGTCAGTGCAATCCCGGATGAATAAAAACAAGTTACAAAATGCAGAAGTGGGTAGCAAAGTGATACAAAGTGTAATATGATGGAAAAAGAGAAATATGAATATAAAGACCACATAATAGATGGGTATATGACATGTATGTCTTAATCTGAAGGTATTTTATGAAACTGTCCAAAAAGTCAGACCACCACAAGATGGATGTGTACAATCTGGAGAATGAAAAAATGAATTAGTGCTCATTTAGTGGCTCTAAATAACATATGGTCGAGTCATCTGGATCATATCTTGGGTCATAATTATCAACTTTATATGGGTCAAACAAAACACCTTTGCAAAAGGAAGCTTTGTGTATGCATGTACTGTATCCTTATAGAGGATGATTCCTGTAAGGTAATTTGAAGTGCTAGAAAGAATTATCCCCCAGGGGATGAGGGTAGCAAACCAAAGGACCTCACAGGTGTAAAAAAAACAAACAAACCAACCACCTGGGGTTGGAATTTGAACCACCCCCAAACCCGGGGAGAAAGCACGTGTCAGCAAGGGAAAAAAAGGGTTATTAGCAATGACCAGGAAAAAGGACCATGCATTAAAATCCTGAGAACCAAATCATAAGCATTGTTTTAAAGAGAAGTATATGGATTATCTGTGTGGGTCAATCCTGACCCGGCGCACCCAGAAAGACAGACAAGTCTCCATGGTGCGCCGACTGGTATGTTCCATGATCATAATCCCAATCAGACCCCTATGTAGAGGATCAATAATCCCTATAATTGTACTTTCGGTGCAAAATGGTTATCTATATAGTTATAACAACCATCGAATATGCTACAAAAATTTTTCTTTTTCTTTTTTTTTTTTTTTTTTCTTTTTCCCTTCTCTCCTTTCTTTTCCTTTTTTTTTTTTTCTTCTTTCTTTTTGTTGAATATATAGAGCATCTACAAGGAATACATACATGCACATATGAATGTAAATATAAATAATGAAAAGACCATACATGTCAACAACGGGAATGGGGAAAAACCTACTTTCTCGTAATCGAATGGAGAGTAACGTAGTACACCTAAAACGTCGCATACAGTTTTATATGTATTTTTGAAAAATGAGTAAGAAAACTACTAGAATATATCAGAGAAGGAAAACCCGATTGTGAAAAATATTGAAATACACGTAAATATGTATATGGAGGCAGTTCCAAATCCAAATAAGTTAGATCTCAATGGGAGAGATGTTCCATAATGTAGGGAGAAAATGTCACGTATCAAGAGGCAAAAAGATGCTGCGGTGAAAGGAATGGTATTCAGGTCTTCCAACAGAGAATCCAGGTGTAGGACGAGTTATCCAATCCATATCCTAAATGCAAAAATAGGAAAAGAAACGGAAAAAGATGACCTCAGGAGGAAAGAAATCTTTTATAAAGAGTATAATGAAAAGGTTATCCAAATAAATAAATAAATAAAGATAAATAAAAAGGGGGTGTGGGGGTGGGGGGAGGGGGGGAGAGAGGGGGGAAAAGGGAAGGGAGGGAGGGAGGGGTGGAAAAAAAGCAAAATAATAAAAGATAAATAAAATGAAAACCAAGTATGTCCCTATACCCCCAGGAAACCAGAGAAGAGGAGTTCCTCATTGATTCCCCTAGGGGAAATCGAATTGAGGTTGTAAATCCACCTCGACTCCAGTCTCAAGAGAGGTTTCCTCCTGTCTCCTCCTCTAATGCTGTCAGTAAGCCTTTCCAACCCAACGACTCGACTACCTGAGGATCGACCCTGATGGTGTGTCAGGTAATGGGAAGCTACAGACGTCAAAGTAATCCCCCTATCGAAGTGCTTGGCAGCTAGCTGGATAGTGGATATATGTTTCTGTATACGCTTCCGCAATTCCTGCCCCGTCATCCCGACGTACAGTTTGTTGCACGGACAAATAATTGCATAAATGACAAATTTTGTCTTGCAATTAATGTAATGTTTTAGTTGATGTCGCTTATTGTCTCCTGGATTCACAAAACTGTCTCTAGTCGGGTTCATAAGTGGGCATACGCTACAGGAACCACAAGGAAATGATCCTTTTAATCTTATTCCACTTCCTAAATTTCGAGTGGGTCTCCTGAAGTGACTCCGCACCAATGTGTCCCTCAAAGTCGGGGCTCGTCTAGCTGTTATCATTGGTCTATCCCCAACATCTGGTCGAATTTTGGGGTCCATGGACAAAATATCCCAATGGTTTTGTAAGATGTTACTGACCTTAACCCATTGGTTGTGATAGTCCATGATGATCCTAGATGTGTTGTCCACAGGTCTAATGCGCTGTTGTAACAGAGCTTCTTGTGTGCTCGACTTAGCTCTCCTGAAAGCATTAGAAATAATACGTTTAGGATATTGTCGAGCTGAAAATCTATCCGTTAAAGCTCGTGATTGGATTCTAAAGTCCTCATCATCTGCACAATTCCGTCGGACTTTCAAGAATTGGCCTATCGGTACGCTTCTCCTTACATGATTGGGATGGAAACTTGTGTAATGCAGGAGGCTGTTTGTCGCGGTGGATTTCCTATATAGATCCGTATACAGTCGTTCGTTTTTGATCATGATCTTTAAATCCAAGAAAGTAGTTTCTGTGGGAGATGAAGTATAGGTTAAAAAGATGTTTAATAAGTTGAAGTTCAATTCTTCCAAAAATAATCTACACGAATCTTCGTCTCCACCCCAAAAAAACACGACATCATCGATATACCTATACCACCCTTGGACATGTGTATTATAGGCCGGTTTTTGATAAACAATCTGCTCCTCCCACCAGCCCAAAAATAAATTTGCAAAGGCCGGTGCACACTTGGCTCCCATAGCTACTCCGGAGATTTGTTTAAAATAACTCCTATCAAATGTGAAGTAGCTGTGGGACAATAAAAAACCAAGCAGATCTATGAGGAAAGAGTCATGCAATCGGTCACTGTTGGTTTTTTTGTCCAAAAAATAAGTGACCGCTTCTATGCCGTGGTTGTGTGCGATGTTAGTGTACAACGATTCAATGTCGCATGTAACTATCAAGTTACCTGTGGGAATCTGAAGTGTACGTGTTTTCTTGATGAAATCCGTGGAGTCGCGGATATACGAAGTCAATTCCTGTACCATCGGTTGTAGGTAGTAATCTATATAGGATCCAGCCTTCTCGCAAATGCTCCCAATACAGGAGACTATCGGTCTCCCTGGTGGTTTTGAAAGACTCTTATGGACCTTTGGAAGAAAATACAGAGTAGGAGTAACTGGCTCTGCAATCCACTTAAAATCCTTCTCTTTTTTAGTAATAACACCACTCCCGAGTCCTGCATCCAATAACCCTGCAAATTGTCTTTGGAAATAAGCTGTAGGGTCCGACGGTAGCTTAGAGTAGTATTTGCTATTGTCAAGTTGTCTCTTGGCTTCCTCCACATACATCTCCAATGGCCAAATGACTACGTTCCCTCCCTTATCCGCCTCCTTAATTAACAATCATCAAGACAACACGTACACTTCAGATTCCCACAGGTAACTTGATAGTTACATGCGACGTTGAATTGTTGTACACTAACATCGCACACAACCACGGCATAGAAGCGGTCACTTATTTTTTGGACAAAAAAACCAACAGTGACCAATTGCATGACTCTTTCCTCATAGATCTGCTTGGTTTTTTATTGTCCCACAGCTACTTCACATTTGATAGGAGTTATTTTAAACAAATCTCCGGAGTAGCTATGGGAGCCAAGTGTGCACTGGCCTTTGCAAATTTATTTTTGGGCTGGTGGGAGGAGCAGATTGTTTATCAAAAACCGGCCTATAATACACATGTCCAAGGGTGGTATAGGTATATCGATGATGTCGTGTTTTTTTGGGGCGGAGACGAAGATTCGTGTAGATTATTTTTGGAAGAATTGAACTCCAACTTATTAAACATCTTTTTAACCTATACTTCATCTCCCACAGAAACCACTTTCTTGGATTTAAAGATCATGATCAAAAACGAACGACTGTATAAGGATCTATATAGGAAATCCACCGCGACAAACAGCCTCCTGCATTACACAAGTTTCCATCCCAATCATGTAAGGAGAAGCGTACCGATAGGCCAATTCTTGAGAGTCCGACGGAATTGTGCAGATGATGAGGACTTTAGAATCCAATCACGAGCTTTAACGGATAGATTTTCAGCTCGACAATATCCTAAACGTATTATTTCTAATGCTTTCAGGAGAGCTAAGTCGAGCACACAAGAAGCTCTGTTACAACAGCGCATTAGACCTGTGGACAACACATCTAGGATCATCATGGACTATCACAACCAATGGGTTAAGGTCAGTAACATCTTACAAAACCATTGGGATATTTTGTCCATGGACCCCAAAATTCGACCAGATGTTGGGGATAGACCAATGATAACAGCTAGACGAGCCCCGACTTTGAGGGACACATTGGTGCGGAGCCACTTCAGGAGACCCACTCGAAATTTAGGAAGTGGAATAAGATTAAAAGGATCATTTCCTTGTGGTTCCTGTAGCGTATGCCCACTTATGAACCCGACTAGAGACAGTTTTGTGAATCCAGGAGACAATAAGCGACATCAACTAAAACATTACATTAATTGCAAGACAAAATTTGTCATTTATGCAATTATTTGTCCGTGCAACAAACTGTACGTCGGGATGACGGAGCAGGAATTGCGGAAGCGTATACAGAAACATATATCCACTATCCAGCTAGCTGCCAAGCACTTCGATAGGGGATTACTTTGACGTCTGTAGCTTCCCATTACCTGACACACCATCAGGGTCGATCCTCAGGTAGTCGAGTCGTTGGGTTGGAAAGGCTTACTGACAGCATTAGAGGAGGAGACAGGAGGAAACCTCTCTTGAGACTGGAGTCGAGGTGGATTTACAACCTCAATTCGATTTCCCCTAGGGGAATCAATGAGGAACTCCTCTTCTCTGGTTTCCTGGGGGTATAGGGACATACTTGGTTTTCATTTTATTTATCTTTTATTATTTTGCTTTTTTTCCACCCCTCCCTCCCTCCCTTCCCTTTTCCCCCCTCTCTCCCCCCTCTCCCCCCACCCCCACCCCCCCTTTTTATTTATCTTTATTTATTTATTTATTTGGATAACCTTTTCATTATACTCTTTATAAAAGATTTCTTTCCTCCTGAGGTCATCTTATTCCGTTTCTTTTCCTATTTTTGCATTTAGGATATGGATTGGATAACTCGTCCTACACCTGGATTCTCTGTTGGAAGACCTGAATACCATTCCTTTCACCGCAGCATCTTTTTGCCTCTTGATACGTGACATTTTCTCCCTACATTATGGAACATCTCTCCCATTGAGATCTAACTTATTTGGATTTGGAACTGCCTCCATATACATATTTACGTGTATTTCAATATTTTTCACAATCGGGTTTTCCTTCTCTGATATATTCTAGTAGTTTTCTTACTAATTTTTCAAAAATACATATAAAACTGTATGCGACGTTTTAGGTGTACTACGTTACTCTCCATTCGATTACGAGAAAGTAGGTTTTTCCCCATTCCCGTTGTTGACATGTATGGTCTTTTCATTATTTATATTTACATTCATATGTGCATGTATGTATTCCTTGTAGATGCTCTATATATTCAACAAAAAGAAAGAAGAAAAAAAAAAAAAAAGGAAAAGAAAGGAGAGAAGGGAAAAAGAAAAAAAGAAAAAAAAATAAATAAATAAAAATTTTTGTAGCATATTCGATGGCTGTTATAACTATATAGATAACCATTTTGCACCGAAAGTACAATTATAGGGATTATTGATCCTCTACATAGGGGTCTGATTGGGATTATGATCATGGAACATACCAGTCGGCGCACCATGGAGACTTGTCTGTCTTTCTGGGTGCGCCGGGTCAGGATTGACCCACACAGATAATCCATATACTTCTCTTTAAAACAATGCTTATGATTTGGTTCTCAGGATTTTAATGCATGGTCCTTTTTCCTGGTCATTGCTAATAACCCTTTTTTTCCCTTGCTGACACGTGCTTTCTCCCGGGTTTGGGGGTGGTTCAAATTCCAACCCCAGGTGGTTGGTTTGTTTGTTTTTTTTACACCTGTGAGGTCCTTTGGTTTGCTACCCTCATCCCCTGGGGGATAATTCTTTCTAGCACTTCAAATTACCTTACAGGAATCATCCTCTATAAGGATACAGTACATGCATACACAAAGCTTCCTTTTGCAAAGGTGTTTCGTTTGACCCATATAAAGTTGATAATTATGACCCAAGATATGATCCAGATGACTCGACCATATGTTATTTAGAGCCACTAAATGAGCACTAATTCATGTTTTCATTCTCCAGATTGTACACATCCATCTTGTGGTGGTCTAACTTTTTGGACAGTTTCATAAAATACCTTCAGATTAAGACATACATGTCATATACCCATCTATTATGTGGTCTTTATATTCATATTTCTCTTTTTCCATCATATTACACTTTGTATCACTTTGCTACCCACTTCTGCATTTTGTAACTTGTTTTTATTCATCCAGGATCGCACTGACAGCTCCCGCCACGTCACTTCATGTTTCCCTCTGGAACCATGGCTACACATGATGCGGCTGACACAGCCGCTTGATTAGCGAGTACTTAAGGGCGGAACGCCGGATTTAGAGCCACGCCTCCCTGACGAAGCCGCTCTTATAGCGGCGATACGCGTGGGTATCGGGCTCCCTGCTCCCTATACTTTACTTCCCCTGACGCTTGGACCCCCTCGCAACACTCCAGTACCATACCGGTTACTGGAGGATCTTTGTATCTCCGGGCACACAGCACTTAGAACTATTGGGCTAATGGTGAGATTTTTTTCAATTTATTGCGATTTATCTGTATCCAGCCCTCCATGCCTTGGCTTGCATGGTGTTCCTTGTGCATTCAGCTGCGTGCCTCTGGCCTCATTACTTTATATATGTGGTTGTGTGCAGGGGTTTGTCTATCACTTCAGGGACATTCATACCGGTCCGCTGTGGTTTAACAGCAATGCACTGTTTTATTGATCCCTGCAGATCATTTTGACAGTGTGTGTGGTCAATCTCCTATTTATGTGCATGCATTGAGATTTATTATTGCATGATCACACATGCTGCTGACTTATTATTTACATGCAGTTCATCTATGTAATATTAAGACTGGATATGTGATGTAACCTTGTTATTTCTTGGAGCCTCATTTCCTTGCGGACTGTGGTCCGAAAATTGTTTTAATTGTTTTTAGATGTTAGTTGTTTCGTCCTAAATAAAGCCTTTTGATCTTCATAAATACTTTTTGTGGTGGTGTGCTGCTATTGCATTTGTCAATTCCTTCTCTATTACCAATGGTTCTCTTGTTGACAAAGCAGCACCCCTGACCCTTATTGGGACATCTTATTCACGGTGGTGCACCTCACTCCTCGTTTCAGCGCTGGGAACACACATGACGCAGGTGCATCGATGATTGTTAAGAGTCACACAGCCAATCATGGCACACCTTACCCATGTGCACAATCACCTCCTCGATGGCGTCACACACTGATGAGAATTCTGATCTCACCTGCGTTCTGATGACTGATGATTAATAAACACCTGCCTGAAATTCCTTCACTGTGTTTCCAAGTGCAGTATAGGACAGAGCGCCACTGATACCTCTGCACTGTGACACCTCTTTTGTGTCTGGCCAGTATTACGGTAGGTTTTTTCTGATTGTTATTATGGGCAAACTTTACTTTGTTGCATTGGGGGCAGATTGAGGTCATGTGCTCATGTCCTAGCAAAATATATGTGTGTATGCTTGTTTTTGGCCTTGTTGGTTAAAATGGCTTTCATAAAGGGCTTCATACATGTGTTGCCCAATCATTAATATGTGTCATAATGTTCATCAATAAAGTAATGTTCCAAGCCACATTGAGCATCCGTTTGGATGTGCATGGCCTCCAGCTTTGGCAATTATTGAGCGTTTCAGATTGTGTCTGCAGCACTGTGGTCCACAATCTGAACCCAGCCAAATCTGTGTGGATGCAATTGTGACTTGCCAGTGTTTTGCCAGCTGACCTTTATATAGTGTGCTTTATAGTGTTACAATAACCAGCCAACATCTTGTAGGACATACTGAATATTGTGTTCCTGGACTCCAACGCCAGGAGACACGTGTAGTTGGAGGGCATGGTTAAATATGCGAGTGTTGTGGAGTCAAGTTTTGATATGGCTTTCATCATCAATGAAATGTGTAATTGCTGCTGGCTGTACATGATAAGACATCTGTCTGTGTAGGTGACATAGTGTTGCTGTTTCAGATGGCTGATGAACAGGAGTTTGTTCGTGTGTTTATTGCGCTGTACGAGGAGAAGGAGTGTCTGTGGCGGACCACAATACCCGAATATAGAAACCGGACGGTGAAGGGGGTGGCCTATAAATTCCAACAAGCGTATGCTGCCAGATTTGGCTGTAGACCTTAAATTTGTTAAAACCAAAATTAAAAGCCTGCGGCAGTGTTCAAAAAGGAGCACGAGAAACTGATGGACCGACAGGCAGAGATGGCATGGAGGAGGTCAGACGACCACAGCTGTGGTACTATGACCTCCTCCTGTTCACCCTGGACCAAGGTCGGCCTTTGCGAACACTGTCCAGCAGGCGAAATGCACGACTCTCCTCGGCCACTCCCCAAGGCACGGCTCTGCCATAAGAGGTACGTTGCAATTGTCAAGTTGGGATGACTACAACAATGTTGTGATTAATTAGTGATGTAGTCGTGTTAACAGGTACCAAAGCAGCTTGGGGTGACCCATCTTTAACTACACAATGGATAGTACTGTAGGGGCTAGGGTAGTTGGCCATTATCATGTAGGAAGTTTGGGTAACACATATGGCCCACCACACATAAATATTATGTGAGGACAGTGACAATAGTTTTGGCGGACACATTTAAAATAGTGCTGGCTAAAGCAGGACACACATCTTTTTGAAGCCTTAAACATGTTGCACAACACATAATGATTTAGTTTAGGCAAATTGAGGGCCAGGTCTGCGATTTGTGACACATGTTGTATTGTGACTTTACAGGACACTCCTGACCCAGAGGAGAGGCAGCCGGAGGCCCCCATTGAGGACGCACAACCCTCTACAGTGGCAGAGGTTGTCATGGTAGCTGCCAGTAATGATCAGCCCAACACGGCACCCACTGTCACCAGGCGCAGGAGAGCTCAACCAGCTCAAAGCCAAACCGAGCTGGGCACTTGGGCGGCCAGGGTGCTCAGCCATCTGGAAAATCAACCGAGCAGTGCCATTGGCCATCTGGTCAGTGAGCGCCTGGCTAGGATGGACAGGGACACACGGTTGGCTGTGGAGAGTGTGATCCACCATGCCCTGGATGCAGCCGAGGATGGAACCCTGCTCTAATGAGACCTGCCTCCTCTTTCCCCACAGACTGCAGGTTCCCCCTACCGAAGGGATGGGAGATATAGGGTGTCTCACAGCCATGAGCGCGAAAGGGTTCGAGGGGGTCCCTACAGACGCCATCGCCAACATCACCAACGAGCGGAGGAGGAGGCAGGGCCCTCACATTCCAGGAGCCACTCTCGACATCGTACTGGGCCCCAGTACCACTAGTGATCTATGTATGTGCTGTTGCCACTCAGCCATATGGTTATTTTTGTTAGTTTTGCTTATAATTTCTTAAATTAGTTCCGCTTGGGGCTTAAGAGATTTTTTTCTTATTTCTTATGTTTTTGTAAAAAAAAAAAAAAAGGTATTTGGTGAATGCCATTACCATGTGTCAGATGTCTGTTTGTATGGAGCCTTATTTTTAGTGTCCCAAATGTTTGTGACAATAAAAACATATGAGGACACAAATATGTACTTGTATCTTCCCAACCTTTTTTTATGTATAATACTATGGGGTCAAACCCCGTTACAGGGGCAACAAATATTAAACATATACATACATTCACACAGTTATCAAGGGTCCATGGTTAAAAACAGTAGTTGTTTATACAAATCTTGACCAACAGAATCCATGACTTCAATAATTAACTATATAGACCCAGAAACTAGGGCCAAAATAAAACAACTCCTCAAAGTCGAGGAAGAGGTTGCCCTTCTTCGGGGGCAAAGCTTGGATGGGCACGTGTGTATTGGCCAATCAGATGGCGTAATTGGGTCAGCTTCAAAGCAGCTTCTTCATGGGCAACCACAAGGTCCTGCAGGGATGGGCTACCTACAGAGTATACATAACATCAACATCAGCAACATATTTGGTACACATAGCAGGTGTGTTTGCTTAAAAGTGTTTGCACTTACCAGGGGGCTAGGGACCACAATTTGGGGGGGTGGGGATGTTGAGGGGCTTATTACCCAGTCCACCGCATTGATTGTGTCATCTGTAATGAGATCAGCATATGTGTATTTGTTTAGGCCATAACAAAGGTCCCTACATAAAAATGTACGCCAACAAAACAAGAAATTCAGATATAGTGCACAGTATATCTGAGTACTATTGACATTACACACACCTTCTTGCACATTTGTGGGGTCCTCAGGGGACCACTGTGCAGAATTCCCACCACTGGATATGTTTCCTTCCAAGGGTGGGGTGGGTGCAGCCCTTGGTGTCCCTTCCGAGGCTGATGGCATTGGACTGTGGGGTGATGTGGACCCTTGGAGATGTGGTGGTGTCGGGGGTGTTTGGGCATTATTCTGTGGGGATGGCATTGCTGTTTGTTGGTGAGGCAGCTGGCGTTTGTGCTGGCGACCCTGGTTGCCTGGGTGATGCTCCTACATCTGGTGATGGGGGATGCTCCCGCCTTCTGTCCCTACTTGTTGAGGCAACAACATACTTAATCACAATAACAACATGCCCAGATATGTGGGGACTTATTAAACAGTGCTGTTTGAAGTTCATTAGGTCAGGTTGAGTGCAATTGAAAGAAGGCCAGGATAGGCCAACATAATGTCATATGTGGGTAGGGTAAACATATACAAATATGTGGCTAGGTAAAGTAGACATATAGTTTACATGGGAAAAAAAGGGCTTCTCCTCCTGCACATGCAAGGTTGTAGGAGTTACATACATATGGGCCATTATATCAGTCTGTGTGAGGTGTGGTACATATAGTTGTTTCTATCAGTGTCATTTTGTACACATGTAAATAATTCACTATTTAACGCACAAATAATCCATTATTAGCCTGACGTTAAAAAAAACAGCCTACACAATGGCTCACATGTGACAGGCCTTATTGGCCAATGTGGCACAATGTTGTCAGGTTTTGTGAAGGCAACATATTGTGTATGTGAAGATGAGCATGTTTGCTGTCTGCAAAATCCAAAAGGTAAACTCAAATACACAGGTTGACAGTGTGTGACATGAGTAGTTTGACATAATGGCCTACATGCTGAGGCTGCTCTATGCATATTTACACACATACTGTAGCCCTGTGGTTATTGTGTCTGCATACAAGTGTGTTGTGACAGATGACCCACAGAAATATTGGGTGTATGTGGATGATGCAGGAAGATGATCCTGCAACTGCAAGTCATGAAGAAGCTCTCACATACATTGCCCCGATATATGTTGTGGTGTACAGTGGCATGTGCTGGCCTTCATATGTCTTTCTTTACACAGAAGGGTAAGTGTATGTTGTCATGCTAAATACTTACCACTTATCTGGCCAATCCTGTCACGCAGTCAGGTGATGCATCCAGGCGTCTTGTATTTCAGATCTGCTATTTTTTGCAGATCTGCTTTGGGGTGCGCAAAACACCCAACTTCCTCTCCAGCTGCCTCTGCACCTTCAGCAGGACAGCCTGCTTGTGGAGACGTGGATGGGTGTGGTGCTGGTGACACCAGTAATCCCTGGTGTCACATAGATCAATGAGAATAAGGAGCTCAGGCTCCCCCCACACAGCAGCTCGCCTGCGTGCCGCCATTTTAGTATTCTGCAGGGGAAGGGAAAGCACCAGGAAGGCAGCGCCAAAAGATTGACAACGTTACGGCGTATGAACGCACGGGAGAGATGTCACATGTTGACGGGGGCCCAGAGGCGCAAAAGCCACAGGATACACTGTATGCTTTGGCATCATATACTGAACATGAAGGCTGCCACGACAGTGCTCTGATGCAGACATTAGTTAACATGTAATGACAATTGTGTTGGTGTTAACACACATTTTTGGCCGTCGCACATCTCTGCACTTTGAACACACACAGCCGCAAACACACATGCCACATCAATGCGCTACTTTATAGTATGTACGCTCCTGGGTAATACACCTTTGGACGCACACATCATCAAATATGGTGCCGAGGAGCAAGACTACCAATCGGAACGCTCGAGCTGCCACCAATCCACACAGACCGCCAGAGGTAGTAACTACGCCTAGAAACACCTACCGGAAATGTTTAGGCGATGTGTGCTGTCGCTCTTGACATCGCTATTGACACGTTACACACGGCGATCAGTACACATCGCCCCAGAATGGTCGCCTGGTTTCAGAGCTGTGCTGTGAAACCAGGCGACCACTGAGATGTGTCGCCCTCGCCCAGTCACATTAGGCGACGCTTTGGCGATGTCGGCGGCGATAGGCCATGCTTTAGCGTCGCTATAGAAATCGCCGACGATATCTCCAGGTGTGACGGTACCCTAAGAGCTTTATCTTGTGCCTGATGTAACAGGTTTTTGCTATAACCTTTGTTTTAATCTAAAACCACCTCACTTTCCATATGGAAACATTTGTCATCTGTACAGATTCATTAATTAGGTGGGTGGGTGTTTCTTTGGTGGAGCTAACTGGGATTAACTTGAATAGGCCAAAAGTTGCAAAACATTTGCACAACTTTAGTTTTCTAATGGTCAAAAATTTACATTGTTGACCTTTATTTTTCTAGACTTCTGCACCTAGCTCTGTTAGCTGGAAATCAGCTTTAGGCTGAGGTTCCACTTGTGTTTTAAATGGACAAGTGCAATCCGATAAAATATGGATGCGTGTGAAACATTCCAATGCAGTCCAATGTCATCCAACTGCATTGCGACATACACCAAGGTTGGCAATGCAGGAGATGGAGAGGTTAATCTGTCCCTCTCCTCTGCAGCTGTGATCGGATCGCAGGACTGGATAACAGCATACTGACACTCGACTCCCGCTTGCAGCAGAGCAGGAGCCGAGGGTCATTAGCATATCGCATTGGATGCCATATGCAGATGGAACCCCGACCCAAATCCTAACCGATAACATCCTACTATTATCTTGGAGTTTATCATACTCTCAGTGTTTGTTTTCGTTTCTCCACCCACTTTTTAAAGGGAACCAACCACCAGGATCATCATTTAGGAAATAAAGCAGGTGCCAGATAGTCGCATGCTTGCTGAATCCAATTGTGCCTTTAGTTCAGATATTAGATCCTGGATGATCGAAAAAAAAACAAACTGTTTCAAACCTGCAGAAATGTGTGCAGCAGTTGATTGATGAGTGCAGCAAAGGCAGGACTATTTGCATCCGGTCCTTTTGTATATCTACCTCCTCCTGGCTTGCCCCCCTTCTTTAAATAGTGTGCTGCTCCACCATAGCCGCTGGCATTGGTACTGTAAGGGTGAAGTCGTAAAAATAGTGCCAGACTCAGCACATGCGCGTACCAAGATCTCCTGCACCATTTTATTGAAGACACTGGAGATAAATAAGAGCAGCATTGGTGCATGTGGAGATTTTTTTTTTCATCTGTGCACGCGGCCCTGCCACTTGTAGTCATCTCCACAGTATAGTCGTTATTATTATTTGATTTGGATATTTTGTATTGCCCCAAAAAAATTTTCAAACTTGCATAAATTTGTGCAGCAGTTAATTAATTGATGCAGCGGGCCTATGTGCATTGGGTCCTCTCATATCTACCTCCTCCTGACTTGCCCCCCTTTCTTTATTTAGATTTCCTGCTGCCCTGCCATTGGTACTCTGTGTAGCCATTGAAATAGTGCATGCAGAAATTGAAATTTTTTTATTTGCGCAGATGCCACTGCCGCTCATAGTTGACTCAACAGTGTCATTAAAATTTCACTGGAGGTCATGGCACGCCTGTGCACCAACTCCAGTGCCATTTTAATGACTACACAATTAGGCCCTGTGCTCACAGAGATGCATTTGCTGCACATTTTTACAGCATTTTGTATATTGGCCAGCCAGCAAAGTCAATGTAACTATGGCTGTGTCAACGTTGGTGCATATTAGCTGCAGATTTTTTTCATCTGTAAAAATCTGCAGAATGTCAATTAAATTATGTTGCTTACCTTGTGTACTGGCTGCATTACACATCATGTGGGTAGGGGGGAGTGTGACCCACGTGGTATGTGATTCGGTTGAAACCAGGAAGTGCCGGCCAGCAAGCAAGGCAGGTGCCGAACTACAGGGCGGGCGTTTACAGACAAAGCTGCAGATTTTCTGCATATAAAAAGCAGATACTACGTAGTAAAAGCCCAATGTTTTTGCTGCATAATTTCTAAAAGCAGATGCAGAAAATTTTTAATCACTTTTTGTCTGTCAGCACATAGCCTTACAATACCAATGTGCACGCACAGCCGGCAATGGCGGTGTGGCATGACATTTAAAGGGACTTTGTCAGGTGTTTTTTTCAGTATGATACTAATACTACCCTTGAATAGTGCTTGGGCAGACCTTTTAAAAACATGTACAATCATTATTGTACCATTTATAGTTCTCTTGCTATTCGCATTTTCACACCCTGAAGGCAGCTGGTGCATTAGTCCAGTCCATTACTTTCACAGCTGAGTAATCTGGCTAGTTCATTCATTAACCCCTTCAGGACCCAGCCTATTTTGACCCTAAAGACCTTGGCATTTTTTGCAATTCTGACCAGTGTCCCTTTATGAGGTTATATCTCTGGAACGCTTCAGCCGATCCTAGCGATTCTGAGATTGTTTTTTCGTGACACATTGGGCTTCATGCTAGTATTAAATTTAAGTCGATAATTTTTGTGTTTATTTGTGAAAAAATCAAAAATATGGCAAAAATTTTGAAAATTTCACAATTTTCACATTTTTTATTTTTTTTTCTGATAAACCAGAGAGATATGTGACAGAAAAAAGTTATTAAATAATATTTCCCACATGTCTACTTCACATCAGCACAATTTTGGAAAAAAAAAAAATTTTTGGTAGGACGTTATAAGGGTTCAAAGTTCATGAGCAATTTTTCATTTTTCAACCAAAATTTACAAAGCCATTTTTTTTAGTGACCACATCACATTTGAAGTCCTTTTGAAGGGTGTACATGACAGAAAACACCCAAAAGTGACACCATTCCAAAAACTGTACCCCTCAAGCTACTCAAAACTATATTCAAGAAGATGATTAACCCTTCAGGTGCTTCACAGGACCTAAGGCAAAGTGGAAACAAAAAATGGATATTTTAATTTTTTCTCAAAAATGTTCTTTTAGCCTCAATTCTTTCATTTTCACAGGGGCAACGGGATAAAATGGATCTTAAAATATGTTGTGCAAATTCTCCCGAGTACACAGATACCTCATATATGGTCATAAACCACTGTTTGGGTGCACGGCAGGGCTCAGAAGGGAAGGAGCGCAATTTGAATTTTGGAGCTAATTTTACATCCAAAAAGTGAAATGGCGCTCCTTCCCTTCTGAGCCCTGCTGTGTGCCCAAACAGTGGTTTATGACCACATATAAGGTATCGGTGTACTCAGGAGAAATTGCTCAACAAATTTTAGGATGAATTTTATGCTGTTGCCATGTGAAAACAAAAAAATTTAGGCTAAAAAAAAATTTTTGTGAAAAAAAAAGTACTATTTCATTTTCACAGATCAATTTGTAAAGCACCTGGGGGTTCAATATGCTCACTACCCATCTAGATATGTTCCCTGGGGGGTCTAGTTTCCAAAATGGGGTCACTTGTGGGGAGCTCCAATGTTTAGGCACACAGGGGCTCTCCAAAAGCGACATGGTGTCCGCTAACAATTTGAATAAAAATCAGCTCAAATTGTTAGCTGTCACCATGTTGCGTTTGGTGAGCCCCTGTGTGCCTAAACATTGGGGCTCCGCAACAAGTGACCCCATTTTGGAAACTAGACCCCCCAGGGAACATATCTAAATGCATAGTGAGTACTTTGAACCCCAAGTGCTTCACAAATTCATCCATAAATATGAAAAAGCACTTTTTTTTCCACAAAAATTTCTTTTTTCATTATTACGGACCAATTTGTGAAGCACCTGTGGATTCAAAGTGCTCACTATGCAGCTAGATATGTTCCCTGGGGGGTCTAGTTTCCAAAATGGGGTCAATTGTGGGGGAGCTCCAATGTAGAGACGCACAGGGGCTCTCCAAACACGACATGGTGTCCGCTAACAATTTGAATGCAAAATGAGCTCAAATTGTTAGCGGACACCATGTTGCGTTTGGTGAGCCCCTGTGTGCCTAAACATTGGAGCTCCCCCACAAGTGACCCCATTTTGGAAACTAGACCCCCCAGGGAACGTATCTAGATGCATAGTGAGTACTTTGAACCCCCCAGGTGCTTCACAAATTCATCCATAAAAATGAAAAAGCACTTTCTTTTCCACAAAAATTTTCTTTCTTCATTATTACGGACCAATTTGTGAAGCACCTGGGGGTTCAAAGTACTCACTATGCAGCTAGGTATGTTCCCTGGGGGGTCTAGTTTCCAAAATGGGGTCACTTGTGGGGGAGCTCCAATGTGGAGACGCACAGGGGCTCTCCAAACACGACATGGTGTCCGCTAACAATTTGAATGCAAAATGAGCTCAAATTGTTAGCGGACACCATGTCACGTTTGGTGAGCCCCTGTGTGCCTAAACATAGGGGCTCCCCCACAAGTGACCCCATTTTGGAAACCAGACCCCCCAGGGAACGTATCTAGATGCATAGTGAGCACTTTAAACCCCCAGGTGCTTCACAAATTGATCTGTAAAAATGAAAAAGTACTTGTTTTCCGCAAAAAAATTTTTTTTCCATTAATTTGTGAAGCACCTGGGGGGTCAATATGCTCACTATCCATCTAGATAAGTTCCCTGGGGGGTCTAGTTTCCAAAATGGGGTCACTTGTGGGGGAGCTCTAATGTTTAGGCACACAGACGCTCTCCATACGCGACATGGTGTCCGCTAACAATTGGAATTGTTAGCGGACACCATGTTGCGTATGGAGAGCGTCTGTGTGACTAAACATTAGAGCTCCCCCACAAGTGACCCCATTTTGTAAACTTAACCCCCCAAGGAACTTATCTAGATGCATAGTGTGCACTTTGAACCTCCAGGTGCTTCACAAATTGATCTGTAAAAATGAAAAAATAATTTTTTTGTGGAAAAAAAAAGTACTTTTTTATTTTTATGGATCAATTTGTGAAGCACTTGGGGGTTCAAAGTGCTCACTATGCATCTAGATACGTTCCTTGGGGGGTCTAGTTTCCAAAATGGGGTCACTTGTGGGGGAGCTCCAATGTGTAGGCACACAGGGGCTCTCCATACGCAACCTGGTGTTTGCCAACAATTGGAATTGTTAGCGGACACCAGGTCGTGTATGGAGAGCCCCTGTGTGCCTAAACATTGGAGCTCCCCCACAAGTGACCCCATTTTGGAAACTAGAAACCCCAGGGAACATATCTAGATGCACAGTGAGCACTTTGAACCACCATGTGCTTCACAAATTGAGACGTATAAATGAATAAAGAAACTTTTTGTGAAAAAACATACTAGTCTAGTAGTTGCAATTCGCAGCATAGGGGACCCATGGGGCTCTGCCATATTTTTGGTCCAGCCAGGTACAACTTGGCAGCTACGGACTGCCACCCACCCCCAGCTGCCTCGTCATACCTGGCTGGAACCAAAAATACAGCGAAGCCCATTTTTTAAAAATTTCTAGAACTAATTCTAGAAAAAAAAATTACGAGGGGCTCCGCCATATTTTTGGTCCAGCCAGGTACAACTAGGTAGCTGGGGGCTGGAATCCTCAGCATAGAGAGGCCCAAGCGTTCTGGGCCCCCCATGCTGCGAATTGCAGCCCGCAGCCGCCCCAGAAAATGGCGCATTCATTGAAGCGCCATTTTCTGGAGCTGTACCCACGCTCTTCCAGTTGCCCTGGTGCCGGTGGCTAACTGGGTAATAAAGGGGTTAATGCCAGCTTTTTATTGGCAGCTGGCACTAAGCCCGAGATTCATAATATAGGGCCAATGTTAGACCCGCCATTAGGAATCTCTAGTACGGTAAATAGTCAATAAATACACACAGAGAAAAATCTTTTTATTTGAAAAAAAAACACAGACACAATTCGGACTCCATCTTTATTATAAAAAGATCCGACGTAGTCCACAACGAAGGTCCCACGACGCTCGATCGCTCCGACGTAGTCCATAACGAAGGTCCCACGACGTTTGATTGTCTCCGACGTAGTCCACAACGAAGGTCCCACGACGCTCGATCACCTTTGCTTTCAGATCGCTACTCTGGAGCCCGATCCGCCAGCATGGTGATCGAGCTGCAGAAAGTGATCTGACACCCCGGGCGCAGTGACCCATTATGTGCATCACTGCGCCTGGGCTGCCAGATCACTTTCCGCAGCTCGATCCCCATGCATGGGGATCGAGCTGCAGAAAGCGATCTGGCAGCAAAGGCGCATTGACCCACTATGTGCATCACTGCGTCCGGGCTGTCAGATTGCTTTCTGCAGCTCGATGCCCATGCAGGGAGATCGGGCTGCAGAGCAGCGATCTAAGAGCCTGGGCGCAGTGACCCACTATGTGCATCACTGCGCCTGGGCTGCCAGATCGCTTTCCGCAGCTCGATCCCCATGCATGGGGATTGAGCTGCGGAAAGCGATCTGGCAGCCCAGGCGCAGTGATGCACATAGTGGGTCACTGCGCCCGGGGTGTCAGATCACTTTCTGCAGCTAGATCCTCAGAATCCAGCTGTAGAAAGTGATCTGACAGATCCAGTACAGTGATCCACAGTGATCACATAATGGTCACTGTGGATCACTGTGCTGGATCTGTAGAAAGTGATCTGACAGATCCAGTACAGTGATCCACAGTGATCACATAATGGTCACTGTGGATCACTGTGCTGGATCTGTAGAAAGTGATCTGACAGATCCAGTACAGTGATCCACAGTGATCACATAATGGTCACTGTGGATCACTGTGCTGGATCTGTCAGATCACTTCCTACAGCTGGATCCTCAGGATCTAGCTGTAGAAGTCATCTGACAGCTCCAGCACAGAGCTGTCAGATGCGGAAGCGGCCGGAGAGAAGAGGAGGAGGAGCGGGACGCAGCCGTGCAGCAGGATGGAGCGTGATCGCCGGAGGGGTGAGTGGGAGAGGCGATCGCCGCTCCGGTGATCGGGGGGGGGGGGGGGGGGCAGGCAGGGGAAGAGGGGGGGTGACAGTAGATGGGGGGGCACTTAGAGGAAGCGGGGGCAGTGAGGAGGAGGCGGGCGGCAGGAAGAGGAAGCCCGCGGCAGGGACAGGAAGCGGGGGGACAGGTATAGCCCCCTCCAGTGATGATGGAGTGATTTGATGAGATTGATCACTCCCATCATCGCCGCTCCTGTGCCCGCGCTCCTGTCTCTTATGGACCTCCGCTCCTGAGTCTCCTCCGGTCCCCGGATCTGTGCCGCTCTCCTCCAGTCCCCACATCTCTGTGCTGCACTCCTCCGATCCCCGGATCGGTGCAGCTCTCCTCGGGTCCCCGCAATCTCTGGCCGCTCTTCTCCGGTCCCCGCATCTGTGGCCGCTCTCCTCCGGTCCTCCGCACCTGTGGCCGGTTTCCCCCGGTCCCGGAGGAGAGTGGGGAGAGTGGGCACAGCAGGGCACATAAGGTGGGACCGGAGGAAACATGATCGGAGCGGCCATGATGGGAGAAAGGGGCATAGCCGCATAATGACTGTGATTGGCTGCTGGAAGTTCCAGCAGCCAATCACAGTGATCACAGACGAGGGGTGGCGAAGCCACCCCCCCTGTAGTCAGCCAAAGGTCCCCTGCTTGCTGTAGCCCCGGTGAGATATCGCCGACGCCGCTCACCGGGGCTACAAGACCGGGATCCCGCCATGACGTTGTGGGACGTCACAGGTCGGGAAGACACAGATTTCTATGACGTCCCACAACGTCATAGGTCGTGAAGGGGTTAATCACTCCTTCTCAGGCAACTCTCCAGCCTCTTCCTGTGCTCTGCCCATCAGGTTTCCATTTCATTTAGGAGCTTCTGATGAGGAGTGAGAGAGCTAGAGCTATTGCAAACACACATCTGCCCTACCTGATCTAGATATAATATCCACTTCATTTGTTTCCCTAGGCAGGTATCTCTGTGGTCCTGTGAGAAATTGTGTTTTATTTGACCTCTTGTTTTGCTGCAAACAGAGAACAGAGAGGATACCATCCCACCTTTCAATGTGAGTGATAGCTTCTTTGCACAGAAGATTATCAGTAGCAATGTGAATATGGGACATGAATATTCATCCTATGGGGAGTGAACAGCAGAGAACTAAGTGGATCATTCACTGTGAGTGACAGATGGGATGAATCTAGTTATTTGCAGTTTACAGAGAATAGGAGGGAAATATAATAAAATAAATCAGTAGAGTGAGCTTAGAGGGAGGAATTAGAAAACAAAGCAGTTACAAATGGACTTTAGAACTGACAGATTCCCTTTAAATAAAGAAAAGGGGAACAGACCAGGAGGCAGATACAAGAGAGGACCTGACCCACATAGTCCAGCTCCTGATACGCCCGTCAATCAACTGCTGCACACATTTCTACAACTTTGAAGTCTTTTTTTTTTGGCAATCCAGCATTTAATATCTCAATTAAAGGCATGATTGAATTCAGCATGCATGCGCCTGTATGGCACTGGCTTTACTTCCTATACAAAAATCTTGGTGTTTAGTTCCTTGGTCCCCTTTAAGAATTGACAACATGCTTTCAATTGTATTGAGCTCTAGGCAGTTACCTGGTGACGATGTGGCAGAGCAGGACCCAAGCTCTACTGTTCAGACACTGTATGGGGAAAGCTATATGGACTACATGCCAGTTCAAAAAAAAAAAGGCGAGCCACGTCTGTGCAAGAAACTAAATGCAAACCAAAGATTTATCTGGACTGTATGTTGGTATAAGTGCAAAGTGTAGCTGAGCATTCAGACTGGCCTTTTAATCAGACAAATCCAGAGATTGAAACAAAATAAGCATTTACTATTCACTTTCAATAGGTAACAATTTTTTTACTTACAAACGGGGCATTTGCTAATTTTGTTTTAAGCTCCGGTTTTGTCTGATTTAATGGCCACTGAGTGAATGCACACCTACACGTTTACATATGCCATGATATGGGCAGCACGGTGGCCCAGTGGTTAGCACTGTACAATGGGCAGCACGGTGGCTCAGTAAATAGCACTGTACAGTGGACAGCACGGTGGCTCAATAATTAGCACTGTTTTGCAGTGCTGGGGTCTTAGATTCAAATCCCACCAAGGACATCTTTAAGGAGTTTGTATGGTTTTCTTCCAAGCACTCTGGTTTCCTCCCACACTCCAAAGACCCATTGATGGGGAATCTAGATTGTGAACCCCAATGGGGACAGTATTACAGAATTAATTTATATAAAGGGCTGTGGAAATTAATGGCACTATATAAGAGAATATATTATATGGTTCAGCTCATTTTTTTGGCTACAGTTTACCAGATCTGTAGGTCTGTCCTGATGTCTTGTGTCGGGTAAACGCCCTTAATCGCGACAGGTAGGAGGTGTTCTTCAAGGCTCCCATCTGGCAAACTCTATACACTCATCTCTAAAATCCACATGAAAAAGCATTTTGTATAACCTTTCACTTCAATATGGAAACACATTGTCTTCAGGACTTTTTTTTACTTGAGGAAAACAAAAAGAAAAAAACCTTAACATTCCAATATAACTGCTCATTGCTGATCAACTTATTTGGTTGCTGGATAATTACACAATACTCATCAGGTCCAAAAGATTGGTATAATACTGTATGCCGTCACAGATCTTTTTGGCTGTGTGCACATGATTCAGAGGCACTGCGTGTTGGACGCAGTACCTCCGGTCCTGCAGGAACCTGTTGGTGCACATTGAGAGACTGCAGCCACCCTGTACTCATGATCTGCGTTCGGTGCAGGGTAGCACCTCCCTGCATGCACCCAATAGTCATCTCTTCCAACTCCGCAACACGAAATTAACATGCTGTGGAAGGCCGGCAACCTGCATCGCAGCTTAAAACACACTGCAGTTGGAAGAAGCCTAGTGGGCATGGAATTTCTTAAAATCCGATCCACTATGCCGGTACTGTACAATGTATCTAAAACGCTGCAATTCCTGATCGTGTGCACGCACCGCTAAACAGATTCTCCCTAACTGTGAATGTGGAAAAAAAAAAAAAAACTTGTTTGAAGTAGTTTTACGCACTCCTGTTTAAAGCCATAAAATAATAATGTCTGTGGGAACAATGAAAACATTTTTATCTTTAAAGGTAATCTGTCATGTAAAAAATACTTAAACTGCAGCTATTGGGTTAATGTGCAGGTTAATAGCTTTCTGAAGCTGCCAGGCACCAGCACTTCAACCCCCGTTGCCGGGAGATTAACATTATTCCTCCTGGTAGTCTCAGGCTTTCAGTCACTGCTCTGTGCATAGTAGGCAGTGCCTGCAAGCATTCCCTAATACTGACCTACAGCTCTGCATTATATCAGTACAGAGCCAGCTGTCAGTCAGTACTGAGGGCGTAGTTACAGACACAGCTCACTATATACTGGGCAGTGATTAAAGCCACACTCCTATGACTGAAAGCCAGAGGCCGCCGGGACGAATAAAGTTAATTTCCTTCGGGCTACAGGGCTCTCAGTGCGGTGGCCGCTCAGCTTTAGTACACAATTAATCTGCAGATAAAAATGCATGTCTCTAGGTTAATGGTGGTTATATTTTTTACATGACAGGTTTCCTTCAAAGAGCAGCCATTGTAATTTTGTTTCATGAACCAATAATGCATGTGAATAATAAATTGTGTCATATATCTTATCTGCTTCTCAACTGATCTTTTCATTCTCAATTCACAGGTAAAAATCTTTCTTCAATCAACCCAAGACTTACCCATTACTTAGATGACAGTTGGTGCTCAAAGTTCTACGGAGAACAGTCATTTTGTTTTCTTGCAGCAGAATTCCTGTCTGCCTCTAGCTCCTCCTCCCTTCATAAAATGTTCAAAGCACGAACTGCCATGTCATTATAAAAATCAGTCTTCAGACCAGGGCTGTAGTCTTTGTCCATTGTGTTGGATTCAGGGAAATTGAGGAGTCGGAGGTTTGGCTTACCGACTCCACAGCCCTATTGATTTATTACATGAAATTTAAACATGACAGTTACTCTATAAAGACTAAGAGTTTGTCTTGGACCATTTTATTCTAGATAGCCCTCCTAAAAACCAAGATAAGGGCTTCTAAAGGTGTTAAATGGAATATATACAGCAGGATTTAATCCCCAATCTATTTGTAACATATGGGCAGGCCATCACTGTTAATGCAAAATCAGCATTTGAATTGTTATGCAATATAAGCTATTGTAGACCTGAAGCCTCTGTTGCACCAGCTCTATTCCCTGCCTGATGCCACTGCCTTCTACTTGACTGACAGCCTCTATGCTTTGCCACTTCAGGCAAATAGAGCCATCAGTCAAGTAGGAGGCAGTGGTCTAGGAGGGGAATAGAGCTGGAGTGACAGAGGCTTCAGATCTACATAATTGAAATGCTATTTTCTGAATAAGTGTAACAGACTGGCCACGTAAAGATATTACTGGACTTGTATTTGAAAGAGCTGCAGGCACTTCAATAGTTTGAGGGTGAAATCTTGCCAAATAAATACACGTTTCTGCCTTTTGGTACCATTACATATATTCCCAACCAGCCTGTGCAATATACCGGACAGCTGTATACTGCAAGTAAAGGGTTTAGTGCTGATCTATGCCTGAATATATGAACCATAACAGAAAAATGCTGTCTATGTCACATATATTGCACAGGTGAGGGTGTGTAAGGTCTTGTATGGAGTGAGCAACTCTGCAATGTTTATATGCAGTGTTCAGCTATGTGAACATGCTAGGTAAATTTGGGCTCATCACCACCTCCAAAAAAGACAAAACATCCTTATGAAGAGGATAAAGTATAGAAATTCCCAGAGAACCCCTTCATTGAAATACAACATATCAATATCTTCAATTTCAACTCTGCCAATTTTTCCCACGTTTCTGTCTGTAGTCAATCATACACAATGTGTTCAGACACTAAAATAATTTCTAAGCCCTGAAGAGTTACATTTTTAAAGCAGGTTCCATTCATTTTCGTAGCCAATATTTTTTGTAAAGGATTTTTCTACATTTTATTTATAAAAGTAATAAAGAATGTTCCCATCCAAATGTACAGGCAAATAATACTAGCATCAGTAACTTCTTTTGCTTAGTCTCTGTTCTGTAAAGTCTCTTATTATGGCCGTCCACAAGGAACGATTTATAAGCCGATAATCGAAGAACTTCAGGACATCGGTCATCATGGGGTATATGTGTGAATTAGTTGAGGATCCACAGAGTGTCTTTGAGATGCATGACTTTTTCCATGTGGAAGACATATCAAGTCTCAGCGTTCCGATCGCAGCTTTTCCATGAAGCATGGAATTGGCCTTTGTACGTGGTTTGTGAACATTTGCATTGTGTGCTAATGCTGCCAGCTTAATGCGAGCCTCTAATGCATCCACTTTAAAATGAATCTTTTTGGGACAGTATTTAGACAAAAAATGGTGATATACCTCTATTTCTCCCGTATGCAAAAACCGAGAGAGATGATGGAGGTCTTTTAAGACTTTGGGATTCATCACCACATCATATAACGCAAGATACGGCTGGGAGTTTGCTTTAATCCAGGGTCGCTGTTGGCGTTCAAGATCTGTTAACTGTCTATGAGCACACGCATGGAACATATTACCATGATCCCATTCATGTTGGTTAGTCACATGCATAAGCAAGGATTGCCACAGTTCGCGAAGCACCTCAGCATTTCCATTGCTGATACTGGAGCACCACCACAGGTGCTTTTTTATGTTAGGAATCCATTTTGCAATGACAGAACAATTTTCCTTCCTACTTGCTGCTAGAAGGCGTTTTTCAATGTCTTTTGTGTATTGCCAAGCATCATACTCGTGCAGGATCCTATAGTTCTGCTCACAAATTTTTCTTATTTTTGGATGATCGTCTGTAGCAATAATTGCTATCTCATACTGGTCCCGTAAAATTCGGTTTAAGCACCTTACAAAAGCTTTTTTTTTTATAGCTAAACAGGAGTTTGCTTTGGATGCCTGAATAGATTCAAAGTCAACAATTCTCTTGGTTGCAACATCAAGGAACGTGTAGATGCCATGCTTTAAACCATTCTCATAAGTAGTGCATTGACCACTACCTGTAAGACATAATCGAGTTCCTGAAGAAGCGTCATTGAGTCTAAGACGTTCCTGCTGCCAGTGGATGTCCACTGTTGGAATGAGATAGTTTTGTTGATACAAGTCATATAAGCTGTGAGATATAAACTGCAGGCCCAGTAACTGGAACATCTCTCGTACTTTGTGAAAATGTGATCCGCTAAATAAGATGGCAGCCGAACTCAAAACATTTCCAAGAGCAACTTCACCTCTGGTAGGCTGACTGTGCCACAGATGAAAGGTGTGTCCTTTATAACACTGAGCAGCCACAGACAAATAAGAGCCCAAAACATGTTTCTGTGTACGGATAATGTGTGCATTACAGTCTCCAATCTTACATCTAATCCTTTCAAACAGAACATCAAGACATGACTCAAATACAATAAATTTTCTTTCATTTACACGGTTCTTATCCGCAATTTTTTGACGCATACATCTAGCTCTCTCTGAAAACACTGATAAACGAGGCTCCTGCTCTTGGGCTGCCACTGAGCCGTTAGAGGCATTCACCACCACTGGTTCTTTTTGCTGATTGGACTGTTCAATTTTTAATTCATAAACTGTAGGAAAACCTTCATTATTTACATGAGAGCTGGCATTCATAGGTCGTTGAGGAGTTTTGGCAGTAAATCGAGGCGCGTGGTATATATGGTCATGCTCAATCTTCCAACGCTGCCCTCCAATATTGAACTCAAATTCTGGCCATTGTGCACCTTTGTCCTCTGTGTTTGTAAAAGGATCGGTCTGTGTGATGGCATCCACCATGAACGGAGATTTTGGTGCAACAGTATCATCTGGTGAAGACGGGGAGTTAAGCGGTGCGAGGAAAATTGAGGGTACTGCATCTTGTCTCAGAGTTCGTCTCTTACTGTGCACTGAAGCATAGGATTCTACCGGAAAATGGATCGAACAAATTCGAAAAGAACTATTATTCTTTTTATAAAAGATGCTCTCAGACAAAGCGTCAATATTTCCAAAGTACTGACGGTTATTTTTCTCAATGCTTTTGAGCCACAGCTTTATTCTAGAGAGGCTAGATGGAAATGCATGCATAATGATCCCATCATCATTGAAATGCTTCTTTGTAGTTTTCTGAATACAGCCGCTGACGATACAAGAAGGCATGGTTGAATCTGATGGAGGGAAGAGAAAAAAGAAAAAAAAAAAAAAAAAAAAAAAAAAAGGTTAAAAATGATCAAGAGAGATTATGCAAATATAGGATCAAGCTTATACATTTAAACAACGTCTGAAAAAATCATTGGCCTCTATGTATTCTTAAGGCCCCGTCACACGGGGCGACATCGGCGACGTAGGGGGCGTGGCCTATCAGCGGCGACATCGCCCCTACGTCGCCTCATGAAAAGGGGCGATGCCGGCGCCACCGGGAGGTCGCCTGGTTTCAGAGCAGTGCTCTGAAACCAGGCGACCGATCTGGGGCGATGTGCACACATCGCCCCATGTAACCGGCCGACGACGACCTGTCAGGCGATGGGAGCCATAGGTGGCTTCTTCTGTTATCGCCTCTGCTCCTATCGGTCTCCTGTGATTTATGACTTCATGAAGCTTGCAGGAGGTCCCAACTCAATACATCTCTATTGGTGCTTTATTCTGGCTCTCACATGTATTGAGACTTTGTGACACAACTTCTGACTTCCAGCCAGTCAGAAGATGGCACTGCGGGACCGGAGCAGCGTCAGTAAAAGGTAACGATGCTGGAAAATTATATGACGGGGCAGGGGACTTGAATTTAAAGCACTACTTCAGCTCTCCAAAAAACATGCAAACAAAAAAACCTGCTGCAGTGGAGCTTTAAAGTGAACCTGTCACCTACATAAAGCCTCCCAGGCTATCACTACCTGTCCCTGCACCTTCCTATTATTAATCTAAGTATCCCTTTCTGTCCTAAATGTGACCTGTGACTGTTAGAAAACGTTTTTATTAATCATTAGTATGATAATGAACAGGGGAGCTACTGTTGCTAGCACCCCTGGGCGTCCTCTCTCTGTCCCCTTCGTCGCCTCCTTTCTTGTTTATCACGCCCCAATGGGTGTGATATTGACATCCCAATGCGCGCTCCCCGCCCTGGCACGTAGCCGTCTGCAGAGTGCTGGGTATGACACCGAACGCGTCATTTGTTACTCCGCAGGCCGACTTCATGCTGGGCAGTAGGCATGCTCTGTGGAGCACAGTATGTCAAGCTCATCACAGATGAGCTGATGTAACGTGCTCGATACAGCATGCGTACTGCGCAGCCTGAAGTCGGCCTGCGGAGTACCGGAATACCCGACACTCTGCAGATGGCTGCGAGCCAGGTGCGCACTGGGATGTCAATATCATGCCCATCGGGGTGTGATAAACAAGAAAGGAGGCGACGAAGGGGACAGAGAGTGGACGCCCAGCGGTGCTAGCACCCTTGTTCATTATCATACTAATGAGTGAGCAATAAAAACATTTTCTAACAGTCACAGGACACATTTAGGACAGAAAAGGATAGTTAGAGTAGTAATAAGAAGGTGCAAGGACAGGTATTGATAGCCTGGGAGGCTTTATGTAGGTAACAGGTTCACTTTAAGCTAGCCATACAACAGACATGTTTATGCACAATTACATCAGTTTAGACCATTTTCAACCCTTGTCTTTAAATGACATAACGCCCCGTTACACGTAGCGATAACCTGTGACATTGCGGCGACCTCGACAGCGATATCGCTGCTAGTGACACGTAGCAGCGAACGGCCCCCCGCTATGAGATCGTTGATCGTTACGGAATGGCCTGCACCATTTTTTCATCGTCAGTCTCCCGCTGGGCATGCTGCATCGGTGTGTGTGTGACAGGGAAAACAACCTACGATCTCCAAGCTACGCCCGTGACAGTGACAGATCCCAACGACTGTCGGGGGGTCGCCACATCGGTGAGTAGATCTGCCTGTTTGGCATCTCACCAGCGACCACTTAGCAACATTCCAACGATTCCTGCCAGGTCACATCATTGTCGGGATCGCTGGAATGTCGCTAGGTGTAATGGGGCCTTAAGTATCCCAGATGCCAATGAATGGTAGATATCTGTTGCAAATTTGATTTAAAAAAAAAAAAAAAAAAAAAATTATTATTACTCAGGCCCCTAGTACTGTAGTTGGAAAGGGAGTACATGCCAAGCAACATATCTAAATACCCTAAATGAAAGCAGATACCAGACCACAGAGATCGGTTGTGTGGTCTGAATTTAGTTTTAAATTATTGCATTGTCGTTCAAAATTTAAAGAGTTGCATTACAACACAAGCCCCCCCCACTGAAGAATAGTTAAAGGGACTGACAGCATGAAAGAGGAGCTGTCACCCCCGTGCTGCATGGCAATCTAAGTGCAGCACTGAATGCAGCATGTCTGCTGCATTCAGTGAAACTGTCCCCATGTGTCTGTGTACCACGAGATATAGTCTTTGTAAAACTTAGAAGCCATGGAGGTAGTCACTGTGGCTGAAGGGATCTTGATTGACTGTGGCCATTCCCCCCCTCTGCCTCACTGTGTGCTGTCTCCTGCTTTGTTGTTTATGCTTTGTCAGGGTAGGAATCTGAAGCTGATGTCAGGACAAATGATTTGCATGATGTGAGTGACAGAGAGGAGGAGGGCAGAGCCAGCACAGCAGAAGCAGCACAGAGAAGCAGTGGGGGATGGAATGGCCACCTTCAATCAAGCTTCCTCCAGCCACAGGGACTGCCTCCATGGCTTCTAACTGTAAGCTTTACAAAGGCTACATCTCGGGGTACACAGCACACAGACACATGAGGGACCCCTTCCCTGAATTCAGCAGACTGCCATACAGCAGCGGGGGGTGTGACAGGTTCTCTTTAAGCAGTGTGTATGCTGCATTCAGGGAAGCTGTGTACTATGGCTCTACCCACCCTGTACCCTCAAAAAAACACTTTGAAAACTTTACAGTTAAGAGGTCCTGTGGGTCGGCTCTGATTAAGAGGTCATCGCCACTGGCACAGTCCTCCCTGCCCCCCCTTGTGTTCCGCCCCCTCTATGTGTCTGCCGCCACCTCCTCTTCTTTTGAATCTGCCCTCCTCTTCTGCTACTTGTGACGTCACGCAGACGCACAGCGCTTGGGGTGAGCGGGGCCCAGTGGCTGTATGCAGCTGGGCCCCGCTCAACCTCTGCTGTGAAGTCTCGCGCATGCGTCTTACAGCCGCTGGGCCCTGCTCACCCAAGCGCTGTGCGCCTGTGTGACGTCACAAGGAACAGAAGAGGAGGGCAGACTCAGATGAAGAGGAGGTGGCGGCATACACAGAGGGGGCAGAACACACAAGGACGACGCAGGGAGGACAGTGCCAGCAGCAAGGACCTCTTAATCAGACCCAAGCCACGGGACCTCTTAGCTGTAAAGATTGCAAAGTGTATTTTTGGGGGTACAGCAGGGCTAGAGCCTTAGTACACAGCTTCCCTGAAGGCATCATACTCGCTGCATTTAGCGGTGCATATTATGTGAGCCTTATCCCCCCACCCGCATCCTGCACTCACCCCTCCAGTCTGGCTATGGCCCCCCTGTCCTGCAGTCACCCTTCCAGTCTGAATATGCCCGTCACTTCATATATTCCAATACGAGCGCGCACTCAGTAAAAAAACAAACAAACAGCTGTAACTAACCTTCCGCCACTCCGTGCTCACTGCTTTCATCCCCTCTCTGTGCTGCCGGGCATCTTCCGATCATATTACCGCACATACAGAGATGATGTTATTGCTGTGTGCCCCGGTCACATGACCGGATGATGCCGAGCACAGAGAGAGGATGAAAGCGGCGGCTGTGAGCATGGAGCGGCGGAAGGTAAGTTAATAGCCGTTTTTTATTTTACTGGGTGCACACCAATATTGGGACATGTGGAGTGACAGAGGCATATCCAGACAGGAGGGGTGACTGCAAGGCGGGGGGCCATAGCCGAAGGGGGGGGGCTATGTGCCATCACTGAGAGCCATAGCCAGGATTGGGGGGCTATGTGCCATCACTGAGAGCCATAGCCAGTATAAGGGTGGACGGGGGGGGGGGGCGCTATGTGCCATCACTGAGAGCCATAGCCAGGATGGGGGGGGGGCTAGGTGCCATCACTTAGAGCCAAAGCCAGGGTGGGGGAAGGGGGGCTATGTACACCATCACTGGGGGCCATATGCAGAATGGGGGCTATGTATACCATCACTGGGGGCCATATGCAGGATGGGGGGCAAGGTATAACATCACTGGGGGCCATATCTAGGATGGGGGGCTATGTACCGTTACAGGGAGCCAGATCCTGCATGAGCGGAGCCCCATTTACCAGGATGAGAGGACATAAGTACCAGGATGGGTCATATTATACACAAGGATAAGGGACATATATACTGATTGTAAGACGGACCCTGGCATTATAGGACAGACACCATTTAACATGAAATTTTTTTTTCTCTTTTCATTCACCAAATTTGGGGGTGCATCTTATAATCAAGTGCATCTTTTAAAATGGTGCTGGAGATTACGCAGATCAAGATTTCAGCACCTCTTCATTAATCCGAAATCTTTATCTGCGCATGCGCTGCACCCCATCGCTATTTCATTGCAAACAGTTTATAGACTCACCCTGCATCTCTAACAAAATGGTGCATGCGCAGATCATTTTGGCATAAAGGAGAGGTCATTAACCTCCCTGGCGGTATGATTAGGTCAGGAATTTTGTGCTAAAAGCGGGCTTACCCGCGGTCGCGGCAGATGCGGTGAAAAAAACGCATCTGCCGCACTTGCCGCATAGCCGCCGCACTTGCGGCGCGGTTGCGGTAATCGCCATAGTAAGTATAGGGGGACTTGCGGCAGATGCGGCAAGTGCGGTTTTGCACTTGCGGCAGATGCGGCAGGTGCGTCAAGTGCGGTTTTTTCGCACGCCGCACCTGCCGCAAGTGCAAAACCGCACTTGCCGCAAGTCCCCCTCTACTTACTATGGCGATTACCGCAACCGCGCCGCAAGTGCGGCGGCATGCGGCAGATGCGGTTTTTTCACCGCATCTGCCGCGACCGAGGGTAAGCCCGAGCTTGACTCGGGGTTACCGCTTCTGGCATTGAATGTTAACCCCGAGTCAGGCTCGGGAATACCGCTAGGAAGGTTAAGCTGAAATCTCGATCTGCACATGCAGCCCCTCCGGCGCCATTTTATTGAAGACCTGAAGAATCACCCTGCACATGTACCACATACTGCAATGATGGCAGCGGTGCAGAATTTCAGAGTAGTAGAATAATAAGTAGAATAAACAGAGGAGCAGATGGAGGGGCGGAAAAATAGAAGACCTTACCCCCAAGTCCCAGCCCAATGCACAGAAGACATCAGATAAAAACTTTAGAGGAAGATTATTCAACTACAGATCAGATTACTTCACTGCAGAAATCCGTTTAAGGCTGCTTTCACACTGCAGTTTTTTCACTGATCAGTGTCCATCAGATTTGTGTCCAAAACCAGGAGTGTCTCCAAAACTCAGAACAGGTGTCAATCTTTCAATTATAGTTTTTCTCTGCAAGTTCCTCTCCTGGTTCCTCTCCGGGTTTTGGCACACAAATCTGATGGACACTGATCAGTGAAAAAACTGCAGTGTGAAAGCAGCCTAATGGGGTTACACACACCAAATCATTGTACATCTCTGAACCAATCTGTTGCATGAATCGGACAATGCTCAGTTGTACCAGCACAATGAACTATGTGCATGATTCACAACCAAGTTGGTCAGATTGATACAATGATGGTGGTAAACCACCATACACATCACAGCGCTTAGGCTAGGCACTATGACACTGGCTTCAATACCACTCTACGCTACACACGCTCTGTCATGCCCCGCCATCACCTCCCTACTATCCAAAATAACTCAATGCCTGTCCGCCATCTCATCCTTCTTTTCTCGCTTCCTAAAGTTGAACATGCACAAAACAGAGTTTGTCGTCTTAGCCCCAAGTCACTCTACCCCCCCACCTGACCTATCCATCACTGTCAATGACTGATCACTCTCGCCCGTCCCCCATGCCAAGTGCCTCAGGTTATCCTCGACTCCTCCCTCTCATTCAAGACCCACATCCAAGCCCTCGCCACCGCCTGCTGACTCCAGCTCAAAAACATTTCCCGAATCCGCTCCTTCCTTGACCTTGACACTGCCAAGACACTTGTCCACGCTCTCATCATCTCCCACCTCGACCACTGCAACCTCCTGCTCACCAGTCATCCTGCTACCTCCCTAGCACCTCTTCAAACTATCCTCAATTGCGCTGCCTGTCTTATCCATCTATCTCCCCGCTACTCCCCTGTCTCGCCCCTCTGCTAAGCCCTTCACTGGCTCCCCACTTCCCAGAGATCCTGGTTCAAAACCCTGACCGTGGCATACAAAGCTATCCACAACCTGTCCCCTCCATACATCTCTGACATGGTCACCTGCTAACTACCAGCGCGCAACCTACGCTCCTCCCAAGAGCTCCTTTTCTTCTTCCCGGCCCCCCCCCCCGCATCTTCTCCTCCCACAACCGCATAAAAGATTTCGCCTGTGTAGCAACCACACTCTGGAACTCTCTACCCCAACACATCAGACACTTCCCTACTCTGGGAACCTTCAAGAGAAACCTGAAGACCCACCTCTTCGTCAAGCCTACAACCTACACCGAGACCTGCCCACCCGCGGCCCTCCCCCACTTTCTGGTCTCCCCACTCCTCCCTTATAGAGTGTGAGCCCACGTGGACAGGGTCCTTTGCCCTACTGTACCTGTATGATCTGATTGTTGTCATTTTATGTTCTTGTCCTGCTTGCCCTTGCACATGTAAAGTGCCATGGAAACTAAAGCTGCTATATAAATAAATATTAATTATTATGGTCATAGCTTTACTTTATAGTGCCAAATCCTGTTGACAGGTCCTCTTTATAGGGGATGCATCACCGATATTTGTTTTTTTGCTAATTAAAATAGGATACTAATGAGATGGGTGAACCCACAGATGTTTGGGTTTGCCCAGACTTTTTTTTTAACCCCTTCACCACCTGGCGATTTTTCGTTTTCTGCTCCCCTGCTTCCAAGAGCCATAACTTTTTAATTTTTCTGTCAATAGAGACATATGAGGGCTTGTTTTTTGCAGGACTTGTACTTTCAGATGAAATAATTTATTTTACCATACAGTATACAGGAAAATGGGGAAAAATTCCAAGTGTGTTAAAATAGCAAAAAAAAGTGCAATTAGGGCGCCTTCACACTGGCGTTTGGAAAGCAGCCGAACGCTTATGCACATGCAGTCCTATGTTTATCATGGGAACGCATGTGGCTGCGTTCGGTTGCGTTTGCGCTCGGATGCGCACAATTTTTGCGCCCTCTGAGCGCAGCATGTTGCATTTTTTGTGCGGTCTCGGGCACCTGTTTTATCTGCAAGCGCACAAACAATGCATGGATCTCAATGGATCCGCAGTGTCCTCCGCATGACAAAGCAGGAGAACGCTGCGGATCTCATTGAAATCTCTCCCGGTGGCCGCCGGTGATCACCGGCGGCCACCAGGATATCAGCTACAGCCACCGCTGCTGTCCCGCCGGTGTCGGCGCAGGAGATTTGAAGACACAGCTGATCTGACAGCTGTTTAAATCTCCCGCGCCGTCACCAAATAGGTGAGGTCGGCGCCTGAAATTTGAAGCAGTGATCAGCTGTTTCTTATCTCCTGCACTGATATCACCCTATTCGGTGTTGGCGCGGAAGATTTAAACAGCTGTCAGATCAGCTGTGTCTTCAAATCTCCCGCAGCTGACACCGGCAGGAGATCAGCTGTGCCGGGAGGAGGAGATGTCTGCCGCTGATCTCCTCCTACCGACCGCCCCCGAGACAGCTGATTGGCTGGCCGGGGTGCATATTAATGTGAACGCATGCGGAGATTCTCCGCTGCGTTCACATTAATATGACTGCGTTTGTGTCTGCATGTGTATGGCATGCAGACGCAAACGCCAGTGTGAAACCACCCTAACATGTTTGTTGTTTGGGTTTTTTATTTGCCATGTTCACTATATGGTAAAACTGACATGACGGTGTGATGCCTCAGGTTGGTAGGAGTGCATAGATAACAATAAAAGTATAGATGTTTTGGTATCTGGTGAAAAAATAAAATTCAGAAGTTTAAAGAAAAAAAAAAAAAAAGAATTGCACTTTTTGCGCCATGTTTCGCGACCCATAGCATTTTCATTTTTTGGGATCTGGGGCTGTGTGATTGCTTATTTTTTGTGATTTAAGATGACGTTTCTAATGATACCATTTTTGGATGGATGCGCTGTTTTGATCACCCAGTTATTGCATTTTATTGCACCGACTAAAATAACGTAATTTTGGCGTTAGGGCCTTTTTTCCATTACGCAGTTTACAGCTCTGATTAATTTTATATTTTTTCTGACTAGAAGGCGTGCACTCAGACTTTTTTCATGGGCTGAGGTGCTGATTGAGGGGTCTGGTAAACCCACGTAGGGATTTGAGAAAAAGAGACAGAGACAATCGAACACTCATTTATAAGTTTGCAAAAAATGGGGTCTTTTTTATTCAGGAGCAGCGAGAAACCAACGTTTCGGTCCTTCCCGGACCTTGATCACGGTAGTTGCCTTTTTTTCATATATGCTCCTATCCTGTTAGGGTCGATGTCCCACTGGATATTCCAGCTTTGAGGGTAGTAGAACAGAGGTACTTCTTTGACCCTGTTCTGGGGTGCCTTATTTCTTAATGTTTGTGGCCCAGACGCGGGTATTTCATGTTGGCTGCCTACTACCTCTGTTCTACTACCCTCAAAGCTGGAATATCCAGTGGGACATCAACCCTAACAGGATAGGAGCATATATGAAAAAAGAGGCAACTACCGTGATCAAGGTCCGGGAAGGACCGAAACGTTGGTTTCTCGCTGCTCCTGAATAAAAAAGACCCAATTTTTTGCAAACTTACAATTTTATATCTTGACAGATCAGGCATTTTGTTTAATAAATTGGAAAAAATTTTTGCCGTTTCTAGCTTTTTAATCAAGTTTAAAAATCCTGTGTGGATCAGTGTTTACAGTGACATGTGAAAAAACACCAAAAAACAACCCTCACCTAGAAAATAGTAAAGAAAGGTTCCACTTGTCTGAGGTTAATGACAAGGTATAGGCGGAGGCAAACCCACCCTCTTGCTCGGTAGATTAGGAGTTGTTGCTCAGAGTGAAGGTGGACACAATTTGTCTCCACGAACCCCCCGATGCAATCTCCAGGATTGTGTAGACAGGTCTTGCCTAACACGGTCAGTAGGTCTGCACAACATTCCTTGTCTAAAGGTCCTAGATGGTGGTATGATACATTTATATAGTTAGTGATCCATCAGTGTGGTACAATCCAGCCCTACGCGTTTCGTCTCCTGTTGTTCAACCAGGGACTCGTCAGGGGCACTGTGGTTTGGATCTTTCTTCTCAAGATCCAAACCACAGTGCCCCTGACGAGTCCCTGGTTGAACAACAGGAGACGAAACGCGTAGGGCTGGATTGTACCACACTGATGGATCACTAACTATATAAATGTATCGTACCACCATCTAGGACCTTTTGACAAGGAATGTTGTGCAGACCTACTGACCGTGTTAGGCAAGACCTGTCTACACAATCCTGGAGATTGCATCGGGGGGTTCGTGGAGACAAATTGTGTCCACCTTCACTCTGAGCAACAACTCCTAATCTACCGAGCAAGAGGGTGGGTTTGCCTCCGCCTATACCTTGTCATTAACCTCAGACAAGTGGAACCTTTCTTTACTATTTTCTAGGTGAGGGTTGTTTTTTGGTGTTTTTTCACATGTCACTGTAAACACTGATCCACACAGGATTTTTAAACTTGATTAAAAAGCTAGAAACGGCGAAAGATTGTTTCCAATTTATTAAACAAGATTTATATACAGGAAAACAAATAACGAGAATTCGGTAAATAATACAGATCAGGCATTTCTAAACACGGCGATACCAAATGTGTATTTTTTTTAATCCTTTTATTTTGAATTGGGGAAAAGCAGGGGTGATAACTTTTTATTTTTCATATTTGTAAAACTTGATTCATTAATTCTTTATTGTACACTGCCCCATAGGGCACCACAGTGTCCAATCGCTTGTGACATGTCCCGATGAGCTGCAACACATCAGGACCTGTCACAAATGATCACTGAGTAGTTGGCAGTGCTTGCCAGCCACTCACAGGAAGTGATCAGTGATCGCATCCGGGGCCACTGCAGGACCCCGGGTTATCACGTGATGCATGGAGATCGTTGGATCTCTGATTCAGGAGGGGGGTGGGGGTATCACCGCGGTCCCTGCAGTGGCACCTCTGGATCACGCTGTCAGTGAATGACAGTGCAATCTAAAGGGTTAACAGCACCGAACGGATCGCGGATTTAATCAGTGCTGTTAGCCCCAAATCTCAGCTGATCTCATCAGCTGAGATGTCGGGGAAATGATGTAAGCTCTGCGCTGGAGTTCACATCAAAGTGCGAGAACCGACCCATGACGTACCCTTACGTCATGGGTCGTATGGGGTCAAAGTGTGTGTTCGGGACTGGGCTTGACACAAACTTGAGCCTGAAACCCGGACTTAACAGTTATAAAATGGTGGCTAGGAGGCCTGTAAAAATAGGCAAAATGGTGATTAAACTGCAACATCAAACTTTACAAGGACTGCACACTTGTGCTCCTAGGCCGCTTATTATTCCTGATTGTTCACTGAACTGTCACCAATAGCCAAGCACAGATGCCCACTCTTTGTGACATTGTCTGTGATTGGCTATTGCACCCCCACCCATTGTCCCAGGGTTTGATTGGCTGCCATTGACAACAAACCTGCCATCATAGGGGTGTAAAAATAAATTAAAAAAAGTTACACAGTGCGTCGCTGTATTTTTGGATCTCTGCACAGATAAAGCAGACAGCAACAGGCTGCTACCCCCAGCTACCTGGCTTTACCTTGGCTGGCAATCAAAAATAAAAGGGAGCCCATTATTTATTTTTATTATTTATTTAAATAAAAAATAAAAAGTGTGAGCTGCTCCCCACTTTTGATTGCCAGTCAAATAAAACTAGGCAGTTGTGGGCTGGTATTCTCAGCATGGTGAGATCCAGTTATTTTGCCCCTAGGCTAAAGAATAGCAGCCACCCCAGAAATTGGCACATTCATTAGAAGCATCAATTCCTGGCGCCTTGCCAAGCTCTTCCCAATGCCCTGGTGCAGTGGAGTGATAGAAGGGATTAATGATAGCTGAGTATCTTTGACAGCTGTCATTAAGCCCTCTATGAGATCTGCCCATTAAGTATAATGCTGCAGTTTAATCACTGTTTTGCATATTTTTATAGCTCTCCCAGTCGAACCCAAACAGTAACACAAACTTCTCAGGTAAGTCCATGTTCGGGGTCCATGCACGAACACTAGGCATTCGGTATGGACCCCAACCTTTACAGTTTAGGTTTGCCCATCACTAATACTGGTCTATCTTTGCTTTTATCTATTTTTATTTTACATTTTAGATTAAGTTATTTCTAAATTTGTTGAAATTAGTTCAACAGTGCACATCTCTGCTGCAACTAATCAATGAGTTTGGCAGCTCACGCCATGTACATTGACAAAACCAGTGAGAATTCATTGGCTGTAGTGGTGATGTGAGCTGCTGATATGACAGAGTAGAGAGCTGGCAGTGGGCCAGATTTGTGTGCGGTCCGTGTGCCTGTGATTAACAAACAGCCAGCCTGTCATTGCATATTCCCCTGCCACCAGCGCAGCTGTTCCTCTCACTTCCGGTCCGCTGTTGGGCTCAGTGAATATTAGATGAGAGTAATGAGTGGCCCCAGAAGTGAGAGGGGCAGGCAGCGCTGGAGGGAGGAGTGTATAAAATTCTTTACTTTTGCACTTTAAACTTTTGGCCGTGGTCCGTGCACATGCATGTCACATGGATGACATCTGTGCGCATGGACATTTGTGGCCAAAAGCGGTTTGCGGTGTCAGGAAAAAATGGACTTATCGCTGTGTGGAGCACACTGGACACGCATCTGCTCCACACGACGACACGGTCCATGCCGAATAACAGACGTCTGAAGGTGGCCATAGAGGATCATATGTCCCTGTATGTCCGTGCCTCTGGCATGTGTGGCACGGACTGCGTACATGCTGGACGCACAGATGTGTGAAATAGGCCTCAGGCAGATCACAAGCATCCAGGGGGAGGAGGGCCGCTGCATCACATCATCCAGATGGAAGACATTCCTCAGAGGCAGGAGGGTGAAGACGCTGCTGATTGGCTGCAGGGATCACATGATCACCGGGAGAGACAGCCCCAACACAGCTGGAACAGCCCTGGAGAAGTGCTTTATTATTTTAAAAGGAGATAGTCAAGCAATGGGCGACCCTGTAAGAAAGCCGTTATGTGGGGGGTGGTCACCAATGCCAGTCCTGTTCTGCATTATTAACATCTTCATGGCTGTAGTCTTCTCTTGTACAGTTCAGCCCTTTAGTATTAGCAGGCAGTGCTGTGTGAATACCGTGTGAGCGGCGGTCACTCCACAGTGCCGGACTCCTCACCTACCACAGTGCACGACATACAGGGACTTACTGTACGGCAGCCGGCGGCGGGAGCGGGGGCAAATAGCGGCCAGAGCCGGAGAACGGCGCGAACCCTCCCCAATCACGCGGGGTGTCGGGACCTCATCCGCGGCTTCCGGTGCTCCCTGCTGGCGCTCAGGAAGTACACAGGAAGGTGGGGGCGTGGCCTCAGGGTCACGTGTGATTGGTAATGTATCGCCACATAGTATGTGTGTGTGTGTTACACGCTGTGCCTTGTACCGGGCAGGCGCCGCACACTCCGGGGTTATGGATCTCTTGTGGGGTGACAACATAAGGGTGATGTCCTCGCTTCATCTAAGCTACAGAGGAGCCAGTGACCGGATTATTCAGGGCTCACAACTGCCTGCTCCCTCATAATGGACGCCACTGTTTCTTCATTCTTTTTAGTATGGCCACATGACTAGAGCCTCTTTTCAGAATGGGACACGGTCAGGGGCGTCACTACAGCATATATATGTACCCAGGCCCTGGAGCTAGGGAACCCCAAAAGTCACTTTGGCTATAGAATATAACTATTAATACTACTAAAGATTTGCAATTATTGGGGGCCCCCATTGGAGCTTTCGCACTGGGGCCCATGGTTCTGAAGTTATGCCACTGGACAAGGTATAAGCATAAGCCAACGTTGCCCCCAAGCAAAGGAATAGGTTGCTGCTTTCACATTGCGTTTTTGTTAAATCCGATGCTGTCAGATAAAAATCAGACAGCATCGAATGCCATCGGTCTGATTTACTAACGGATCTTGTTGATCGGGATCTGATAGAAAATCGTACCGATGGCATCCGATTTTTTAATAAATCTGATTTAAATGGGGGAGGGCTGTGGGAGGTCTTAGAGTTTGAGCATGCGCAATACAAAAATCGGATCCGATTTTCCATCCGATCTGATCTCCATAGACTCATTTTATTTAAATCTGAACCAATCAGATCCGATTTGATCCAATTTTTCACTCGGAAGCCAAAATCGCAGCAGTCTACGATTTTGGCTACTGAAAAAAAAAAAAAAAAAAAAATCAGAAATCGGATCGGAGGCAAATCGGATGCCATTAAGAGCACATCCGATCCGATCCCCATTGTAGAATATGGGGGCTAATTCGGATCCGATGCTGTCCGATTCTTATCGGACAGCATCGGATTTAACAAAAACTCAATGTGAAACCAGCCTAAATCAACAATACCATAATGCACCCTCCCCTACTATAACACTGGTCAACAGCATTTTTGGTGCCAAAGATATTTCATTGAATTTAGGGTAACTTTGGGTGCTGATTCTGAATATGTCATCAGTTTTGCCAGATTGGCTCAAGTTTTTGAGATTTTTCGTAAAATGTGTAACAAAAAGACGTTTTTTGCTACTTTTTTAACGAATTCTGTTATGTTTCTTCTATGTTTTGTCAGTGTATATTCACCACAAATGTAACAGAATGAGTCTGGATCGTTAGACAACTTCTTCTTGATGAGTTCATGCTTTTCACTGGACAACAGACAACAAACATAAAGTTAGTGCAAAAATCAAGCTATGAACAAACTTTTAGAACACTAATTAACACAAAACTATATTGAGAACTGCTCAGTTCAAGTACTAATCCAAAGAAATTAATGAGGTGATGCGTCGCATTTACAACAAGTGCTATAAATAAGATACCAAAAATCTCAAAAACTTGAGCCAATCTGGCAAAACTGATAGCATATTCAGAATCAGCACCCCAAAATACCCAATTCATTAAAATATTTTGGGCACCAGAAAAAAAAATTTTTTTGTTGACCTGTGTAATCAGTCCAGTAAGGCTGGGTTCACATTGCGGCGTTCTTGGATTCAGCAGAAAAAAAACACTTCTCCCAGATACATCCGGCGAGATAGCTGCCGGATGGCAGATAACTGCCATCCAGCTCCGCCCCACCCGATAGTATCTTATGGAGCAAAAGTCCGGTCCCGGGCTGTCACTTCTGACAGCCCCGGACCGGATCTCGCCGCAATGTGAACCCAGCCTAACAAGCTCTGACGACCCCTTCCACTATAGAATTGTGTCCTCACTCCCAAAAATTACCAGCAATAGCAAAGACACCCAGCATTTGACAAAAAGCCTAAAGGCCCCGTTACACGGTACGAGATCATGAACGATATCGCTCAAAAGTCATGGGTTTGGAGTCGTTGAAACGACATCGTTAGGACGTCATTGCGTGTTAGACGAGATACGACTACAATGACTCGGATAGTTGATCACAGATTTGAGAACATGTTCTCAAATCAGACGATCTTCGATCAGCCAACCTGCTGCATCGTTGTGTGTGACACCGCGATAACGATGTCGTTAACGAATTACCCTATTCACATCAGTGAACAAGTATCGTTCGCTGGGTTGAGCAAACGATAGCTGCTCACTACATCATTGGTGCGTCGTTCACGATATCTAGACGTGTGACATCTCACCAACGATATCAAAAGATGTTCTAACAGCTCCTGTGAGATTGTTGGTGAGATCTTAACGACATTGAAGCGTGTAACGGTACCTTAACGAAAACTAAACAAACTCCAATTGTAGTTAAAGGGATATACATCTGATGTTTTTTTGTAGTCTCATGTGACAAATATAGCTGGCAGCAAAACTGTTGGTGTTCTGGTTATGTATTTCTGTACTGATTGTGGTTTTGATGCCATATTCTGGTGACATTCATGTAGTAATGATTGTTCTGATGCTGTAGTCATGTACTTCTGATGGCTCTGGTGTTTTATTCATGTAGTGATGGTTCTAGTGCATTATTCATTAATAAATAAATCAATAAATATCATCAGTATACATAAGTAGAATACCAGAGCTATCAATAGTACATTGATAGTTATATGAATACATCACCAGAACCACCATCAGCGCATGAGTACATCTCCAGAACACTATAAGTACATGAATATGTCATCAGGGCCATCATCAGTACTGGAATATGTCCATTACACTGCGTTATACAGTACCAGCTCAGTGGATGGAGTTTACAGAAATCCCATGCCCACTGTGCTTCTTTCATCTGCAGCATTAACTAACATGCAGGGTGGCTTTTCACACTGCTGCTTGTCAGCAGCATGTCGGTTTACCGCTGCAGAGTCAAAGGCAATCTCGGCAAGTGAATGCAGAGAACAGCCGCCGTGCCCTGAAAGCAGATCGTGGGCACAGGGCAGCTGTGTTCACCTGCAGAACTCCATGGTATTCCCGCAGTAAAGGAGACACCGTCTAGGACACAGCGTCTCCTGATTGTGTGCATACACTACTTATATTTTTTATTGTCTAAACCTGTGTAAATGTATCTTAGTTGTGCTTCTTTAAAGTGCTACAGTATGCCAGTGTTGCTATCATAAGGACTGGGGCTACTCAGCTGCCTGGATTACTGGGACATCAGTTCATGGTGGCGGTCCCCGGGAACTGTAGCCCTAGCTAGACATGTTTAAAGGGGGAATATTTACAGGGAAGATAATTTGTGACGCCAGCTGGAGTTCTGACCATAAGTAGCCAGGGGCTGCAGTAGGGCCCCCAAGGGAGGTGGTAGGGCAGCCAGGTGGTATATCCTCTCCAGCTAGGGTAGGTCCCTTGTAAGGTGTTGAAGATGGATGGGATGGTGGATGGTGCAGAGGAGGAGGCTGAGGGTAGTGGTGCAGATGGATGTCCCTTTACTTGAAGTAGTTGGTTCTGTATAGCCTTAGCCAGGGTATAGGGTAGACGAGGAGCACAGCCTTGTGTAGCCCAGAGGTAGCTGGAGTACACTTTGCATAGACACAAGGTATATGGCCTTCCAATATCCTGACACTATGCTACCACTTTCTTCTCCTCAGTGTTCGTGGAATCCGTTCCCTGCCAGGCAGGCAGCTGCAGGTCCTGTGAGCGACAGCTTTGGTCCTTTGCCCTATATAGCCTTGTGAGCCTGGGGAATGTCCACAAAGGCAGCCACCAGACATAAAGACCCAGTGGCCTCTAGCTTCACAACTGGTCCTGAAGTATCCCTGGCTGAGTTGGGGGCTGGTACCCCTCCTCGCAGCTAGTTCTGCCCAGCTTCAACAGCTGGCTTCAGATTTTTCTCACCAGGCGTTTGGCCTAGCACTTCTACATACTCTCTCAGTACTCCTCTTTGTGCTTGGTTCTGGGCTAGAGCTCTCCTAATTGGCACCCTCCCCTCACCTAACTCCTCCCTCCATCCAGAAGTGGGGACTTGCCCTATAGGTGGATCTCTTCTACCAAGCACTTCCTGGCTTGGAGTTCAGATGTGTTGGGGGTCTCAGCAGTCAGTCCTCCACTTACCTCCAGGCCTGATACTACATATTGGATTACATGCAATGCCAGTTGTGGCAGCCCGGCTGCAGGGGCGCCTAATTAGAAATGCTAGGAAGCAATAAGCTACCTTTAAGCAATTTACAAATAGAAACAGGCAAACATTTTGGCTCAGTGTGCTCCCAAAACTAGTGTATTTTTATTTCTCCATAATATGTTTAGACTTTTTGCAGCTCAATATACAGTTAAGTAGAAAAGGTGACAGTAATAATAAATGATCATGAGCAGTGTCAGACTGAGCTGTAAAGTGCCCACCAGTAACACTGACTGGGGCCCACTGTTCAGCTACATGCAAATATTACATTACACTCATACATTTATCTAAAACTATGTAATAATGCACAGTAGTTTGTTGAGTGAATGATGAGGTGCTGCTTTTCTCTGTACATAGTGAATCTAATACAATGGGACCCACTGGCAGACAGAGACAAAAAAGGGCCCTTGTGCAAGTATAATATAAGGGCCCTTTGCCCACCAAAAAGCTAATCAAAATGCAAAATGGCTCTGGCTTTGGAGATGGAAAGGGGGCCCATTTCTTCCTGTGCCCCTGTGTGGCTGCACCAATGACACGTCCTCCCCTGATGGGGCCAAATACGGTACTGCTCATATTGGGGTGTAACTGACTCACTCCAGCACAGGGGCCCACCAGGGCATTCCACTGTTTCTGATGAGCCCAGGGCTAGGGGTACTCTGATACCGGGCCTGGGTTTGATAGTGTTAACTGGAGAAGTCACGGGTGGTCAGGTTCTTGGTTCCGTGCCCTGGCTGTCATTTATTAGGTGGTGGGGAGGGAATATTTAAAGGGGTACGTGACACCACCTGTGGTTCCCGGTAATTTGGGGGTACCGGTGCTGCAGGTTGGCCGCTGAGGTGATGAAGGGTGCAGCTAAGTGTGGTCCAGCTCCCCACAGGTGGAGCTTTTACCTCAGGGCAGCGGTGATGGAGGATGATGAGGGGGTGAAGGGAGTAGTGGTTTTTCTTACCCCTCCGATGCGATGCTGCTGATGGTGCTGAAGCCCTCCGGGCACGGGCGAGAAGAATGACAGAGACCAGTTCAACTCTTAACTCCACTTTACTGGGTACCAGCAGTTGTTAAAAAATACACAGTACAGTCTGGTTTAACGGGAGATTGTTGCCGGTTCAGGGTTCCCCTATGGAGTCTCAAGATGTTTCTTTTCAAGTCTTTTGGGGGTCTACTTATGTCCTTCTCTCTCTTTACCACCCTTGCACAGCTCTCCTGCCAGTTCCCCGGTCTGCTGCTAATAGGTAAGGTTTGTTCCTTAACCTCCTGGCGGTATGATTAGGTCAGGAATTTTGTGCTAAAAGCGGGCTTACCCGCGGTCGCGGCAGATGCGGTGAAAAAACCGCATCTGCCGCACTTGCCGCCGCACTTGCGGCGCGGTTGCGGTAATCGCCATAGTAAGTATAGGGGGACTTGCGGCAGATGCGGCAAGTGCGGTTTTGCACTTGCGGCAGGTGCGGCAAGTGCGGTTTTTTTCGCGGCCGCACCTGCCGCAAGTGCAAAACCGCACTTGCCGCAAGTCCCCCTATACTTACTATGGCGATTACCACAACCGTGCGGCAAGTGCGGCAGATGCGGTTTTCTCACCGCATCTGCCGCGACCGCGGGTAAACCCGAGCTTGACTCGGGGTTACCGCTTCTGGCAGTGAATGTTAACCCCGAGTCAGGCTCGGGAATACCGCTAGGAAGGTTAAGGTACCTTTACACGCCGCCACTGTGCCTAGCAGCAGGTATCCACCGTACGAGCACGTTTTTAACGGTGGATATCGATCGCTGATGCCGCATATACACGCCTTCCCAGCACTGTCTGACTAGAATTCTCTCTACTTCCTGGTTTTCCTACTCTAACCTAGGCTCCACCCCCTTTTGGACCTACTGTATAATCAGTCCCTCTATACTAAGGTGGCCTAGTGTTGTGCGTAAACTGAGACTCCACAAGTTAACCTCGAATCTACAACTTACAGAGATACCACATATATTTACTAGATGCAATACCTCTCTGTGGCACCTAGCCAGAGGGGCACACATTTCCACGTGGGCCAGTCAGTCCAAGCCTGTTCCTGAATGTTCACAAGGCCACGTACATGTTGAGTGTTTGGCGAGTCCCTCAGTATTTGTAAGGCCTGTTTAAGGCGGCCGTCACACGCTGAGATATCGTGCAAGATATCGCTTGAAAGCGGCAGATTAAACATCGCGTAAGCGATGTCTGTGCGTGTGACGGCCAGATACGACGAGCGATATCTGATCAAATCTCTAAATCGTGATCTGAGGTTCGGTTCTCAGATCTGACGATATCGGCCAATTAAATACGCACAATCGACACGTGTAAATTCCCGACATCACACGAAACATGTGATTTCAGCGATGGCAAAATCCATCACGTAGGCGTGTCAGGAGTTTCCTATTGCCTGACCTCCTCAGTGGTGATTCGTGCAACGAAATGGTTTCGGATTGGCTGCTTCACCACTAGCTCGCATTGGTGGAAGATGATGCGTTGCCATTGGCTGCCCTCACAGGGCACCATTTTGAAAGCGCTGTCTTCAGCACCACACATAGGCGTCGGCTGCACAATATCTCCGAACTGTGCACCCAATTGCGTCGACTTGATAATCGATTCTGCGTGGTCCCCGACCCTGCTATATAGTGTCCACCTTGTCATATACCCACACAATGTTGGCGGGCGCGGCACACATAACGCGGCTGTACGTTTTGCCCATTGCAATTTAGTTATGTGCTACAGCACACATATACATTACGATCAATATCACAGGACATTGTGGGGATGAGGCCGCCATGTTTCAAAGGACATCTGACCCAATGAGGACGCAGTACTGAGCACCAATGGTGTAGTGAGGGGCGCAGCTTGGAGCCCATGTACCACGCCTATCGGCTCCAATTACGCCCACATTTGCTCCCACATCGTTTAGGAGATTTCTGTGTGACTTTAGCTGAACGATGTCCACTGCTGATAACTGCATCTCTCAGACGATCGCTGGATGGGTGGATCGGGGAATCGTCTGAGCGATGTCTGTGGGTGTAGCGTCGTGATGAGCGATTTTGCGCGTCGTTCGGACGATATGCAAATTTAACATCGTCTACGATATCTTTAGCGATATCTCAGCGTGTGACGGCCGCCTAACACATATGTGAAATCACGGATGTGTGAGACGCCGTTTGTGGGCGGGGTGTGCATAAGGGTGTCACGGATCATGTGACACGTGTGCTATCTGTGGATAGCACACGGACAGCCTGTCACCTCATACCTCCCTCCAGCGCCGCTGCTCCTCTCACTTCTGGTCCGCTGTCAGGCTCAGTAAAGTCAATATTCATGAGCCTAATGGGCGGCCTCGGAAGTGAGAGGAACTGTCAGCACTGGAGGGAGGGGAATATGAAATTCTTTCTTTTTACACTTTTAACTTTTGTCTGTGGTCCATACTCATGGATGTCACACTGTGAACATCCGTGTGCAGGACGTTTTGGAGCAAAAGCAGAAAAACGGACATGTCACCATATGGAGCACACAGACACGCATCTGCTCCACACATGGACACGGTCCATGCAGCATTACAGACATGTGAAGGGGGTTATAGGGGATCATGTGTCCCCATATGGCCGTGCCTCCGGCATGTGTCGGCACAGACCTCATAAGTGCTGGAGGCACAGATGTGTGGAAGAGACCTAAGACAAAACCAGGAGTGGGACAATCGGAGGAAAAGTATAATGGCGGGTTTACACGCCGCGATATCGGAGTCCAACTCCGACAAAAAGTCACGTGGTTCGCGAGTTGGACCCGATATCGTTGGCGCGTTGTACGGTTTGAGCGTACAACGCGATGCTGGAACGATGCCAAAACGATATCGGGGTTGAATAGCCGAGCTATTCAACTCCCCGATATCGCATGGCCGTTGTAGCCGCATCGCAGCGTGTGACAGCCCAACTACGATGTGTACGCTGATGTCACCCATTCACTCCCATGTTAAATGGTTGTTCCTGGGTTGGTGGGCGTACACATCGTCGGGACGTTGCATCCCGATATCGCGGCGTGTAAACTGGCGATGCGATGCAGGGAGAAATGTGCACTAAATGCGCGCTCCCGCGTCGTTGCCTCCGATATCGCCGCGATATCGGAACATGTAACCCCACCATAATACAGACTTCTGCTTCTGGTTCATAAATTCTGAGGTAAAAACTCACCAGATACTCAGTGTGTGCACATGGCCTACAGGTAGAGGGAGCATGAAGCCTGCCGGAGTGGCCATAGCTGAGACTGGTGTAAGAGGCAGAGCTGCAGCTGCCTGGGCTGCACAGTATGACAGCTCATGTGTGGGCTGTGCCTGCCACTCTCCAATCCCAGATCACAAAGCTAGAGGTGGTTCCTGTTAATACAGCTCTCATTAGCCAGCTGCTTCCTACTGCCTGACTTCACCATGCTGCTCTTATCCTTCCCACTCTCCAGACATTTTGTGCTCAAGAGGAAAATCTTTTCTTCCTGCTGTAGACAGATCTCGGCTATGTCTACTCTATTAATTAACCAGCCGCAGTATGCATGGCTGAAAGAGCTGGGCCTGAAGGAAGAGAACGATGGTGTGTACAATGGTGTATGGGGAGGAAAAGGAGAGGTAGGTGATGGTGAACTGCTGCTGCAAAATTTGGGTACATGCCTAAAAGTGATGATGGAAGCAAGTCCTGGCCTGTCATATGTATACGGCACTGGGGAGCATCATGTTAATATACTGCATGCTCCACTTTGTTCTCATGAGCCTCTGAATATTGCTTCTGCATTGTGTCTATTTATGTACATACATGTCACTTGTGTCCAGGCATAGTGCTTTACATAGATGCCTTCCTGCTGACACAAGGGGCATTCATCAGTGTGTCCTATGAAGGCATATAATGGTAATGAGGACAATTAGTTGAAGCTATTTATTGCTTCATTATCTAGTTTCTTTAGCACATACGTTTGAACTCGTTGCAAATATCAGTGTTTCTCGCATTGCCCTGTGTTGGCGGCGCTGGTGCTGTGGTATAGATGGCCCAAGCCACTGAGCCTAGTGATTGGCTGCAGGGTTTACAAGTGCTGGGGTCATCATGTCACCACTGCAGCCTGTATACAATTGCTGAGAGCTTAAACAGTGCAAAGTAAATGAATGTAACGTAGATACTTTTACTTTTTAGCTGGCGCACATTTGTGTGGTCTTTCTGTGGCATTGTGATTTTGAACATATACTTACTAAGATCCCTGATGGCTTCTAAGATCCTTTTTATTTTAGTAGCAGAAAAGGTGCTGGTCGTGCTCATCTTTGTCAAAAGTGATATACGGTACATACCTAACCCTCATGTGAATAACGTCCAGTGATATCCTATGGGGTTGCCTTTTGACAGTTGCAAATGTTTCCAACGGTGTTGGAATTTCTTCTGCAAGCTCCATGTGACTCACTTTGCACAGCCTTTAATAATAGTTATTCATTTATATAGTGCCACTAGTTCCACAGCACTTTACATACATCAGCAATACTGTCCCCATTGGGACTCACAATCTAGATTCACTATCAGCATGTCTTTAGAGTGTGGGAGAAAACTAGAGAACCTGAAAGAAACCCACACAAACTCCTTGCAATCACAGTTCTAAAATAATCGCAACAGCAAGTTGCACAGATGTTTATGGTCTAAGAATTGATGTTGTGCAACATGTCACTATTTGTTCTTTCAGAACATGGGACCATCAGAGAATCTGTAAGGCCTGTTTCACACCTCTGTGCCTCTGGCACATGTGCACTATGGACAGCAATATTATTGCATGGCCCCCCTTCACATGTCTGTGATACCGCACAGACCATGTCTCCGTGTGGAGCAGACGCGTGTCTGTGTGCTCCACACAGCGACATGTCCACTTTTTGCCGGCAGCATGGACCACTTTTGGCCAAAAATGTCCTACACAAGGATGTCGTCCATTTGCCATCAGTGTGCATGGACCAGGGACGAAAGTTTAAAGCTTAAAGATATAGAATTCCATACTGGACTGCCTGTTCCTGTCACTTCTGGTGCTGCTCATTAGACTTTTCTAATATTCACTGCTCTGAGTGCAGCAGCGGCCCCGGAAATGAGAGGAACAGCAGCACTGGAGGGAGTATAGAATGACAGGCTGTCCGTATGCTGTCCACAGATAGCACATGAACAGCACACGAATGTGACTCACCGCCGGCCCGTGGACTCCGGTTTAAACAGGCTGATGCTTCCTTCCTCCTTGTCACGGGTGGACCGCGCCTGCCGGTAGTGGGGCCCGGTTGAGTGCAGATCAAAAGTTGAAGACGTCTTGTAGGAACAGATTAAAGGGGTTAATTTATTCGTGACGCCACCTATGAGTAGTTCGGTAATCGTTACCGACGCTGCGGAACCTCCGGGGGATGGACAGCAGCAAGATGGAACGCTCCCCACAGGCTGAGCGGTGATCCCCGGAGGCTGGAGCTGCTTAAGATGTTGTGCGGCAGCTGCGGTTACCTTGTACGCTGACTGATTCAATCATAAGGAAGCACGGACACTGAAAGTCTCTGTAACGGGTCTTTACTGTAACCAGCAGGCAGTACATGGTATACAGTTTACGGGTAGTGGACCGGGTGAACTCAGCAGTTATGGGTGTCCCTCAGAGATCCGTAGTGTTCCTCCATTCTAGCTAAGTGTTTCGCCATTTTCGCCCAGGAATACCAGGTCGGGTACGGGGAGGCTGCTTCAATGCCCTATCCAAGATGTACGTTATGGATGTTTTGGGGAGCCTTGGATCCCTCGGTGGGTACACCGCTGGTTAGACGACTGGAAGTTGGCTGGTGGTGGGGTGCTCCTGTAAAGCTGTTCATCCACGCTTCTGGTTCGCGTAGCAGAGGTGAACTGCTGCCAGCTTCGGTATCAGTGAACCGGCTGTGAGTTGGGCACGGGGGTATTTTGGAACCCGTGGTTGGTGATGTCCGATCCCGGTTGTTGAGACCTCAGGTGCTAACACCCGACCGGTGACGGCCCGGGGGCTGCACGAGGTGCAGAGCCCCCGCTCCTACTCCAAGTTCAAGTCTGTGTCTTGTCTCTTCCCAGACTATTCACTGCAGACTACTGCTGACCAAGTGTTTGTACTTCTCCTACACTACCCTTACACTCCGCCCACCAGGACCTTGGATTGGCCCTCTATGTTAAGTGATGCATGTAGGGTTTTGGATCTCTAAATTAACCGGATAACTGCTGTGTCAGAGAATATTGCGGCTGCATTTATGGCTGCAATACCCTCCTGTGACGCACTCGTTGCGGGGCGCCACAAATGTGTGATACACGGATACACCCCCCCCCCTCAAAAACAGCCTGTTTCGCGAATGTTTGACACACATCCTAGGCTGTGTGCTCATGATGAAGAATTGCAGCCTTTTGGATGTAGCAAACAACTGCCTCCAAAATGTTGCATTGTGGCAGCATACTAGATGGGATTTCAAGAAACCTCATGCCCAATGTGCTTCTCCCCACCGTAACGTTATTTCAGCTGTGGTGCGGGTTGCCGGACGTCCGCATCTCTGCATCATGTTAATTTCATGTGTGGATCTGGAAGAGATAACCATTCAAGGAGAAGCCGCCCTGCACCCATCGCAGATCATGGGCACAGGGCGGCTGCGGGGTCTGGAGGCACTGCGTCCAAAGTGAAGTGTCTCCAGATCGTGAGCACACGGCCTAAGTGTGTGTGACATTGGTGGCCAGCACTTGCTTTAAAAATTATGTACAGTATGTCGAAAAGGAAAAAAAATCCTGAAAAGTGCTTTACTTGTCACAATGATCACCTTCTACAAGAAACCAGTTCACTACTTGTTCTGGCTTCCATTATTGCTCTGTATGATTAATATAGAACCCAGAAAACAGAATGACTGTTCAATCCAAGTACAAGTGTTCGGTGCATCATGGTGTGGTCACAGCTGGAAGGAGGTTCTTGAGGAACCGAAACGTTCAGTTCTAATGGGCCAATAAAGAAAGGCATGAATTGCAACATGGAGTGCTGTCCGATATTTTTTTTTTTTTTTTATGGTAATGGTGTGGTCACATATTTGAAAGGAAATTGCCACACTTGAGTTTTTTTGTAGGTATTAATATGGGCATACAGGTAGAAAAGAGCTGAAATTAGCCATACCTATATGCCTCCTAAATGATGGGTAATTTTTAGAAAAATCATTTTTTGCATCTTATATCTTCAGGGCTATAAAGTGTGTGTTGCCCGGAAGATAAGACTGCATCTGCTCTTCGGAAGGCAGAATGCTCCCGAACCTGGGATTTTTGGATGTGCGCCAGATGTCACAGGCATAATAAAGAGAAGGGGAGGAGAAATTTGGTACAATGAAGACTGGAGACAGTTGTATCTTCCAAGCAGCACACGCCCCATAGCCTGGATGATGTGAGGAGACAGCCACAGGTTAAAGACTAATGGATGTAGAGTGGACCTTTTTACAGTATGGTTAAATTTATGTTGTTTATTGGAGATTTGCTTGTCAGTTTGGGATCACTTGTCTGTGCATAATTGGCCGGGGGAATGGGTTGTCATCATAGATGGCCTCCATATCCTCTAATGTAATCTGGCCTACAGTGATATTTACTGTCCCGCATCTGGGTGTGGGGGGGGGGGTTGTGTTTTTTTTTTTTTTTCCTCTCTTCAGAGGGCTTCATCAATACACAACCCTGCAGACAGATCCAGAGACTTGAGCTTGTAGAACAATGAGCCACGTGTGATGGCCACTTTACTTTCCCGATATCGTCGTCCCACTTCGATAAAAAGTTACGTGGTTCGTGCGTTGGCGCCGATATCGTTCGTGCGTTGTGTGGTGTAAATGACCAATTCGATGCAAGAACGATATCGGGGGAGAAATGAGCCTGCTCTCCAACTGCCTAATTTATTATTTATTGCAAAGTTACACTTATCAGCTTGATTTTACATGTTTTTACAATGTCGGCTGTTCAGGAGTTCATTCAGCACTGTGCTGCCGAGGGGGTTTTAACCCAGTGATTAAGGTGTTAATCAGACGCTGGTGTCATGACACCATCTGTCCAGGGGTTGTCCTCCCCCCCTGGATACATGGTGACATGACATCATGTGTCTGAATGGGTTAATTATTCTGTAAACCAAGTTTAAGTTTGTCGGGTGTATAAATGAGACAGAAAGAGCGGTGATTTGTGAGGAGCTGTCCATGGTGCTGAAGCTTCCATTCATAAATCACAGCTCTTTCTGTCACATCTATACACCCGACATAAACTTAAACTTGGTTTACAGAATAATTAACCATTCAGACACATGATGTCATGTCACCATGTATTCAGGGGGGGAGGACAACCCCTGGACAGATGGTGTCATGACACCAGCGTCTGATTAACCCATTAATCACCGGGTTAAAACCCCTCGGTAGCACAGTGCTGAATGAACTCCTGAACAGCCGACATTGTAAAAACATGTAAAATCAAGCTGATAAGTGTAACTTTGCAATAAATAATAAATTATACATACAATAATGCTTCACTGCTGCTGTCACAGCAATGGAACATTATTATAACTGTATGGGGATAGCAGGAATGCTGTTCCGTGGTCCATCAAGACCATGGACAGCAGAGAAAAAAAACAACACACACGCACTCACACCTCACACTCGCACCACATACACTTACATACAGCCAGGCACATTCACCACACGCACCACACTCGGACCACACTAGCACTGCACTCGCACCAAACTAGCACTGCACTCGCATCACTGTCATGCATCAAAAACGCAGCGTTTTTGATGCATGCTAGTGTGCCTCCACCCTTATAGAGGGAGCTGGATACTCAAACTATGATTGTTATATCCATTGTCTTGTGGAAGTTGAGGATATTGTTGTCGACTCTTTTGGGATCTTGTGGACTGGGGGCATCACATTGTGGCCGTCTACCTGGAGTTGCTGTAATTCCGTGTACACATGCAAATAAAAATTGCTGCATCATTAACCTGCCTAGTTGATTAATACAGCCCACAACCTCAAATCCTCACAGAAGATATAAAAGATGATTATTCAAAATGAACCATTATCCAGGAGGCATACAGGTATGCTTGATTTCAGCACAAAACTGTATTCTCATAGTAATAAGGGAAAAAAACTCAAAGGTGACTGATTCCCCTTAAATATTCTTTCCCACTAGCTTGTGTTTATTTATTTTTTTTTATCTTTCTCTTTGAAAAGAAAAAAATGGGCACCACTCCAAATTAGGTGAATAAAGATGTGGATATTTACTGATCCATGCCTTTCTCTTTGTCTATGAAGACAGCTCTCGATCAAAGAATGAGGCAGGGTATAGAAAACAAGCAGGTGGGAAGGTGCCTTTAAATGATTAGCTCCGCCCTGATGCACTAGCAAGTGATCTTGGCTTGAACAGTTACTCTGTGCCGAGTCGCTTAAGGCCAAAGTCACACAAAATTATTTTTGGTTCATGTGCACAATGGAATGCATGGTGAACATTGAAGCATTTGTGTTTTCAAAGTGTGAGGGATAAGGTTTGTCATGGCATTTGGGAAGGGGGGCTATGGACAGGATACTATGTCTACATATTCCTTCCAAAAAGTATAAAAAAACAAACAAACATTATTATTATTTATTATTTATTTATATAGTGCCATTATATTCCATGGCGCTTTACATACTAAAAGGGGCAGACTAGGACAAGTAACATAGTAACAATAAATGTGGACAATTCGGTCGTACAGATACAAGAGGGGAGAAATCCTGTCTGCGAGGGCTCGGAGTCTATATTAAACTCAAAGTGGTGCCAAAACTACAGCTTGCCCCATAAAAATCCTAAAAAAAAGATTCCTAATGGCAGTCAATGTAAAAAAGTATGAATCTTTGAATTTGATTTTATAAGACTTGTACAAGATTTCTCCTCCCTTCCTTTCTTAGTGTTCCTGTAACGTCCGGTGCACGGCCTTCTTTTGGCGCTGTGTTCAATGTTGATGTGTGCAGGTGACGGAGTTTTAAATGCCATATTAGAAACCAGAGAAGGGCGGGACAGTGCAGGGGATAGACGGTAAGCAGAATGCGCTGGCAAGGATTTCCTACCATGCACCTGACGTCACAGGCATACTAACGAGAAGGGGAGGAGAAGTGAAGATCGGAGGCAGTCTTATCTCCTGGAAAGTGCCCCATAGCCTGGAAGATAGAAATATAAAAGATGATTTTTACAGAACAAGCTATCATGCAGGAGACACAGGTATGACTAATTTCAGCTCTATGCTATCTATATGCCCATATTTATACCTAATATTCCCATTAATGGTTCCTATTAAAGCTATAACTCATTTGGCAAAAAACAAGCCCTCCTTAAGCTATATCAACCGAAAAATAAAGTTGGTACATAACAAATTCTTTCTGGAAATGTTAGTAGTACCTTATTACAGTAGAATTGACCAGGATATATGTAATAGATTACCCCATTAGTTTATCCTCTGTTGCCATTGTCGCCCTATTATCAATAGAGTTTTGGCTATGAGAGCTAAAAGTTTATTGTTCTACAATAACTTTGCTAGCTTTCACATGTACGGTTAATAATTTCTTGACCTCACTATTTCAGTGTCATCATTAAATTATTTAATGTTACATTTTAACTCCAGTTGAAAAGTGAAACCCATCACTTAAGGTACCGTCACACGTGGAAACATCTCCGGCAACTGACGGGAGCGCGCATGTTTTTGTGCTCCTGTCAGACAAGGAGACGTCGCCGGCAACACAGCGGTGATGTTGAAAGCAACTATCGCTGACAGGGTTAAATTCAACCCTGGCAGCGATCCTTAACATTGGAGTCAATGGGGGAAGTTGATTGCAACAACGCTGTTGCGATGTCAGACAGCGCAATTCAGGCAGATCGCCTGAGCAACATCTCCAGGTTTCAGGACATTGTCCTGAAACCTGGCGATGTTGCTGAAGCAACAATCGGGTTTATATCACCTTGTTACACTGGGCAACTCTCTAGCAATGTTGCTTCAAAATGGCAATGCCCCTGAGTTGCCGGCGATGTTCCCTTTTTCTAACGGTACCTTTAGACTTGTATGGGTATGTGCCGAATTTTGCAAGGAAAAGACGCTTCAAGAAACTCTTGCTTTTTATTTTTTCCTTTTAAGGTGCTGTTGTACGCTCCGATCTCGTTTACGAGATTGTAAGGAAAGTCATGTGACCGCTGTCGTTTCGAGAACGTTAGTGCGGAGTCAGACGCATGGATCTCGTTAACTACTCTAATTTGGCATCACGCCAGCTTGTTCCGCACACGTGTGTGAACGATTTAATAAAGCATCAGGAATAGGAGAAATTTGAACGAGATCGTTCATCATGGTGTCACACTGTACAATGCTGCAGTTTGCTGGAGTGTTAATTGGATGACGAACGATAGATTTGAGGTCTTGCTCTCAAATTTGAGATGTCTGATCCAACAGATTTCTTGTTCAGACCTCCTGCGTTTACACGCAACGATGCACAAACGAGATCGTAAGAACGATCTCAAAAGCGTGACGTTTCAATGATATCGTTTCAGGTATCGGACCGTGTAACGGCACCTTTACATAAACGTATCTTGTCATTTCCTGAGTTTTTCCAATGGTTTTGGCTGCTAGCATTTTTTTCTCTAGTTTTTTTTTTTTCCTTTTTGGGTGGAGGGATTTTCCTATGGCTTTTTGTGGGGGAAAAAAACATGGGTCCCTGACATGAGGGTGAAATGCATGTAAGCATAGCCTTACAGCCGCACTTGCGGTACACTTGAGGTAAGCCCCATGCATTCTCTATGGGGCTTACAGCAAGTGCAGTGTTGCCACGATCCGGCAGTTGTGGCCGCGAAAAAAACTGTGTTTTTTCTTGCGGCTGCAAGTGCCGATTGTAGCAATACGCACTTGCCGCAAGCTCCATAGAGCATGCATGGGGCTTGCCTGAAGTGCACCGTAAGTGCGGCCGTTAGGCGGCAGATGCGGTTTTTCTGTCCGGATCCGACAGATGTGAGAGGGGTCTTGCATATATTCAAATGCTGATTTCTCACTAATTAACTGGTCATCTAAGGTTATGTTTACATGGCGTTTTACCTTCATGTTAGGGGCTTATGAGATATATATATATGTAGTATGTAATGGTGGGTTTACACGCAAGGATATCTTGAACGATATCCTTGAAACGTCACAGATATGTGATTGTTCCAAAGAAATCGTTTGTGCATCCTTGCGTGTAAATGAACGATATAGGATGAAAAGATATTAGATCGTTCATCCAAGATTTGAGATCCTGACCTCAAATCTATCGTTCGTTGTCCAATTAACATCAGAACGATGTACCACATCATTCAGTGTGAAGCCTTTTGAAAGATATCATTCAAAAGAATCCTATTCCTGCTGCGGTCATTTTATTAAAATACTGTTTAATAAAAACAGGAGCGGCTGTGAACCCTGTGTTTAAGGGGTTAATGTTGTTGAGGTACATGTCCCCAGAGAGTGCCCACACTCCCTAGAGCCATGTAGCCCAAAACATTGTCAATGCAGGGGTTAAATAGTGCAGCTTCTGCTAAAAACATTGTCGGCTCTGCTATAATCCACCTTTAAAAGCCGGCGACTACTGTCATTGACAGTGCGCCGTGAAAATTACTAAACAGCTTCCTGAATAGGGAGCTCTACCAGGGTACTAACGCTAAATGTGTTCAGCACCCGTCGCTCTCCGAGGTGCTGAGCACTGTACCACTAATAGCTATAGCCAGCGTACCGCAGTTTCGATGTGTGCGGCCCATAGCTATTAGTGGTACAGTGCTCAGCACCTCAGAGAGCGACGGGTGCTGAACGCATTTAGCGTTAGTTCCCTGGACAGCTCCCTATTCAGGAAGCTCTTTAGTAAATTTTCACAGTGCACTGTCAAATGACAGTAGCCGCCGGCTTTTAAAGGTGGATAATACCAGAGCCGACAAAGTGGTTAACCTACCTAATTTGCAGAAGCCGCACTGAGCTGCCAATGTTGTGGTCTACATGGCTCCAGGGGAGTGTGGCCAATCTCTGGGGCCATGTAGCTCAGTATTATTAAACCCTTAAACACCGGCTTAATAAGCATCGGTTTTTACTGAATGAATGTAGCAGAGCTGACATAATGCGGCTTCTGCTAAATACATATTTAACCACTGCGCTGGGAATGTTTTGGGCTACATGCTCCAGGGGAATGTGGCCACTCTCTGGGGCCATGTAGCTCTAACATTAACCCCTTAAGCACCAGGTTCATGGGTTCAGGTACCTGCTGCTGCAGCTCTGTGCCGACATGTAGCACAGGGCTGCTGCAGCGGCTTTACATGTGAAATCACGCAGGGACTTCACAGTAAAAGTCTGTTAATGACTTTTACATACAATAATGTGCCAGTGCTGCTGTCACAGTGCTGGCACATTATTGTAACGCCATTGCTCGCATCGGATGGAAACATCTCCCTCCGATACTGGTGCGCTGCCAAAATGGATATAGTTATCGATATCCTTGTGTGTGACATGCACAAACGGTAATTCAATATCGTTCGTACGATGTCTGTCATGTGACTTTTCTAAGATATCGTTAAGATATCCTTATGTGTAAACCCACCATAAGGCTGTGGATCTGATGGCTGTCACTCCAGCTCCACCTCCACACTCTATCTATGCTGTGTGACGTAAGGCAATGGGGCGTCAGTGAAGCAGGGAGAGGTGGCACTGGGGGGAAATGAAGGTGGAGTGACAATGGATTCAAATCTACTATAGTCATTCAGCCTTATCTGCATGTCAATTGAAAATTGGTTTATCAGTAACGAAGGAGTGGAATAGTCATGTAAGGATATTGCTGAACTTGGCCTAATTTAGATGCGCATGTAGTGCCTTCAAAGATACGTATCCACTTAGTGTTTTTGTGCGTTTTTTGGTAAGTTTTTCCTTACAGATTTTTTAAAATCTTCAAGGGAACATGCATGTCAGCAAAGTCGAGGAGAATTCCCAAGTGTTGTGCTCACCTTCACATTTTTCCCTTTCAGATTTTGGTTATTTCCCTGCATTTTTCGTATAGATTATATGATAAAAACACATGAAAACTCTAAAAAAAAAAAAAAAAAAAAAAAGCAGCATTTTTTGCCAGGAGATGCAGAAATGATCTACTAGGTGGAAACATATCCTCTATAGAAAACATTTAGTTGCACCCACAGTATTTTATGCCAGAAGTTAAAGTCTTAGCATCTTGAGTTTCAGGCTGATGTTTTAGTCACTGAGGGATCTCTAGGTTTATGCTGCTTGGTAGCAAATAGAGCTCCAAAACCTGATAATGTGTGAAATAGTGTTGCTGTTTTTGTGTGCATTTGTGTGTGTGTACCATTAATTGACTAGGTTTCTATGTAGCATAGTGTTCTTTTACCAAAAATAAGGCAGGTTTCACATTTGCGTTTGTCTGCATGCTGAGGGCATGCAGACGCAAACTCATTGCAAATGCTGCCATACTGATGTGAACGCAGCAGAGAATCTCCGCATGCTTTCACATCGGTATGGTGCCCAGCCAGCCAATCAGCGGTCTCAGCAGGGGCGGGAGGCGGAGATCAGCGGTGGAGTACTCCTCCTTCCGGGAGAGATTTCAATGAGATCCGCAGCATTCTCATGCGGAGGACACTGCGAATCCATTGATATCAATGTATTGGTTGTGCGCTTGGGGCACTTGCTGATAAACAAGCGCCCACGAACGCACAAAAAATGCAACAGGCTGCGTTCGGAGGGCAGAGGAGGGCGCACAAATTATGCTCCGAATGCAACTGAAAGCAGCCAAACACAGGTACCATGCGTTCCCTTGTTAAACATAGGAATGCAGTGCGCTTGCGTTTGACTGCGTTAACAAACGCAAATGTGAACCCAGCCTAAGGGGGGATTAATAATGATATATGATAATGTAAGAAATCGTGTAAAAGTCTGCTTATAATGTTTAAGTCATTCTAATTTCATTTATATTCTTTTTGCAGGTGGTGACCTCCTATTCTCCTGCTAGTAATTTACCAATTGCAGAGTTAGACAGGTAATCTAGATAAAGTGGGGTTTATCAGTGGTTATGGTTTTGTAAATTGGTACATTTTGCACATGTCTTTATTTGGTGAGTCCACCATAATAACCATATCACCTATTGGTATTGGGTGTACATCAGCAATGGTGACCCCAAGAAATAAATAAAATTCCCAGAACCCGTCTTCAGCTCCACACACTGAATACGGCCATATAAGGGGGGACGGGACCTGCACAGCGTTCACAATACAGCTGATCAGAACCTCAGGAAGGTAAAGTGATGAGCTCAGGCTGTTAAGGGCCCATCACACGCGTCAATATCGCTGTCAATGTCGCTGCTGCACGTGACTTTGCAGCGATATTGACACGTGTAACATGGTGCAAACCTGGTGATGGTCGCCGGTGTACACGCAGCATCGCTGTATGTGACACTGGGAGATGCGTGATCAGCTAGCTCCCAGCGCCTCTCAGCAAGCGCTGGGAGCTGGTATCCATGGTAAACATTGTTTTACATGGTTACAAGCGATCTCGCTGTTACTAATCGCTGGTGAGTCTGCCTGTGTGACAGCTCACTAGCGATCAGCCGTCAATGTCGTCGGTGATCAGAGCACTGGCGACACTGACGTGTGTGACGGGCCTTTAGCACACAGCTTCTGTGATCTTATCTGACTCCTCTCCATTCACATCGACTCTGCTCCGTGTTATCAACTGATTGCATGCAACAGCACGATGTGAATGGAGAGGAGTCGGATAAGATCACAGAAGCTGTGTGGTGACAGCCTGAGTTCAGCACTGTCACTGTCTGAGATAAACTGAGTCTGATTAGCTGTAGTGTGAACACTGGTGGTCCGCCCTTTAAATGGCCGTATTCCAGTGTGTGACACTGAAGACTGATTTCCCTGACGACTAGCATATGTCAGGTTTAGAAACAGCCAAGTGAGGACTCTTCTGAAAGGTATTTGTAAGGTTTTCTTCCAGATTTCACTTATGAGATATATTTGAAAGTTTAATATGATCACTTGCTCTACATTATTATTAAATAACAATTTTTAAATGGTGATAACACTTTAATGATTTACGTAGACTTAAATAATAAAGGGAACCTGTTACAGCCAAAAATGCTTGTAGCTGTAGGAGTAATCTGCAGTTAAATGACATTTGAATCCTGTATATTTGACTTAAGCCTGAGGTCACACTAGTCTATAACATATGATGCATGAGCATCAGATGCGATAAGAAACTCTGCTTAGGCTTTGCTGTGAGCGTGAGCCGAGTATATCTACTGTAGTCCTGATCCTACGATTGTATCACAGGTGAGGAGAAAAAGATATGAATCTCCTCCATTGCCGACCTCTGCGTATATCACACTGCACTTGGATGTCATCCAAATGCAGTCCAATGTTTCACTCGCACTCATAAGGGCCCTTTACATGCTTCAATATCCCAGCGTTTCCGACTTCCCCTGGAACGCTTGACCGTCGTTCATTGATCGCTAGTGAGGTGTCACACGTACAGATAAATTGACCAATGCAGCAACGATTCCGCGACAAGCGAATGATACTTGCAGTCATTTGGTCGCCTACGTGCTTCAGTTCTGAATAGGCGAAGTCGTAAATGAGATCGTTGGAAAGATGTCACACACACTGATGTTGCAGATTGAACGAACGACAGATTTTTGGACATGTTCATAAACCTATGATCAACGATCTAACAACTTATCGTTGGTCATATCTAGTGTCACACGCAACGACGTCATTAAGATGTCGCTACACCGCTCCAAAAGCCGTGACGTTTCAACTATATCGTTCACGATATCGTAGTGTGTGAGGGGCCCTATAGACTTGTATGAGTATGAGTGATCAGACAATTACAACATGCTGCTAATTGGGCTGAGGAAAAACCTACAGGTCTGAGCTGCCTGATTGTTTAACGTGGGCGTGAGTGCAGTGCGAGATTTGTTTTGCATTGCACCCATGTGAGTCACATGCAGTGTGACTCTGGTCTTATTGGCGCAGCGGCTGCAGGTAGAAAGTGAAGTTATGTTTTCCTGGCAGCAGGGCTGTGGAGTTGATACAGCAAACATCTGACTCCTCAAATTCCCTGAATCCACTCCCGACTCTGACTCCTCAACCATGGCTGTGAAGTCAATAAGCCAAACACCCGACTCCAACTCCTCAATTTCCCTGAATCCACCGCCACCCAAAATTGACACAGACTCCATAGCCCTGCGGGCAGCCACTCTCTTCAAGTCATCGAGATAATGCATGTAGTGATTATTCACTGCTCACTATAATATCAGTGTCCTGTAGTCCCTAACGCACACAGTGATTGACTGTTTCCTATGCAGCATGTGTGTGCAGGGCGGATGTTAATGCAATATACAGGGGAGTTATTACAGCGCACTCGCTGTATTCCAGTTTCCGCTGTAACTTATAGTAAATTTGTCAGCTCCTAAACCATATACACTTATCACTTCTTTTTTTTTTTTTTTTTTCCCTTCCAATCACTGGACAGACATGCCAGCATAGGACATGCACTGGGAGGGCCACCCATGGTAATAATTGTATTTTAGTTCTAAGTCATCCTTTAGTTATAACTATTGTATACTTCATCATTTCAGGCCACGCTTGAGGAATATAATGAAACTGTCACAAAAGCAAAAGAGGCTTGGAAGATTTGGGCAGATGTGAGTAGCAAAGAGATGCTCTGCTAGTTGGAAACTATTGTAAAGAAGACCCCACCAGCTAAGACCTTGAGCACAGCTGCATTAGAGCCTTTTTTTTTTTTTTCCTTTTTCTTCTTTATTTTCTGTTTAAGGAATCTAGTCCAATAAGTTTTCATCTGCTCCGTTTTCCTTTAGGTTCCTGCTCCTAAGCGCGGGGAAATAGTACGCCAGATTGGCGATGCTCTGCGGCAAAAGATCAAACTTTTAGGACATCTGGTAAGAAATTGAGTGTAAATGACAACGAGGAAAATTGTTGGTTATGGGGTTGTAAAGATCTCATGTATCCCAACAATGAACAATATGAGACTGCAGATTGAATCAAGGCCAATTTCTATGCCTGGCTGTTCTCACTTGGAGGATGGTTTCTTGATGGTCCTGCCATTGTCCTTGATCTAATGAGGACATAAAATCACAAAAAACTCACCAAAATATTGTCTGGTAAATATGCATTTCGGCAAGCAGCAGGCTGATAGCTCCTCTGAGAGGCAACACAGGTGTCCGTATACCGGTGCTCAGTCACCTACAACCACAGATGGGGGCGGTTGTAGCACCAGCGTCCAGCCATGCTGTCAGGGAGGTGACTGGTGGAATTTAAAGACACAAGGTTACCATAGGGTTCTGCCACTCAGGTATATGTGAAGCATAGTGTCAGAGCAGCCTATTGGTCACGCCCTGCTATTAGATCAGGCAGGCTGCTCCGCACTTATTACATGCCTCACAAATGACTGTGAGTTACGAGCTTATGTATTTTGGCCCAAAATATCTACTAACCCCTCACATTTTCATGTTTAGTTTTTTTTTTTTTTTTTTTTATCTGCAGTTTGAGGCTGGGCCCTCTGGGGGGCGTCTGACATATCCTTATATAAGCCATAACATTCAGATCAGACCCCCTACCCATTAGCTGACTGAGTGCACTGTGGTCGTCCTTTGAATGTAATGTCATCCTTGTTGTTTGCCAGACACCGCACCATAGATTTGACAGCCTTCTGCTCCTGATGTCTACTCCACTATGATTGAACCGAACAAGCATGGAGCTGTTACAGTTTTTCTGGGACTGCAATTCAATCTACAATTTCACATGTACAAAAACATTTATTATGTTTTTTTATTTCAGGAATCCTTGGAAATGGGAAAGATTTTGGTGGAAGGTATTGGTGAAGTCCAGGAATATGTTGATATATGTGACTATGCTGTTGGCCTGTCCCGTATTATTGGTGGACCTGTATTACCGTCTGAAAGTAAGTGCTTATAGTGTAGTGGACTTCTCTTATTAGTGCCCATAGAAATGCTCTTTTTGCTGCAATTTTTTTTTTCCCCACGGATGGGTCACAAACTGAAATTGCCTACTCTAAGGGTATGTGCACATCTGTCGGTTCTGCATCTTTGCAGACTGACCGGGAACCGGTGGAGACTGGCAGAAACTGAGTTTTCTGCACTCGCCAGTGTCCCTGGTTTTGTTAGCGATTTGCTAACGTTTTGCGATCGCTTTACTAGCGGTCGCACAGCGTGTTCTTGGCGATTTCCCCGGCGTCTTCCTTAGCGATTTCCAGACTGGTCTCTGCTGCACTTGTTCAGCAGGACCCGCTGGAAAAACGCTAAAAAGAAGTCGCTTGCTCTATCTTTGAGAACCGGTCGGAAACCGATGAATAAACTAAAATTGTCAAGAAGAAAAACGTTGTAATGTACACAGCGTTTCCAAAACTCCATTGACTAGCATGTTAATCCTACCGGTGGGTAGGATTAACATAAATTAACATAAAACTCAGCGGGAACCGCCGACGGAAAACGTGCAAAACCAGCCCACAAACCGACTGATGTGCACATACCCTAAGGCTAGGGTTTCACTTGTGAAAGCCTCACGGGTGTCTTGCATTGCATCATCCGACATGGCCGCCCGTTCCCCGGACAGGAGCAGGGAGCTGCACAGACATACATAATAGTTAGAGACTTGATCTCATGATATCTGATAAGATCTTGCAGTTTTACAATGATCGGGACCAGAGAGGAAAAATGTCGGTTCAACTTTGTTAGAAGGTTTGGTCTTAAAGTGTCAATCCGAGGCCAGCAACCTTTCTCCTAACTTGCCATCAATTTATCCCTATAATCTAAACTAATTTCTAACCTACTTTTAATTCCCTATGGTTCCCTCTCTTGTTTGTTTTGTTTTTTTTCTTCTATTTCCTGCTTGATGACTCTGTGTAACTGCAATAACAAGCGGAAAGCCACATAACCAAATAGGGATGATCACTCTGGGCATATTATAAAAGTTTATACTTTATTACACTGTGTCAAAAAGCACAGCAAACAAAACACAACCTCTATAACCAGTGCAGTCAGCAAAGGTAATACCCTATTGCAATGAATAAGCCCCTGAAATATTCCAGATGTAGGGGAAGCTGCAGAAACCTATTGCAGCAAATAAACCCTGAATAAGGAAAAAGTAAAGTTCACAAGGGGCATCTGGAAGTAGAGCAAAGCAAATGATTACCATGGGTATACCAGACTGGACATGCACCAGCCAGTGTCCTGGGGTCAGTGTGGAGAGGACCTTTTACCTTTGCTGACTGCACTGGTTATAGAGGTTGCTACATGATTGAATCTTTCAGCTTTTATATACATGCTTGTGATTTACTCATTGCTGTCTTTTTTTTAATTTCTATCACCAATTATTGTACATGCTGCTTGTACATGGCAATTCAGTTTGTATAGTGTTGTTTCACACACTTTTTAATTGTTTTTAATTTTGCTTTATTTTGTTTGCTGTGCTTTTTGACATAGTGTAATAAAGTATAAATGTTTATATTCTGCCCAGAGTGGTAACCCCTATTTGGTTATGTGGCTTTCCTCTTGTAGTTGTGTATTTAGAATATACATAATTGGGATAGATCCTAATATACAATTCTAGCGGTGTCCTCAGTAACTTTTTTTTTTTCCCGCGCTCTGTGTAACTGCCCCACTGCATCCTGGGATACTCAAACGAAGTGTCATCGAGCAAGGTGACAGGCCGCAGGCACTTCCTCAGCCCCTTCCTGAAACTAAGCATCAGGGTGTTGCTGGTTTCAGGAGCGGGGCTGTCAATTTTATGTCCACAATGGTCTTCCCACCCCTCCTCACCATCCTCCCAGCAGTGCGGTGTTTCAGCCACCCTCTTCCTACCCCATTTCTGCAATGTGCTGCCACATATTTCCTATGCCTTGTCTGGCCCCCTGTGTGATTGGTGCACTGACATTTCAGACTGGAGATGTAGAAGACCGGGCGGTGAGCGCTGCCCACAAGTGGTCTATCAGTTTATGTATACTAATGAGCAGGGAGTATGTATACTAATGACAGGGAGTTTCCACTGATATCATTTGTTGGCGGTACTTATGTACTCCGGTACCACTAATCAGCACCGCGCTCAGAATACTGACATTTCAGTGTCCTCATCGCACAGAGGGGAGGTCGCGGCATGGGGGGTGGAGATGACTCAGTGCACTGAAATGTCAGTATTCTGGATGCTGTGCTGATCAGCGATGCTGGAGAGCATAAGAATCGCCAACAAGTGACGTCATTGGAAGCTCCCTGCTCATCCGTATGCATAAACTGATAGACCATTGACGTCACTTTTGGGCGGTGCCTACGTTGTCCTATATCTTTGGTCTGAAACTTCAGTGAACTCATTGCACAGGGGGCCAGTCAAGGCATGAGACAGCACATTGCAAGGAGTGGGGAAGAGGAGTGGGGCTGAGAAACTGCACTGTGGAGTGGAGGGTGAGGAGAGGCAGCAGACCCTTGTGAAGACAAAATTGACATCTCCGTCCCTGAAACAAGCATCAGACTGCTATTTCTTTCAGGGAGGTGCTAAGGAAGTGCCTCTTATCGGCCACCTGCTCGATGCTCCATGTGAGGATCCCATGGATGCAATGGATCACTTGCACGGAGCTTCATCAAGCAGGAAATGGAAAAAATAAACAATACCTGTTAGATGGTGGAGATAGTGGAGAGAGGAATCGTAGGGAATTAGTAAAGCAAGTCTATTAGAAAATAGCTTAGATTGTAGGGATAGATTGATTGGAAGTTAGGATAAACGTTGGTGGTCTCAGACTGACCCTATAAGCCTACTATTAATGACTCTTTTGTTAATGTGATATATTTAGTAAAATCACCGATCTGAAGCCTAAAATAACAAGGACCCCACATACTGGTGATGGTATTTTTTAAGTTAATAACGTAGTATGCTACAACTGTTATTTATCTGTGTGCACTGATGGTCTTTTTTATATTTTAATTTAGGGCCTGGTCATGCACTGATAGAACAGTGGAATCCCGTAGGACTGGTGGGAATTATCACCGCTTTCAATTTTCCTGTTGCTGTATATGGCTGGAATAATGCCCTTGCTCTTATCTGTGGAGACGTGTGTCTATGGTAAGAAAAACTACATAGCAAGAAGTAATTTGTTGTAGAATTACATATGCTTGCTTGGGCTCTGTTCACATGTCTAGTAATTGCTTCCATTTTGAGATGGAAATGATCAGTACAAAATGCATCCCTTTTGAATGTCTGTTTAATTGAAATTGTGCTGTTCTGTTTCTTCAGTAATCTAGGATAAGTGGAGTATACCCGATGATCATCTGTTATGTAATACATTACCAGATAATATATAATATAGTGGGCAAAAAAGTATTTAGTCAGCCACCAATTGTGCAAGTTTTCCCACTTAAAAAGATGAGCGAGGCCTGTAATTGACATCATAGGTAGACTTCAACTATGAGAGACAAAATGAGAAAAAAAGTCCTGAAAATCACAATATCTGATCTGGAAAGAATTTTTTTTTTCAGTTTTGGTGGAAAATAAGTATTTGGTCACCTACAAATAAGCAAGATTTCTGTCTCTCGCAGACCTGTAACTTCTTCTTTAAGATGCTCCTCTGTCCTCCACTCATTACCTGTAGTACTGGCACCTATTTGATCCTGTTATCAGTAAAAAAGACACCTGTCCGCAACCTCAAACAGTCACACTCCAAACTCCACTATGGTGAAGACCAAAGATCTGTCGAAGAACACCAGAAATAAAATTGTAGCCCTGCACCTGGCTGAGAAGACTGAATCTGCAATAATCTGAATCTGCAATCTGCAATTGATGAAGGGCTATAGTGTCCGAAGCTTACTATGCTTACCATCTTTTCAGTTAGCCATTAAAAGTTATCAACCACTGAGGACTCTCAGATTCTAATATTTATCTATCTACTGGCAAACACAGTACAAACATTTTTTACCTTACAAAATGGAAGATACCGGAATGTACCAAATCTTTATGGATTCCAAGACACTTCTAAAGAAACATGCACAACTGGACAGTGACATATTTTTCCTATCCAAATGCAAGAAGGAGAATCTGATTCCCAAAGTACTCTGGATTAGAAATCCACTTCTGCTTACCTATAACAATAAGTATGCACAAAACTTAGTCTCTCAGAGGTCCTGTGACAAAGGAACCACCTTTTGCATGTCTTCTACAGCATCAAAAGTAACATCCAGAGGGGAATTGGAAACTCGGAGGAACACACTTGCAGAAGCCATGGAACAGAAATTACAACAATTTTACCATAAATTACAAACTTGTCTGATTCAGAACAAGGAAAAGAAATTAGATTGCGTATCAATTCAGGACTCAATACAAACAAAACAAGGACAAATCCTGACCACTTGGACAACTACTCCTGTCAGAAAGCATCTAATTGTGTCATCAACCTTTCGGATTACAAAAGTGGAACTTGCTGTACTTTCTAGGGGACTCTCATTTTGTCCCACTAAAGCTCTCGATAAAATTGAACTGTGCAGCGACATGGAGGATTACTTCAGGAGATTACGCCTAAGGAAATATTTCAGCGAAAAAGAGGACTCTGAACCCAATTGGACCGAAGGAAGAAAGATCCTGACAACCAAGAAAAGATCAGACTGGACACCTAAATCTAATCCTAACCCCCATTTGGAGAAATAGACACTTTAAAATTGTGGATTTACCAAATGTCTGAGATACACACGAGTCAACCATCCAACGTCAATGCCCAGGAGAGAAGAGCCTACAGTCCTTTGAAAACCAACAAAGAAATCATCATTAAAACCTGCAGACAAGGGTGGTGCAATAATCATGATGAACAAATCTGACTACCTGAAGGAAGAAAACAGACAACTGACGGACACACGTACTACAAGAAATTGCAGTCTGACCCCACACAGGACTATTACAAGGAATTAAAAGGCTGTTTCCTGTCAGACATATCCTTAAGAGCTGATGACCTAATACCAGGAAAGTCCAAGAACAGGCACATTCTACATGCTTCCCAAAATTCACAAATCAGAAATCCAGGAAGACCATCATTTCATGTGTGGGCACCCTCACGAACAAGTTTCTGTGTGGAAGAAGGTGTTCTCAAACCCTGGTAACAAGACACCCAGCTACATTCAGGACACAACTGACCTATTGAATAAACTGTCAGCAATAGGTCCTCTACTAGAAGGAACCATCCTCGCCACCATATATGTGGAATCTTTGCGCAGTAACATCCCACACGAGGATGGATTAAATGCCTGCAAAACTTTCCTGAAAACCGAGATTGATGCTGACTCTGTGGTGAAGCTTGTAAAATTTATCCTCATACACAACTACTTCACATTTGACCACAACATATATTTACAAGAGACTGGCACAGCAATGGGAAGCAAAATGGAACCACAGTATGCAAATCTTTTCATGGCCAAGCTTGAAGGTGACTTTTTATACTTTTTTCCTATCAGGCCCTGGCCTACTACTGTTATATTGATGACATTTTAATCATTTGGACAGAGTCAGAGCAACAGTTGAAGACATTCCATGAACACTTTAATCAGTTTCATCCCACCATCAACTTAACACTCAACTACTCCTGCACTGAAATCACTTTCTGGACACCATCATAAGCTACAGAACAATGAAATAGAGACATCCCTGTACCGGAAACCAATTGACAGTCCAACATATATCTGATGGGCTGTTTTCATTCAAAACACACAAACTCTATTGTGTATAGCCAGTCCATCAGATACAATCGGATATGTTCCAACCCTACCGATAGAGACAATCGCCTTGAGGACCTCAGAAAGACCTTTTTGAACCAGGGCTACCATTCAAGAACAATCAGGAACCAGATTACAAGAGCCACCAGAATATCAAAGAATCATCTACTACATTACAAAACTAGAGAAGAAAACAACAGAGTTCCTCTTGTAGTCACCTACAATCAGTCTGGAGGTGCTAAGAGGTGCTGCATGGAAACTGCAACCACTCCTACAAAAAGATGCCCGACTAAAATGAATATTTCTGGATCACCACTCTTGTGTTTTAGACAACCTCGAATCTAAAAAAACATCATTGCAGAAGCCCTGTCCTCTCCAGCAGTAACAGGAACCTTTCCCTGCAACCAGAACAGGTGCAAAACCTGTCCATCTGTAATGACAACGGACAAATAAGGATTGCTGGGACAGATCAGAACTACAAGATCCCAGGTAGCTTCAGTTGCACCACAAGCAATGTGGAGTATTTAATCATATGTACCAAATGTCCAACAGGTGGCATGTATGTAGGGGAGACCGGGCAAAAATTCAGGACAAGAATGAATTCTCATCGCCACTCAGTAAAAGAAAAGCTTATGGACCTACCTATAGCAAAACATTTTTCCAGCCCTGACCACAGTGAAAACGATATAGGGCTGCTCATCTTAGAAAGCAACTTCAAATCTCAGAGAGATTGAAGAATTTGGGAATACAAATTAATAACTACCTTTGGCACAATCAAAACATGATTAAATGTATAAATACCACAGGGGACACAGGACTGTCAGGCATCACGTGCGGAGGAGGCTCACTCCATCCTGGTAAGCGCTGATAACCCTACTACATGCGGCCACTCTATTTGCATCACAGGCTTGCTTCTCTTTAATATACAGTCTCATATGTTTCTGGTATCACCTGCCACCCGGTCCTGCCAAGTGGCCAGGCAATTCCACACTGCCAGGCCTGCACCCCTGCAGAGGTACAGGAGCCCTCCACCGACATCGAAACAACTAGTGCCCGAGCCCACCAGACTGGTCACTGTGCCTCACCCAATCCATGGAAAGGCTATCGAAATCCCTAGTCCAGTCTATGCAGCACCGTACCTTCAGAGAGCAACCCTGTCAGAGCAGCGCACGTACAGATGATCCCTCACTAGATGGTCCATCAAACGGGGACAATTCACGTTCCATATCCTCGGACACTATATGAAAAAGGCCTCACAGAAACATTTCACCTGCTTCCTTCCCAAGGCTCTCGTGCCTCTCCCACATGGGAATCCTGGGTCGCCTATGCCTGACTAACATCAGCACCTCATTTAGGACCTGACCTGGATGATTCTTTGACTTTCAAACATCGCCTGAGCATTCGAGGGTCAATCTGATATCAGCAGTCAACAAAACGCTTAAGGTGGACGACCCCACATCTACGGTGCCCAACCATAATGCCTCTGTCATAGGTAAATTGTGCGCACAACCTGTTCGCGGACCACCCTGAGTTCCAGGACATTCTGGCTAAACAAAAAGATTGACCAGTAAATGGTTCGGGGGGGTCGCAAACCCATTGAGGCTTGCTATTCCTTCGCCCCAAAGATTGAGCGGACTCCCCACCGGTCGATCCCCCAGGTCCTCCATTAAGGATCTGACTGACAGACAGGTTGAGCAACTCGCTCGCTGAGCATTTGCGGCAGCGGGCTCATCCCTTTCGCCATCCTTCGCTTCTGTTTGGGTGCCCAAGGTGATTGCGTTCTGGACGGCAATTTTGCAGGATACCAACCTGCCCCCGGAGCTATCGGACCTGACTGCCAAATTGGCGCTGGCTGGTGTTCCTCATTCATGCTCTCCGGACTCAGCCAGTTGTGCAGCCTTCGCGGCTTCCAATGTGATAGCCGTTCGCAGAGCCCTCTGGCTCAGACGATGGTGGGCGGATTCGGCATCGAAAGTCTCTAACTAGCCTTCCCTATCACAGTGGACGACTCTTCGACGAATGGTCGGGTAAAATTATTTCGGACGCATCTAGAGGTAAGAGTACCTCGCTCCCTCAGCACAAAATGAGACGTCCCTTTTTTAGTGTCAAGTAGTGTTTTCGCTCCTTCGCAACTCCCTGTGTTGGGTGCCCTCCTGCAACCAAGGCCCACTCCCCGCGTAGGAATAGAACCATCCTACAAAACAAGTCTGACCGGGCACACCTGACCTAGGCAGTCTTGACCCAAGGAGTCTTGATCACATCGTCCCTTTTCTCATGTCTCGTTCTCATCCCTGGAAGACACTGCCCTCATAGGCAGTCGTCTGGCTGGCTGTCACCGGCGACAGATGGGTCAGAGATCTCGTGTCTTCCGGTTACAACATAGAATTTACTTCCTGTTCTACACACCCATCCAACGTAAGCGAAAAGGGCACACTCCTTTTTCCACGCCATCTCCATCTAATTGTTCCCATACCGGACTCCGAACGTTTCAGGGATTTCTATTCAAACCTCTTTGTGGTCCCCAAGAAGGACGGGTCGGTGCATCCCATCCTGAACCTCAAACATCTGGATCTGGTCAGATATGTTTGTGTCTATCGTTTCAGAATAGAGTCCCTACACTTAATCATCGTGTATCTGGAGGAAGGAGAATTCCTGGCCTCCATAGATATCTGGGACGAGTACCTCCACATCCCTATATCTCGCGCACATCAACAATTCCTGTGCTTCGCGGTCCACACGGAGCACTTTCCATTTGTGGCTTTTCCCTTCGGCCTTGCTATAGCGACAAGGGTATTCATGAGTGTCATGGCAGCCGCCATGACCATCCTCCATTCCAAAGGCGTTGTCATTCTGCCCCATCTAGAAAACCCCCTGATAAGGGTCCCCTCCTTCACAGACTGCGAGCAGAGTGTCCAGATAACCATTGACACTCTCTCACGTTTGGCTTGGCTGGTCAAGCTGACCAAATCCTCTCCTGTTGCCCGATTTCCTGAGCATGGTTTTCAATACCTCTGGAATGTTGGCAACTTTCCCTCGAGTCAAATCACTAACACTGCGCCGGAGAGTATTCTTTCCCCCCACTCCATTTGCTTCAGGATGAGGGCTCTGGGCAGGATGGTGGCAGCAACCGGAGTGGTCTCTTTGGCTCCATGTCACCTTTGGCCGCTGCAGGTGGTCTTACTATCGGCTTGGGACAGTAGTCGCTTCTCACTGGACAGGGTCTTTCTCCTGACGCCCTCAGTCATGTTGGCACTTCACTGGTGGATCCAACCTTCAACTCTTTCCAGGCGTTGGTCGTTTCTCTCGATCGTCTAGGTGGTTCTCGCCACTGACTCCTGTCAACAGTTTTCCGTCTTCATACTGCTCAAGGTTGCTGGCCCCCCGCAGGAATCAGCCCTGTCGATCACTCTGCTGGAAATACGAGACATATAGCCCCGTCTCTCGGGGCCTTTCACAGGCTCCTGGCGTGCTGCTACATCCGTGTCCAAATGGACAAAGCCTTCAGCAATTGTCAAGGGAGCACCTGCAGCAGGGCAGCTCTACACAAAGTAGAGCACATTCTCCATTAAGCAGAGCCGACCAGTACACACTTCAGGGATGGATGACTGGGTGGAAGATTTCTTCCCAGTCGCCAGGGTCTCACCGCTGGAGACTGGTCTCCGCACTCGGAGGGGTGTTTTGTGTGGTTTTTTTTTTTTTTTGTCAACAAATCTACTGCTGATCGAGGACCCTGGATGTGAACCTGATGGCTTCTTATCTGAATAACAAGATGCCTGTGTTCATAGCCCGATCACACAACCTGCTCTCCGTCGGAGCGGACACGCTGGTGCAACCATGGCACCAGTTTCGCTTTCCCTACATTTTCCGTCCACTGCTGTTAATTCAGAAGGTATTGAGGAAAATCAACTCTGATGGGGGTTCTCGTCTTTCTCATCACTCCGGAGTGGCCCAGACGTGCCTGGTACGTCGACCTAATCGAACTAGTTGCATATGTCCTTCCCAGATCGCCCGGACCTTCTGACTCTGTCCGATTTGCCACCAGGTTTCGGGGGCCCTGAATTTGACGGCGCTAGTGTTCAGACCCGGGTTTTTTTTTTTGGTTGTTTTTTTACCGGATGTCATCAGTGCAATGTTTAGCGCTCGGTAACCTGCCTCAGCATGTATTTACCTTTTGCACATGGAAAATATTTTCTTCAGGGTGCAAGGACCGGGGACATTCACCTCTCGTTCTGTCTATCCCAGTGGTCCTAAGTTTTCTCCAGTTGGGACTGCACAGTGGCTTGGCCCAGAGCTCTCTAACAGAATAGATCTCAGCGCTTTCGGTTCTTATTAGCACAGGCTCGCGACGCATACTCAAGCTAGGACTTTCATCCAAGGGGTGTCTCGGTTGGTCCTTTCCTTACCGAAGACCGCTAGAACCATGGGACCTTAATGGTCCTGGACGCACTTCAAAGGCGCCCCTTTGAACCTTATGAAAGAAGTCTCACTCTCCTGTCCAGGAAGTTGTTTTTTCATTGTGGCAATCCCTTCCATTAGATGTCTCAGAATTGGCCGCACTCTCTTGCTAAGGACCCTTCCTTTTATCAGGATAAGGCTTTGCTGTGGCCGGTTCTTCCTTCTGAAGGTGGCCTCTTTCTTCCTCCTCAATGAAGACATCATTCTTCCTTCTTTTTGCCTGGCACATGTGCACAGTGTCGAGAAGGATTTACTTACCCTGGACCTCGTGAGAGCTCTTAGATGCTACGTATCTGAAACAGCTCCTTCTTTAGGACGGACGCTCTGTTGGTCCTTCCAGAAGATCACAGAAAAGGCATGGCTGTTTCTAAGGCCGCACTGGCTAGCTGGAAACGTTCTGCCATCCAAAAAGCCTATCTGCTCAGGACTATGCCCATTCCTAGCGGGTTATGGGCCCAGTCCACTCGCGCACTAGGTGCATTTGGGGCCATTTGACACCAGGCATTCGCCGGACAGGTGTGCAGGGTGGCAACCTGGTCCAGCCAGCATACTTTTACAAAACGTTATGATGTCCATACCCAGTTCTCTGCCTACGCAAGCCTTGGAAGACGCGTGCCGCAGGTGGCGCTAGCTCACCTTTCCACTTAGGTGACTCGAGGTATTGTATCGCTTTTCTTTGGGTTGTGTGTTATTTTCCCATCCAGGGACTGCTTTGGGACATCCCATGGTCCTGTGTCCCCCAATGAGACGAATGAGAAAAGGTCTCTTTTTTTTTTTTTTTTTTTTTTTTTTTGTGTGTACTCACAGTAAAATCCTTTTCTCTGAACCATCATTGGGGGACACCGCACACATCCTGTTAGCCAATTCGGGCGTTGCGTTGTTTTTCATTGAGTTCCTTGAGTTTTCATCTTGACCTTTGTTGAACTGTTTTCTGTTCTCCTACTGCTTGGTCACCGAGCTGGTTTGGCCTGGCCCAGCCAGGGAATGTATACTGCAGGGGAGGAGCTAGTCAGTTTTTTTGATATCCACTTAGTGTCGGGCTCCTAGAGATAGCAGCAAAAACCCATGGTCCTGTGTCCCCCAATGATGGCTCAGAGGAAAGGATTTTACTGTGAGTACACCGCCCCCCCCTTTTTTCCCACCAAAATTTGAAGAAAAAAAAATTCTTTCTAAATCAGTCAGTGATTTTCAGGATTTGTTTTCTCATTTTGTCTCTTAGTCGAGGTCTACCTATGATTTCAATTACAGGCCTCTCATCTTTTGTAGTGGGAAAACCTGCACAAATTGGTGGTTGTCTAAATACTTTTTCCCCCACCCTGTGTGTGTGTGTGTGTGTGTGTGTGTGTGTGTGTGGCACGCTAGAGGTATTCCAAGAGCCCTCTGATAACAGCACGGATTTGTTACTTTTTTCATATTACATCAACAAACTTATAGCACCATTCCAGGGTTTTGTCTTTTTCTTGTTTTACCGCTGGAGTGGTGCTTTACATTTAAGCCCACTGTCTTATACTCACCCTCTGACCATTTCAGAACCTCTCTGGGCCAACAGCGCCATCTTGTGACTTCTGACCAGCTAGAAATCGGCAGTTGCTTCACAAGCTCTCAGTACAACTCTAACAGCCAGGTTGAGGCCAGAATGAGGCTCCTATAGAGATGTATTGATTTGTGACCTCTGGAATGCTCCATGAAACACTGGAGTTGCTGTCAGGTCACAAATCGCATGAGCCTAAAAGGAGTGGTGGTGAGAACAGAAGAAGACTGTGACTGTTTAGCATAAAAACAAGGGACAAGTGACTTGGTTTTTAAAGCACTGTAGCATATTAGTGTTTACGGTTATGAACATATGATGCTGCAATAACTTAGTTCAGCCACTAGAGGTCACCATTTCAACAAGAGAGGAAAGCACTGGAAACAGGAAGTAGCAGTCTGAGAAACTTGTGATGTAAATTTTGAGTAGTCTGAGTCGGTCAACAGGGTAAGGGGTACTCTGATACCGGGATAGGCGGGTGCTTTGATGGGGGAATCATGGCTGGTCGGTTCCCGGTTCCGTGCCCTGGACCCTTACTGGCGGGGATGGGGAGATGATGATGATGATGATGACGATGACGACGACGACGACGTATAGTGATGCCGTATAGTGATGCCACCTGTGGTACCTGGTAATAGGGCTACCAGCGCTGCAGCCGACCGCAGCCCAGGGTAGTACAGCTCCCCACAGCAGGAGCTTTACCTCAGGGAAGCAGGGATAGATGAGGGGAGTTGTAGTTCTTACCTCTGATGATGCTGAGGCCCTCTGGGCACCGGAGGAAAGGATCACAGACACCGATTCAACTCAAACGTCACTTTACTGGTACCGGGGCGATGATACAGTACACAGCCACAGTCTGATTAAATGGAGATGTAGCCACAGATTGTAGGGTGATCCTGTAGAGTCTGTTGATGGTCCCTTTTAATGGCTTTCGGGGTCTGTGTTCCTCTTTACCTCTTTAACCACTCTGCAGACCTCCTACACCAGCCCACGGGTCTGTTACAGTTAAGTACGTTCGGTTCCTTACCGGTACGGACGGGAACGGCAACAAGCTAATCCTCCCGCCACCGGAATTCGGTCCTTTTTCTTAGTGTCCTGGACCCAATATAGGACTGAGGTTGAGGTGCAGTCTGTGGTGCTATGGCTCCCTTCTGTCTGTCCCACAGCTTGTCAGTTTGCAACCAGGCATAGACCACTGGTTGCCTCTGCTCCGGTATGCCGGTGCCGACCCCGGACTTCCCCAGCTGGCTCCAACCAGGCCTGGTTCGTCCCTTTCGGTTCCCGGGCCACCTCTCTCGAAGAGGCGCCCTCCTGTCAGGACTTCTGTCAGGCATGTCCTCTCTGGCTGCCTTCCCAGCACTGTCTGACTAAAATAAGCTCAACTGTCACTCAATCTCTGCTCTACCCGCCTATAGGCACGCTATAGGGCACGGAACCGGGAACCGACCAGCCATGATTCCCCCATCAAAGCACCCGCCTATCCCTATGCTAAGGGGGGCTAGTGTATGGGTGCTTAGGACAGACTCTATAAGCAACCTCAAATCCATAGCTACGAATGCACTACACCTTCTGTTTGGGGTGCAGTGCCTAGCCATAGGGGCGCCACAAGTCCTGCCTGAGAGACACAGAAGATCAGGAGCCTGAAGTGATCCAAATTAGACTGTGTGATCCAGAGGGAGCGACTCTGTGAGTAAACTTCGATGTGTGACTGGGTACCGACTGTGTAGTCAGTTAGGGACAGCTACAGCATCACTGAGAACATTTCTGTAGATGGGATTACTGATCAAGAGATTGTGAGAGCTCCTGTGTACTGAGGCTCTGGGAATGTGGACAGTATAGGGGAGCTCCGTTGTGGACGACGCAATGAGACTGAGACTGATCTGAGTCTACACTTGCACCTGGATATACCAGAGAACTTGGTGACAGTTGAAGCTGATCAAACATAGCGGCGGAGATCAGAGTAAAATAAAAGGTTTAGTTTATCTTTTTATGGGTACCGAGTCAAAGAGACCGCTCTTTGCTCTCACAGAGAGACCGTGCACTGTACAAACTATGTGTTCAAATGATTAGTAGTGTAAATATATAAGTTCAAGGGGAAAAATGGGTATCTGGAATCTATTGTAAATACTGTGGGAAGGGGGTGTAAGGTTGTATTCCTGAGAAAACCACTGTCACGATCGCAGTAGAACCCCTGTTAGTCCCTGTACCGGATAAGGGTGGGGGTGTTATAGCCTTGGGGTAGTCCTTCTCCCCTCTGTGAAGCCGGCACTTGGGATATCTCAGACTGCATAATTTGTATTCTGTGGTTTGTGGCTGTTGTGGCCTATATTTTGTGGAAAAGTGAAATCCTGTTATTTTCTTGACAAGTTATAAAAGAAGTTGATTTGATATCATATTGTGGTCAGTCGTTCATAGCAGTGCTGTCATACACATACGACTGACATGTCAGTCGTTACAGCACCACTCAAGATGTAATAAAAACCCTGGAGTCATGCTTTCTGAATGTATTTATTGGTATTTTATGTGATATACCAACACTGATTAGCAATTTTTTTGTGAAGTGTAAAGAAAATGATTCATGATTTTCTAAATATTTAAAAAAATCTAAATCAACACATTTTGACCTGCATTTGTATTCAGCCCCAGGGTGAGTACTTTGTAGAACCACCTTAAGTAATTACTGTTGCAAGTCTTTTGTGGTATCTTCCTAATCAGTTTGTACAACTAGAGTCTGAATTTTTTGCCCTTTGCCTTTCTTTGTAAAATAGCTCCAGCTCAGTGAGATTGAATGGAGGCGTCTGTGAACCGCGATGTTGAAGTCTCCTATCTTGGGATGTCCGTTTAGGTGGACGGCCATGTCTTGGCAGGTTTGCAGATGTGCCACTCTCCTCTTATATTTGGATCATGAATTGAACAGTTACTGTGAGATATTCAGAGCTTTGGCTAATTATATTAATATATTCTCATGTAACCTAACCCTGCTTTACTCTACTTACTCAGTTTTGGTATATCACATAAAATTTCAACAAAATACAGGTGTAATGTGACAAATGGTGAAAAGTTCCTCTGATGTTAATACTTTTTCAAGGCACTGCATATTCATTTGCTTATATTCTTTGGTGTAGGAAGTGCCAGAATATAGATAAGATAGATAGACAGAAGACAGACAGACAGACAGAGACACGGTGGATGGAGATGTAGACAGAATTCTGTTTTCCAGATTGGAGTACATTGCTCAAAATCTGTTTCACTTTTTCGTTTTCACTTAAATTAATTCACTGCGACAACTAAGGGAATCCTTCACCTATTTATTTTATTCCTTGTCCTAGATAAATTTATTTTGTTTATTAGATGGTTTCCTTCTCTTACCCTTATTTAACTATTTTCTGTTTGTATCATTTAGGAAGGGTGCTCCCACCACATCCCTGACTAGCGTGGCAGTGACAAAGTAAGCTTTTATAAATATTTTTTATTTTTTTTGTATGTTTATTGAATCTTTTAACAGACCTTGTTTAACAACCAATGTACTCGAATGTGATTAGAAATGTCGTAACTTACATATTTCCTAAGACTCATGGATTCTCCCTAGTGTCCTGTACGGTGAAGAGTCACTTTAACATAATTAAAGGGAACCTGTCACCCACTTTGGGCATTCTAAACTGTGCCCACCAGCTTTAACATAATGTAATTGGGGTTCTTGTAACCCCTCTCCATGCCCAGATGTCCCCCTCATACCTGAGAAATAAACTTTTATTGTCTCCCGCGCTGCATCCTAAAAGGTTCGGTAAGTCTGCTCTCAGTTTATTAGGTCCTCACTGCCCTTTGCCTGCAAAACCCGCCCTGATTTTTCAAAGTGGTCGCCCCTCCTGTGGCTGGCCGCTGATCAACAGGCATAATCATGCCTTCACAGTTGAGCGGGTCACCATACTCCTCCATTGAAGATACAGTGCCCAATGTTTTGCGAGATTTGTGAAGTCTTGCAAGACTTGGAGGACCGTATCTTCAATGGAGGAATACAGTGACCAGCTCCCACTGCGCAGGCACGATTATGCCTGTTGATCAGCGGTTGAACACAGGAAGGGCAGAAATTTTAAAAAGCAGGGCGGTTTTGCAGGCAAGGGGCAGTGAGGACCTAATACACAGAGACCAGAGAGCAGACCTCCCGGACCTTTTAGGATGCAGTGCGGATGACAATAAAAGTTCGTTTCTCAGTTATGAGGGGGACATCTGGCACATACAGGGGTTATAAGAACCCCAATTACATAATGTTAAAGCTGGTGGGCAGAGTTTAGAATGCCCAATGGGGGTGACAGGTTCCCTTTAAATACTCACATCTCATAATGGGTGAGCTTTTTCTCCTTTGGAGAGTGATACTGCTGATCTGACATACAGGAATGAGGAGACTTAAAAGCTGCAATGCTCCTCTTGGAAATTAGTTAAAGTTTAAAATGGTTTCCCAGATGAGCATTGCAGCTTTAAAGTGTAACCACCATTTACATCTTTGTTAAATAATTTAGAGCAAGTGATTATAATAAATTTTCAAATATACTTCATAGGTTTTCCAAGATTTCACTTTTCAAAAACCTTCCAGAAGATGTCCCCCATAGGCTGTTTCTAACACTGAAATGTGCTGGTTGTCAGGGAATTAGTCTTAGTCTTTGGCTCCACACGTGAATACGGCCATATAAAGGGTTGCCGGAGGGGCCTACACAGCCTGCACAATACGGCTGATCAGAATCTCAGGTTACCTCAGGCAGGGACAGGGTTGAGCTCAGTCTGTCAACGCACAGCTCCTGTGATCTCTCTCCATTCACATCGACTCTGCTTCATGTTATCCGTTAAGGAGCTGTGTGGAGGCAATCAGCTGATTGCAGAGTGATGTTAATGGATAGAGATCACAGGAGCTGTGCGTGAGAACCTGAGCTCAGCCTGTCCTGCCTGAGGTGACCTGTGTCTGAGCAGCAGTATTGTGAATGCTGTTTCCCCATGGTCTCCATTGTAAAGCCAAAAAAAGCATCACAAACAGATTAGTATTCCCACATTCTTGTTTAATGCTTTTTTTTTTACTGTGATTTCTATAGCAAAAAGGCTCCAATACTCAGCCTCCCTGGCAATCTCATGATGAACTCCGGTAACTTCTTCCTTTCGGGCTCTGACAGGACCTGTGCGAAGTGACTTGCAGGACCTGCACCCCATGTGATTTAGGCTGAGTCATATGCTGCAAGGTCCTGTCACTACCGAAGGAAGAAATCACTAGAACACACAGTAGGATCGCTGGGAAGTTGAGAAAGTGTGTGTGTGTGTGTGTGTGTGTGGTGTTGTTTGTTGTTGTTGTTGTTGTTGTTTTTTTTTCCTTTTACACAGCTACATTTGTGCAGCTGAAAAACGCAGCACAAAAATCCAGTGGGGCATGTAGCCAAGGAAACTGGTCTTGTCTTTGAAATACGTAAAAATAAACTGTAGATGCTTTTAACCCTTTACTCTCATTGATTCAGAAGGGTATCAACGAAGTTCCATAAACGGTACCACTTTTGTTTCCTGCATGTGATTTTTAGAGCCAAGCTGTATTTCTTGGTAGAGGTCTCTTCATTATGAATGGAGCTGTGCTGTTTCCCATTGTGTTCACTGTTTTCATCTGTCTTGCGCTTTAAATAGCTGATTGTTGGGGGAATGGGCTATCAAACCCACACCACTGTGAAAATAATGACTTCTCCACAGCATAGGTCATCAATATTACAAGGTTGGAGAAACCCATTTAACTATAAAATCTTTCTTCCTTCCTGTTTTTTTATAAGTGAGTTTATGACACTTTGACTGCTAGCCAGCACCCATCGGGTCCTACTTTAACCAGATTAATATATAAGGTGTTCAGTCTTGGTCATCGGCCAGTGAACTTCATATTGTGGCTGGGAATTACAGTGGGGAGAAAAAGTGTTTAATCAGCCACCAATTGTGCAAGTTCTCCCACTTAAGAGAGGCCTGTAATTGACATCATCGGTAGATCTCGACTATGAAAGACAAAATCAGAAAACAAATCCTGAAAATCACATGGTCTGATTTAGAATTTTTTTTTTTCAAATTTTGGAAAATAAGTATTTGGTCAATAACAAAAGTTGTCCTATGGAAGGGGATTAGTGCCTCACCAGTATGTTCCTCTTAGGGCGTGTGCCTGGATCGGATGGCCGGTGGTCCCACCTGCTTAGCATTAATTGAAAAAACGATACAGCACCACGGTTTCTCCATGCATTTAAAATCTTTTATTCCATCTTCATAAATTCCAACATATCATGAATATGGTTACACAAATCCCACAGCCTGACACGTTTCAAACGTCACTGCTCGTTCTTATTCATAGTGATGCTGGATCGTTTTTTCGATTAATAACAAAAATTCATCTCAATACTTTGTTATATATCCTTTGTTGGCAATGACAAAGGTCAAACTTTTTCTGTAAGTCTTCACAAGGTTGGCACACACTGTGGCTGGTATGTTGGCCCATTCCTCCATGCAGATCTCTGTTATGAACCGATGACTCAGGAGTAACATTCGATTCCACAGGAGTCGTTAGATACTATACTGACCGCAATCTCTGTCTACACACCGCAACTAGAAGTAGCTGTGGGATGTAACTAACAAGATCTAGACACCTCTGCACAGCCGGAGAACTAACTGCTCCTAAAGATGGATGTAGGAAAAGCTATCTTGCCTCAGAGCAGAACCCCAAAAGAATAGCAAGCCCCCACAGATATTAACTTGTAAACAAGAGAAAGAAAAACAAACACAGGCAGAGTAAAAGGTTTGGCAAAAGAGGCCAAATTAGCTATATAGGAAAGACAGGATAGAATACTACTGCGGTCAGTATAAAAGACTATCAAAAAACCACCATCAGCAGATAGTACAAAAATTACCCTGAGTCACTAAGACTTGGCGCCCTCTATATCTGCAGACTTATATAAATCAAATGCCAGCAGAACTGGAAATAACAGATAATGGTGATAGGAAGATTTCTTCCAGGAATTTTACCAATCTGAGAGCAGATAAATAAATATACAGACTAAATTGCAAACCCACAACTCAGAATAAGACAAAACATAAGCAGAACCTTAAGCACACAAGTGTGCCACAAAATATCAAGAAAACATCCACTTAGCTTGCAAAGAATTCCACAGAGCAGAAGAAACCAGAGAGATGTGAACTCCTCCAAGAACCAAAGACAACTGGCAAGGATTGATCCACTTCAAACCATTATATGCTCCAAGAACCAGTTTGCCAATCATCACCATCACCTGTGAAGCCCACACAGTCAGATGCATCACCAGCAATAACTACCAGAGGGAGCTCCAATGAAATGAATTCACAACAGATCTCCTCTAAATCAGTGATGTTTTGGGGCTGTCACTGGGCAACACGGACTTTCAACTCCCTCCAAAGGTTTTCTGTAGGGTTTAGATCTGGAGACTGGCTAGGCCGCTCCAGGACCTTGAAATGCTTCTTAGGCTGGTTTCACACGGCAGTTTTTTCACTGATCAGTGTCCATCCAGTTTGTGTGCCAAAACCAGGAGTGACTCCAAAACCCAGAACGGGTGTCAATCTTTCAATTATAGTTTTTCTCTGCAAATTCCTCTCCTGGTTTTGGCACACAAACACTGATGAACAATGATCAGTGAAATCATGCAGTGTGAAGGGGGCCTTACAAAGCCACTCCTTCATTGCCCTGGTTGTGTGCTTGGGATTATTGTCATGCTGAAAGACCCAGCCACATTTTATCTTCAATGCTTTTGCTGATGGAAGGAGATTTACACTCCAAATCGCACAATAGATGGGCCCCATTCATTCTGTCATGTACACGGATCAGTCGTCCTGGTCCCTTGGCAGAGAAACAACCCCAAATCATGATGTTGCCACCTCCATGCTTCACACTAGGTATGGTGTTCTTTAGATGCAACTCGGCATTCTTTCTCCTCCAAACATGACGAGTTGTGTCTCTGCCTACGGAGCGTGTTTGATGAATGACAATGATGCGAGTTATATGCGTGTTTTTGGGTGAGTGTGGTGCGAGTGTGGTGAGTGTGCATGGCTGTATTCATGTGAGTGTGAGGTGTGAGTGTGTGTGTGCAGCATGTGAGTGTGATGCTGTCCACGGTCCTGAAGGACCGCGGACCGCATTTGTCAGGGACATTTTAACTCTGCGGCTGTCAAAGCCCCGGAGTTTAAATTTCCCGCTGTGCTGTACAGTAACCAAACATCTTGTACCACTGTGACAGCAGCGGTACAAGATGTTTAGTGAAAATACTGATGAATAGTTAAATGTTAAGAATCGCAGGGTTTCTGTGACTATTAACCACATCAGCAGCCTCTGCGTGGCATGTCTGCACAGAGGCTGCCAAAGGGTTAATAGGATGCTGGTGTGGTGGCAGCATGTCTCTAGAGTGTCCTCACTCTCTGGACACATGGTGTCATCGCACCATGTGTCTGCAGGGGTTAATTCTTATGTATAACTAGATGGGTGCCCGATGCACAATGCATCGGGATTCTAGCAGAGCGAGTCTCTGACTCGCAATGGCCGCTTCGCGGCCAATGCTTCGCGCTGCTAAGGCGACTCGCCATGCCCGCTGCGCGGGCATAGCGAGTCGCCTTAGAGCTGCTCGCAATGGCCGCTGCGCGGCCAATGCTTCGTTCGTATCCACATGACCACGCTGAATCGCAGCGAGTGTGGACTCAAAAGGTTGCGCGAAATCCATTCGTGATTATATAATAGATAATAGCCACTAATTGTCGGGTTTGTAAATTGTGTTAAAGCCAGTGGCGGGTTAGTACACAATTTGCGTAATGTACAGAGTCGGCATTTCATAGTATGAGCTGTCCGAGGTCCTGTAAGCTCATTCATTACAATATCAGCCGCTATTGATGAGCCCAGGGCAAAGGTTACCGGGCCTTGGTTTGATGGATTTAACTGGGGAAATCACGGGTGGTCGTGTTCCCGATTCCGTGATATGGCTGTCATTTGTTGGAGGGGGGAAATATTTACAGGGGATAAAGAGTATGTGATGCCACCTGTGGATCCCGGTAATTTGGGTACCGGCGCTGCAGGCCGGCCGCTGAGGTGATGATGGGTGCAGCTCAGTATGATCCAGCTCCCCACAGGTGGGGCTTTTACCTCAGGGCAGCGGTGATGGAAGATGAGGGGGATGAGGGGAGTAGTTGTTCTTACCCTCCGATGACATGCTGATGGTGCTGAAGCCCTCCGGACGCCAGTGGGAAGAAAGACAGAGACCAGTTCAACTCTAACTCCACTTTACTGGGTACCAGCAGATGTTAAGGTGAAACATGGTACAGTCTGGTTTAACAGGTGATAGTTGCCGGTTCAGGGTACCCCCATGGAGTCTCCAGATGTTCCTTTCTTTAAGTCTTTCGGGGTCTAATCTGTCCTTCTCACTATTCATCCACCCTTGCAGAGCTCTCCCGCCAGACCTCTGGTCTCCTACGATGAAGCACGGGTGTTCCTTTACTGGTACGGACGGGAGTGACCCACAGCAAAATCCTCCCGCCACCGGAATCCGGACTGATACTCCTGTAATCTTGAACCTATTTCTGGGCCTGAGGGGTGAGGTACCTTCTTGTGGCGCTTACGGCTACCCGGTGATTATGGGCCTGCAGCTCGTCGGTTTGCGGCCAGGGGTAAACAGCTGACTGCCTTGGCATCCGTGTCACTGGTGTTCCCCAGACCGTTACCAGCCGGCTCCAACCAGTTCTGGTCCGTCTCCTTCTGTCCTGGGTCTCCCTCTTAGAGATGGGGATCCCTCCTGTCGCAGAGCTGTCGAGCACGTCCTCTCTGACTGCCTTCTCAGCACTAACTGAACTAACTGTCACTCAAGTCTTCCTGCACTTACCTAGGCTCCACCCCCTTTTGGACCTACTGCATAATCAGTCCCTCTATAATAAGGTGGCCTAGTCCTGTGTGTGTGTTTTGTTTGTGTGTATGCTTGTGTGTGTGTGTGTAACTAGACTCCATAGGTTAAACCCTAAACCCACAACTTAAGAGGAACACATATATTTGTAAAGTGTAATACCTCTCTGTGGTGCCTAGCCAGAGGGGCGCCACACAATGTGGAATGTAAATGCGGAGATGTCCCACATCTAAAGGTACCATCTCGCGCAGCAATATGGCTTCCATATCGCCGTAAATTTGTGTATTTCGGCGATGTGGAAACCACATCGCCTGTGCGTTGTGGCGTGACACGGGGAAATTTTACGGCGTGAAATCGCCGGAGGAGCATCGGCCTGCACTGCTGAGAAATCAGGCGATAACCACCAGGCGATTTCAGCGCATCTTGGTGTGTGACTGGGTAATAGCGATGTAGAAAGCGAGCTCAGACCATCTGGAAGCAATTCCAGAGGCGTGCCTGAGCGTTCTCTTTGGCTCGCCCCATCTGTGGCGATTGGTGGTCGCTCCTGCATTCCCATTGGCTGGCCATGGCTAAGGCGCCATATTTGAATAGCGATATAGTAGAAAGGAGACTTGCGTCATGTAGTGTGCAGACATCCTGACAAGGCTGACCAATGGTTACACAGTTGTGTCGGCCAATCTGAGTGGTAGGGGCGCGGTGAAAAACACTTTCACACGCCTGTCTCCTCACCGTACTCGCACTCTGCGCCCACATCGCTGATGCAGTGGTGGCGTGTGACGCGGCGATTTGGCGGCGAGGTAGGAATGTGAATTTTCTTCCGGCGTGCACCAGGCAATTTCCAGAATGCAGGATCGCCGAACATGGCACGCGAGATCACTGTGTGACAGGGCGACAGCGATGTGCAAAAAAGTGCCCGGAACGTGCGTGCTCACGTCAAATTGCCAGCCATATGGCGGCGATATTGCTACGTGTGACGGTACCTTCAGTGTTCAGCACCACGGCAGCCAGGACATCTCCTGCCTATTGCAGATTCAGTCTTCCTAGCTTGGTGCAAGGCTACAATTTTGTTTCTAGTGTCCTTTGACAGCTCTTCACCATAGTGGAGTTTGGAGTGTGACTGTTTGCGGTTGCAGACACATGTCTTTTCTACTGATAACCAGTTCAAACAGGTGCTAGTACAATAGGTAATGAGTGGAGGACAGAGGAGCCTCTTAAGGTACCGTCACACAGGGACATATCGCCGGCAATGTTGCCGGCAACCGAGGGGCGTGGCCAGGTTGCGGCGACATCGCCGGCGAATTGCCTCGTGTGACAGGGCGATAACCAGGCGATGAATCGCCTGAGTCACATCGCCAGGTTTCCCAACAATGTTGGGAAACCTGGCGATGTTGCTCAGGCGATTCTGCCTGATCGCCCCGTGTAACGCGGCAACCCGCAATGTTACGGGCGATTCTGCCTATCTACAACATTGCGGGTTATCGCTTGCTGGGTTGCTGGGCAACCCAGCGAGCGATAGCCGCGGCAACTAGCCGGCGACAATCGCCGGTAAGTTGCTCAGTGTGACAGCTCACCGGCGATGTTGTCAGGGATGCGCGCTCCCGCGATCGCCGGCAATATCGCCGGCGATATGTCCCTGTGTGACGGTACCTTTAAAGAAGAAGTTACAGGTCTGTGAGAGCCAGAAATCTTGTTTGTTTGTAGGTGACCAAATAATTATTTTTCCACCAAAATTTGAAAAAAAATTCTTTACAAATCTGACAATGTGATTTTCAGGATTTGTTTTCTCATTTTGTCTCTCATAGTGGAGGTCTACCTATGATGTCAATAACAGGCTTCTCTCATCTTTTTAAGTGGGAGAACTTGCAAAATTGGTGGCTGACTAAATACTTTTTTCCCCACTGTACATAGTACCATCCTACATGGCCAATCCTCTTAATGATGCAGTGCACAACATAACAGCTATCATATATCATTACGGAGCTGCAAACAAATGTGCTGCCAATATACTGGCCAGTATAGCCGTAATTTATCATCATGCTTGACTACATTCACTACATTAATATTATGCTTATGTATTTCAGAATTGTTGCTCAGGTGCTGGAGCAGAATAAATTGCCAGGTGCCATCTGCTCCTTAACCTGCGGAGGCGCTGACATTGGGTGAGTGAAGGATGCTGGCTCTCCCGACATTTAATTTAATACTTGAATTTGATATTAAAATATTTGCCGCAGACACTTTATTAATAATGCTCATTATATTGTTAGTATGGTATTCATCCTTGAAATGTTGGAATAAATTTGTTTTCCTAGTCTCCATGTCAGTAAGAAGTTTCTCTATAGTCTGATCTTTATTAGAACTAATATTTCAGCGAATGTCTGTCTGAATCTGGCCTTACATTGTTCAGTGTAAAGATGGCAATGGCTGGACTACATAAGGATCACTAGACCTAAAGTCAATTTAAGAATGTATGAGAGATTTTTTAATTGATAATAGTAATGGTATCAACTTCTTTAAGGAATGACAATGGATATCTACTACCCTAACTCATTTAATTTTGTGCTCATTAAGTGAGCAATTATGTGCCACTAAATAATCCATATTCTTATTCTAGTAAACCGTATAAACCTTTCCTCATGCAGATAACCTCACATGGGGTTTGCCAGCTGCAGCTATGATGTTTACATCCATCACAGGACTTATGGTATGTGCAGACAATCCGGAGACACTGCGCCTGGATGCAGTGTCTCCAGACCTGAAGGAAGCTGTGTGTGAATGTAGGGTGAGCGCAGCCGCCCTGTGCCTATGATCTGTGTTCAGGGCAGGGTGACTTTTTCCTTGCATTCACGCCCTGAAATCACTTCAAACTCTGCAGCAATAAATTAACATGCTGCAGAGATGCGGAAGTGCGGCAACCCACACTGGTGAGGAAACTGTGCGTCCAATAGACGTACAGTGGGTATGTGATCTTTAGAAATCCCATCCACTGTGCTTCTATTGTTGAACGCAGCATTTTGGACGCAGCGATAATATGCTGTGTCCAAAACGCTGCTATCACTGATCATGTGCACGCAGCCTATATGTGTCCTGTTACTTCAAGTTCCAACACGCATTGCAGTAGTCTGTGAGCCAGCACTTGGCCTGCCATCCATACTCCATCCAAATACCCCACCCCCACCCCCCACGCTTCCGTTCAGACTAAGGCTAAGAATTAGACCTCCGTTTTCTGTTGATCCGTTTTTGGTGCAGTATCTGCACCAATAATTGATCTTTTCCTTTTTTTATTTACACACGCGCACACACACGTACACACACGCTTGCACGCACACTTACCCTCCTGGCACCGGCGGGACCTGTCTGTGAGTAGTACAGTACTTGCAGGACCTACCACCATGTGGTTCTCAGCTTGAGTCATATGGTGGCAAGTCCTGAAAGTACCGTACTACTCACAGACAGGTACTGCCGGTGTCCGAAAGGAGAACCTCATCAGGGCTAACCGTGGGATTCGTGGGGAAGGAAGCAATTGGATGTTAGTTGCGCAGAAAGCGCACAGAAAAACGAAGAATAATTGACATTCATTATTTTCTGCATGCGCTTTCTGCATCACTAATGCAGCAGTCAAAAACGCTTGACGTCTGCACAGCAAATTGAAAAGTCCCATTCACTTTGCTGAGACGTTTTGACTGATTACTTTTTGGTGCAGTTTTAAAATAAAAAAAATAATGCTATGTGCCCTACAAGAGCTCTAGTCCATCAGTCTTTGCTATCTTGCCTCAATTTATTTTCAACCGGTTGCACTTCTCCAGTCCAAAGGACATGCCAGTGTTTTTGCTGTAGATCCTTGTCAGGTGGATCAGTGAACTGATGTTTCATTCATTTTTTGCATACAGCTTGATGAGCATGTGGCTGATGGTGCTTCCACTCTTGAACTTGAATCCGTAGCCCGACTTTGTAATTCCCTGACTGAGGGGGTTTCAAGCCAATGCAGAAAGCAATGGGTTCAGTGCTTCACCTTCATATATGATGGATGCTTGTGCTAGTTGTCTTGAGTTGACATCTAGCTTTGTCCTCCATAGCCCCATTGAGTTTCTGAGAAAGGTTCTCAATCTTCTGTTGATAATGCAGAGCGCCAAGCATTCACAGATCCATGTGTGTGGGATTGAGTCATAGGCTTTCCTGTAGTCAATTCAGGCTGTGCTGAGATTGGTTTGTCTGGATCTTGAGTCTTGCGCGACTGCTCTATCTACTAGCAACTAGTTCTTGGAGCCTCTGGTGGTGTTCCCAAGTGCCGTTCTGAGCTGGATTCATGTACTGATTCATATGGTTCTATAGATTTGTGGCTATAATGCCTGACAGTAGTTTCCATGGTGTTGAGGCAGGTTATTGGGCAGTAGTTTGAATGGCATTTTTACTTTGCGAGGATCCTTCATGATTAGCACCGTTCTTCCTTGTGTTACACACACACACTTAAACAAAACCATGGTTGCTGATCAGTGTCTCTGCAACTGCAGGTTGCACAACTGAGGTGGTGCAAAGGGGAGAAGGGGATGGACCAAATGTCCTGGCCAAATACGAATGTTGATCAGTGGAAGTGGTGCAAAAGGAAAAAAACTGCTTTAAAATTGAGCGATTACGTACTGATCAGCACTTGGTGAGCGTCCCTACATGGCAAGTTGTCTTGTAATTTATAATTTCCTGCTGATAAAATACTGAATTTATTGAAACTGCAAAACACAGTCGAGTAAGTAACATATCACCATAATGAAATCCTAGTGACAGGGTCTGTTTAAAATGTGCCACTCTTACTTTTGATGTAATTTACATTTTCATCCCTTTTTTTAAATAAAAGAATTTTTCAGATGGCAGCCAAGTGTCTCCTTTTTACAAGAACCTGCTATTTCTTTGGTTTTATATTTGATTTAAAAAGATTTGCAGGACCCTATTCCATTGGATCTGCGAACCTCCTATGTGCTGGCATCCTAGGTGTCTGTTCAGATTAGTATTCCCCACTCAATGTCCTGCAGCAGCTACCATTATTACTACAGGATCAAAGTCCTGCAAACTTTCTGAACTGTATAGGGTCAGGTCCCACAAGGTATGTATAGAGCAGATTTTGTATAGAGTTTGCACGCTGTAGAATCTCCGGTGTACAATTACTGACAAGTCAGATTCAGAATCCACGACACAGCAGTTTTTTGTTAGCTTTCTGTTCGGCCCTCTACAGGTGGTGGGCCATGTTTAGCCTCTTGTGTTACTCAGATAGCTAATTGTTCACTCATTTCACATCATGTATTGCTACTATTATTGTTTGACTAATTTTCTTTCTGACATCTGTTTTTTTTCTTTTTCTTTTTTTTCCTTTTAGCAATGCCATAGCCAAAGATGAGCGTGTTGACCTGGTGTCGTTCACCGGAAGTACAAATGTGGGAAAACAAGTGGCCCTGAAGGTTCAAGAAAGATTTGGTGAGTCTTGGAGACAAAAGTATTCAACTTTTCATTTATTTCTCATTAACCGCAATGAGGATTGGCAATTTGTTCTTACCGTAATTCCGCACAGATATTATCATGAGCACCATTTACTTGCATTGCCAGTGAAGGATTAAGGGTATGTGCCCACAGGGCGTTTTAGCTGCGGTTTTCCTGCGGTTTCTGCATGCAGAAAACCATTGGTTTTATGGTAATGTATGCTAATTTGTTCCTGCGGTTTTCATTCCCAGCAAAACCAATGTGTTTCACAGAAATGCTGTGCCCACACATTGGTTTTGCAATCATAGCACTTCTCCTGTCAAGGACTCTAGAATCCTCAGGTTTTCCTGCGTTCAGGACTGCTCAAAAAAACGTCGTGTGGGCACATACCCCAATGGATTCTATCTGAATTTGAACCAGAAATCCACAACAAAATCCTGACCGAATTCTCAGCCTGTGATCTCTCCCTAGTAGTGTCAGTTATGTATAGAAAAACAATACGGCTATAATTTGTTAATGACATTCCAATAATTGATATTTCAAAGTCAGAGAGTATAGATGTGAATTGTTGGGTCCTGCTAAACTGGCTCCAACAATAAAGATGGTGGCCTGACAGCACGGGTTGGAACTCCAGGCCTCAAGGGCAGGTTTTCAGGATTTCCTTAGTATTGCACAGGTGATAATATAATCGCCTGCACTGGTGATGATGCCAACCCCTGTTCAATCCTAAGGAAATTCTGAAAACCTTCACTGTTGGCGTCCCTTGAGGCCTGGAGTTCCCCACCCCTGCTTAGAGGAAAAACAAGATGTTCTCTCTCGCAGTATGGACCATAGCCAGTATCTGCTGTGCTAGCAAAATGCCCCAATACAGTGATAAAGTATAGAACATAGTACAGCACAACTTCAGTTACAACAGAGAAATTAAATGTGGAGTAGGAGTTTTTTCTTCATCAATGTCGTGCTGAGGCTAAACTTCTGAGCTAGTCTGAAAAAAAAAAAAACATTTATTCTGACTTTTTTCACATGTCCCAATGCAGTGAATAAAACTAAACAGCATGATATCCAAGATATCTGAATTTCATTCAATTTCTGCGTAATAAGTAACTGGCAATTGAAACTATTAAAACTACACACTTAGGCTACTTTCACACTACGTTATTTTGCTGTCCAAGGGGATCAGACTTTTTGCAGGACCCCTCGGACAGCAACAGATCCAAACTGATGCTTGCAATCGGATGCCTATTTGGCCGATATTTTGCAGGATCAGTTTGGATCCTCTCCTTCTCTCCTCCTCTCCCTGCTCCTCTTGTCACCTCGCTCCCCCTCCTCTCTGCCTCCTATCACCTCACTTCTCCCTGCCTCTTGTCACCTCTTTCCCTCCTCCTCTCCCTGCTCGCTCAGTCGCTCCCTCTTTCTCCCCTCTTTTCCCCTCTTCTCTGGACCTTAAAAAATAAAAAAAAATCTTTATTCTCACCCATCCACGAGTCCCCCAGCGCTTCCAGCTATCTTCTTCTGATCCTTACAAGACCTGGCGTGACGTCAGGTAACCGGTCATGTGACTGTGACGTCACGCCGGGTCCTATTAGCAGCAAGCGCTGCTGGAGGCATCGGTGGATCGTGGGACAGGTGAGAATAAAGATTTTTCTTTTTTTTTTATTTTTAACCCTTTCTTTTTGCTAAATTTCACTTCTGCAATGTATGAATATACATTGCAGAAGTGAAATTAGATGGCATAGAGCGATTTTAATGTACTGAGCATGCTCAGTGCACTAAAATCGGGTCCAAGGAATGATCAGCTGTCTCCTCAGACCCGTGCTCCATAGGCCCCATGTTATTTGGTTTCAGAAAAACCCTTTTTGAAAGGTAAAAGGCCCTCCAATCACAACCAATTCCTATATAAACAACCCTGGAGTCAGGCCAAGATATTAATCAAAAGTGCTCTTTATTAAAAGTCAATACAATAAATGCAGCAATTAAAAGTAATGCCTCAGGCAGCACACATGACAGGAGACCACATGAAAGCCAGGATGCAAGTATGGTAGTAAACAAAGGAATCCTATGTCTGGCACCTAGAAATTAGTGCTCAGTTTCCATATACACACCATACAACCAAACAATAATTGCACCAAAATTCCACTTCATGGGTCAAGAATTTTACCTGTCCGTGGCCACCGACCCCCTAACGCGTTTCGCTTAGGCTTCTTCCTCGGAAGAAGCCTAAGCGAAACGCGTTAGGGGGTCGGTGGCCACGGACAGGTAAAATTCTTGACCCATGAAGTGGAATTTTGGTGCAATTATTGTTTGGTTGTATGGTGTGTATATGGAAACTGAGCACTAATTTCTAGGTGCCAGACATAGGATTCCTTTGTTTACTACCATACTTGTATCCTGGCTTTCATGTGGTCTCCTGTCATGTGTGCTGCCTGAGGCATTACTTTTAATTGCTGCATTTATTGTGTTGACTTTTAATAAAGAGCACTTTTGATTAATATCTTGGCCTGACTCCAGGGTTGTTTATATAGGAATTGCCCATGTTATTTGGCGCGGATCATGTCGGATCTGATTCGGTCCGATTAAATCCGCTGTGCCCAAAATCGCAGCAGTCTGGAATCCGAATCGGACAGAATCAGATCTGACAAAAATCGGATGCCATTAAGGGCAAACTCAATCCGTGCCCATAGGATAACATGGGGCGAAATCAGATCCGTGGCTGTCCGTTTTACAACGGACAGCCACGGATCACAGAAAAACGCAGTGTGAAAGCAGCCTTAGTCTAATCCAGGGGTCTCAAACTCCAGGCCTCGAGGGCCGCACACAGTCCAGGTTTTCAGGATTTCCTTAGAATTTGACTGTTGGTCATTTGATTACCAACTGTCAAATCCTATGGAAATCCTGAAAACTTGCACTGTGTGCGGCCCTCGAGGCCTGGAGTTTGAGACCCCTGGTCTAATCACTGTTAAACTTTTTATTTAATAATAATGTAGAGCAAGTGATTATAATAAACTTTCAAATATAGTTCAGAACTGAAATCTGGAAGAAAACCTTTCAAAAACCTTCCAGAAGATGTCCCCACTATGCTGTTTCTAAACCTGACATATTCTGGTTGTCAGGGAAGTCTGTATTCAGCGCCACACTCTGAATACAGCCATATAAGGGTAGTGAGGCCTCCAGAGTGTGCCTGTGTAGTGTGACTACCGCTTATCTGTGTGTTGTCAGTTTACCTCAGGCAAAGGGAGCTCATCAGGCTGTCGGCACACAGCTCCTGTGATCTTATCTTCTCTCCTCTGCATTCACATCCCACTGCTCTGTGCAATTAGCTGAGCAGCTGTTTGGAGGCCATCAGCTGATAAAACAGAGCAGAGCTGATGTGAATGGAGAAGACTCAGATAAGATCACAGGAGCTGCGTGCTGACAGCCTGATGTGCTCCCTTTGCCTGAAGTAAACTGACAATACACAGATCAGCTGTAGCCGCGCTACACAGGCATACTGTGTAGGTACAGCCCTCCACCCTTATATGACCGTATTCAGTGTGTGGAGCTGATTACAGATTTCCCTGACAAGCAGCACATGTACGATTTAGAAACAGCCTAGTGGAGACCTCTTCTGGAAGGTTTTTGACAGGTTTTGTTCCAGATTTCACTTATGAAGTATATTCAAAGATTTATTATCACTTGCTCTACATTATTATATAAAAATTTAAACAGCGGTTACACTCTAAATGACTGACATGCAACATATAAAAAAAATTGCTATACATTTAAAGAGGACCTGTCACCAAACCAGGCCTGGTGATCTAATTACAGCACTGGATGCAGCATGTCTGCAGCATCCAGGCAAGGTGTCCCCCAGCCCGTGAGCAGCCCTGTACCCCGAGATAATACACTTAGAAAACTTAAAACTCTGTTTAAATGCTGCAGACAGGGAGAGAATGATTGGCAGTGGTGGGCAGATTACACAGGCAGGGGGTGTGAATCTGCCCTTGGCTGCAGCCCCTAGCCACCTCCTTAGTGGCTGTAGCATGTAAGTTTTCTAAGTGTATTATCTCGGGGTACAGGGCTGCTCAAGTGCTGGTTGGACCCCTTGCCTGGATGCTGCAGACATGCTGCATCCAGTGCTGTAATTAGATCACCATGCCTGGTTTGGTGACAGGTCCTCTTTAATGTTGAAATCTGGCTGACATTTAACACTAGAAGTTCCATAGCGGGGTAATTTTAAGATTTCTACCTTTTGGAACCCAGAGAATGACCTGAAGGATTTTAGGCCACATTTACAAATGAAAGGATGCTAATTGGAGCCATCAGAGTTGTCAGTTTGGACTAAGGGTCATTTGACCCTCTTTTGGGACTTCAGGGGAGAGCTCGAAATTTCTGGGACTTCTAGTGTTAAGGTGAACCGGTCACACTGCACATGGTCTGATGTATGCACAGCATGCTATAGAGAAAGAGAAGCAGAATATGTAGGTCTGTTTGAAAAGATTCAGGATGGCTTGTATTTTCTTCATTGAAGTCTCTGATGTCTGTATGTATGAGTCCAATGGGCGGTGAGTGATTAACAGCTTATCTGCACGTAGTCATACAGGGATGACTGTCAATTGCTGTTAGGACCGCCTGCTGGACTTGTATACCTACAGAGAGCAAGGATATCAATTAAATCAATATTGACCGATACTTCCCACAAGATTGTATATCAATGTGATATTCTCCACCGTCTCTATAACATATTGCCTGCAGATCAGATACCATTTTCAACCTGGTGGATTCCCCTTTTAAGAATGCTAGATGATGGTGTTGGTTTTTTTTTATATTCTTTTATTTTATTTTTTTTGGCTAAGCTTCCATTTGACTTAACAGTTTTGTATTTTTTCTTAGGGCGAAAATTGCTTGAACTTGGAGGAAACAATGCCATTGTTGGTAAGTGTATAAGGTGACTGATGTATATAGTAATACCTTTACTTAAGAGTGAACCAACTTATGAATTTTTTGAGCTACGAGCCCTGACTTAGTAGATATTTTTGCTTCATGAAATCTGTGTTCGGAAGAGGCTCTGACAGAAATGCTACATGACTATGCATGCCAGCATTCAAATAGGGTGGAGCGGTCACTGGGGCAAGAGCAGGGTCACAGGAGGCAGGTGTGGGCTGCTGCAGCTGCTGAATGTGCCCACTTGTTAAGGTCCTGAATATTCACCCAACTCCTCGCTGTTGTCCTCACCCACCCTTGAGCACTGAAGCCAGTGTCGAGAACTGAGCAGAAACGATGTGTCATCACGTGTGCCCGCTCATTAAGGTTGTGAATATTCGCTGCATTCCTCGCCCATCATCATGGGCCGGGAAAGCAGCAGGTATCCCAGCAAATCACGACGTCTGGAAGCTTTACATCAGAGGAGCTGTGGGATCATGTATACAGTACCAAGATGAGGCCCATAAGTAGGGGCTGAAATGGATAACTAGAATTTTCAAATAATTTTAATGGGCAAACTTGATTTTTTTTAAAGCAAATTGAGTCTCGGTCACGGAACAAATTAAACTCTTAAGTCAAGGTATTACTGTAGATGAAATGCTTCAGTTTTTTTTCCCTTTTTAAAATAAATACATATATTTTCACATTTTTATGACCACTTATGTATATTGGGTAAATGCTAGTCCAGTTTTATGCTATATTTTTCTAGTACATCCTAATCCTAATTACAGGCGACTGGTTTCAATTTTTCTTTTTTGATAGTCTGCTCAGTTGTTTGCTTGTACAGTTGAACTGCAGATCCTGAGAAAATCTCTGTGGCACCCTGATTTTATTAAGCATTAATGCCGATAATGTGTGATTTGACTCCTCAGTGTTTGAAGATGCCGATCTCAATTTGGTCACCCCATCTGTGCTGTTTGCTGCGGTGGGCACTGCAGGTCAAAGGTGCACGACAGCCAGGCGTCTGGTAAGGGGAGATTAGTTTTATTTTGGGACTCCCTTTGGCATTTCTGTGGAATGATTACACTGCTGATGGATAAATGTTGTCACTTTTCTTTCAATAGTTTTTACACGAGAAAATTCATGATGAGATTGTAGAAAAGCTCTCCAAAGCCTATGCTCAAGTCCGTATTGGAGATCCGTGTGAATGTGAGTAGATTTTACTTATAAGAACATTTTTTTTGTTTTGTGTGTTTTACAGTGGCCGCCAATTTTATTTTTGTGATCGATACATACTCACTGTAGAATGCAAAAAATCTCATAACACAAAAAACTGTATAATAAAGGGACTCAAACACATGATTTTTGTACGAAGCATTGGTTGTGCATGCAGCTGATGTGTGTTTCAGGGTCTGAATCATTTTATTTAGGATTACCTGGAGGACCCACTTTACCAAAACACATGTAAGATGCAGTTGCACAATTAACATGGTGTTCAAGTGCAGTCTCTTAGCTTTAATTTGATTGTATTTGTATTTCAATTGGAGTAAGGGTTAGGAATTACAGCTCTTTAACCTGGCGATCTTCCGGACGTGTTTTTTTTTTTTTTTTTATTTTCCCCCTCTCTACCTCCCCTTCTTCCAAGACACACAACTATTTTTTTTTATTTATTTAATATAGCCAAATGAGAGCTTGTCTTTTTGCAGGATGAGTTGTACTTTTGAATGACCTCATTCATTTTACCATACAGTGTACTGAAAAGAAGTAAAAAAATTCCAAGTATGATGAAATTGTGAAACAAGTGTGAGTTCGTAGATGCTAAACACGTATAATTTTACTTTTTACCTAAGAAGTGAAAACAAATTCAGAGCAGCGCAGAAATGATCATCTTCTGTGAATGCCGGCGACCCCTCGCTGTCATGACAACCTATCAGCGCCCTGTGATTGCTTCTTAGATCACCACATCTAGTTAGCAGGCACAGGTGGATCTCCAATCCACATGCACCTGTTAGCTGCATATGTTGGCTGATCAGATCTACTGACATGTGCGGGAAATTATGCAAATTCAAAGAGTGAGCTCGCATCATAGTCAGGGACGCGACCTAGGACATGATGAAGAAAAACACGTTCACAACATCTATCCAAGTGAAGAACATTCTCTGGAAAGTAGGTGTTTCAGTATCTAAGTCTACCATAAAGAAAATACTTCATCAGAGCACATACAGAGGATTCACCACAAAGCGCAAACAGATTATTCAACCTTTAAAACAGAGAGGCTAGATTAGACTTTGCGATTAAAAAAAAATTCTAAAGAAGCCAGGCCACTTGTGGAAAAGCATTCTTTTGGACAGATGAAGTGAAGATTGACTTATACCAGAATAATTGGAAAAAGAAAGTATGGAGAAGGCTTAGAACGGCTCATGAGTTAAAGCACACCACATCCTCTGCAAAATATGGTGAAGGCAGTGTGATGACTGGGCATTCATGGCTTCCAATAGCCCTGGGTCAGTAGTGTTAGCCCTGACTCGATATACTGTTAAAACAACCCATGAATATTTCAAATCAAAGAAGTGGAATATTCTGCTATGACTAAATAAATTGCCTTATTTCAACAGCATCAAGCATGCATTTCACGTGCTTAAAGGGCACCTGTCACCTCAATCTAGCCCTCTCTCCTATCACTACCTGTCCCTGCACCTTTCTAGCTGTTCCCTAACCATCCCTCTCTGAGCTACAGGGGCCCTATAACTATTTAGAAAAATGAATTAGAACTTACATATGGTCTACATCTAGGACACTGGAAAGACGGGCTCCATGATTCCCTCCTCGTGGTTTCCAAGCACGCCCCACTCGGCATCATCCCTCCTGGTGTTTTGCCGCCTCCTTTTGGAATCTCCCGCACTCTCTGCCAGTGTAATGCCCGGGCTGGAACATCCTATCCAGCCCAGTGCATTGTGGGCCTGGTCACATGATCGTCCCGGCTTCAATATGCGCATTGCGTATGCGTGGAGCCGGGCCGATCACGTGATAAAGTCCATAATGCCCGGCCCGGAGAGGACGTTCCGGCCCGGGCATCATGTTGGCAGGGAGGGTGGGAGATTTCAAAAGGAAGCGGCAAAGCAGCAGGAGGGATGAGCCAGGGTGTGGAAGCAGGCAGTTGGTAGCTCTAGAGGAACATAGAAGTGAATGTCCTTTATTCTAAAATTGAAGTCTAGTCATTTGAACAGTATAGCCTTTAGCTCAGAGAGGATGGTTAGGGAACAGCTAGAATGCAGGGGTTGTTCCACTTTAAGACATAACTAAGCAAAAGCCCACAAACAAGCAATACTAAGGCTGCAGAAGGGGCCTCAGAAAGGCTCAGCCGTCTTAGAGATGTTCATGGCTGCCAGACATCCAGCAGTCCTTGCCTGCAAAGAATTGCTCTACAATGTATTTAAAAAGGAACTTTTTTATGGTAATATGTTTTTCAAGTGGCTTTTCAGCCCCCTGAAATGATGAAGCTTTATACAAAAATGGTTGTAATATCAAAATGTTTCACAGGTAACCTAATGGGGCTGTATAATTGTGCAAGTGATGTAGTCTTTGAGCGTTGCAGTTGCTTTGCCTCCTTCTTCCCTTTTGACTAGTGTATTGTCAGTCTGTCTTTATATTTTCAGCTGACACATTATGTGGACCTCTGCACACAAAGCAGGCTGTGGAAATGTTCCTGTCTGCCATAGAACAGGCTAAATGTGAAGGAGGCACAGTTGTTTGTGGTGGTAAGGTACGTTAAGCTGGATAGAGGAAGAACAGCACAGTGTGAAATCTTTTGATTAAGGATCGATTTTCTTTTGCAGGTCGTTGATCGTCCAGGTAATTTTGTGGAACCAACAATCATGACCGGCCTTGCTCATGATTCACCCATTGTTCATAAGGAAACGTTTGCTCCAATCCTCTACATCATCAAATTTAAGGTACTTTATTTTATATTCCATGATAAATCTCCTAAGTTAGAGGACCCTTTGGCTTAACATGTAATATCTAATTAAAAAAAAAGTCCAGAAAAAAGAGGGCACTCACCCAATTGGTGCTTCTTAGGAATGTATTCCCTTTTCAGGGATTTTCTGGTGCTGTACCCCAACTCTTCCAGTTGCCCTTGTGCTGGTGGCTCACAGGGGCTCTCCATACGCGACATGGTGCCTGCTAGCAAGTTGAATTGAAAATCAGCTCAAATTGTTAGCGGACACCATGTCGCGTATGGAGAGCCCCTGTGTGCCTAAACATTGGAGCTCCCCCATAAGTGACCCCATTTTGGAAACTAGACCCCCCAGGGAACTTATCTAGATGGGTGGTGAGCATTTTGAACCCCCATGTGCTTCACAAATTAATCCGTAAAAATGAAATCAGAAAATTTTTTTGAAAAAAAAAAAAAAAAAAAAAAAAAAAAAAAGTACTTTTTCATTTTTATGGATCAATTTGTAAATCACCTGGGGGTTCAAAGTGCTCACTATGCATCTAGAGAAGTTCCCTGCGGGGGTCTAGTTTCCAAAATGGTGTCACTTGTGGGGGAGCTCCAATGTTTAGGTACACAGGGGCTCTCCAAACGTGACATGGTGTCCACCAACAATTTGAGCTGATTTTCCATTCAGATTGTTAGCGGAGAGCCCCTGTGTTTGGAGAGCCCCTGTGTGCCTAAACATTGGGGCTCCCCCACAAGTGACCTCATTTTGGAAACAAGTTCCCTGTGGGGTTTTTGTTTTTTTTTTTTTCTTCCCACAAAAATGTTCTTTTAGCCTAAATTTTTTCATTTTCACATTGGCAACAGGATAAAATGCATCCTAAAATTTGTTGGGCAATTTCACCGGAGTCCATTGATACCTCATTTGTGGTCATAAAGCACTGTTTGGGCGCACGGCAGGGCTCAGAAGTGAAGGAGCACCATTTCACTTTTGGAATGGTAAATTAGCTGCAAAAGTCAAATTGCGCTCCTTCCCTTCTGAGCCCTGCACTCAAACAATGGTTTGTGACCACATATGAGGTATCAGTGTACTCAGGAGAAATTGCCCAACAAATTTTAGGATGCATTTTATCCTGTTGCCAATGTGAAAATGAAAAATTGAGGCTAAAAGAACATATTTGTTAGAAAAATTAAAATGTCCATTTTGTCCTTCCACGTTTCTTTAGTTCCTGTGAAGCACCTGAAGGGTTAATAATCTTCTTGAATGTAGTTTTGAGTAGCTTGAGGGGTGCAGTTTTTGGAATGGTGTCACTTTTGGGTGTTTTCTGTCATGTACACCCCTCAAAGGGACTTCAAATGTGATGTGGTCACAAAAAAAAAATGGTTTTGTAGATTTTGCTGGAAAAATGAAAAATTGCTGATGAACTTTGAACCCTTATAACTTCCTACCCCCAAATTTTTTTTTCCAAAATTGTGCTGATGTAAAGTAGACATGTGGGAAATGTTATTTATTAACGATTTTGTGTAACATGACTCTCTGGTTTAGCAGAATAAAAATTCAAAATTTGAAAATTGTGATATTGTCAACATTTTTGCCACATGAAGTGATAGCCGGCCTGAATCTCTCTGTAGAACAAAGTACCAAAATTAGAGCAGCTTTCACCTTATGGGACAGTGAGAGGAGGTCTACAGATGAGTTTGTAGTGAGGCAAAGTTCATCGCTTCTGCATAGCCCCTGACCCATTGTACCACACTCGCTGCCATTAGATTAAGGGTGGAGGCACACTGTCATGCATCAAAAACGGATCACTGTCATGCAAGTGTGTTGCAAGTGTGGTGCGAGTATGGTGCCAGAGTGATGAATGTGGTGTGACTGTGGTGCGAGTGTGGTCAGTGTGCAATGCTTTTTTAACATGGTCTTTCTCAGGCTGCATCTGCTACAATAGCTAAATCATGTTTAATAGGCTCCCGCTGTTACTTCCGGGGCTGCCTATTAAGCTCATTACATATTCACTGCACTGTCAAACTAACAGCCAATCACAGGAGCTCACACTCTGTGGGAGCCTCTGTGATTGGCTGTTGTAATCAGACTGGATTTTCTCAATCTGGACAGTGATTCTGCTTGGTTGCCATACACATTAGTGTATGGCAAAGAACCTGGCGTTGTAGGGTGTAAAAAAAAATATTAAAAAAAAAAAAACCGCGTGGGACTTCGCAGCATTTTTAAGTCTAGCCCGATGGAAGCAGGCAAACTGCGAGCTGCCACCCTCAGCTGCTTAATTTCCCTTTGGCTGGCAAAAAAAAAAAATGTGTGGGCTCCGACCTATTTTCCATGCCAGCCAAGGTAAAACTAGGCAGCTGAGGGCTGGTATTCTCAGCGGGGTGAGGGCCCATTGTTATAGGGCCCCCCACGCTAAAGAATAGCAGCCCGCAGCCGCCCCTGAAAATGGCGCATTAATAATAAGCGCCATTTCAAGGTGCCTTACCGGGCTCTTCCAGCGGCCCTGGTGGCGGTGGCACGCTGGGTAATAAACGCTTATTATTAATGTGCCATTTTCAGGGGCAGCTGTGGGCTGCTATTCTTTAGCGTGGGGGGCCCTATAACAATGGGCCCTCACCCCGCTGAGAATACCAGCCCTCAGCTGCCTAGTTTTACCTTGGCTGGCATGGAAAATAGGGAGGAGCCCACGCATTTTTTTTTTTTTTTTGCCAGCCAAAGGGAAATTAAGCAGCTGAGGGTGGCAGCTCGCAGTTTGCCTGCTTTCATCGGGCTAGACTTAAAAATGCTGCGAAGCCCACGCGTTTTTTTTTAAATTTTACCTCCTACAACGCCAGGTTGCTTGCAATACACTAATGTGTATGGCAACCAAGCAGAATCACTGTCCAGATTGGCTGTTGTAATCAGACTGGATTTTCTCAATCACAGAGGCTCCCACAGCGTGTGAGCTCCTGTGATTGGCTGTTAGTTTGACAGTGCAGTGAATATGTAATGAGCTTAATAGGCGGCCCCGGAAGTAACAGCGGGAAACTATTAAACATGATTTAGCTATTGTAGCATGGTGCTACAAACTCGCACCGTGTGCTGTATGGGGGCGAGATTTTCTCGCCCCCATACACTTGCATTGCGCTCACGCGCGTCAGAATCGCGTGCAGTCGCAGCATGCTGCGACTGCACTCGCTTCTGACTCGCAATGCGAGTTAGGTGCGTGGGACTCGCACCAGTGTGCCCTGCCTGATAGGGCAACACTGGTCTGAGTGCAATGCGTTTTTTCCACGCATTGCACTCGCGCGAGTCTCGCGCCAGTGTGCCTCCAGCCTAAAGTTGTAGCTCTGCTCCACTTTTGTGAGTCTGTTATCACCTACAGCTTTGGTCTGCTGTGCTCATAGCAATTTATGACCCCTCTGGAATAAGAACAGACTGTCATTACATGTCTCACACAGTAGAAAGCCTGTTCCAAAGCCAGTTTCACACTTGCGTTCGGTCCGCAGCGTTTGCGAATGCAGCCAAACCAAAAACATGTCTCTGATGCATCAGAAATGGAACTTATTGCTTTTTTTTTGTGTGTCCAAGAGAGCTTGATTTCTACGCAAGCGTCTGTATGCGCAGAAATCATATATTGGATCATGTGAATGCATTGCCATCCGCATCACAAGCAAGCGAATGCATGCGTTCACATAGTATGCTATTGTAAATGTGCCCGGGCACCCAATGCCACGTTTGGCACTGCATTTGCATGACAGACGCATGCAGACTCAAACGCTAGTGTGAAGCCAGCCTAAGCTATTGTGGGGGAGTGGTCTCATTTCCCTTGTATGATGATGTCTGCTTTTTCATTGGTCGCCCTCATACAGGGAAAGTACAAGTCCCCAAAGAAATATCTCTGGTAACGTCCAGTGGGGTTTTCCATAAATTGTAATCTAAATTGGCTAATATCTCCACAATGGAGAGTAGAAATTAAAAAAACAAATACATTTTGCTCCGCTCTGCAGCCACAATTCCATGATGCAGCCATTTTATCAAACTGGTGAAAAGTCCTCTTGAAATAGATTATAAAATAGAACAATAGTGTCTTCCATACAGTGATGGGATTTTGCTCTTGTATTGTTCAGACTGTTAAAGCCAATTACTGTTTGTTTTCTTTTTATGAAATTTACTTTGTAAAGTCATCCTGTCAGCAGAGCCGCATGACCTAGGTTGGAGAGCTGCCTAAACACATATATGGATCATCTTGATTTCAAACATGACATTTGAAATATGTTTAATGAGTCTTCCTGCATTAAAGGCATCAATGGAAAAACCCTGTAAAAGCCATCAAACAAGAGAAGAGGCCCAGGACTGCCCCACAGCCAGTCTATGCATGGTCACAACTGCTACCATAGTCCCTTATAGACCAGCTCATTTTCTTTTTTTTTTCTTTTAAATCTACAAATTGAAATAAAATCTCAAGAAATAACAATTTGTAGATTCTGGTGCCTGGAAGAACGTCTGTGCTTTTAAAAATTGGATCAATGTTTTATATTTTATTAGATTGGTCAGTTGCCACTATAGCAATGCCAAACGTGAATTCCAGATTCACTGGATCAGCTGAGAATTTCCTAACCTGAACTCTGCATCCTCATATATGCTTATGAGGCTGTCAAGTTCTGGTCAGAAGACCCGTGGTCTGGCAATGCATTAAGGTCCATCTACATATGTGAATCTAGATTAAAATTGCATAACAAAGTGTTTTACATTTTGCCATGTTTTATTTTACAGTTTTTGTGTTTATTTTTTATTTTTTTTTTTTGTGGAAATTACAGAAGTCAAAAAGTTGTTAGTAAAATTGCAGCAAATGTGCTGCCACACTCGTTAAAATTTATTTTATTTTTTTTAATCCCTTAATGACCATAACCGTGTACATGTATGTCAAAGGGCAAGTCCCCGTGCCTGTCATTACCATTCTCTTGTTAAAGTCAGCATTTAGCTGCCAATGTTTACTATACATAGCAGTTCTGCAGAACTGCTAGGTATCACACAGACTATCAGACGATTGCAGTTTCATGTTCCCTAAGGAGGACTATAAATACAGTAAAAAAAGGCAGTTTGTCAAAAACTGCATGCATTGTGTTCAGTGGGTTAATCTGTATCTCATAGATGCTCCAGGTTCTGGGGTGGCTGAGGGCTATGCTTTATAGTCTGGTAAGAGCCCAATAATGGTGGGCCTCCCCAGGTTGAGAATACCAGCCCCCAGCTATGTGCTCTTATCTGCACTAGTTATCAAATTTTTTTTTTTGGGGGGGGACCCCACACTACTTTTGTTTTTGTTTTTTTTTTTAATATAATTTTTAAAAACTCACGTGGGGTTCCTTGAATTGATGCCCAGCCAAGATAACTCGCACAGCTGAACTTGTATGGAGACTTGTATTTCTACTAATACTACAGTACTACTTTTCACTAAAACGGTCACTCAAGGAAGAGTTCTGCCACAAACCAAGAAGTAAGGAGACTCCTTAGCTCTGAGCTGCTCAAGAGACGACTTGAGTATAACCACAATGGCTCAGCAGTCAATTATGTTTGGAATAACTGAAGTTCAGGTGTATATTTTTATTTCAGATTCCAAAAGCAGAGTGTTAACACTAAATAATTAATTTTATTATTTCATGTTTTGAGTATTATGTCCTCTTAGGCTGACTTATTACAGAGTTCTATATTTTCTTTGGTAGACGGAAGAGGAAGCATTTGCATGGAATAATGAAGTGAAGCAAGGCCTTTCAAGTAGCATCTTTACTAAGGACCTGGGAAGGATTTTCCGCTGGCTTGGGTAACTTAAATTTATTTATTTTAATGTTGATGCCACATCACCAGATTGAACAATATACACTGCATACATTTTTCGAAGGATCGTTAAGACTTGATGAGGTTGGCGTGCTTAATTTAAAATTTCATGACAGAATGGCCTAATAATCCCCTATTGAAATTTTTCATGTCTGATATTAGAGAGTCCAGCTAGATATTAACGATGTAGCAGTTTTTTTTAACATGGGGTCTCATTGTGTTGTAGTTTTTGAAAAAAATAAACTTATAAAAAAAATTTAAAAGGACATGTGTAAGAGCAGCCTCACTGCTGAACCACTTTCCAAGAACACATAGGTAATTGTTAACAATGCATGCATTTATGAAATCGGAACCTATTTAAGATGTTATTTTCCTACATTGTTTAAGGAGGAAATGTTTAAAGGGAACCTGTTACCATGAAAACTGTTTAAACTGTAAGGGCCCTTTCACATCAGCGTTTTTCGTAATTCGCGGCAGATGCGGTGAAAAAACCGCATCTGCCGCGTTTGCCGCATAACCGTTCCACTTGCGGCGCGGTTGCGGTTTTTCCCATAGGAAGTATAGGGGGACTTGCGGCAGATGCGGCAAGTGCGGTTTTGCACTTGCGGCAGGTGCGGCAGCGAAAAAAACCGCGGCTGACCGCGGTTTTTTTCGCTGCCGCACCTGCCGCAAGTGCAAAACCGCACTTGCCGCATCTGCCGCAAGTCCCCCTATACTTCCTATGGGAAAAACCGCAACCGCGCCGCAAGTGGAACGGTTATGCGGCAAACGGGCAGATGCGGTTTTTTCACCGCATCTGCCGCGAATTACGAAAAACGCTGATGTGAAAGGGCCCTAATACATAATTATGTTCTAGAGCAGGAGGAGCTGACCAGATTGATATAGGTTGTCTCTTTTCTCAAAAAGAAAAAAAAAATTCATTATAACCTGGGTCTTAATCCTCTGCTCTTGGAGATTTTGGTCCAGTAGGCGGTCCTAACAGTGACTTACAGCTTTCTTGGTATAAGAGTGCATACAGAGGTAGCTGTCAATCACTGATGGGAAAGCCCACCAGGCTGAAATTTCAGAGCGAAGGATTAAATTAACCCACGTGTTATACTGAATCTTTTGTACAGAACTACCATATATATCAATCTACTCCTCTCCTCCTGCTTAGTGATGAGTGAATATACAGTGGGTACGGAAAGTATTCACACCCTTTTACATTTTTCACTGTTTCATTGCAGCCATTTGGTAAATTCAAAAAAGTTCATTTTTTCTCATTAATGGACACCCCATCTTGACTGGAAAAAAAAAAGAAATGTAGAAATTTTTGCACATTTACTAAAAAAGAAAAACTGAAATCAGTCATGTATTCAGACCCTTTGCTCAGACACTCATATTTAAGTCACATGCTGTCCATTTCCTTGTGGTCCTCCTTGAGACGGTTCTACTTTTTTTTATTGGAGTCCAGCTGTGTTTTAATTAAACTGATAGGACTTGATTTGGAAAGGCACACACATGTCTATATAAGACCTCACAGCTCACAATGCATGTCAGACCAAATGAGAATCATGAGATCAAAGGAACTGCCCAAGGAGCTGAGAGACAGAATTGTGGCAAGGCACAGATCTGGCCTAGGTTACAAAATAATTTCTGTAGTACTCAAGGTTCCTAAGAGCATGGTGGCCTCCATATTCCTTAATTGGAAGAAGTTTGGGACTACCAGAAGTCTTCCTAGACCTAGCCATCCAGCCAAACTGATCAATCGTGGATAAAGAGCTTTGGTGACACAGGTAAGTATGAACTCCAAGATTACTGTGGCTGAGCTCCAGAGATGCAGTAGGGAGATGGGAAAACGTTCTACAAAGTCAACTATCACTGCAGCCCTCCACCAGTCAAGCCTTTATGGCAGAGTGGCCTGACGGAAACCTCTGCTCAGTGCAAGACATATGAAAGCTTGCATAGAGTTTGCAAAAAAACACATGAAGGACTCCTAGACTATGCAAAATAAGATTCTTTGGTCTGATGAGACAAAGATAGAACTTTTTGGTGATAATTATAAACGGTATGTGTGGAGAAAACCAAGCACTGCTCATCACCTGCCCAATACAATCCCAACAGTGAAACATGGTGATGGCGGCATCATGCTATGGGGGTGCTTTTCAGCTGCAGGGGCAGGGCGTCTGGTTGCAATTGAAAGAAAAATTAATGTGGCCAAGTTCAGAGATATCCTTGATGAAAACCCCTTCCAGAAAGACAATGACCCTAAACACACAGCTAAAATAACAAAGGAGAGGATTCAGAACAACTGTGTGAACATTCTTCACTGGCTCAGCCAGAGCCCTGACCTAAACCCAACTGAGCATCTCTGGAGAGACCTGAAAATGGCTGTCCACCAATGTTGACCATCCAGCCTGACTGAACTGGAGAGGATCTGCAAGGAAAAATGGCAGATGATCCCCCAAATCCAGGTGTGAAAAGCTTGTTGCATCATTCCCAAGAAGACTCATGGCTGTTCTAGCTCAAAAGGGTGCTTCTACTCAATACTGAACAAAGGGTCTGAATACTTATGATCTTGTGATATTTCAATTTTTCTTTTTTAATAAATTTGCAAGCATTTCTACATTTCTTTTTTTTTTTTTTTTTTTAAGTCAAGATGGGGTGCAGAATGTACATGAAGGGCTCGGACACAAATCAGTGAAACTCGTCCGAGTTTACTGTGCGGAAAAATCGCATTGCTCACAGACCAATGTTAACTAATGTCAGAGAGCACATTTCTGAGTGTCATACACTTTCTCTGCAACCGATTCCCGGATTGTGAGTAAATCACAACATGTTGCGATTCTATGCGAGTCACGGACGAGACTCGCCAATGCAAGTCTATGGGTCCGAGAAAAGACGGATTGCACTCGGACCGCACTCGCACCATCCGAGACTGATGCGAGTTTTAATTGCTACATTACCATTCTGTAGCTCTGACAATTGTAAAAAATATTCCTGGAAATGATAAGACTGTAAATAGCTGCTAAGGAAAAAAACGTATTGCACTCGGACAGCACTTGCAAGCCACACTGAGCAAAAGATCCAAAGATCCGGATCCAAGAATTGGACAGTTTTTACACTCGCATGTGTGTCCATACCCTAATGAGAAGAAAATCAACTTTTTTGAATTTACCAAATGACTGCAATGAAACGGGAAAAAATTTAAAGGGGTCTGAATACTTTCCGTAACGAGTACAGTGGGTACTATTTGCTACTCGCACGGATAGTACGGTATTTGCCATACTCGTTACTCGGCGATTGACACAAATTGCCAGCTCCCTTCAGTACAGTCGGCACCCCAGTGAGAGCAGATTGAATGTTGGGCTCTCTGGGGAGCACAGCAAGGGGCTGTATGCAGTAAAAGCGCAAAAAAAACCACCCTGTCCTGGAAATTCTAGTTTTATAGCCGGGCGTGTGTTGGCGGAGCCTAACATTGGACTTGCTATTTGGACGAATACACGAGTATTAATAACTACTGTTACGAACCCCCCCGAAGCCGAGTATTTCACTAGTTGCTAATCCCTACTCCTGATCCAACATGGGGCCTGCAGATTGCATTTTATTGTGACTGGTTCCCTTTTACATACAGTGCCTACAAGTAGTCTTCAACCCCCTGCAGATTTAGCTGGTTGACACATGCGGAATTAACTTGGCATTGTGACATTTGGACTGTAGATCAGCCTGGAAGTGGGAAATGCACTGCAGCCAAAAAGATTTTTTTAATTTTTTTTTATTTTTTTTTTTTTTAAAGCGTTAAAAGTTAATTCAGAGGGTCATTTATTATTCAACCCCTCAAACCACCAGCATTCTGTTTGGTCCCCCTAAAGTATTAAGAAGTAGTTCAGGCACAAAGAACAATGAGCTTCACTTGTGTGGATTAATTATCTCTTTTGCCAGCCTTTTCTGACTATTTAAGACCCTCCCCAAACTTGTGAACAGCACTCATACATGGTCAACATGGGAAAGACAAAGGAGCATTCCAAGGCCATCAGAGACAAGATCGTGGAGGGTCACAAGGCTGGCAAGGGGTACAAAACCCTTTACAAGGAGTTGGGCCTACCTGTCTCCACTGTTGGGAGCATCATCCGGAAGTGGAAGGCTTATGGAACTACTGTTAGCCTTCCACGGCCTGGACAGCCTTTGAAAGTTTCCTCCCGTGCCAAGGCCAGGCTTGTCCGAAGAGTCAAGGCTAACCCAAGGACAACAAGGAAGGAGCTCCTGGAAGATCTCATGGCAGTGGGGACATTGGTTTCAGTTAATACCATAAGTAACGTACTCCACCGCAATGGTCTCCGTTCCATTCCAGACGAGCCCGTAAGGTACCTTTTACTTTCAAAGCGTCATGTCAAAGCTCGTCTACAGTTTGCTCATGATCACTTGGAGGACTCTGAGACAGACTGGTTCAAGGTTCTATGGTCTGATGAGACCAAGATCGAGATCTTTGGTGCCAACCACACACGTGACGTTTGGCGACTGGATGGCACTGCATACGACCCCAAGAATACCATCCCTACAGTCAAGCATGGTGGTGGCAGCATCATGCTGTGGGGCTGTTTCTCAGCCAAGGGGCCTGGCCATCTGGTCCGCATCCATGGGAAGATGGATAGCATGGCCTACCAGGAGATTTTGGCCAAAAACCTCCGCTCCTCCATCAAGGATCTTAAGATGGGTCGTAATTTCATCTTCCAACAAGACAATGACCCAAAGCACACAGCCAAGAAAACAAAGGCCTGGTTCAAGAGGGAAAAAAATCAAGGTGATGGAGTGGCCTAGTCAGTCTCCTGACCTTAACCCAATTGAAAACTTGTGGAAGGAGCTCAAGATTAAAGTCCACATGAGACACCCAAAGAACCTAGATAACTTGGAGAAGATCTGCATGGAGGAGTGGGCCAAGATAACTCCAGAGACCTGTGCCGGCCTGATCAGGTCTTATAAAAGACGATTATTAGCTGTAATTGCAAACAAGGGTTATTCCACAAAATATTAAACCTAGGGGTTGAATAATAATTGACCCACACTTTTATGTTTAAAATGTATTAAAATTCAACTGAGCAACATAACTTTTTGGTTTGTAAGATTTATGCTTCTGTTAATAAATCCTACTCTCGTTTGCAGTTTGAAGGCTCTAACTTATTTGCATCTTATCAAACCACCTAAATCTGCAGGGGGTTGAAGACTACTTGTAGGCACTGTATGTCTTTTATATTTTCAGTCACATTAAATGCCTGTTAATGGGTGGGTCCTGAGCAGGGGCGGAACTACACTGATGCAAGCCTGGAGGGGGGCCCCCAGCTGACCCCCGCAAGCCGCTGTCAGAGGAGAGGAGGGTCATGCAAGGGAAGCAGAGAGCTTCCTGCTTCCCTTTCCTGATCCCGCCCCTCTTCTGCCCCTCCGGCCCGTAGGATGGCTGCAAACAGCCGGCGTGGCTCACCAGGTAGGAGACTACCGCACCGGCGGCCCCCAGCAGCGTCTACCCCCCCCCCCCCTCCATCGGGCCGCGCCGACGGGCAGCAGCTACGGGCAGCCCACTCGTGATTACTCGCAAGAAGCCTATTTATAAATGCTGTGCGCCACACTATGCATTCACGATGTGAACTTTCCTTGTGAGCTGAGGTCTTTGATGATTTTTTTTTTTTTTGTCCTGAGACCCTCAACTGATCTACAAGCAATTAAAATGTTTGAAAATATTAAAAAATGTGAAATGTGCTTTAGCCTTTCGCTTAGCCTAAAACTATTCCTTTTAAATATACAGTATTAATTGTTCTTTGTATAAACTAATAATCATTGTCATGTTTTCCTTAAATAAGGCCTAAAGGATCTGACTGTGGTGTAGTGAATGTGAATATTCCAACTAGTGGAGCCGAGATTGGCGGAGCCTTTGGTATGTAACTTAAATTCTTTCCTACAAAGTGAAAGCCTGACCTCCACATTGTGTGCATATATAATTTGTATGCTTCTGGAAACCTAATACTGATGACTTATATTCTTTGAGGAACCATTAGCTTCCTCCACTGCATTATGTATCAACCATAATATGAACCAGAGTATGGTGTTAATTAAATATACACATCTAACCTTAAAGCATAAAGCCATGATTGCAGTTATAAGGCTCTCCACTAAGTGCCGCTCTTTTATTGCTGTTTTGTATTTTTTTTTTTAATGATTTGTTCATTTTAAGGGTGATAGAGTTCAACCTCTACAGTAACATGTTGAGGCAGAAGATGTTAATTACCTCAACATAAGAGAAAAGTTCCTTAAGCCAGACTAGTTACATCTCCAGCAGTCCACCCTCTAGTACTTAGAACCTATAATATATTTTTCAAGAAAAACATCCAAGCCCTTCTTGATTTTGTTTATTTATTTTTTTTTTTTTTAATGAATGGGCTATTATAGCATGCTGTTCAAGGTATATAATCTCACTGTTCTTACAGTAAGGAATCACCATTTGTAAAGATTAAACCTTCTTTCCTCTAGATTAGAAGATGTTTTTGTCATTGTTGTAGGCCTACTTTAAAAAGATTGTTGGAAAGTTCTCTCTACTGCCCCAATACATATTTGTGTTGTGTTAAGATGGCCTCTAAGGCCACACAGCCATTTTTTTGAATCCAGGGACATGCAGGAAAAGCCTGCATGCCACTGGATTCCCCCGCAATGATGCAACTGGATGCACCCGCAACCCATACTGAGCATCCATTTGCAGATTTAACAGGGATCTGGTGGTTGCTAAATGATACGCCCCCTAGGGGGCGTGTAATTTAGAGACTTGTTCTGTGCAGAACATTGAGCATGGACCATAAATCCGGATCCACCGGGATCTGGAGTCCATATCAGTTCGTGACCTCCATTCAGATTTTAGCGGGGGTGCCCTTAATCCAGTGGTTTCACTGTGATAAAATTGCAACAAGGTGCAGATTTTTGTCTCCATGAAAAACCTGTGGACACCTGCATCCACAGAGATCAGGGCAAACTGGACACAACCAGATGCACCCGCAAGGGTCTCCGGCTCCATTGAAAGTCAATGGAGCCGAAAATGAATGCGGGAGCATCCAGTTTGTGACGGGTTCACATTGATGCCAAAAGACGGCAGTGTGAAACCAGCCTAAGCCATTGTTTTTTCAAAGTGAATAAACCCAAGATTGATAACCTGACCATTACAGTGAATATATTCCCTCAATAACCTTTCAAAACCATGTTCTTGTGAAGAGCATCTATGCCCCTTTAAATGCATTCCATGATTAGTTACCAGTGTCACGCAGCTGCTGTCAGTGTAAAGTTGTGTAAAGTAGTTGTTTTGCTGCCCCCCCTCCTATACAGCCAAGTCTTATTCATTGAGAACTTTACCAATATTGTACCGTTTAGCACATAAAATGCACTGCTCAAAAAATAAAGGGAACACTTAAACAACACACTGTAACTCCAAGTCAATCACACTTCAAATATAAAGAAATGCTGATTGTGAATCACTTTCTCCTGCTATTGTGCAAACAGACAACAGGTAGAAATGATTGGCAATTAGCAAGAGAACCCCTATAAAGGAGTGGTTTTACAGGTGGTGACCACAGACCATTTTTCTGCAGGTGGTGACCACAGACCATTTCTCTGTTCTTATCCTTTCTGGCTGTTGTTTGGTCACTTTAGCATTTGTCATTTCTCTACAACCCACATAAGTTGCTCAGGTAATGCAGCTCATCCAGGATGGCACATCAATCTCAGCTGTGGCAAGAAGGTTAGCTGTCTCTGTTGCACAGTGTTCAAAGCATGGAGCAGATACCAGGGGACAGGCCAGTACACAAGAAGACATGGAGGGGGCTGTAGGAATGCAACAACCCAGTAACAGGACAGCTCCTATCGCTCCCCCACAGCACAACGTCCTTCTCATGCCAGCAGCTTAGCAGTGTGTAAGTGTGCAGTGCATGATATCACTGCCATGTGCTGCACCCCACACTCCATCAGCTGCTGGCATGAGAAGAGAACGTCGCATTGCGGGGCGCGATGGGCAGTGAGTATAATAGTTTGTCGACTGCCAGATATATTCACTGCTCTCATGCCTGGGATGATGTGCGGGGGAGAAGTGAATATCCACTTTCTTTGATAGTGGGCGCATGTGATCGCCCATCGCATCAAGTATAGTCTGGTGACACTCAAATCTACCTCCTATGTTGACAAAATTCAACTGCTCAACTTCCCTCCATGCTACCCAATCTTCACATTAAACGCCATGTTTTTCACAGTACCAGACGATTGCTGCCTCAAAGTAACCCTCTAGAGCATGCCCGGTTTTTGAAACCACACATCAAAGCTCTTGCCACATCCAGCTGCCTCAAACACAAAGATTTTTCCAGTATCTGCCATTTCTTCAACTCTAAGGGTAAGTGCCCACATAGTGGTTTAGTGACGTTCAAACCATCAGTAAACCGGTGGAAATTTGCAGGAGCCTAGAGTTCTGAGCTCTGAAGTCTCCAGCTGTTTTCCACCGGTTTCCCAGCGTTTTTTTCCGCGTTTGCACAGCGTTTTTCAGTCGGTTTTTCCAGCGGTTTCTAAGCGGTTTTCTAGGTAAGATTTTGTTGATTGTAGGTTACAGTTTGTAACCTGTAATAACGATCACAAACCGCTGAGAAGAATTGACATGTTGAATGTTCCTAAACCGCTAGGAAACCGCTCAACCTCTGGCAGATCCACTCACATAAACCGACTATGTGTGCACAGCGTTTTCTAAATTACATAGGGTTACTTGTAAGTCCTAACGCTGCTTAGGATTTACATAAATTTAAATAAAACCTATGCTAAACCGCCGGCGGTTTTCGCTGCTAAGCCGACGTTAAACCACTATGTGGGCACTTACCCTTAATCTACTAAAATGTTAGTGCTTGGCTTAATCTCCCGTCTCAACTACTGCAATATCCTCCTCTGCAGCCTCCCTGCTAACACTCTTGCACCTTTCCGGTCCGTTCTTAAAGGAAACCTGTCATGTCCTATTTTGTTATTAAACCGCCCCCAATGTTATTTAGATCATGTAGTGTTCATTAATAACCTTCTTTTATTTATTTATTTTTTTTAATTATTGTATTTATCCCCAAAAAGCATATTAACAACTTACAAATTTTCTTTAGCTAGCTGGGCAACAACAGTCAAGCAGTCATCCTGGCTGGTTAATAGTTAACAGTTCAGCCGAATGTCAGAAAACGCTGAAAGGACCTGTGATGTCACGACCATGTGACTAATAGACTGAGCAAATTCTACATAGACCTTAATGATTTTGCTTGTTTAGCTCTGCCCATTATGGTCACGTTTTCATGACATCAGATGGGTCCTTTAACTCAATGCTGACTGCTCTGTATAACTGGAACCTTTCAAGTCGTTTATGCCCCTAAGCAGACTAGTCTGGCTAAATTAAATAAGAATTTAATTGTAGAAATGCTTACATTACACTGTTAACTAAGGTAAGGACTATAAAGCTGCAGGTACAGATAGCGATACATTGGTGGACATAAATGATCTGACAGGTCCCCTTTAACTCTGCTTCCCAACTAATCCGCTTCACCCCTCTGTAATCTCTGATTTTCTCAAAACCTCCTTCTCCACAACGGTTATACATTCCACACCCAATCTCCAGCGAGACTTCTCCGAGTATCCTCTGGAATTCTGTGTTTCAATACTTCCAATTATTTGCCACACTGAACCTTCAGACTGGATTTAAAAGCCCATCTTTCTAAAGGGGCCGTCACACACAACGATTTTTTTTAAAGAATATTGTTCATACGGCACATTTTTGGTGACGCTGCAGCGATGTCGTGAACGACATCGTTGCGTGCGACACCTGTCAACGATCAGCGATCAGTCATTGATTGTTGATCGCAAATTTGTGAACATGTTCACAAATCTATCGATGTTCGCCCACTGGACACGCAGCATAGCTGCATGTGACAGAGGGAGACCAGCAATCAGCGAGCTCCCAGCATTGCACAGCCTATGCTGGGAGCTCGTATCCATGGTAAACATCGGGTTACTAAGCACCGCGCAGCGCCTAGTTACCCGATGTTTACCATGGTTACCAGCGATCTCACTGGTCCACATCGTTGGTGAGTCTGCCTGTCTGACAGCTCACCAGCGATGTGAATGATGTTAGCAATCTTGCTTGACTGAGATCGCTAACAACAAGTTGATGCATGTGACAGCCCCTTAAGAAAACCTACTGTCACCCTGCTGCCACCTCACCACCACCAAAAGCTGCCAAAAACTCCACTCAGCCTACTATTTCCTTTACCATTCTCCTGCAGCCAGTAAGTCCACAAGTGCCAATTTCTCTCCTGTCTGCACCAGTCTGCCATTGCTAGATTATTCACTGATATTTATATTTGTATTTTATATTTAAACCCTTCTAATGTACTGCATCATGGAATCATTGGTGCACTATAAATACATTTCAAAATAAATAGCAATCTTTCTTCCTTTAAACATGCCTTCCTTTTAAAACCGTCCGTTTGTCCCTCCTGCCTTTGTGTCCGTTTCTCCTGCCTTTGCGTCCATTCACACACTTATAGGGGTTGTCCCACAACCAAAGTTCATTTTAATCAATTTTATATTGGAATAATAATTTCCACAGTTAGATGTTTACATTTTTTTTTCCTGTCCTGAGATAATCTTATACATGTGTCCCTGCTATGTACTGTGTAATGGCAGTGTCTGACCGTACAGGGACATGGTCTGATTATACCAAATCTCCTGGGCCAGGGAGGAAGTGTAAAAATAAAAAAATCAGCAGTGGTCCCATGCTGTAATATCTGTATACTCTTTTGCTTCCTCCCCTGCCCAGGGTCAAACCATGTTCTGTGTCCGGTCAGACACATCCATTGCACAGTAAATAGCGGGGACACGTATATAAGATTATCTTGGAACAAGAACTTTTTTTTTTAATCGCATACAATTTTGGAAATTGTTATTCCAAGGTCTATTAATTTAACTTTGTTTGTGGCAAAACTCCTTTAATACTGTAATAATTTGTCACTGTAATGAGTCATATTTTTTTATCAGTTAAAACTATGCAGTAAAATGATAACATATTGCCATTGATGGCACAAATGGCTCGACCCCCAACCCCGATGGGTAGGGTAGAGTATAACCCCACATATGAACATAATTCTGTTTAGGGTGCAGTAGCTCAGAAACATAAGAGGACAGACATGAGACAGGCAGCTCTACTCTGTATAGGATAAAACTTGCTTTTTACTTAATCCATAATTAAAATAATGAAAAACACTAAACAGAAATGTGATGTGTTTATGGCAACAAAAGGAGCCCTTCCTCAATGGCAGTTCAGAACTGAAGATGTGGTATGGTCAGACCATGCCTCTGTATGGTCAGATGTGGCCATTACTCGGTACATAGAGGCACATTTACAAGATAATCTCAGTACAGAAACACTTTTTTTTTTTTTTTTTTTTTTTTTTTTTTTTTTTTATTATATAGAACACATTCAAATGTGGAAATTATTACTCATTCAAGAAATATTGATAAAAATCAACTTCAGAAACCTTATGTATTTTATCCCATAGCAAATATGAAATACATCGTCACACAGTAAAAGGGGGTTCTGAGGGGGGTTTGTACTCTGAATGACTAGATATATGGTCTGAATATGCAAATGGAATCAGTGGAGCCTCGTTCCAGAGTCTCAAACACGGGACTAGCCAGATATACCTCCAGGGAAGGACCTAGCCATGGGGTGGAATCCTTATTAAGTGACCCTTTCAGTCACTATCCCGCTCAGTTACAAGCTTAAGGATATGACAAGGGAATTACCAAAGCCAGGTATCCACAGACAGCTGTTTCGGGGGTGTGGAGTAGGATTCTGGCTAGGTGGGAGCAATGCCTAGTAGACCAACATCACAAAGCTCTCGCTGATCTCAGGGACATATGGCTAGTCCCGTGTTTGAGACTCTTAAACGAGGCTCCACGGACTCCATTTGCATATTCAAATTCCCAGGGGCAATGCACCATGGATTTTACTGTGTTTGAGTGTTTTAGCCGGCTGTCCGCAGTGTTATCCTCGACTGGTCTCCCTGAGATCAGTGAGAACTTTGTGATGTAGATATATGGTCTGGTATACGGTATATGGTCTGCTTTCACATTTGTTATATGCCACAAATATTTTGTAATGTTGCCTTATTTGGTGAACTTTTCATATAAAAATCATCTGATTAAAAAAAAAAATCAACTTTAAAATTAGCTTGTGGGAAAACCCCTTTAAGAGTTCTCACATTTGAACAAAACACTCTCAAAGTCACTTCTGCTCTTTCTCAGATGCTTTAAAAGAGGTCATTAACCAGTTTGTTCATAATAAACTGGCTCCATTATTACATAGTCTCTGCAGAGCTTAAAGGGGTTGTCTGGTCTAAACTGATAATTCTGCAGTCAATTTATGTGACTGCAGGCTTGGCAATCCTCCCTGCGCACATGCTGTGCGCTGCAAAGGTTTGCGGTTTCTAAACCGGTCATGGACCACAATTTTATGCGATGTGCGTTTTTCCGGCCAGAGCCCCCCGACTAATGGGCGCGGCCTCCTTCAATTCAAGTGTATGGAGCAAGTCTGCGCCCATTAGTCGGACACACCCGCTCCATGCTCTTGTATTGAGCGAGACCTCTAGTCGTGGGGTTGCTAGGAACATGCATACCACATAATTGCACTCCGTTCCCGACTTACAAAATTGAAAATCCTCACAGCGGTCAGTGTGGGCACTTAAAGGGTTGATAAGTCTGCAGTCGCATCAAGTGTAATAAAACCATAGTTCATAAGTTTAAAATAAAAAACATTTTTCTCCTCTCCATGTCAGACATTAGCTTCTAATTTTGTTTTAGATTTTAATTTGCTGAGCTCAACTAGGTGTTGCTAAACATTTGTATGTTGTGGCATGCACTTCTTCCTCTGTATGAGGATGACTAATCATGAGTTATTGTAGGGGTGTGATCTTATTTTGGCTGTATGTATGTTGCCTGCTGCCGATTGGTTAACCTCATGCAGGCAAAGAAGTAGACAAATGCAAAATGTCTGGTAACGCCCCCTTGGACTTACAAAAATTATTGCAAAGCTTTAGAACAGGGTGGGAACTCCAGTCCTCGAGGGCCGCAAACAGTGCATGTTTTCAGGATTTCCTTAGTATTGCACAGGTGATAACATAATCACTTGCACTGGTGATGATTCCAATCCCTGTGCAATACTAAGGAAATGTTGAAAACCTGAACTGTTTGCAGCCCTCGAGGACTGGAGTTCCCCACCCCTGTTTTAGAAGCTAATGATTCCGAATGAAAGGTCAGAAATTTAAAAAAAAGTCAGCATTTTACTCACCTTTGCAGCCACTATTCCATGATATGGCCACTTTAACATGCTCAAAATGGTATTCCATCACTTCTTTTATACATGCATGCACTGGGCCTGCAAAGGCCTCTAGATACAGTTGTTTGTCATATATATTTACTACTTTATTTTAGGTGGTGAAAAACACACTGGAGGTGGAAGAGAGTCTGGTAGTGATTCCTGGAAACATTACATGAGAAGATCTACATGGTAAGTGGGTTAAAGTCTGTTACATTTTAGATAAGTTTAATATAATAACAGAAAGCCACAAAGAAAATGCAGCGGAAACGGTATATACAATAGTACTGGTGTAGGAGACTAGTAGATTTTGGACTTAAAAAGGTTCTTTTACCAACTTTTACATGGGGACTCTAGTTTAACATGAAACTGTTACTGCACAGAAGAATAAAGTTTTTTTCTTATAATTTGCTAATGAATCTGAAATAAATTGTGGTAGCTAATGAGTTCATTTTCATTTTTGTCCAAGTGTTTTGTCTTTTTTCAGTTTTTACTGGGGTATGTTGTTCTTCATTTACCCCCCCCCCCTCCAACCCCCTGTCTGACATTGGCCAGTATTAAACAAGCAGCAACACTCAAGAGAAGGAAGAACACTCCCCACAATGGCTCAGAATAGGCTACTCCTGTGTGAGACATATAATGACAGACAGGCTAGTCTCACTTCAAATGGGTGATAAATTGCTGTGAGTGTATCAGCCCTAAGTGTTATTACCAGCACTGTTGAGGCTTTTATCTTCTGGTACAAGCAGCACAGCTGAGTTTAGCTATGTCACATTACAAACTATTCTACCAGGTTATCTCCTATAATGCTGACAGCTCTGCTTTACAGAGTCTCCACCATACTGCCTGTCTAAAGAAGAAAGCTCAAAGGTGTCAGTAATTATACTTATGTATGTAGTGCTCAATTTGTTATCCCTCTGCAGTGAGATGTAATTTTGTCACACAGGAGGAGCCTGTACTTGGCTTGGGTTTGGACATGTTCTTATTTCCTTTGAGTGTTACTGCTTGCTCATGATTGGTCAACATTATACAGAGGGAAGAACGAAATACATTCACCAGTGAAGACAATATAATAATGCCCACTTGGACTTAAAAGAGAATCTGTCACAAGGTTTTTGCCATATAATCTGAGACCAGCATAAAGTAGAGACATAGACCCTGATTCCAGCAGTGTGTTACTTACTGGGCTGCTTGCTGTAGTTTTGGTAAAGGGAGAGGGAGACAAAAAAGTGCAGTAGGGTCTTGTCTGAGGATAAATCAATATCAGAAATGGATCCAAAAAGGCTCAACTTTGGTGGTTGTTAACAGTCACAACCACTATATCATCTTGTCATTAATGTCACGTTCTGTACCTATTTTTGCACTTGTTTCATTTCTTGTCAGCATATGATTTTAACCCTTCAGCTATATATTTATTTGCTGTAGTTTTGGAAAATAAATTGCTGTTTAATTAGCAGGAGATTATCACTAGAGGACTACTTGACCAGATGCCAAGAGGTCCAGCATATTTATGAGCTATGTATATTCCTGCACTCACACCTGATTGGTAGCTTTCTGTCCATATACAGTGTACACAGAAAGCTGCCAATTGGGGATCTTTAGAAACAAATCTGGTCCATAAAGATTTATATCTATCCTGTAAAAATGAGTACAATAATGGACATTTCAATTTAAAGAAATAGAAAAAAAAATGTCAACACCATTGCATGCACATACAAGAACCACATAGGAGAATCCAGAAGAAGGATCATTAATGGCAATGGCAGGCTTTGCATGAGCATACAGACACACAATGATGGCTGGCAGAGCTGTGATCCTGTAGGCAGACACAGACCTGCATCCTTACAGCATACACACAGGAGGCAGGCACTGGTTGCAAATCTATTATCTCAGGCACATGCCCACAAAACTCTGGGCAGCTCCAATGTGGCTGCTGCCTGACACTAAACAGTCAGACATGTCACCATGCAGCACCGTCCACACACCACATGTAACAACCTGCAGTCATAAACAAGGCGCCACTGCAGTAAGCTGGTAAAATGGCGCATCTTCTCCAACAGACCACGACTCTTCCCGAAATTTTTAGCCATTCACAAGCCTGCACATGGGGCTGTCTGTAGCTAATTGCAGCCGTCTTCCTATTAGGTTGAGCAAGGTATGTGGGAAGGGGGACAAGCACCACCGACCAACCGTCACTTGGGAGAAACATGGCTGGATTCCAGTATGCACAGAGGTGTTGCATTGGACCTGGTGTGTAAGTTATGGCCAATCAGCCCTGCCATAGAGGCGTATGTGAAAACTACAATGCATCCTGAACCAGGGGCGAACATAGAAATCATGGGGCCCAATAGAAGAAGTTGCAAAAAAAATAAATATTTGCTGGGTCACATGTCTCACAACTTTGCAGCCCTTACAAGGTAATTCGCCCCCTATTAAAGCCCTCAGATTCCCCCCATAAAGTATGATGCCAAAAGTGCCTCCCAAACACTGCATGATCCCCACAGTGAATTCCTCCACACGCACAATATGATGACCCTACTGTACCATCCTTAAAGGGAACCTGTCCCCCCCCCTCCTTCCCAGGGCCTGTTAAACCAAAAGAGCCACCTTCAGCAGCGCCTGTGCTGCATTTTGCACTCTCCTCCCATAACCTAAACCACTTGCTGATATTGCCCCTTCTCCTCTGCTGTCCAGGACCCACCTCCTGTGTTCCTTACGAATGGCGTCTGTGCCTGCCCACATTACTCAGCTCTCGGGCATCTCTGTGAGCTCTGCCCAAGAGTTGTCACATGATGTCGGGACACTGCGCCTGCGTATAGGGAAGGCTCCAGATCCCGCCCAGTGTGGCCCTATGTCTTATGCAGGCTGCGAGGCTGGGAATCTGGAGGCGGGTACAGGCGCAGTCATGCTGTTCCCTCCTCACCAGATTCCCAGCCCCACAGCCTGCATTAAGCATAAGGCCACACAGGGCAGGATCTGGTGCCTGCGTTACATGCAGGCGCAGTGTCCCGACATCTGTGACCTCAGCTCTCAGGCAGAGCTCACGGTGATGCCCGAGAGCTGAGAGATGTGCGCAGGCACTGACGCCACTTGTAAGGAACAGAGGCGGCGGGTCCTGGACATCAGAGGAGCAGGGGTAATACCAGCAAGGGGTTTAGGTTCTGGGAGGAGAGTATACCTGCCGGACCTAAACTAATTTCTATAAACTGTTTATTTTGGTGTCCCGGGGGAAGTAGGGGGACAAACCACCTTCACTAAATGCAGCATAGGCGCTGCTGAAGGTGGCTCTTTTAGTTTAATAGGCCCTGGGGGGTGAAGGGTGACAGATTCCCTTTAACTTCCCTGGCACAGTATGATCCTCAACTGTGACACCCACACAGCCCTCCACTTAGTATAATGTACCTACATATAGTATAATGGCTTTAACATCTTTTCACACTTTATGGAGGGCTATTTTAGGGCTGTGTTTGGGGTCCATTATAAAGTATAAGGCTCTCTCATAGCCCTCCAAACATTATCATGGCTCCAAATATTATAATGGGTTCCATATAGTATAATTGGCTCCATATATTACAATGCATCATTCGTAGCCCTCCACGTAGTATAATGCACATCCTGTAGTCCTCCTTATAGTACAGTCATGGCCAAAAGTTTTGAGAATGATACAAATATTAATTTTTACAAAGACTACTGCTTCAGTTTTTCTAATGGCAATTTGCATATACGCCACAATGTCATAAAGAGTGATCAGCTTAACAGCAATTACTTGCTAAGTCAATATTTGCCTAGAAAATGAACTTTAACCCCCAAAACACATTTCAACATCATTGCAGTCCTGCCTTAAAAGGAGCAGCTAATATCGTTTTAGTGATTGTTCCATTAACACAGATGTGGGTGTTGATGAGAACAGGGCTGGCGATCAATCAGTCATGATTAAGTAAGAATGACACCACTGGACACTTTAAAAGGAGGCTGGTGCTTGGTATCATTGTTTCTCTTCAGTTAACCATGGTTATCTCTAAAGAAACACGTGCAGCCATCATCGCACTGCACAAAAATGGCCTAACAGGGAAGAGTATCGCAGCTACAAAGATTGCACCTCCGTCAACAATCTATCGCATCATCAAGAACTTCAAGGAGAGAGCTTCCGTACTCACACTGTCCGACCACCATCTATTGACTTTCTCCGCCCTCTCCTCCCCTGCCACACTACCCCCTCTCCGCAAACTTGATCACCCTCGCCGAAACCTAAAAGATCTTGATCTTCCTTTATTCTCTGAATCACTCCTCCCTCTCACCGACCTACCCTGCGCTGACGACATTGACATTGCCACCACCCTATACAACACCACCATAACGAACGCTCTCGACCTAGCCGCCCCCCTCACTCTCCATGCTCCACGCATTAACAGGCAACCCTGGCACACCACCCTCACTAAAAACCTGAGACGGGCGTCCAGAGTCGCCGAGAGGAGATGGAAAAAGTCTCACACCCCCGAGCACTTTGCTCTGTTCAAGTAATCCATCACTGACTTCAAGACGGCACTCGCTACCGCCAAGCAAGTGTTCTTCTCATCCCTTATAACCTCTCTGTCCCGCAACCCCAAACAGCTCTTCAAAATTTTCAACTCCTTACTTCGCCCACCTGCTCCTCCCCCTTCTCCCCTCATCTCTGCTGAAGACTTTGCGACCTTCTTCAAGGAGAAGATCGACAAGATCAGAAGCAGCTTCGGTCCACTATCCCCACACCTCCCCTCCCCACCTACACTGCCCTCCTCCTCCATCAGCCACTTCCCCCCCATAACTGAAGACCAACTCTCCTCCCTCCTGTCAAAATCACACCTCACCACCAGCGCCCACGACCCGCTCCCATCCCACCTCATTCCGAACCACACCTCCATTTTCATCCCAGCCCTCACCCACCTCTTTAACCTTTCACTTAGCACTGGTACCTTCCCCTCGGCCTCCAAACACACCCTAATCACGCCCATCCTAAAAAAAACTCACTTGACCCTACCTCTGTCTCTAACTATCGCCCCATATCTCTTCTCCCATTCGCCTCTAAGCTACTTGAACAACACGTCCACTTCGTGCTCCCACTTCGACTGCCTACAGTCCGGCTTCCGACCCCTCCATTCCACCGAAACAGCCCTGACCAAAGTCACCAACGACCTACTGACCGCCAAGAACAAACACCACTACTCCATCCTGCTACTCCTTGACCTGTCTGCCGCCTTCGACACGGTTGACCACTCCCTTCTTCTCCGGATCCTGGGATCCCTTGGCATCACCCACCTTGCCGTCTCCTGGATCTCCTCATACCTAGCGGACCGGACCTTCAGCGTCTCCCACTCCCACACCTCCTCCTCACCCTACCCCCTTTCTGTCGGAGTCCCCCAAGGTTCGGTCCTGGGACCCCTACTTTTCTCCATTTACACTCTCGGCCTAGGGCAACTCATCGAGTCCCATGGCCTCCAGTACCACCTCTACGCCGACGACACCCAAATCTACCTGTCCGGCCCTGACATCACCTCCCTACTCTCGAAAATCCCTCAATGCCTTTCCACCATCTCATCCTTCTTCTCTGCTCGCTTCCTTAAACTCAACATGGACAAAACTGAATTCATAGACTTCCCCCCAAGAAATTCCACCCCACTATCCATCTGCATCAACGACTGCGCCCTCTCCCCAGTCCCCCAAGCCAAGTGCCTCGGGGTAATCCTTGACTCATCCCTATCCTTCAAACCCCACATCGAGGCCCTCACCACATCCCTCCGGCTCCAGCTCAAGAACATCTCACGGATCCGCTCCTTCCTCACCCACGACACCGCTAAAACACTCATCCATGCTCTTATAATCTCCCGCCTTGACTACTGCAACCTCCTTCTCAATGGCCTCCCGGCTAACTCCCTCACACCTCTCCAGTCTATCCTCAACTCCGCTGCCCGACTCATCTATATGTCCTCCCGCTACTCCCCTGTCTCCCCCCTCTGCCAAGCCCTTCACTGGCTCCCCGTCTCCAAGAGATCCCAATTCAAAACACTAACCATGGCGTACAAAGCCATACACAACCTGGCCCCACCATACATCTCCGACCTGGTCTCCCGATATCTACCCTCACGCAACCTCCGCTCCTCCCAAGAACTCCTCCTCTGCTCCCCCCTCATCACCTCTTCGCACAACCGAGTCCAGGACTTCTCCCGGGCATCTGCCTTACTCTGGAACTCCCTACCTGAACACGTCAGACACTCTCCTACCCCGAGTAGCTTAAAGTGTCACCTGAAGACTCACTTGTTCCGTCAAGTATACAATCTGCCATGAGACCCAGGCGAACACCCCATACCTGACATTCCTCCATCCTACTGTATCCTAACCCACCCCTCATAGACTGTGAGCTTTCGTGGACAGGGTCCCTGCCCCTCCTGTACCTGTGTGTCCTGATCGCCTAGATTTAGTGTACTTGTTCTTGTCTCCCTCATCCTCATGTAAAGCGCCATGGAACCTAATGGCGCTATATAAATAAATATCACTTGAGAAAGGCGCAATTAGCGCCGAAACGCGTTGTGGAGACCGGGATCCCCATATTGAAGCAATAAAACCTAACGGTAATTATCTACAGAGCGGTGTCCTGGCTGTATCTTTAGCGCTGACAAATTATCACCTTTACTTGAACGGACACATCTCTTCCCCGCGGGAAGCGTGATATCCAGCAGCTTGGCTCCCAGGACCTGTCTGACGTCACAACACCACTCCCTCTAGGCTATCACGTGAACCAGCAGATTGAACCACGCGAATTCCCTGTCCCCCGGCTCTGGTCGGCGTGGAGCCCTTCTGGGGTCGGTATCCAGCCTACTAACTAGTTGTGCAGTCAGCACAACTAGACCAGGTGAGCACGGGAGTCAGTGAACCGATCCCACTTCACAATTGTTAGCAGTTTGGCGCAACCCTGTTTCTTTTATATTTTCTCTGATGAGTCCCCTTTTCGATTGTTTGCGACATCTGGAAAACAGCTTATTTGGAGAAGAAGAGGTGAGCGCTACCAGCAGTCTTGTCTCATGCCAACTGTAAAGCATTCTGAAACCATTCATGTGTGGGGTTGCTTCTCAGCCAAGGGAATCGGCTCACTCACAGTCTTGCCTAAAAACACAGCCATGAATAAAGAATGGTACCAGAATGTCCTCCAAGAGCAACTTCTCCCAACCGTCCAAGAGCAGTTTGGCGCCCAACAATTCCTTTTCCAGCATGATGGAGCACCTTGCCATATAGCAAAGGTGATAACTAAATGGCTCAGGGAACAAAACATAGAGATTTTGGTCCATCGCCTGGAAACTCCCCAGATCTTAATCCCATTGAGAACTTGTGATCAATCATCAAGAGACGGGTGGACAAACAAAAACCAACAAATTCTGCCAAAATGCAAGCATTGATTATGCAAGAATGGACTGCTATCAGTCAGGATTTGGTCCAGAAGTTGATTGAGAGCATGCCAGGGAGAATTGCAAAGGTCCTGAAGAAGAAAAATCATCTTTATTTATATAGCGCCAGCGTATTCTGCAGCGCTTTACAATTCAGTGGTTCATATACAGACGGTCATAAGTAACTATTATGAAAAATACAATACTTTAAAACAGATAAACAATGTAAAAAATAAAATGCAATAATTAAAGCAGGAAAACAATGCAAAAAATACAATAATTAAAGCAAAAATAAGGTGACCCTGCTCAATAGAGCTTAGAATCTACAACAAGATGGGGATTACTAAAGTGCAGGGGCTTATTACAATGATGATCCAGGCATCATATATATGCAACCCCAAAGTCCTCCATATAGTATAATGCACCCTCCATGTCCTCCATATGGGATATTGCACCCCTATAGTCCTCCATACAGGATAATGCACCCCCATAGTCTTCCATATAGTATAATGCACCCTCCATAGTCCTCCATATAGTATATTGCAGCACCCCTATAGTCCCTCATATAGTATAATGCACCCCATAGTCCTTCATACAGTATATTGCACCCTCCATATGGTATAATGCACCCCCATAGTCCTCCATATTGTATAATGCACCTCCATAGTCCTCCATATAGTATATTCCACCCTCCATATAGTATAATGCACCCTCCATAGTCCTTCATATAGTATAATGCACATCCAAATTCCTCCATATACTATATTGCAGCATCAGCATAGTCCTCCATATAGTATAATGCACCTGCATAGTCCTCCATATAGTATATTCCACCCTCCATATAATATAATGCACCCTCCCATAGTCCCCCATATAGTATATTGCAGCACCGGCATAGTCCTCCATCAATATGTTATAATGCACCCCTATAGTCCTCCATATAGTATATTGCACCACCATGGTCCTCTATATAGTATAATGCACCCCCAGAATCCTCCATATAGTATAATGCACCCCCACAGTCCTCTATATAGTATAATGCACCCCCAAAGTCCTCCATTAAAAATAATGCATCCTGCATAGTCTTCCATATAGTATATTCCAAGCCCAATGTCCTCCTATATACATTCCCATAGCCATCTCTATAGTATAATGTGCCCCCAACAGGGGCGTAACTACAACAGGTGCAGGGGTTGCAATGGCAGCCAGGCCCTGGAGCCTAGGGGGCCCCAAAAGTCCCTTTTGCCTAAAGAAAAAGATTAATGATATTAAAGATTTGCAATAATTGGAGCTTTCGCATTGGGGTCCATGAGCTTCAAGTTATGCCACTGGCCCCCACAGTCCTCTATATACATTCCCATAGTCATCTATATAGTATAATGCACTGGAATGCACTACCCCAACAAAGTAGGACTATCCACAACTTGCATAGCTTCAGATGCTCCCTAAAAACACATATTTTTATCATGTTCCCTAATAATGGTCTATATACCCTATAAAGAACTTCTCACTATCTCTCTGGTCATAACTCTCCTTCAAACTCCACCAAACCCAAAAGCTCTACACCGATTGTCTGGTGACCGTTCATGTAATTTTTTTTCTATTCCCCCTCTTCCTCAAAATGCCTGGATCATCAGTGTAATAAGCCCCTGCACTTTGTGTAACCCCTATCTTGTTGTAGATTTTAAGCTCTTTTGAGCAGGGGCACCTTTATTTTTGCTGTAATTATTGTATTGTATTTTTTACACTGTTCCTCTGCTTTAATTACTGTGTTGTTTTTCTTTTTTTTATAATTACATATGACCATCTGTATAAGAACCACTTAATTGTAAAGCGCTGCGAAATATGTTGGCGCTATATAAATAAATATTATTATGATTGTTATTTGGTAGCTAATTGATATGAAACTGAAAAGGAGATGACACAGATTAGATATTAGAAAAAACTTTTTGACAATGCGAGTGATCAACGAGTGGATCAGGCTGCCACGAGAGGTGGTGAGTTCTCCTTCAATGGAAGTCTTCAAAGAGAGGCTGGACAGACATCTGTCTGGGATGATTTAGTGAGTCCTGTATTAAGCAGGTGGTTAGACACGATGACCCTGGAGGTCTCTTCCAACTTAACATACTATGATAATATCTCTACTACGGAGACATGAAATAATATTTAAAAAAAAACAACTTTTATTCTGCTCTACAGCCACTATTACATCATGTGTCTAGCCAACAAGAAATAAGGGCGAAAGAGTAGAGCATCTGCACTAGGAGGAAGTTTAGCGTAAAAAAGAGAATTTCTACAAAGTTTAAAAAAAATTCTTCCTCCAATGTAAAAATCTATTAATCACGTCACTATGTCAAGAAAGTCTTCCTTTTCGTCACACAGCAGTGATGACCAGTGGTTACTTGCCCAATGAATTAGATAGCGTAATGGGTTTTCTATTTAATTTTGAAAGGCTCTGAACTTCACTGATAAACCCCATTCATATTGAATTATAATTTGTGAAAACTTATTATATTGTAGGTGTGTGGTTGTGTTGTTGTGTTGTCTATGAAACACAGTTGAGGTCTCTACAGTAAGCATGCCGAAGCTCTAAGGCTTATGATTTGAGCATTTCCTAATTACTTTCAATCTTTTTTCCAGTACAATCAACTACAGCAAGGATTTGCCTTTAGCTCAAGGCATAAAGTTTCAATGAAGTATCCTTAGAGACGCTCTTACAACTTTCAGAAAACATGCTAAACAATCAGCCATAAGGTGGAGCCATAAACCCAGTATTCCTGAAAGACTGACTGATCTCACCGATAAGATGGTGAAATAAGTATGTATAGCGATAAGAAAAGAATCCGCTCTCCTCTCTCAGCAGTATTACTGCAGTACAGATATTGGCTGGGAACCCTGCTAGAAGCCATCCTCTACCTGATGAGTAGACCATCCATGACCACCAGATTGTCTTTGCTTAGTAGACAACAGTTTGTACTTTACAAATGAACTTTTAGTATAAAACATTTCTATTGTGGCTTATATATTGGTGTGGCGTTTTTTTTTTTCTATTCCTCTCAAACTTTGGCCTAATGATGTGGAATTTACACTGAAAGGTGAAAATGTAATTATATTACCTTCTGACTGCCGATAAACACTATACTATCTGATCAGCATCAATCACGATCATGGGCAAAGCTATGTTCTATATACGGGGTGCTATAACCAGGGCTGCCAACCGTCCAGAAACTTCATGACAGACAATAAAAATTGGTCACTTTTTTCCACTTTCCACTAATTAAAAAATCACTGATATCTTAAATGTGTGTTTTTTTTTTTTGTTTTTTTTTTTTTTTTTAGTTTTTAGCCGAATAACTTACAGATTTTGTATGTAAATTTTCATCAATTTAGTCTTTCTTCCCATGTCGGCTGTAGACAAATCTCCTTAAAGCGGTAAGATGGCCATGGCCTGGAAGCTAATGGAGTCGGCTGCATAAGCCAGAAGCTCCCTAAGGCATTCCTGCTTACTGGCTATTATCGGCGATTCCGGACCACAGAGTCGCTTTGAAGTGCTGGGACACAGGCTGCACCCGGATCATGCCGACGGGCCCACCGAAGCAGCACACAGAGGCCCAGAAAGTGACGGACTTCTTTACAGTGGAGCGGCACGCTGAGCCTCCACAGCACATGGCTCCGGCTCCACAGTCCCCTGGAGCCTCCTCTCATGCCTCTCACAGCCCAGAGGGGAGCCCGGAGCACGAGAGTGAAGATACCCCAGTCACACAGCACATGCTGTGCAGCCTCCTGGGGTCCCTGAGACTATCTCTGCAGGAGGATTTGTGAGGAATGTTGGGGGACCGGAGAGCTGAGATGGTGTCCCTGGATGAACGTACCTCACACATGGAGGACAATATGAGGAATATGCCACTGCTCACAATAATCTTGCAGACGATTTTGCAGTGATGGACAGCACAATGGAACAACTTAACTTTAAGGTATGGGACTTGAAGGACAAAATGAGGAGGTTTAACATCAGAGTGAGAGGCTTGCCTGAAGCAGTAGCTGTCTACCAGCATTACAGCTTTCTTTCAGCAAGTTCTAACAGACACACCAGTGAGTGAATTGGGGATAGAGAGGCTATATAGACGGCCTAAACCTTCTTATATCAAACAGTCTTTCCCAATGCATGTTCTGGTGTGTATGCTTAACTTTAAGACCAAGGAAGCCATCCTCCAAACCATGAGGAAACAACCTACCCTCTCTGAGCCCTATACTGCTTTCTCAGTCTATCCAGACTTATGAGTAGGCACTCTGGCTAAGTGGAGAGAATTTGCTCCCTTCTGCAGAGTCCTTAGAGAGAAAGGGGTCCTTTTATAGCTGGGGCTCCCTAGTCAGGGTAAGATTCCGGTACAAAGGTGCTAATCAATCCTTTCAATCCCCCAAGCTACTGAAAAAAGCTTTGAAATCATGGAACATGCTGCCCGACTCCAGGGAGCCCTCGCCTCGCTCTAGCTCGGCGTGACACCACACCAAGACCTCCCAGGAGTGGTAGAAAGTGGGCTGATAGTCCCCTCCGGGTGATGGCCCCCTCCTCATCTTGAGCACAGTGGAGTCCCGGGGACGATTTTTTTCTCTCCCTGAACATTTGTTGGCCATGGTCAGACTCTTACTAGTGATAGGCATTTGCCCGTGGGTCCCTATTTTTGGTCACGCTTTACCATCTGGACCCTATACCCTGACGTGACTTCTGCACTTAAATGTGTGATTTTGTTTGCCCCGCTGGTGGTTTTTCAGTTGTTTTTTTCTGGTTTACATAGATGTCTTTATATGTCTTTCCATTGTATGTTGATTTCCCTCTCCCCACCCTTTATCCCTTTTTCATCCCCCTTTACCCCCTTTGTCAGTCCTGCAATGTATCTTTTGATGGAAATGTTTCATGATGAGTGTGAAAATACTATCCTTTAATGCGCGTGGATAGAACTCCCCGACGTAAAGGTCCTTACTCTGGAGGGAGGCGTGCAAATCCAAGGCATATTATGTTGTCCAAGAGACACACTTATTACAAGAGAACAATCAGACTCCTTCATCATCATTTTTCCACAGCCTTTTTCTCCAATTGTTCCTCTAAAAAGACGGGTGTCTGTATCCTAATTAAGAACTCTGTCGCTTTCATGTTAATGCATTCGGTTGTGGACTCTGGTAGATTTATAATCCTTTTAGGTCTGGGGTGGAAGTGACTATTGCAAATGTTTATGTTCTCAGGTAAAATACCTTAAGTTTTCTTAAAATGGTTATGGAGGTGGCCCAAGGTATGAAAATTATCTGTGGGGATCTGAATTCCATTATATCCCACGAGTTAGACTGTTCGCCTCGGTCTTCAGGTAGACGGGAACCTTGTCCTTTATGCCGGTTGATGCGGCTGCATGATGTGTGGCGCTACCTACATGTGCAGGAAAGGGATTTCTCCTCCTTCTCGCACAGACACAAGTTGTACTCCAGAATAGATTATTTTCTGGTGGATGACAACATCCTCCCGGCCTGTGTCTCTGCAGAAGTTGGACTTATTACTTGTTCTGACCATGCTCCTGTGAGTCTGGAACTAAAATTGACCAATAGACCACCCCCCACTCCCCCACAAAGCTGGAGACTGAAAACTGACACTGATCAGCTGAGGGTGTGATGGATGAGATGGGGAGAAGTCTAGCTTAGTTTTTTACACTTCAACTACGGGCTCACCTCCTGGCCCTACATGTGTGTTCCCTTAGGCGCCTTAAAAACCTTTTTGTACTGCCAGAGATTGGGGTGGGTGCGATGCTCGCCAGACGCATTAAAAAAAGACGCCAAACGTTCAAGGTTATGGTAGATGCAGGAGGGAAGTCTATTAGAAATCCATATGATATTGTTATAGTATTTGCCCAATGTTATTCCTCACTTTACAACCTTTAAGATGACTCTTCGGTCCCCCAGCCTACTGAGGAGGAGCTGGACCACTTCCTGTCAAAATTAGACCTTCCACAACTGAAGGATACCCGGGAGACTCTCAACACCCCTCTTACAACTGATGGCCTCATGAATAACTACTTTCGTCCTTTCCTGCACACCCTTTTCCCTTATCCTGTTAAAAACTTTCAGGTTTGGCAAACAAAACAATTGTTTTGGGAAAAATTGTCTTACAATTCAACAAATACAGTAGCTATTTTGTTATTGCTATTTTCTCATGTAAAAAAACAAAAAAAAATCATTGTACCATTTTGGGGTACATACATTTTTTTTTTTTTCTTAATTTTTATTATTACTGTTGGATCTATTTTTTGGAGGATGGATAAGCAGCAATGTTGGCATTGTTTGAGTTACAGGTGTGACAAATTTGTGTATTTTTTTAAATAAAACATTGTAACATTTAGTTACATTTCTAGACAATGTATGAGCTTGATCCCTTATTATGCACTATGCTGCCATAGAGTAGTAATGTAGCGTGCATCAGCTGACAGAGGAAGCCGACTTAGACCTGCTATTGTGCACATTGCTTTTTTCTTACAAGCTTACTTGACGGCACTTTTATTATTTAGTCATATTTTTCTTACAACCATTTAGGTAATACAAGTTTATACAGTTACTAAAAATGGCTACAATTTGCTGCAACTGCAGTGCTTGTTGCGATGACCTGTGTGATGTATGACAATTCACTTCCTCTTAGTCGGCTTGAAAATGTGAAAACATACAGTATAATTTTGTTAATGGATCTTTGGAGTTATGTTTACTTTTGTATGTTCTCACAGATTGGGTAGGGTATATAGCATGTGTTTCTACATGGGATGGTATGTTGAAAATTCGTTCCGTATTAGGCTGTATCCTTTTTTTTGTTATAGTTCTTTAAGAGTTTAAACATATACAAGAAGTAAGATACTTCAGTGTAAATTTAGTTGACACCAAAAGCAGGCAGTTACAGCAGTGAACATTGACAAACATTGAAAACTGTCTTGGCTGTAAACATATAGGCATACGTAAAGACTGCTTGGCAATAATCTGCCAGACCATCTAACATCTACACTGAGACCACATAGACAGGATTCTGCCATAATTGTGCATGTTATCTGAAGTATCCGTTTACATTTGCATTGTAAGTCGAAGAAGAGAGTGGAAGTTAGTAAAATAAGAGAAAAAGATTTGGGTTGCAGGTGTATTAAGTGGGAGTAGAACAAGACATACATAATTAAGAATAGAAGGGAGAGGGTAGGTAGGGTGGGGGTGAATGGTTATAGGGTAGATGAGAGGTCCGTGATCCGGGTCCCAGTCCTCTGCACCAGCCAGCAGCTGTCCATATCTGGTTGTTTGTTGGAAATCCATGTAGTCTGACCAGGTGCTCCAGAACCTCATATAAGTGACATGTATAGACGCAGTCAAATCCTCCATGTACATCAATTCATTTACCTTGCCGACCCATTGTGAGAGCCGTGGCGTAAGAGTTTTGCCCCAAAGCTCAGGGATGCAAACGCTCACCGCAATGATAAAGAATTTCAATAGTGATTTTTTTTTATTATTTTTTTTTTTTTTTATTATTTATAAATCGGGATTGGGGTTTCATTAAGGTGTAGCAAAGTTACAGCCGGAGTCAGGGGATCCACATAATTAGTAACCTACTTCGTTATGTCTTCCACCCCTTGCCAGAAGGGTTTTAGCACCGCACAGTCCCAGAAAATATGGACCATTGAGCCAATCCAAGACAGAGTATGTCGTACAGGGCCTGAGTCAGTGCATAGCACCTCAAAGTCGGTCTTTGGGCAATCATAGCATTGCCTTGAAGGGAATGTACACAAAAAGTGACGTAGCTGGAAACCTCTCCGCCAGCCCAATGGTGATGGGTTGTTCTAATGGTGGAAAGTGACGGCCAGTCATTCCCCTCACCAAAGGTCTGCACTCTATCCTTATCCGCTGCAATCCAGCTACGGGACCCCTCATCCTTGAGGGCATAAGCAAAGTCTGGGTGGCTCAGTACAGGTGTAAGACTGGAACAGGGTGGAATCATAAAGGGTCTGGTCCAAAGGGTGTTACAGTATTTCACTGTTGCCCCCAATGTGGGGTAGGAGTGGATACCGGCTGGGGCTTTAGATAAAAGCCAGGGCAATCTGTCCAAGGGAATCGGACATAAACTTTGCTCTATTTGAACCCATGATTTGTTTGCAGTGTTCATGCACCAAACCACCATTCTTGCAAAGTGTACTGCGATTTGGTAGTATTTGAAGTTGGGGAGACCAATCCCTCCCCCTTCCTTTGGTCTGGACATAATCAAACAGCTTATTCTGGGAGATTTGCCCGCCAACACAAAGGTAGTTTGAATAGTGGCGATAGTTTTAAAGAATGTCATTGGAATTTGAATAAGCAGCGTTTGCAACAGGTAACGAATACGGGGAAGAACATTCATTTTAAATATTTGACATCACCCAAATCAGGAGAAAGAGGTTCTAGTCCATCTGTCACAATCCTCTAGTATTGAGGAAAGGAGAGCCGGGGAGCCGGAAAGTTATGTCTGAAAAGAGTCTCTGGATTGGCAGTCAACTTAGCTCAGATATATACCGATTACTCCATTTAAAGCTGAAGGCTGACACTAGGTAGGTGGTTGTAGAGTAGGGAATATTGACATTCAAAACCTCAGATTTTTGGAAATTAATTTTGAAATTGGAGAGCTGGGAGAATGTGCGGATTTAAGCCATCAAGTTTGGGAGCGAAACGGTGTGCTTGGTTAGAAAGAGTAAAAGGTCAACAGCATATGCTGCCACCTTATATGTAGTGCCACCAGAGGCTATTCCCGTAATGTTGGGGTTAGCTCTAATCCTCCTGAGGAGTGGTTCGATAGTAAGGACAAAGATCAATGGTGAGAGGGGGCATCCCTAGCGAGTGCCATTGTAAATGACAAAGGGTTCCGATAGGCAGCCGTTCACCCTGACCCTAGCCGATGGGATAGAGTACTGAGACATGATTCAATGCATCATATTGGATCAAAGTCCCAGATGTAGGAGGGTCCCCCTCATGAAAATCCAGTTAACCCTGTCAAATGCTTTTTCAGCATTCGTAGATAAAAGTAGAGAGGGAGCCCCCCACACCTTGCACCATGGACCAAGTTGACCGCCTCAATGGTGTTGTCTTGTGTAGTGATGAGCGAGCACTAAAATGCTCGGGTGCTCGGTGCTCTGGCCGAGCATCTCAAGATACTCGTGTACTCGGCCAGAGCACCGAGCCCAATGTAAGTCAATGAGTGACAGGCTCCGCCCACAGACTTCCGGTTATAAAACGAGTATTGCTGGGAAAGGGCGGGAGGGGGGGCTTTTTGAAATCGCTGCAACATACAACACCTTGCTGTGGCCCCCAGAGGGATCCTAATAATGAATCTGCTCTCTGTGAGGTGTCAGCTCACTGTGTGCACTGAAGGGAGCTGTGTACGTGTGTCAGATCGCTTATTATTACCGAGCAGTCCGAGCATCTCGGCGGTACTCTGTGCTCGCCGAGCATCCCGAGTACCGGGATACTCGTGCGAGTACCGAGCAGCGCAGAGCATACTCGCTCAGCACTAGTCTTGTGCCTTTCTTCCCATCATAAAACCTGCCTGGTCAGGGTGAATCACCCCTGTAAGTAAGGGAGCCAGCCTCGTGGCCATGATCTTCGCAAACAACTTCAAATCCATGTTTAAAAGTGAAATTGGGCGATAGCTCGCACACTGGGCCGGATCTTTGCCTGCCTTTGGGATTACAGAAATATGCGCTCTGTGAGTCTGCATGTGGTCTATGTCCATTTTTCAGGTCATTAAAAAAAATCTAAGTAGATGTGGGGCTTGTAGATCTTTCAGGTTTTTATAGTAAATTGAGGAAAACCATCTGGGCCAGGTGCCTTACCATGTTTTACGGTTTTTATGGCGAAGAGTAATTCTTGGTCGGTAATTGGGAGTTCGAGCTCTTCAACATCTACCGAATTAAGTTTAGGGATATTGGCCAATCTAAGGTACTCTTTGATTTTAGGAAGGAAGGTTGGGGAGAGTATCATAGGATTGCTACCATCCACATGGTACAGCGCAGCATAATATTTTATAAAAGCTTCCGCTATCACATTGGATGCAATATAACCAACAGTAATCTTCCCTGCTGGTCACATCGTAAGTCTACAAGTTCCCAGGGGACGGAGCGAGAGAAGTATGTTAGTACCACGGGATCTCGGATCCAGTGAATGACTGGTAGGCGTCGGGAAACCAGTGACTGGTCAGTTTGAATGATTTGAGGGTGCAAAAGTGTGTCTCTTGAAGGAAGGCTATCTGTATGCGTTCCTTCTGCAGGTAATTAGCTAGTATGGATCTCTTACCCGGGCTATGTAGTCCCCTGTCGTTGATAGATCCACAGCGTAGTTCCAAGATTTCCGAAGAGGTCATCTTAGAGGTAGGTAGGCAAGTGTGTCCTTTTGGCCTGCGTCTGGCCGGAAAGCAGATGCATTCCATTTCACTTTATAGGAAAGCACAGCAGACTATATAAAGGGCCACTGCAAAATAAATAATGCCATGTGATATCCATTTCCTTACAGCAGGTACCTACAATAGTCTTCAAAATAATCGCAGTCCAATATGACTAACCAGATTATTCACTGTTTTTGTTATAAATTATATTACCACATGTGAAACAATTTACCAGTTGGTGCAGTAGATTCTTAGAAAACCAATGGGCTCAGCATTCATGATCTGCATGTTTTTGAGTCTCTATTTGAATATTTGAAAGTGTTCAAAATAATAGCAGTGTGGAATCTAGTAAGGTCAATCATTCTGTCAAGAAGCAGGTGTGAATCAGGTGGCCCTTATTTAAGGGTGAAGCCTACACAGGCATTTCTCCTTGACAGCCTGAGAGATATGGGTTGCTCGAGAGTAAAACTTCTGAAGAAGTGCACACAATGACAGGCTGTTCAGCTAAAATGATCTCCAATGCTTTAAAATGGAAAGCAAAATCAGAGACGTGGGAGAAAACAGAAGACTGCCATTCTATTGTTTAATCCATTTGAATCGTAAAGGTTCAACTAGTAATCAACACCAGGGTGATCATAGAGTGTCACAAGTTACCTGTGAGTACTGTGATAGTTAGAAGACGCCTGTGTGAAGCTAATGTAATAGCAAGAAATCCCCGCAAAGTGCCACTCTTAAAAAAAGTACTGAAGCAGATACAGTTTGCCAAAGAACACCTCAACTGGCCTAAAGAGAAATGGATTCACCTTTTTGTGGACTGATGAAGGTAGAATTGTTCTTTTAGAGTCCAAAGGGCCGCAGGCTGTTCATCAGATGACTCCTGAACTCAAGCCACAGTGCACTCTGAAGACAGTGAAGCATGATGGGGCAAACATCATGATATGGGCATGTTTCTCTAACTATAGTGCCAGGCCTATTTACTGTATACCCAGGTATCATGGATCAGTTTACATATATCAAAATACTTGGAAGAGGTTGCCTTATGCTGAAGAGGAAATTCCCTTGAAATGGATGTTTCAACAAGACAACGATTGTAAACACACCTATAACCAAGCAAAATAGAGATCTGTGGACCACACTGCATCATATGGGATTTGGGGATGTGTTTATAAAATGGGTCCAGTTGTACACTGCTCCCAAGGCCAGAGTGCGAGTTAATGGTCAGCTATCTGAGGCCGGTTTCTTAGTTGCGTTTGTGTCTGCATGCGGAGGGCATGCAGACGCAAATGCATTGAAAATGCTATCATACTGATGTGAATGCAGCGGAGATTCTCCGCATGCGTTCACATTAGTATGGTGCTCGGCCAGCCAATCAGCGATCTCGGTAGCGACCAGGAGGCGGAGATCAGCGGCAGAGATCTCCTCCTGCCGGCCGCAACTGATCTTCCGACGGTGTCAGCGCGAGAGATTTGAAGAAACAGCTCATCTGACAGCTGTTTAAATCTCCTGCGCCAACACCGAAGAGGTGATGTCGGCGCGGAAGATTTACACAGCTGTCAGATCAGCTGTTTCTTCAAATCTGCCGCGACGACACCGACAGGAGATTAGCAGCGGCTGTGCCCGGGACATCAGCGGCTGCTCTGGCCGATCTGAGAGATTTCAATGTGATCCGCAGCGTTCTCCTGCACGGTCATGCGGAGGACGCTGCAAATCCATTGAAATCCATGCATTTTTTGTGCGCTTGCTGATAAAACAAGCGCCCGTGAACACACAAAATGCAACAGGCTGCTGTTTACTATAGCAGTAGAGCCACTAGCAGCGGTGATACGATGGGAGCAGACTATTGTAGGATTTAAATATGGGGCACATGAAAAAAAGGTGGCGCTTTTTGCCGACGATATGCTGTTATTTTTGGGAGATACGAGATGCTCCTTGAGGGCAATGACTATGGGCCTCAACGAATATGGTGCTGTTTCTGTGATCTATATTAATTGAGAGAAATGGGTGCTGCTGCTGGACCATGGGACCTTTGTTGAGAGGGAACAGTTGACCTAAATTCAGGTGGTTAAAGAGGTTACCTATCTGGGCATCAGGGTGTCAAACCACATAGAGGATTATGAGTGGCTGGGCGAGCCAACTTAATAAAGATGACCGTCATGCCTCAGCTCCTGTATATGCTACACAATGCACTGGTTTGGCTATCTCAGAATAAATTCTACAGGATTTAACGCCATATTGCGTGACTAGATATGGAGGGGAGGCCAAGCATGTGTCAAGCTGGAATTTTATCTATCGCCTCATTGGGGGGACACAGGATACCATGGGTGTATGCTTGCTGCCACTAGGAGGTGACACTAAGCCAATTAATGAAACAAAAGAGTTAGCTCCTCCTCAGCAGTATACACCCCCAGTCCAGAGGAACAGACAGCCGGTTTTTAGCGTAGTGTACATAGGAGGCACATGTGGTCTAAAGACCCACATGCCCTTTACCTTATTCTTTAATGCTCATTTTCTTTTTGACTTTTACTGGATTTTCTGGATACAGATGAAGATCCTAGACTGGCAACGGCTCCCTTGGATGCTGCTTTAACACAACCGCCAACAGGCAGGAATGTGTAGTGTCGCCTCCTCGTACCCCCTCCTGCGACATTGAATCCATCAGTGCTGCACCTGCTTCTGAGATTTTTTGGGTGACTGTTCTCCCGGGCACCAATTTCCCACCACCATCAATAGACGGGCACGCTGAGTGTCTCCTCCCCGTACCCGCTTCTGCATCGTACGCAGACCCCAGTACCCCCAGTGATTAAGACTGATGACCGGCTCCTCAGCCCCCCTCACAGGGGCTCGAGTTGAATTATGCAAGCCTGCACTATGGATCCACGCAGCCACGGCCGGCACCTGTTCAGAATCACACAAGGTGACCTGGGTTGAGATTCCTCACAATGGACCTCAGACCTCCAGGTGAGATCGTTCCATCGCTGGCCCACCCATCATAATGTCCCTATTGCATAGACCGTGCCCCTGCACCAGGCAGAACACTCAGACAGAGGGTTCCCACATTTATCTCAAAGCACCTAGGCCCCAGTTTGGGCCTGTCTCCGGCCCCCACTGCGACCGCCGTCAGTATGTGACTTGGTATTTGGTCCCGGTTTTCGGACCTCCTGATAGTCTCCACCCCAGCTCTGCGCCCACTCTGCCATTACAGTGGCCGGGAAATCAGCACTAGGTCCCATTTTTCTGTCCCCCGGTAGTCTCCACCCCGGCCCGCCCACTCTCTGAAGCGGCGACGTTGGGAGGGCGGTAACCACTGCTCCAATGACGTTGTGATGGTGTGAACCGCGCCCCCAGATACGCACTATATGGTCCCGCCCCCTCAGCTCCACCTCTTCTATTTTCCCCCCGGAAAGCTGCACAATATGTCAGAGCTCAAGTGGGCACCTTACCTTGTACAGGTCTGCACATACATCCAGTGCATTAGTTTTAGCTGCTCCTGCAGCTGCATTTAGCTGTTCCCCTGCTGAATCACTGACCTTGGGGTGTATACTGCGAAAAATCTGTCTGATTACACTACCACTTGTAACATGCAATCCAACAGCTCTCTCCATTAGTAGTAAATCAGTGACTGAGTATATTAGCTCTCCCACTGTACCCTCACTGTCACATCACTGACTGGGCTCATATCCTGACCTGTCAGAAAGATCAGTGCCTGATTACCCTTGCTGTCAGCTAATATACAGACGAGTGCTCATATTACCCCCAGGGGCTCTCCTGCCGACACTGGCTGAACTCTGTTCCAATGACAACTGGTCCAGTCAGCTGCACCGCACTGTGGGCACAGTATAATTCTGCAGGACATTCCAAAATTTTACCGTACGCTATCCGTCCCCTGTATGGTACAGAACTTCTCCCCAACACATAACATGGCCCTGCCGGCAAGGTTTGCCACGAGTGCACAGTGTGTCCAGATATCATGTATTGTCTTTGTCCGCAACCACGGCCAGGGGTCCTGTCCACTATTCAGTGCACAGTATCTCCAGACTTCACATATTTGTGTCTTTACCTACAATCATAGCCACGGCACCTGCTCACTGCCTAGTGCACAGCATCTCCATACATCACCTACTATGTCTTGCCTGCAAATTATGGCCACAGTACCTATTTATTACCAAGTTCACTGCATCTCCAGGCATCATCTATTCTTGTTTTTGTCCACAACTCTGTACAATGGAATCAACTATGGCCATGCAACCTTTCCACTACCTAGTGCACTCAGTCTCCGGACATTACGTCATTATGTATTACCGTATGTCTTTGCCTGAACCTATGTTCACGAAGCCCGCCTGACAGGACTCTGCCGTCCAGATGCAGTCGTCTTCAAAGGATCTGTCTACAGCTCATAAACGGTGCACTTTACATCTGCATTACCAGCAGGTTTAATGTTTGGCATCAGCCACATTATATGTGAGCATGACTCAGCCCACTACACATTTTAAATCTGTCTGTTTTGGAAGGTTTTTTTCTCGGATTTCACACTATCTAGCATTTATACCTGCCTCCATCGAGAGCGGCTTGCAAGCTTACCTGATGAAATCCACTTATTTAAAAAATAATAAAATTAATTAATGATGTTGGGAGCCCGTTTCTTTCAGGCCTCCCGTCCCCCTCTTATGACGGCTACGGGATCTACACCACTCCTTCAACATATCCCTTCCACAAGCTGAATGCTGGCAGTAGCCCCAGCCTTGTAGTACCCCAGCTACCATGTATCTTATAGTCATCTACTTCAGTGGCTTCCGAGCTCAGGCCCACTTCTCATTGGGCCTTTGATCGACATGCCACATCTTGTTCGCAGCAGTATCGGAGATCGTTCTTATATCCGTAGTTTTTTTACATAGCCGGAACCGTTGGTTCTAACGCATTTGACTGACAAATCCGGTGATGGAGGCTCCGCCCACTGTCACGGGCCAGACCCTCCTCAGTATCATGTGGTACGTTGGATATGCCCACTATCCAGCTGGTCGGAACCCTATCTATCATAACTTCTAAATAGGTGAAGTGGTGCAGACTTATGACCCTAGTTGGCAAATCGGACTCCTTGCTCATCCGCAGTATATTACAGTACTTCCCATTGCTCTCTATATATATGTATTTATTACCTGATTACACATAAGCTAATATGTCCATTGAGTGCTAGACTTGTCTACCGCAGTCTCACAGGATAGTCCACGAGGTCTCTGCTTCAGTTTCCACATCTGTTTGTTGCTTCTGATCTCTCTCTTTTACAGAGCATGATGAAGCACTCCAACCTCCTCATCTGAAGATCACTTCACCTACAGCCAGATGTGACGCCTCGCCAAGCATGCTCCCTCGCAGGCTGCAACGCATATGCAATCACAGCTCAATCCAGGTCTCTGATGCCCACACATGAGGTAATTGATTTCTTCCAGTTCTCCACCCCCCCTCCCCCCACTCCAGACCTACCTGGATTCAGCTCCTCCGTGTGCTGTTTGGTAAGTTGCCCCCCACCCCCACCCGTCTCCAATGACGAAAGAGCAACCTGGGTCTTGAATGGCAAGACAGCTCTATAGCATTCCTGTTTTGGTGGAGTTTTTAGTTCTCTACCTAACATAGCATGGATGATTACTCGTGATGCGATCCATGCTTATAGCTAAACGGTCTGCACCATCATAGGTCACCGTCTTGGCTCATGTCAACACACACGACCTCTATAAGAGGCCTCTCCTTTCATTCATAGGCTCAGCCTTTGTGCTTTGTTGTTCTGCCATGCATGTCAGCAGACTTGGCTGTCCAGTACCTTAAGACTGAGGGAACCTTACTAGGATGGTTTTGTTCGATCGCTGCGTACATTGGATGTTCTGTTTCCTACGACTATTTCCTGGCCATTCTTCATAGCTCAGCCCGTTGCGCTGAGGATCATGAACAAGGGCCTGTTTCTTCTCCAGGAGTTGTCAATTCGACTCCATTGATCCCGCCTGGTCCCCCAGGAGGGCACCTTTTCCTTCACTTTATGCCTCGGCAGCACATATATCATACCCAGGACATGCAATAATAACTACCATGGCCCCCGTGCATGGTTGGCTCAGAGTTCGTACAGAGCTCGTCGCATTTGTTCGATTTCTAGGTTTTTTCTCTATCGCTTCATTGGGGACACTGGATACCATGGGTGTATGCTTTTCTGTCAATAGGAGGCGACATAAGTTAATTTAGAAAGTTAGCTCCTCCTATCAGTATTCACCCCCATGTAGGAGTGAATATAGTCAGTTTTTTACTTGGTGTCATAGGAGGCAGACGTGCCCTAATCTAGTCTACATCTATAACCTAACTAGATACATTTTTATAATTTTATTTCTATTTTTTCCATTACATCCCGGATTAGAAGGATTTTTCTTTTTTATTAGGACATTTTATACGGAGATTCCCGTTCTCCATTCTCTCAACAAAGAGAGTCTGGATTAAGGCCGCAGGCACCTATTTTCTACCCTCTCAGCAAAGAGAGGCTAGATTGAGGTCGCAGACCTCTACACTCCCCCATCCCTTTTGGGGTCACAGCTCTGTATCCCGACCCTGTGGTGACACATGGGCAGAGGACCCTCCAGTCCACAGACGCTGCAGCGACGGCTCCAGCCGGGATGCACATCCAAGGTAAAACATTCCAAGTCTGTGTGTCCACGACGGACGGATCCCCAGGCTGCATCCAGTGCCATCGCCATACTGGCCCGTAGCCCAGCTCCTGGCGGGAAAATCTAGGTCCCAGCTTGGGCCTGACACCGCATTATCAGTGCACATCATCCCCTCAAGGTGCTGTGGAGGCTCTATGCCGGGACGCACACCACTGAAATGGTCGGGGTGTGCGTCCGAGGCCTGGGGCAGGACGGATGGAGCACAGAGGCAGCACAATCCCCGCTAGTATTGCGGGTCTCACCACACACCGGGGCCTGTGATAACCCAGACCCCGGGCTGGGCCTTCAACCCAAGCTCCGCTCAGCCTATGATTGGCAGCGGAAGCTTTCAATCACTGCCGTTTCACTTGCCTCACTCCCTGCCCACCACCACATCACTGGCTTCACTTCCGCCCACTCCTTATTACGTGGGGTAATGGGTGACGCAATAAACACGCCCCCTTATGAAGCACATTTGCGGCACCCTCCCCCGCGTGAGTCACATCCCGCACTGGCCAATAACCACAGGGCACACACCAAAGCCACGCCCCTGTAGCGGCACGAATGGGTAAGAAAGCAGAAAGAAGAACTGCATGTGGGGCAATGAAACAACCCCCCACAAAGGGAGAGGAAAATAGTGCAAAATCCTCATGAATTTAGACAAATCCCTGCTACTTGCTGGTCCTCCACCTCACGTCCACCCCCCAACCCCCCCCTTTTTTTTTTTCCCACCACAGAGCATGTGGATCCAGAGGCCAAAGCTGCAGGCTGTAATTAAACTTAACTGAAGCTCTGTATGTTTGAGTGCACAGAGGACTAGCACAAGAAACAAATACAACCTCTGGCAAAAATTATGGCATCAACGTGCTCGGAGGATGTTCATTCAGTTGTTTAATGTTTGTAGAAAAAAAGCATATCACAGACATTGCACAAAACTAAAGTAATTTCAAATGGCAACTTTATGGCTTTAAGAAACACTAAAAGAAATCAAGATAAAAAAATGTGGTAGTCAGTAAGGGTACCTTTTTTCAGACCAAGCAGATGGGAAAAAAATTATGGAATCACTCAAATCTAAAGGAAAAAATTTGGAATCACCCTGTAAATTTTCATTTCTAAAACTAACACCTGCATCAAATTAGATCTGCTCGTTAGTCTGCATCTAAAAAGGAGTGATCAAACCTTGGAGAGCTGTTGCACCAAGTGGACTGAAATGAATCATGGCTCCAACACGAGAGATGTCAATTGAAACAAAGGAGAGGATTATCAAACTCTTAAAAGAGGGTAAATAAACACGCAAAGTTGTAACAGATGTTGGTTGTTCACAGTCAGCTGTGTCTAAAATCTGGACCAAATACAAACAACATGGGAAGGTTGTTAAAGGGAAACATACAGGTAGACCAAGGAAGACATCAAAGCGTCAAGACCGGAAACTTAAAGCAATATGTCTCTAAAACAGAAAATGCACAACAAAACAAATAAGGAACGGATGGGAGGAAACCGGAGTCAATGTCTGTGACCGAACTGTAAGAAACCGCCTAAAGGAAATGGGATTTACATACAGAAAAGCTAAGCAAAAGCCATCATTAACACCTAAACAGAAAAAACAAGGTTAGAATGGGCTAAGGAAAATCAATCGTGGACTGTGGATGACTGGATGAAAGTCACATTCAGTGATGAATCGTGAATCTGCATTGGGCAAGGTGATGATGCTGGAACTTTTGTTTGGTGCCGTTCCAATGATATTTCTAAAGACGACTGCATGAAGAGAACATGCAGATTTCCACAGTCATTGATGATATGGGGCTGCATGTCAGGTAAAGGCATTGGGGCGATGGCTGTCATTACATTTTCAATAAACGCCTAAGTTTACATTGATATTTTGGACAGTTTTCTTATCCCATCAATTGAAAAGACGTTTGGGGATGATGAAATCATTTTTCAAGATGATAATGCATCCTGCCATAGAGCAAAAACTGTGAAAACATTCATTGAAAGAAGACACATAAGGTCAATGTCATGGCCTGCAAATAGTCCAGATCCAAATCCAATTGAAAATCTTTGGTGGAAGTTGAAGAAAATGGTCCATGACAAGGCTCCAACCTGCAAAGCTGATCTGGCAACAGCAATCAGAGACAGTAGGAGCCAGATTGATTGAAGAGTACTGTTTGTCACTCATTAAGTCCATGCCTCAGAGACTGCAAGCTGTTATTAAAGCCAGAGGTGGTGCAACAAAATACTATGTATTTGAGTGTTATTTTGTGTGTTTGTTTTTCATGATTCAATATTTTTTTCCTCAGAATTGAGTGATTCCACAATTTTTTACCCTTAGGGTCGTGACACAGGAAGGAATTTCCCTATTTACACGCCGCCATTTTGTAGCAATTTCATGGCAACAGGCATAAATATCCCCAATGCCAGGCAGTTGCTACCTTTCAGTGGTGGCGTGTAAAGGAGCCTTTACTGACTACCACATTTTGTATCTTGATTTCTTTTAGTGTTTCTTTAAAGCCATAAAGTTGCCATTTGAAATGACTTTAGTTTTGTGCCATGTCTATGATCTGCTTTTTTTCTACAACAATAAACAACTGAACGAACATCTTCCGAGCCAGGTGATTCCATAATTTTTGCCAGGGGTTGTATAAACATAGAGCCAGCACAGTGGGCTGGCACCACAGAATGCCTCTCCAAAGCAAGAGCTCCTCAGTCCAGCACCTCCACAAAACTCTCAAACAGTGCCTTGCCTTTGCTTTTTAAAAGCAATCGCTTAATACAATGCAGTATCACATGGCTTGTGATTTCGTACACTATAGGGATCTCACAGGAGCGTGGCCGTTATAGACATCGTTTAGAGATTGTTGGTTAGCTCACTGTTGTGACTAGGCGAAGTCGTTCACGACAGCATTATCGCGGTGTCGCACACAACGATGCAGCAGTTTGGAGGGACGACGATTGGCTGGTTTATGAACATGTTCATCGATCAGCGATCCAACGATTTATCGCAGTCACATCTCGGTGCTACACACCACAACGCACTAACGATGTCGTTTCAATGTCTCACAACCCCTGACGTATAAGCGATATCGTGCACGATATCTTACCGCGTAACAGTACCTTTTAAGTAGATCCCAAACCATCCAAAACAAATGGGGTCAATGCATCATGTACCAACTGCCAGACTGCGCTCCCATGAGGACACGCTTCGCAATCCTGCCTAAATTGCGAACCCCAATACCCATGAAGCCTACCACTGATGCAGCACCCCACGAGGGCCCTGGCACTGACAAAATCGGTAGACTCATTAGCCAGAATAATAGTTTTTCCCCGTTCCCCAGACTGCAAATTGCAATCTCTGACCGTTCTATCGGCTCGCCGCTCAGCAAGCCGCAACCGTAAGCTCCCATATACCATGCAATGAATTGGGACGGCTACTTTACGTTATTTAGGACCCAAACTCCCTAAAACCTTGATTCTCCCACCATACCTCACGTACGCAGAGGCACTTTGCCTGTCTAACTCCCAGCACCACATGACACGCTCACATAACAAAGGACATAGCATAATTTCTAGCCAAATAAGTAAAGCCAGCAACATAATAGCGGGCCTATACCCGTACGGCACACATAACTGTACTCATCACAAAAACACCTTTAGGATTAATATACAAACCCGTCTGCCTCAGTGGTTAACGGAATCTACAACTCTGTTCAGTGGTCATATCACCGCACAATTCTAACCTGCACAACTCTACCTAACTGGCTGCAGCATTAGTCTATAGTTTTCCCACCAAACAGTGTACGGAAAACACCACTGCCATGTGCTCCATAGCCCTCCACTTTAACAGCTTAGGACTTCTGACCCAATATTAACTGCCAGTGGGACAGTGATTCACATACCACTGCCAAGATGCAACTCTATACAGTCCGACCTCGGTAGAACCCGCCTAAAGATTCGGTAGCCAGGTCAATCTGTCTCTGCGCAACAAACGAAAGCAGTGATCAGAAGGCTCCGCCGATTAGCCCGAAAACTGGCCCTTAACTGCAGTATGGGCATCTGCCAAACTGCCTACCGGGTCAGAATCCAAACCAGTATAATATATAAAACAGCGCTTGTGCTCGGATATAGTGTATATATCCTACCACATCAAATATCAGTCATAGAACCACAAGATAACTGGCGGCCCACACGCCTCATCTCGATACACCAACTCTGATTCCCATACAGTGACCTTATTACGCACACACTTATATCTCTGTCAAAAGAGTCTACAACGTCTCTAGTTCAGCGTTCATGTCTGTCTGTCGCCTCTTAATTCTCTTTCACAAAGGATTAACAAGTAACCTGACCTTATCTGGAATTTGGACCTTACACCTACGGAAAAGGTGAAGCCTCCTCAAGCAAGCAAGCGTCCTCGCGGACCGCAACAAAGGTACAGCCGCAGAACCATCGATGTCTCTGATGTCCGCACATGGGGTAATCGAATTTAATCCAGTCTCCTTAAGACAATCTAAACTAGCCCTCCTCCCTAGCACCTTGCTAAGTATGTCGTACCTCCTTGCACCTCTAACACCTCTAATCCACCTCCAAACACAGCAAACAGCCCTGCCTGGCATCTAGCAGGACCGCGCCATACGTACTGACTGCTCATGCCCAAAAACCAGACAGATGACGTAACCTGTATAATCCACGGATTATTTAGGACACGACTCAAGTAAACGTTAAAGTCATCCTCTAGCAGTGGTCCACGCTTAGCTACTCTCCAGCAGCACCAGCTCCTTACACTATAGACTACAGTCTGCTTATCCAGCAAATGTCTAATCATCAAAACTGGCAACCCCTACACCATCTATCAGTCTGAGCTCCCTCTTGAAAGGCCTTCCTCTCAAAGCCAAAATTCCCGTCCCAGCACAGGTAGAACAACATGCTAATCTACCTGTCGGTAATAAACCTCCTGTCTGTCATTCAGCTGAGGGTTGCGAAGTCGTGTTCAGAGGAGGGCACGCTATAAAATATAATACAATTTTTGTCTACCTCGAACTTGGTTCAAACACCACCATAGACAATTTTCCTTGCCTACCTAAAGACGTGAACAGAGCCTCAGTCCCTTACTGGGTGCCTGGCCCCCTACCACCAACTGCTACCAAACGCTAAACTTAGCCCGCAACATCACATACTGCAACCACGTATGAAAACAAATTACCACAGCAAGTGCGTTTGTCCCCCACCCCAAATAGGCGCTAACACTCAAGTACCCACACCAGCCATGTTACGGCCTACGCCTTACACCAACGGCACATCATGACTACCACTGATATGCTCAGCCAACTACCCCTGGGAAGTCACGCCTATCACTGATGCACTCGGCTTGTAAACCGAGCGTTTAGCCTAGTAACATCAGCCAAGTGTGCCTCGTGCCAAGACACAGACAAGCTCACACAAACAACTGTCAGCTACGCTAGCCAACCATACGTCCTGTTTCAGGCCTCAAAACTTGTTGCTCCTTTTTTCTCAAATTTTACCTAGCCGTCCCATAGACTGCTGAGACATTGAATGCCCTTCCACCTCTCACTTCTGCGCCTGTGCTTGCCTCCGCAGGACACGTACCAGTCCTAGCAGACATTAGCACAACCCAAATGCAGGGCTGGTTACCATTCTCTTCTCAAAAACCTTTTGTCAGTCTCACAGTTGCTGTTTGACACCCGGTCCTCACCAGGATCATCCAATGCTCCTAGACTTCTCCAGTCTTTCACCCTTTCAGACTGTGCCACTTGACTGTTAAAACTCCCCGCTATAACACTAACGTTGCTTCGCAACCTTGCCACATTTATCAGCAGCATTCAATTAGTCACTGAATCTGCCTAGACTAAAGAAACCTGGTACTGAACCTTTTCAATTAAAGGTTTTTCTATAGCGAGCGCAGGGGCACAGATAGGGCAGGCAGTTATGGATCAAGAATCCTCTTTATTCGCCACAACATGTTTCCATGAAGGCTTATCGTCTTCCTCAGGTGGATTTTGGTACTGAACCTTGTCAGACCAGAACAAAGACATAGTCCTGTGCCCACAAGCAGAGCTCAGGTCATTCCACCTTTGGTGCAGCTGTTTCGGAGACCTATTGCAACATACCTACCCAGTCAAACCTAAAAAAAAAAAAAAATCTGCTCGCCTGACTATAGGCTCCAAGCTAGACCTACTTTAGCACCCATCCTAACTTCGTATTATCCTTTAGACCAGCATCACACAATTTTCATATTGCTTCTCCTACTGCTTTGGTACAAACTGACAATGTTCACTCCTACATGGGGGTGTATACTGCTAGGAGGAGCTAACTTTTTTAATTAACTTAGTGTCCGCTCCTAGTGACAGAAAAGCATACACCCATGGTATCCTGTGTCCCCCAATGAAGGCTGAGAGGAAAAGATTTTACGGTGAGTACACAAAAATCTTCTCTTCCTGGTCATCAACAGGCTCCTCCGAAACCTTTTGGAGTCACTCATCCTTACTTATCAAACAGGGCTGTTTGCTCTAGGACTCTCTGCTCACACCTGAGCAAGAGACTACCGGTCCTTTACATGACCACTGCCAATCTTCCGCCACCGCTTCGGACATTCGGTGTGTCTCTGGGGCAGAGGATGTCGCTTCAGACTTCTTGGGCCCAGACAAATCAGCTCATCTGAGGTAGCGCGTTCCCCCCCCTTTTTTTCTGTCACACCTGGTGGCCGACTCAGCTATCCACCTCCTCAGGAGGGGGACCCCTGAGCCCTTACTGTTCCCCTCTTTTGTTCGAGTACAATGCTTACCACTCTGCCTACCAGAAACTAGAATCTGTATCGCTCTGTCCACAGGAACCTGCCCTCTCTCGGACCATGGCAAGACCCTGTCATATCTTTCTGCAACGTTCGCAGATAGTCCCTACATTCCAACTTCTGTGAAGGAGCGTCGGATGCTCAGTTCCACCTGGTTTAATCATTCATGACTATGTCAACTTGTTGGGCTATCCACTCCAGCAAGTGGGGACCAAGGTTTTTCTCAGGTTCTCTTGGCCGTTTCCCTCTGACCCCTTTTTTTCCTTTTTCCCTCTCTGTCAGAATACATACTTGGAATCCACAGGGGCACACTTCCTCCGTCCTTGTTCTAGAGTCACACTGCATATTGGTTTCTCCTTTACAGTTTTTACTTCCATTCTGGGAACGTACCTTCCTGTCCAACAGGTTTTTGCCCCCTCTAAGGTAGGGCATACTCCTTCCTGTCTGTCTGAAGTGAGCCTTCAGCACCTTAATTCTTCCTCAGGTCCGTTCTAATCAGAGTAGGTCTGCTAGTTATACAGGGTCATGGTAGCGCGGTGGTTTTTCGGCAATGGACGTGTCTTCGGGTCTCTTTCTCTTTCGGGAATTCTTCTCTCTTTCATGGATCTATTTCCCAGAGCAAGAAGTTTTTTTCTAGTCACTCTTGTTCATTTATTCTGAACAGACAAGTCCACCTCAGGGAATAAATCCCCTGGGCTCAAGATCCTATAACATACGGGTTATGTATCCTTGATTTCTATGAGTATAGTCATAATTCAGGCCCTCTCCTATCCCTTGGCCTGCTTGTGGTACTCTCTTGACACCTTTTTTCTCTGGTTGTCACAGTCTTAGACAATGCTAATGCTTTTGTCGGTGGACAGCGGCCTCCTCTCTCGAGGTTCCAGCCTATGTTCTCCTTCCTCTTATAGTCCTGTTTTTTCCCCACCCTTGGGGACTGCTTTAGGACGTCCCATGGTATCCTTTGTCCACAATGAGGCAATAGAAAAAAGCAGATTTTTGTGTACTCATCATAAAATCTCTTTCTCTGAGCCATAATTGGGGGACACAGCACCTGTCCTTCTTATGGGTTTATGTATTTCTTCTGTTGTACCATTCTGTGTTCATCTCAAATGCTTCTCCTACTGCTTTTGCACTAAACTGGCTGGCTGTTCCTCTGGACTGGGGGTGTATACTGCTGAGGAGGAGCTAACTTTTATTTCATTAATTGGCTTAGTGTCGCCTCCTAGTGGCAGCAAGCATACACCCATGGTATTCTGTGCCCCCCAATGATGGCTCAGAGAAAGAGATTTTACAGTTAGTACACAAAAATCTGTTTTCTGCAACATCCAAAACATGGCGGAGGTCTGGCTGTCCCCAATCCATGGTTGTATTACATTGCATCTCAATGACCGCAAATGGTGGAATGGGGGGACCATGATTTTACTAGTTCAGTGGGGAAGGTTATTTCCCATATGGTTGGAAGAGGCCCGCTGCTGGTTACTTTGGAGGCGGGTAGCTTTCGGCTGAGTCCTAAAAAGTTTCCAACATTGGAGCTGCTTGAGAAACTGTGGTAAAAAAATTAAACAATGGAAGGGAATAACGGAATACACGAGATATAAATCCATCTGGCATGATCCTCGGTTAACCGAAATATTATGTTTACAGAATTTTGGACAGTGGAAGAGAGTAGGTATATGGTATGTGTTGCAGTTGTTGGATGGTGAGACATTCAAAACATTTGAAGCACCTGGGAAAGAATTCCCGCTGGAACGCACTCAGTATCTGCAGCTGCGGTATGCATTTCATGAGCATTGGAGAAGGTCACTGAAAGTGATACAGGGGAATAATATGCTGAATATAATAGGTCCACAGAGGGGTATTAGAGGCTTCATTTCACTAATTTAAAGGGGATTGCTAGACACGTTTTTTGATAGACACCCGCTGACGGCTAAATCTAGATGGACCGATTTAGGAGATATATCGGATGCATAATGGGAGGAGATATTCCTAGAATATCTGTAAGTGAATCTGGGAGAGTGTCGCAGTTATTTTTTCGTGCATAAGGGTATACAGGACCCCTGTGTGGATGCGAAAGGCTGGGCCGAGAGGATTCCAGGGGACCATAATGGAAGAGGCTGATATTCTTCATATGCTGTGGTCATGTCCCTGATTGTAGGCGTTTTGGAAAGTGTTCCTAAATTTAATACAGGGAGTGACAGGAATAAATATGTCTCCGGGATCCACTGACATGCAATTTGGGGCATATGGAGAAGGTGGCAACGGATAAATGGGGCAGGCTAGCAATAGTGGTGGAAGGGGGTTAGGAGAGGGTTTTTGAGGGTCAGGGCTTTTTTTTTTCCTTTTTTTGTGTGATTTTTGTGTCCTCATAAAGAAAGAACAGTAATACTATTCGTATACTTACATATATTCTTGCATGTAATGTCATCTCTCTTCATTTTTTTTAATAAAAATTATTGGATTAAAAAAAATAAACAATCAAAATCTTTTTTCCTGTCTAACAATATTCAGTTATGGAGTAAACAGCCCAATCCCCGGACCTTAATCCGATAGAACACTTGTGCGGTGACACAAAAAATGCTGTTTCTGAGGCAAAGTCAACAAATGCAAATACACTGTGGGATGTAGTCAAAGCATCCTGGGCTGGATTAACAGTTGACAGGTGCCAGACGTTGGTTGACCCTAAGCAACATAGATGTGTAACAGTTGTAAAAAAAATTGTGGTTATACAACTAAATATTTGGTAAGTGATTCACAGGAATGCTAAATCCTAAAAAAAAAATTGCAAATTGCCAAGATTGACACATTTCATAGATGTCAGAGTTCTGAGTGGCTGCAGCCTGCCATTTTTATAGGCTGGAGAGGGCCCATTAACAATGACCCTTTCCATCCAGACCCCAGCTGTTTACCTTGGCTCATTTTTCAAAATGGGTAGGGGAACTCCACGTTTTTGTTATCAAATTATTTATTTATATACATATTTATTGCAAAAATAGTGTTGGCATGACCTCTGCTTTGGATTTTCAGCCAAGGAAAAGCTGCCAGCTCTGGTCTGCAGTTGTCTGTTTCACCCTAGCTGGAGATCAAAAATAGGTGAGGGGAAGCCCCATGTTGGTTTAAAAAAAAAAATTAATTTTTTTGCCTAAATACAAGGCTTCACACTCTTTAGTGCCACATGAAAGACACTAAAGGGCGCCAGCGTAGAATATATAGGTGGGTGGGACATTATATAGGCATTTCACATGTATGCTTTTCCATCTATGCCTTTTTATATGCTTGCTTTCTTCTTGGAATAAAAATGTACATAGTGTAATGTAGTGTGTAAAAGATAACGTTAAAAACACATAGCACACGGACCCCAGGTGAGAAAAAATTGCACAAGCATAGCACTTGCAGGATCTACGGAATTAAAATTGTATGTCACTCGCATCTCGAATGTTTTCAGAAGCAACAACTGATTGAATTTTTTTTTTTTTTTAAACATTAATTTTTTATTGAAAGATTAACAAACTGCAGGTAATACAGTGGATTGAAAGACACGTATGATATGAAAGAGAAAGACCATACCACCAACAATGTTGGGAGTAGGAGCTATAGGTATACAATCCAATTATCAGTTAACTTTTAAACCCAGAGTCCCCCGCTCCCCACACTGTCTCCAACAGAGCGAGGAGTGGGATTTATGAAACTTGGAGAGGCGAGTGGGGGGGGGGGGGAGGTATCAGCAGAGATAGATTTTCTTAAGGTTTTCTAGATGGTTCACACACCTGCTAGTTCTAGCTGCCTCCGCTGATGCCGCATGCCAATCCTCTACAGACGAGGAAAAGGCAAGATCTCTCTCCCAAATATTCATGTATGAAAGTTTATTGTGGTGAGGTACAGATAGCAGAGCCTTATAGATAGTTGCCATAATCTTAGTCTTAGAACGGTCAGTTTGTAGTAGTCGGGGCATCAGTGGAGCATCCCCCTCCAAACTCCTGGAATGCAAAAATTTGCTCATACGAATGAGATGCTCAAGCCTAAAATATTGGAGGAATGTAGAGGAGCATGTAGAGTGGGAACTGCAACATGTTTCGAAGGGCAGGAACTGTCTCTCTTTTCTATAAAGTCATCTAAAGAAGTTACTCCAGCTGCCTCCCAAATTCCTGTCTGGAGCGAGGGGAGCAGGAGACGCAGGGAAGAAGTTGTAATATGCGTCGGAGGGAACCTTGTCCAAGGCCGCGGGGCATCGCGCCAGTAGGCCAGCAACGTCTGCACTATGTCCAAGCAGTGGGCCCGCCCAACGGGTTGGAGGGACTCGGCCACAAGGACATCCCACAAAGAACCGTTCTCTAAGAGGGTATACTCTATAGAGACCCACCTGAGATGTGTCGGTTCCAGCCACCAGGACCTGGCCTCCTCCAACACAATAGCCCTATGGTAGTCCTGAAGCTTGGAAAGACCCATCCCCCCCGAGTGCAAAGGAAGATACATGATCTCCCGTGCAACCCGAGGGGTCCTGCCCGCCCACACGTATTTGTTCAGTGCCGCTTGCATTTTTATCATCATGCCTCTAGGTACTTTCAAAGGTATACATCTAAATACATAAATTAGTTTGGGCAAAACCATCATTTTCAGAGCGTGTAGTCTCGCAATCCATGATAAGGTGGGGCGGTCTAGGGCGTCCGTACTAGTGACTATCTTTGAAAATAATTTGCTATAATTTGCTTTAATAAGCTGAGAAGAAGGGGCCAGAGTAATGTCAAGATAGGAAATCCCCCCTCTCGCCCAGCGGAAGGGCAAGAGACTCGAAAGAGTCGAGATCTCTGCCTCCGAGAGGCCCAGAGGGAGAATCTCTGATTTGAAGGCGTTTAATTTATAGTACAAAACCCGAGCATAGTCAGTCAACACTTCCAAGACTGCAGGAAGGGAGAGAAGGGCATCGGTGCAGGTTATAAGAACATCATCTGCATACAAGCCTATAGTGTGGACACCATCCCCAACTCGGATTCCCTTTATCAACAAATTTGTCCTTATCTTTTCAGCCAAAGGTTCGATTGCCAGGGCAAATATCACCGGGGAAAGGGGGCAGCCCTGGCGGGTGCCTTTTTATGATGTGAAAGACAGGCGAGAAGAACCCCGAGGCCAGAGCATTGGGAGACGAATACAAGGAGAGAATGGCCGAGAGGAAGGGGCCTACGAAGCCAAATCGCCGTAGTACCGCCTCTAGGTTTCCCCAATGCACCCTGTCAAGCGCCTTCTCTGCGTCTAAAGACAGGAATGCATCGGGGGTACTCCTCAGCTCCAGAATCTTGATCAGGTTGATCATTCTCCTCGTCTCATCCTTCGCCTGTCTCCCAGGCACAAAGCCCACCTGATCTGGGTTCACCAGGGATGGAACTACCTCCATCAGTCGGGACGCCAGAATTTTGGCAAAAATTTTAAGATTACAATTTAATAGTGATGTAGGCCTGTAGTTTTCAGGAACATCAGGGGGCTTTCCCGGCTTGGGGATGGTGACTATGGTAGCCTGTAAGTTTAGAGAGGCGATAGAACCCAACTCCCTCCATTGATGGAACACCCTCAACAGGTATGGGGCCAAGATGTTCCCAAACGTGTGAAGATACTCGTTTGGGAGGCCATCAGGGCCTGGGGCTGAGTGTAATTTAGAAGATTTAATCGCCCCGAGGACCTCTGAGTGTGTAAAAGGGAGGTTTAATCTCACCATATCTGATTCCGAGACTGATAGGAGGTCCAAATCCCTGAGAAAGTCCTCAATCATGAAAGGAGAGGGTTGTGGGGTGGACCGATCGTCCTTCAGATTATATCATTTTGAATAAAATTGCTGAAAGAGGGCTGCTATTTCTGTGGGGTTCCGCACTATCCGACCGTCCTTTGTTTTAAGTTTTTCAATCATTGAACGTGTTTCTCTTTTTTTAAGGCGTTTGCCCAAAAGTGCACCAGCCTTGTCACCTGACTCATAGAAAGACAGCTTTGAGTGCCGTAAGGCTCGCTCATGCTGGGACAGAAGAAGGGCTCGTAATTTTAATCTAACCTCTGCCAACTGAGTGGAAGAAACGGAGTTGGGGACTTTTTGTTAAGGGATTCCAATACAGACAACTGCTGGAGTAAGGCCTCTTTTTCCTTTTCTCTCGCTTTCTTGAGCTGTGAGGACGTTTGAAGGAAGAGACCTCTGACATATGCCTTGTAGGCATTCCAAAGTGTCTCATCCGTGAATTCACCATTATCATTGTGCTGATAGTATTCAGCCAAAAGGGAGGAGATCTCGTCAACCAGGTCCCAGTCCGCCAATAAAGCCTGATTTAGTCTCCAAGAAGCTGGGGGAGGGGGTCTCAACCCCAAGCGTAGATCAAGGGACACCGGGGCGTGGTCAGACCACGTGATTAGGCCCACCTCGGCACCGACACAGGCCGACAAAGTCTCCTCAGAGACCAGGAAGTAGTCTAGTCTGGAGTACGACCTGTGCTTGTGCGAGAAAAAGGAGTAATCTCTTTCCGTGGTGTGGATGTAACGCCAGGGGTCATGCATACGATGCTCCCTAAATATGGGCCCTGACTCTTTAGCTCGCCTCGATGACCCTCAGGAGCAATCCAGAGATCGGTCAGGGACCAGGTTGAAGTCTCCACAAATAACCCTATGACCACCTCTCTGTTAGGATACTCTATCCAGCAAAGAGCGGAGAAACCTTATCTGTCCCTCATTAGGACTCATTAGGGGCATATAGAGAGACCAGCGTTAAAGGTGTCCCCGCCACCGTGCAGGAGAGGATAACAAACCGCCCCGAGGGGTCCGAGTAAGACTCCAGCAATGAAATTTCCACCGAGTGTTTCACATATATGCACACACCTGCCCTCTTACCTGGCGCGTTAAAATGAAATGCTAGTAGGTAATTCCTGGGGTTTAGCCTGTGGGTATCCTCCCGCAGGGGATGCGTCTCCTGCAAGCATAGCACATCCGCCTTCAATTTCTGCACATCTCTCCAAAGGAGTGAGCGTTTGAATGGGGAATTTAGCCCCCGAACATTAAAAGAGACGATTCTCATGGAGGATGGATAAGACTATGGATATATCCGAGTAGAGCACAGCAACAGTCCCGCCGGGAGACGACATCAAGGGGGTAGGAAGTGTAAGGGGGCTGAGGGATGGTGGAAGGAAGGAAGGGGGGGAGAGAGAGGGGGGAGAGAGAGGGGGGAGGAGAGATGATGAGAAAGAGTCAAAGAAGGGCTTACATGGGGGGTAGAAGTTGATAGGCAAGAAGTAAGAATAGACAGAAAACAAAGAAAAAAGAGAACATGTATGTAAACAAGTGTAGAAAAATAAGCCCCCATAGGGCTTCTCTGCCTAACGGGCAAGAGTAAGGAAGGCCAAAGCACCTTCCTAGCATCCAGAACCACGAGATATAAAAAGGTACTCTGCAGTCCCACACCCGGGCTGCAGAATAGTTCTGGAATGAAACCTCTTTGGCAGAGAGAAAGAGGTTCCTACCGAGATCAACTCAGTTGTCTCCAACAAAGTTCCCAAAGGTACTCCGAGGGGAGTCAAATGAAAGTAAAGACCAATGTTCAGCTGTTCACGTTTGGACCAGAGGAAGATGAGCCTGACTCATCCCGCCTCGGCGAACGAGGGGGGATCTCCTCCGATGCCAGGGTTAGGCGCCATTGTTTCATAGCTTTTCCCAGTTGCGAGGGGGAGATAAACATATGGGATGATCCCTTATAACGAAACTTCAGTCTCACAGGGGTTCCCCAGCTGTAGGTGATTTCTTTTTCCCTGAGCACCTTGCAATAGGGGGCGCACTCCCTTCTGCGAGCCAGGGTTCCTGGTGAGAGATCCGGGAAAGTCTTAATAGTTTCATATGGAGACGGTGGTGCGTCCATCTGTCGCACAGTTTGCATAACCAAGTCTCTGGTCTTAATGGAGGCAAAAGAATCTAGAATGTCTCTGGGGAGAGCTTTGTTAATGTGGGGGGGTTTGGGGGTGCGGAATATCTTTGTAAATCACATATCAGATTTGAGACAGTCCGGGAGAAGCTTCCCCAAAAATTCCAGAAGCACCTCTCCCAGGTTCTCCCCTCCCTCAGACTCCGGAAAACCTCTAAATCGAATATTGTTTTGTCTGGATTTATCATCTAGGTCCCACATTTTAAGTTTGAGAAGCTTGATTTCACCAGCCATGGTTGAGTGGTCATCTGCCAGGGCATTGTGAGCTGTGGCATATTCGGCCATTTTTTCCTCTCTATGGAGAGTGCGCTCTCCCAGAGCAGACAGATCTTCTCTAATCTCCCTTAATAATCCCCTCACATCATCCTTTATGGATTGCCTCATGGTGTCCATAAAATCTGTAAGGAAGCCTTGAGTTACCGGAGAGTCTCTCCCCGCATCATGAGATCTCTCCACTGACACACGGGGGAACCAAGGCTTGTCTGCAGGGGCTGAGGAGCGAGGGGAGGACGGCGTCATGTTAGCAGGCGCAGGCTGCTTATCTGGCGGGAAGAAGTCCGTTACCTTGGACGTATCTCCGCGTCTGCGGGAGGGACCCCTGCGCATCTCCGTGGCCTCAAATGTCCAGGGAAGGCAGGTACAATGATCAGGCAGCTGAGGGGGCCTGTAGAGTGCCGCTTTCCCCGGAGTACGAGCGGGAGCTCAGGAGCTTGTGACCGGCACCATAGGCTTCCAAGCCACGCCCCAACTCATTGAATTTTCACACACCAGTGTAAGAGCACCCTAAGCATCTCTGTATCTTACATACACAGAAGATTACACAAACCCTTTACAGAAGTTTCTTATTAATGCAGTAGATATTGCCAAGGGGGTTAAATCTACCATCTTCCATTCAACAATAGAAGTGGTTTTCTTACCTGCTTGTCCAAGGAAGAAGGTACCTCTGCAATACCATGGCCTTACAGTTAAGACTACTCCTACTGCAGATTAATGAAGAGAATATATTTTCACTGCCAGAGGGTGGAGGAGACTGAGCACAGATAATCAACGACAAATAAGACATCCGAAGGTAGCATTACTTACTTGACATCTTTTTCCAATGGAGTCTATATTAATTTCTTTTTTTGTTCTGATTTAAAATTTCTTTTTTGCATAGGAAATTGTCTGGATATGCACAAAGTAAATTCCCATTAAAGGGTTTGTCTGATCTAAATCAACAAGTCTGCAGTCACTCTATGTCACTCTGTGGCAGCACAATTGTGAAATTCACATAATATACACTGTGCTGTGGGGATTCTCCAGTGTCAGAGCTAGGAATGGTGGTCATGTGGCCTCAAGTATGTGATATACTGTATTTTTCACTTTATAAGACACACCCCAAATTTGATGAAGGGAAATAGAAAAAAAAATTTTTTTAATGGACACAGGTATTATAATGTATATACTGTTTGTAAGATGTTAAATGGGATTCATGTCCCTCATCCTTATATATATCCCCCATCCTGGCACATAGTCCCCATTCTTGTACATAAGCACCCCAACCTGCACCCGCCATGGTTTACAGAGTAGGGTTTGCAGTCGTGGAGTGGAGGAGCCGGAGGCAGGTTTGCAGGGCCCACAGCGGGTGGGGGCAAAAATGTGGGCCCAGGGCTGTAGGGATGTCTGGTGGTGGCGGCGACCATTTTCCGTGTGTCTACGTGCATTGATGCCAGCTGCTCCTTTTGCTATAGTGTGCAGACTTCCTGAAAATGGTTGCGGAGCCAGCGCATGCACAGATTGAGATCCATTTTCTGGAAGTCTGGACACTAGAGCGCGAGGTGTAGTTTGCATCAAAGCATGCAGACACATGGAAAATGGCAGCTGCCGTTATACACCCCCACAGCCCTGGGCCCGCAGCTTTGGCCTCACCCTCCATGGACCCTACAAACCTGCCTCTGGCACCTCTGCTCCCCCCCCCCCCTTCTTCTGTAAATGTATTTTTTTTTTTAAACAAGATTTGAATTTAAAGACTCACCACTATTTTTGAAGGAAAAAACGCTTCTTATAATCTGAAAAATACAGTACACACTCCCGGCCAGAATCAGACTAGAAAGGTGCAGCCTCGCTCAATACTATGCTTGTTTGGACTTATCGGAGGCCAGAATAAAATAATTTATTTTTAATGGGAAAAAGCAGAAGTGATTGATTCGTCAGATTAGTACTATAGATCTATTTCCGACACCAATCCTGAAAACCTATTCTGTTATATTTTGTGCTAGTTTGCTATCTTTTAGTTATTACAGTGGAAATTCTGTGTCATGTGGAAAACATTACAAGTTTGATTTCCACACTGAAACATTTTCCAGTCAATTTTCATGAACTTTATATGTAGCATAAATGCCATGCGTTTCTGAACCGTGCTGTCTGACATATCACTGACACATTAAGGGCTACAACGCTATCATAAAACTTTATAACCTTAGGAATAATTAACCATAGTTAACTTTCACTGTGTTTAAATAAACTATGTTTGGAACATGATTATGACCCTTGTGGTCTACTTCCTCTTACAGATCCTGCCTATATATCCTAATCTGCATTTTTAGGAGTTCATCTAAATTAATTAAACGTTCTAGGATAATTTGAAGAAATTCTTTTCATTTATAAGATAGGTCTTGTAATGACAACTGAACATTTAGGAACACTTACTAACATAACCTCATGAATATTAAAATATTTAAATGTAAAGAAAGACTTTTCAGAATATTTGAATTGGCACCTTCACTACCATTATTTTATATTCTTTATGCTCGTCAGCCACCTTATCACACAGCCATATCTATCTTACAACTAACAAGACAATATTGTTGACTAATTTATAGTGCAAGTTTCAGCAGTTGCAGTAATTTATACTTATTGGTAATTGCAATTATAGCCCTCATTTTCAAATTTATTTTTACCCCACACATACCCCTCCGACGATAATCCACAATGATGGTCCCATAAAGCACATGATCCTGGCTCTGCTTCATGCAGCCTGCAGCAAGAGAACACCCGCGAGGAGCAGTGTCGTCACTCACGGAGGCCCTGCGGCAATGAACTCAATACCCGGCAGCAAGGTCACCTGAATTCACCACAGCGGGGAAACCCCGAGCGCCACAGCGAGACATCATCACTCATCGTGGCAGTCAGTGTGATTGCAGACTCTGCAGATAGAGGATGCTTGTTCCCTCACTGCAGACTCTGGATGTAGCAGAAGTGAGTAAGCTTTGTGGGACTATCGTAGATTATCATCAGAGGCATATGTGTGGGGTAATAATAAATTGGAGAATGGGAGTTGTCTGATTTATTTCAAATAGTCTTTTTTTTTTTTTCTTTTTCTTTAATAATTTCCTCACTGGATTGATAAGTTCTGGTCTCATATAGGCCTGACATTATCAATCTGGGCTTAATGACAAGCTGTCAGTACTCGGCTATTATTAACCCCTTCTGTCATCCCGATGCCACTGCACTTGGGCATTGGCAAGAGCTGGGTAAAATGCCAGGAATTGGTGCTTCTAACCAATGCGCCAATTTCTGAGGCAGCTGCGGGCTGCTATTCTTTAGCCTAGTGGGGCCCAATTTTTTTTTTTTTTAAGTTAACTTAAAATACAGGGAATCCCATTATTTTTTTTTTTTTTAATTATCAAGTAAGGTAAAGCCAGGCAGCACAGGGTGGCAGCCCATAGCTTTCCACTTTATCTGCGCTGAGAATCAAAAATATAGCAACACTACATAGTTTTTTTAGTTTTAGTTTTTAAGGTTGAAGGAAGACTTTAAGTCCATCTAGTTCAACCCATAGCCTAACATGTTGATCCAGAGGAAGGCAAAAAAAAACCATGTGGCAACACTAGCTCCACATTGGGGAAAAAAATTCCTTCCTGACTCCAGATATGGCAATCAGACTAATTCCCTGGATCAACGCCCTATCAAAGAATCTAGTATATATAACTGGTAATATTATAGTTTTCAAGAAAGGCATCCAGGCCCTTCTTAAATGTTAGTAGTGATTCACTCATTACAACATCGTGTGGCAGAGAGTTCCATAGTCTCACTGCTCTTACAGTAAAGAATCCACGTCTGTGTTTATGATTAAACCTTCTTTCCTCCAGACGTAGAGGATGCCCCCTTGTTCCCGTCTCAGGCCTAAGAGTAAACAGATCATTAGAAAGTTCTCTGTACTGTCCCCTCATATATTTATACATTATTATAAGAGCACCCCTAAGCCTTCGTTTTTCCAAGCTAAATAACCCCAAGTTTAATAACCTGTCTTGGTATTGCTGACCCCTCAGTCCTCTAATAACCTTGGTCGCTCTTCTCTGGACCCGCTCTAGTTCAGGTATGTCTTTCTTATACACCGGAGACCAGAATTGTACACAGTATTCTAAGTGTGGTTGCACTAGTGACTTGTATAGAGGTAAAATTATGTTCTCCTCATGAGCATCTATGCCTCTTTTAATGCATCCCATTATTTTATTTGCCTTTGCAGCAGCTGCCTGACACTGGCCACTAAATGTGAGTTTGTCATCTACACATACACCCAGGTCTTTTTCAGTGACAGTTTTGCCCAGTGTTTTACAATTAAGCACATAATTATACCTTTTGTTTCCTCTGCCCAAGTGCATGACCTTACATTTATCCCCATTAAAGCTCATTTGCCATTTATCAGCCCAAGCCTCTAGTTTACATAACTCCTCCTGTAATATAAAATTGTCCTCCTCTGTATTGATTACCATGCAGAGTTTAGTGTCATCTGCAAATATTGAGATTCTACTCTGTATGCCCCCTACAAGGTCATTAATAAATATATTAAAAAGAAGCGGGCCCAACACTGACCCCTGTGGTACCCCACTGTTAACTGTGACCCATTCTGAGTGTGTTCCATTAATGACCACCCTTTGTTTCCTATCACTAAGCCAGTTCTTAACCCACTTACACATATTTTCCCCTATCCCCATTGCTCTCATTTTATGTATCAACCTTTTGTGTGGCACCGTATCAAAAGCTTTTGAAAAGTCCATATACACCACATCCACTGCATTTCTTTGGTCCAGTCCAGAACTTACTTCTTCATAGAAGCTTATCAGATTAGTTTGACAGGAACGGTCCCTCGTAAAACCATGTTGATATTGGGTCATGAAGTTATTTTTCTTCAGATACTCCAGTATAGCATCTCTTAGAAAACCCTCTAGGATTTTACCCACAGTAGAGGTTAAGCTTACTGGCCTATAATTTCCAAGTTCAGTTTTTGTTCCCTTTTTGAATATTGGCACCAAATTTGCTATACGCCAGTCCTGTGGTACAGACCCTGTTATTATGGAATCTTTAAAGATTAAAAATAATGGTCTATCTAGGACAGTACTTAATTCCTGCAGCACTCTGGGGTGTATCCCATCTGGGCCCGGGGATTTGTCAATTTTAGTGATTTTTAGACGATGCCGTACTTCCTGCTGGGTTAAGCAGGTGACATTTAATTGACAGTTATTGTTATCACTGATCATATTGTCTGTCATGGGATTTTCTTGTGTAAATACTGTTGAAAAAAAGTCATTTAGCATATTGGCTTTTTCCTCATCCTCATCCACCATTTTACCCAGATTATTTTTAAAGGGGCCAACACCATCATTTTTTAGTTTCTTACTATTTATGTAGTTAAAAAATATTTTGGGATTATTTTTACTTTCTCTGGCAATGAGTCTCTCTGTCTCAATCTTTGCTGCCTTGATTTGCTTTTTACAGATGTTATTTAATTTTCTGTATTTATTTAATGCCTCATCACTACCTACTTGCTTTAATTCCCTAAATGCTGTCTTTTTGTCATTTATTGCGCCCCTTACAGCCTTATTTAGCCATAGTGGTTTCCTCCTATTTCTAGCATGCTTATTCCCATAGGGTATATATTGTGCACAGGCCCTATTCAGGATGCTAATAAACGTTTCCCACTTGCTTTGTGTACTTTTATGTCTCAGGATATCGTCCCAGTTTATTGCACTAAGATCATCTCTCAACTGTTGGAAATTTGCCTTCCTGAAGTTTAGAGTCCTTGTAGCCCCTCTACTAGACATCTTATTAAAGGATATTTGAAAACTTATTATTTTATGATCACTATTACCCAAGTGATCTCCAACCCGTATATTTGATATGCGGTCTGGCCTTTTGGTTAATATTAGGTCCAGCAGTGCCCCCCTTCTTGTTGAACATAATTTTTATTTTTTTTTAATTATTTTTACACTATGACATCAGGTTTATTGCCTATGGCAACCAATTACAGATGCCTGCACGATGGGTGAGGGGCGCAAAAGCCAATCACTCACGCTGTCACAGAGAGTGGGTGCTCCAGAAATTGGCGCAGTCCTTAGAAGCACTAATTCCTGGTGCTTTACCTGTTTCTTTCCACTGCCATAATTAATAAACCCAACACACAGGGAAACATCCTTTATTTGGAATAAATCACAGAGCGAAATCTTTTATTTGAAATAAAGCAGACAGACAGCCCTCATATTCTAATTTATTACTCCAACATGCCCCTTTGACGATTATCCACAATGATGGGCCCACGAAGCACACGATTGTGACTCTGCTTCATCCAGAGACTGCAGCAAGGTAATAAAAGCTTCCTCTCACTGCAGCCTCTGGATGAAACCGGGCCAGTATCATGTGCTTCACAAGACATCATTGTGGATAATTGTCGGTGGGTTGTGTTGGGGTAATAAACTGAAAATTGAAGGTTGTCTGATTTATTTCAAATAAAGGATTTTTCTCGCCGCCAGCCCACCTGGAAGCAGTGACTTGCTGAGGTCATAGTTCAGGTAAGCATGGTGGCCGCTAAGCATAGCGGGTACCATGCTTACCTGACCTGTCCTCTTGTGACCTCAGGAGTCACTATACACACATCTGCAGCTGGCGGCATGTTCATTCAGTGACTAGAGGCTCCAGTAACTGGACTCTGTGTTCATCACTGCAGACTCCAATCAAGAAGTTGTTGCAGAGAATCAGGGAGGGTATCAGTGTCTAGGGGATAATAAAGATGGAATCCCTAAATGTCTTTGTTTTTATTTCTAATAAAATATTTACTTTCTCTTTATTGTGTCTTCTTTACTACTTACTTGAAATTCTTAGTGGCTGGGTCTAAAATTGGCCCAACATTAAGAATTTCGGGATTAATGCCAGCTGGCAATATGAAGCTGGCATTAACCCCTTATTACCCAGTTTGCCACTGCTACATGACAACTGTAAGAGCCGGGTAATGTGCCAGGAATTGGGGCTTCTTATGAATGCACCAATTTCTGGGGCACCTGCAGGCTGCTATTCTATAGTATAGGGGAGCCCAATAATGATGGACCTCACTGAGAATACCAGCCCTTAGATGTCTAGGTTTACCTTGGCGGGCACCAATAGGGCGGAGTCCTATGCATTTATTTGCCAGCCAAGGTGAAAAAAGGCAGGACTTCATTTAGTCTCCATTTAAATAATCTAGAACTACTAATGTGAAACTGAAATACTGTTAGAACAGAGTCATGATTAGACCAGGAGGACATAACACGTGAATATAATTATTGATGGTATAGAAATCATAATCACAGACATGGATTCTTTACTGTAAGAGCAGTGAGACTATGGAACTCTCTGCCACATGATGTTGTAATGAGTGACTCGCTACTAACATTTAAGAAGGGCCTGGATGCCTTTCTTGAAAACTATAATATTACCAGTTATATATACTAGATCCTTTGATAGGGCATTGATCCAGGGAATTAGTCTGATTGCCATATCTGGAATCAGGAAGGAATTTTTTTCCCCAATGTGGAGCTAGTGTTGCCACACGGTTTTTTTTTGCCTTCCTCTGGATCAACATGTTAGGCTATGGGTTGAACTAGATGGACTGAGTCTTCCTTCAACCTTAAAAACTATGTTACTATGTAAATAGTCTGTTAATATTAAATTAATTCTTGAATAGGTCTTATGGGTAGTGATGGGTGAACCAGAGCTGTAAAGCTTGCGGTCCACACCAAACACCTAGCGTCTGTGCACAGAACCTGGACACAAACTTCACTGCGAAGTCCATGTTACTGTTTGAATTCAGCCCCCGGCTAAAGGCTAGAGGGCAGCAAAAGGAAGCAAAATGGTGATTAAAAGCAATTACATTACATTTCCCAGTCTCGGCGCTGCAGTCACAGCATTACCAGGTCTAGTCATTAAGCATTATGCATATTTGATTGTTCCTCTGCCCAACCTTTGTGCCAGCATCTGTGATTGGTTTCAATCAGACTTCGCCCCCACTCTCTTGCTAGCGTCTTTGGTTGCCCTCACACTAGCTGTGTGGGTCCCGAAGTGGAATGTATGGCGTCATTCAGACTGCGCTTTTTTTTTTCTGTTCTGCTGTTTATTTAGCTGCAAAAGAGGAGCTGTGAACAAAATGCACCCAAAAACAGATCATCTGTTTCTGATCCATTTTTGGGTGCTTTTTCTTTCCCTATAGACAATGGCTTTCGTGGGAAAAGCGGATCAGAAAAATGCCAGACAAGTTTGATAGACCCTTTTCTAAAACAGAGCCCTCTAAAAGTCAAAAAACAGATCACTCTCAAAGTGCCCTGTGTGAATGGCAAAAATAAAAACCCATAGACTTTGCTCATTTGAGTGATCTTTCGGCTACAATATCAGACCTGAGGAAGGCTATTTGTCTGATGTTGTAGCAGAAACGCGTTTAGATTTTTATATGAACCTACAGATGTCTATTGTTTTATACCCTTTTTTGAATCTAATAAAATTCTGAAAGAATAAGGATTCTGAAATATTTCTTGGAGCACCAGGCCCACAAACCAGAATTTCTCCATACGAGACTGACAGCATGTAGAAATGTCCATTTCTATGTACGCCGAGAAGACACATCGAGGCTTATCTCTTTACTGGTAACCTACACTAAAGTTACTAGTTTTTTTTTTAGAGCAAACCTTTATTATTAGAGAGGGTCACCAGCAGCTATTCTTCACTTGAGTGATAGCAATTCACCTGCACCTTCATAGTCATTACCTAAGCATCCCTGTCTTAGCTAATAGTGTACTGTTAAAGTTGAAAAAGCAGTTCTAAACCTACTTTTCTCCTCCCATGCACCACAACAGCACATAGGAAGTTGTCTCTCGGCTCTAATAGGGGCAGGAACACAAAGAGGTTAAATAGCCCCTCCCACCTCCTATCACCAGTGTTTCCTGTACCTATTGGGCATATAGAGGTCTCCTGAGGCTATGGGGCCTCTTACCCTATCCTGCCTGGCGGTGGGTCAATCGGGCCTGGGTGCTTGTTCCTCCCAGAGCCGCTCCTGCTCCAGGACGAGCAGGAACGCACCGCTCTCCTGCACCACCAGGTAACGCTGAGTGGTGCAGTCGGGCCGTTGTCCTCCCGGAGCTCTGCGGTCTCTTCCTCCCTCGCACTGTGATTTCTCACCCGGATGTGACGTTGGATGCCAGAGCGCATCACTTCCGGGTTTCGGGTGCCTCGATGCGATGGTGGCCACTGGGGATTCCGGTGAGGGAGAAGATAGGCAGCGGGTGCCATTTTTAGTGCATGGCCAGGGTTTCCTTCCCACTTAAGGACCCCAGGGGGGACCATCCAAGGTAAGACCTCCTTTTTAACAAACATGTTTCAGGCTGCCCAGATGGATGTGGTCCCTGGCACAGCAACTACAGAGCCAGTGCTTCTTCAGTCCCTGTAAGTACTGGGTATTTGGTCTCTGTAGCCCCAACTCTCTTAGGGCTATTTCCCATTCCTTCTCTCCCTGTTATGTGTTGCAGGAAGAAAAGGATCAGACACAGAAACAGAAACTGAAGTCCCAGCCCTGCAAATGTAACAAGAAATTGTCTTCATCCCATAAGAAGCTTCTGTGCCTGGACTGTACTGACAGGGTCATGAGGGATGAAAAACTGTCCCTAATGGATGAGCTTAAGGGTCATATTAAACAGGAAATCAGATCATAGCTCGCCTCTGTGTCACAAGCCCCTCCTGCTACCCCTTCTATAAAGAGGAAGATCACCTTTGATGATTCTGCTCCTGATGTTTCTTATGCCTCACGTTCAGATGAAGGATTGTTGGAAGACTCAGATAGATACTCCCCTGACCAGGCATAAGGAGAGTGAAGCCCCCAGGAGATCTCATTTTGCTTCTGAGGACATTGCTGAATTGGTGTCGGCTGTACGGGACACCATGGGGGTGGAGGATGAGGTACCAGCTCAGTCAGTGCAGGATGCCACGTTCGGAGGTCTATGGTCTAAGAAAACATCTGTTTTCCTTGTACATGATAACCTGAAGGAAATTATTATGGAGGAATGGAAGTTTCCTGAAAAACGCCATGTGGTCCTCGACGGGATGAAAGGGCGGTTCCCTCTGGACTATTCAGCTTCCAAATTGTGGTCTGACATCCAGAAAATAGATGTTCAGATTGCTAAAGTAGCTAACAAAACTACCCTGCCGTTTGAGGACTCCTCTCAGCTGAAGGATCCAATGGACAGGAAGGCTGACAGTTTGTTGAAGAGATTATGGGAGTCGTCGTCTTTTCTGATATCTGCTAACGTCGCGGCTACTTGGAGCATGGTCAGATGGTTGGATTAGCTGGAGTCTTACATTGCTCAGGGTACTCCCAGAGAAGACCTCCTGGCCTCCATTCTATTGTTACAGAATGCTTCCTGTTTTCTTGCCGATTCTTCAGCGGAATCCATCAAAACTGCTGCTAGGTACAAATAGTGATAGCTTGGGGGGGGGGCATAAACAATCTGACTAGTTCCCTTTAATAAATCAAACCAGCTTACTTGTCAGCAAAAGCAGGTGAGGCAAGAGCCTCAGCAGACAGAGTGGACACTAGCAGCTAGGAGCAGAAAACAGGTGTAGGTAAACCTCAGATGAGTAGCAGCAGAAAACTCTCACAGGGTTTTCAGGAGTAGGCGGAAAAACTTGAGATGCCACAAGGAGCAGATAACCAGGCAAAATAGTCGAGAGAACTAGAGGCGTGACTGGTGTTTATAAAGCCAGTCAAATGTAGAGGACTGAGTCAAAGAACGCCATCTTATAAGAGGGCAAGAATGCCCAAAAGGTTGTCAGAATATCCAGAGTCCTGACAAATAGTGTATGAAGCTAATGTCTGTGTCAAAACAGCGGGGCTACACTGTAAAACAGGTTGAGGTGTGTTTGGCAACTTTTGGGACCCTTTTAGGGTGCGCTCACATCTGCTTTTTTTTTTCTGGCTCCATATCTCTGTGCCAAAAGTATCAGTGTATTATGCGGGTGTCATGCGTTTTGACACCCATATGACATGCCAGTGTCTGGTTTCCCTGCACCTAGCATCTGTAGGTCATGCGTATGTCATAAGTATGACATGCGTATGACATGCTTTTTTAACATGGTAAATCTCATGCTGTTAAAATAGAATAGATAGAGAGATTTAAAATCAGATAGATTAGGTAGGTTGAGCTTACTAGTTTCCCGCTGCTGATTCCGGGGCCACTCATTAAGCTTCATGCATATTCACTACATTGACCGGCAACAGCTAATCACAGATGCTCACACTCTGTGACAGCGTCTGTGATTGGCTGTTGCAATCAGACTGCATTTCCTCAATCTGGATGGTGATTGTGCTTAGTTATTATTATTATTATTATTATTAAGTATTTATATAGTGCCATTCATTAGGTTACATGGCGCTTTTACAAGTGAGAGGGTAGACAAAGACAAGTAGTAAAATGATGACAAATCAGTAATACGGGTACAATAGGGCATCCTGTCCGCAAGGGCTCACAGTCTAGAGGGGGTTGGGAGGGAGACAGTAGGAGGGGGAGAGGTGAAATGGTGCAGCGGATTAGGTCTCAGTGTGGGTTATAGGCTTGTAAGAAGAGGTGGGTCTTCAGGTTTTTCTTGAAGGTTCCGAGGGTAGGGGAGGGAGTTCCAGAATATGGCAGAAGCACTAGAGAAGTCTTGTATGTGGTTGTGGGAGGTGGAATTGCGTGGGGTTGAGAGAAGGAGTACTTGAGAGGAGCGTAGGTTGCGCGAGGGGAGGTAACAGGAGACCAGGTCGGAGATATAGGGAGGGGACAGGTTGTGTATGGCCTTGTATGTCCGGGTTAGGGTTTTGAAGTGGGATCGCTGGGGAGTGGGGATCCAGTGGAGGGCTCGGCAAAGAGGGGAGACGGGGGAGTAACGGGGAGATAGGTGGATGAGTCAGGCAGCAGAGTTGAGGATGGTGCGGAGAGGTGCAAGGGAGGAGGAAGGCAGGCCGGTGAACAGGAGGTTGTAGTAGTCCAGGCGGGAGATGATGAGGGCATGGACAAGTGTTTTAGCTGTGCTGTGGTCATGGAAGGAGCAGATACGGGCAATGTTTTTTGGAGTCGACAGGTGGTGGCGAGGGCTTGGATGTGGGGCTTGAAGGAGAGGGAGGAGTCGAGGATTACCCCAAGGCACTTGGTGTAGGGGACGGGTGAGAGTGTGCAGTCATTGATGGTGATGGATAGGTCAGGAAGAGTGGGAGAGTTGTTTGGGGGAAAGATGATGAATTCAGTCTTGTCCATGTTGAGTTTGAGGAAGCGGGCAGAAAAGGAGCATGTGATGGCGGATAGGCAGTGACGAATTTTGGATAAAAGGGAGGAGATATCAGGGTCAGACAGAGCTGGGTGTCATCGGCGTAGAGATGGTATTGGAGGCCATGGGACTCGATGAGTTTGCCTAGGCCGAGGGTGTAAATGGAGAAGAGTAGTGGTCCCAGGACCGAGCCTTGGGGAACTCCTACAGAAAGGGGGAGGGGCGAGGAGGAGGTGTGGGAGTGGGTGACACTGAAGGTCCTGTCCGTTAGGTAGGAGGAGATCCAGGAGAGGGCTAGGTCAGTAATGCCAAGAGATTCAAGGATTTGAAGAGTGAGTGGTCAACAGTGTCGAAGGTAGCAGAGAGATCGAGAAGGATGAGGACAGAGTAGTGTCGTTTGCTCTTGGCGATCAGTAGGTCGTTAGTGACTTTGGTTAGGGCTGTTTTGGTGGAGTGGTGAGTTCAGAAGCCAGATTGTAGCCGATCAAAGAGAGCACAGGAAGAGAGGTGGGAGGATAGTTCGGAACAGACGTGTTGTTCAAGACGTTTTGAGGCGAACGGGAGGAGAGATATGGGGCGATAGTTGGAGACTGTTGTAGGGTCAAGATATGTTTTTGTTTTTTTTTAGGATGGGCGTGGTTAGAACGTGTTTGAAGGGTGATGGGAATGTGCTGGATGTGTTAGGGCAGGCATGAGGACTGTGGTGAGGTTAGGGATGAGGTGGGAGGGGAGTGGGTCAAGGGCGCAGGTGGTGAGGTGTGATCATGCTAGAAGGGAGGAGAGGTGGTCCTCTGTCATGGGGGTGAAACTACATTTGGGTGAAGAGGGATGGGCTGGAGGTGGGATGGGGTGAGGGGAGTGTGGGTCGAAGCTTTGTCTGAGTTTGTCAATTTTGTCTTTGAAGAAGGTGGCGAAGTCATCGGCGGAGATGAGGGGTGAGGGAGGAGGTGCAGGGGGACGAAGTAAAGAGTTGAAGGTTTTGAAGAGTTGTGTGGGGTTGTGAGACAAGGTGGTTATTAGGGAGGAGAATGAAAGTGGACAGCTGCGAGCTGATACCCTCAGCTGCGTAATTTTGCTTCGCTGGCAAAAAAAAGTATGGGCACTGCTCTCTTTTGAAAAGCTGGCCAAGGTAAAACTAGGCAGCTGAGGGCTGGTATTCTCAGCGGGGTGAGGGCCCATTGTTTTAGGGTCCCCCATCCTAAAGAATAGCAGCCCACAGTCACCCTTGAAAATGGTGCAATTTTCATAGCACCATTTTCAGGTGCTTTACCAGGCTCTTCCAGCAGCCCTGATGGTGGTGGCACTCTAGGTAATGAGTGGTTAATACCAGCTTTGTATTACCAGCTTGTATTAAACCCTGAGATTCTAAATGTCAGGCCAAGTTAAACTCAGCCATTAAGAATCTCATAAATGGTTAAAAAATACCCAACGCAGGAAACAAATCATTTTTTTTCAAAATAACAGCACAGACACTTAGTGACCCCATTTTTATTATCCCATCCACCGTTACACCCCTCCATAGTCCTCTTCTTCTCTCTTCCTGTACACATGCAGGTCTGCTACATCAGAGACTGTGGGGATGAACAAAGAGTTTTCTCCCCGTGGTCTCTGATCACTTAATGACAGCGCTGAAACCTGTGGAATGGTAATCGGTGAGGTGACCCGAGGACACCATTGCCATGCTACAATGAATGTGCTATTTTCAGGGGTGGCTGCGGGCTTCTATTCTTTAGCGTTGGGGGATCCTCAGCTGCATAGTTTTACATTGGCTGACAATTAAAAATGGGGCAGAGCCCACACTTTTTTTTTTTTTTGCCAGCCAAGGTAAAATTACGGAGGTGAGGGTGGCATCTCACAGCTGTCTGCTTTCATTGGGCTAGGCAAATCCAAACTCTGTGTTTGCTCATCTCTATGGAGGACATCCTAAACTAGGTATCAAGTTTACAGGTACAGTTAGGGGTATAGTTGCTTTGAAGAAAGCTACCTACAGGGAGCAATGTCATGAAGGGGAATTCCCACCCCAGTACGTACTGCCTCAGGAGTGAGAGGATCAGCGAAGATCAGACCGACCACTGCACTGTCGCAACACGCATCTGCTTTTCGCTCTATGGGGTGCAGGGCCACCAAGGCTAAGGACCGCACCAGGGCACCTGAACTTCCTGCCACCATGGGAGCAACACACACCTGCAGCTGGGCTCCCAGTCTTCTCCTTGCTGGCTAGAAGGGTGCAGAGGACCTCCCGCACAGCTCAGTTGCACAGGTAGTGTTCAGAAGAGGCCGCAGCTTCAGGCTTGTATGAATGTCACAGTATCCATTCCTCTTGATTACAGAAGGAGTCTCTAAAGCAGTTGTCTCAAACTCGGTTGGGTTGGTGGGCCGCACGTAGAAAATAATTGCAGTTTCACAGGCAATTTGCTGGTTGCAGTGGAATCATGGACACATTCTTACATTTGTACACAGCAACAAAATAGAACAATGTGTCCATGATTTCACTGCAACCAGCAAATTGCCTGTGAAATTGCATGCAATGTTGCGACGTGTAACGGTACCCTAAGTGACATTTTAGCAATACCAGAATTTTTTGCTCAATCTAGTAAAGTACAAATTCTGATTAGTGATGGGCGAGTCCTAAATTACTCGGAATCGCTTGACTCTAGCAAGTCCGAGCCCGGGACTCGCTACTCGTTGCGAGTCTAGCGAGTCCAATGTTAATGAATGGGGAAGCGAGTAATAGCGAGTAATGTGCGATTTAAAAATCGCAGATGTGTCTCGGAAAGCGCTCACATTGCCGTTTTGGAATCCCCACTCGCAACTGTATTTTGCTGCTGTGTCCCGAGGCCAAACTCGCATGTGTTTGTCTTATTTGGCGCCGATGAGGCGAGGCAAGCGATTTTCTCCAGCACACCCCATGCTTTTAGCAAACTGGAAAGAAGCCGACTCGAGCTGCCAGACGCGCACACACACAGAGCAAGCATGGCCCGTGTCAACACGCTGCAGTTAATTGACCTGGTGGAGGCTCGGCCCCTGCTTTGACTGCCCACTGACCCTGCCTATGGGGATAACATACAGCGGACTACAGCCTGGAGGGAGGTCGCTCAAGTCATGTTCCCTGCATTGCATCGCAGTGGCCAGGATGCACAGAGCAATATGGGTAAGTTAAATGTGTTCACACGTTATATTGCATTTACCATATATACTCGTGTATAAGCCGACCCGTGTATAAGCCGACCCCCTACTTTTGCCCCCAAAAACTGGGAAAACATATTGACCGCCATCCTGGTATACAGTGGCTATCACTGGTAGACAGCCCCCCAGCAGAGTATACAGCTTCCATGCAGAGTATACAGGCCCCCCAGTGGGTATACATGCCCCCCATATTAGGGTATACAGGGCCCTCAGTGGGTATACAGGCCCCCCAGCAGTGGGTATACAGGCCCCTGTGGGTATACAGGCCCCCCAGCAGTGGGTATACAGGGCCCCCAGTGGGTATACAGGGCCCCAGCAGTGTGTATACAGGCCCCCCATGGGTATACAGGGCCCCCAGGGTATACAGAGCCCCCATAGTAGGGTATACAGGGCCCTCAATGTGTTATCATGCGCAGTCGCATGGTTGCCTATATTTGGATGGGGTCACAATAGTACACTTAGTTTAAGGGCTGGTCCTCCTGGCTCTGAAGGCCAGGGGGTTGGGTGTATATAAAGACCACTAATGAGCGGAGTCTGGTGCCCACACTATTACATTCTCTATGCGTTGACATGTGGCCTGCCTCATTTGTGATTGTGGCCACGTGAGCTCAATGTCCGTAATGCTGTTGATGATGTTCCACACTCTCGTGTCACTGTGCCTTGTATAAACATTACACACACAACATGAATAAAATGTTATTGTTGATTTGTACACATACTGTTAGTGTTTCAAATGTTACAGACGTCTAAACCCGGTTTGAAATCATTTCACAGTTGAAGTGCTTATCAAACGGTGGAGGAGCTGTTGGAATCAGCACAAAAGGCAACACCGTAAGATCTCGGAGGGGGGACCGGAAGCAGATCCAGGGCCGATATATCGCCACTACGACCGGTTGTCCTTCCTTGAACCGGTGGTCCGTATGCCAAGGTATGTGTCTGCTGCACTGTTGTGTACTATTATTGTTATTATTATTTATTTATATAGCGCCATTAGGTTCCATGGCACTTTACATGAGGATAAGGGTTAACGACCAAAAACAGTACATGAAGACAATCAGGTCATACAGGTACAAGAGGAGAGGACCCTGTCCACGAGGGCACACAGTCTACGTATGAAGCTCTATAATCAGTGTGGTGGTTTACATGCCCACACTGGGGTTTGTTTCTGCCATGGTGCAACAGAATTCTATTACCTTTGGCAATGATCCAGGACATACACATTTATAGCCACATTGTGACGTTGGGACAAATAAGCAATGTTCTGCAGGGTGGGATGACACAATGTTCCGTGACCTCACAATTAGCTATTATTGTTGGCATGTTTGTGGAACAAAGCCATGTTCTTCCCTGCAATGGCCTCTAAGGTGTGTGGCCTTGTCTGGTTTGCCTGTCATAAGCCTCATTTGTATCAGTTCCTAATGGCCTCGACTTGCATAAGGGCCACATACATCCCTACACGTTTAGTTGTGGGTGTTTTTTTCGGCTAAATAACGTTGCAAGGATATACCCCTTTTGCATTAAACTGTTTGTACACCATCCCAGATTGTTGACACCGTCAGACACATTTGAGGACATACCCTGTATCACTACAAATACGTGTGGGTGAGTTTTCCCATGGGTATATTTGGGGCTGCAAGGTGATGGTGTAGATATTAGGGCCCACATGTGAATTTTTTTTTTTTCGTTCACTAATGGCCACATTACGAATCCTCCGGAAAACATAGTGTATTAATGCTGTATAAAATCAAACTAAAGAGGCCATATTTTAAGTGCAACAGGCTTTTCTGTCCAAGGTCCTTTAGGAAACCCGAGGTTTGCCCTTGCTGCTCCCGGTTTTTTGTTCGGCCTCGTTGGAATAACTGTAAAACTGTCCATCTGTGCATACCACCTTGTTTGGCACCAACGATGTGTGACCTGCTGCTCAAAAACACCCCCATACTCTATGTCAATTACAGTCGTTTCAAAAGCCAAGCCATCTGTTTGGTGTGTTTTATTTACCAAGACATTCCTGATTAGCATACATGGCAGCAAAAAGGAGTGTAGGCCACTAACGCCGAATGCTCATGTGTCACCTATGCTGCAGGACTCCATTTCCTGTCTTGCTCACCTGCCCTATAGATCTGGGTTATGTGCATTGAGACCAAGGCCGCCCACACTGCGTCTTTTTGTGTCCATCTGATGGCAAACAACCCTGAAGAATGTGTTTGCCTCAGTGTCAGGCTATAGCTTTGTCCACATAAAGTTTCCACAAAAAGTCAAAGCAATAGTTGTGGCCACTAATATGTCTTCAAGTGCCTATATAGCTGTCCTGCCTAAGGCAGGGCACAGTGTAATAGTGCAGACCAATTTTTAAATTTCTAATGTAATTGCAAAAAATCGAGGACCAACACTACCCACACATAGAATATTGGTTGAGGCATGAGCCAAAATGTCCTTAATGTATTTGCTGCAATTCCATCTTAAGGCCAACAATGAAAAGACACAGAATACACAGATACACTGAGTCAAAAAAGCGTGCACATTTTATGTTTGGCCTATGGTTTTGTTTCCAACCCATTCACCAAATTTTTTTTGTATTTACCCACAGAGCTGCTCACTACCACAGGCGGCGTGGTAACCCGCCAGCACAGCTGCCTGAAGAGGCGAGGGGGGCCCCTGAACCACCACCACTTGGAGTGGAGGAGGAAGGAGTACCACCACCACCACCACCTCCACCTTTGGGGCATGACCGGCCACAAGATGAGAAGGTTGAAGGGCCACAACAACGGTCTCCCCACCAAAACCAACCTCCGGCAGTGGACGAGGCTGGATGGCCAACTGGCAGCAGTGTGGCGAGTCACCAGAACCCCAGCAGCCATGCTCAGATCCCGGGGGCACCAAATGACCACCTTGGACAATGTGATGCTGACTTTGCCCGCAGTCTCATACCTTTTCTGGCTCTCATTCCATTGGAGAGACGACTGTGGGCAAGGTCAGCAATCCACATTGTCCTTGATGCCTGTCGGCCCCCAAACCACCCTGGCCAGGTATTTACTTATTTGGAGAGGTGGCAGCAGTCGAGCTCCAACAGGCTAGACAGGCCCACACCCCGGGACAGCTATCTGCCGACCCAGAGGCCTATACAACATTTGTGGCCACCCAACATGGACCTCCCAACCCAAGGTCATCTGGACACACCGGCCCAGATGACCCACCCTACAGGGTTACAATCAGTGGGGGAGGCTATCCATGAGGCCCTGGACCTCCTCCAGGACCAGGGTGATGGTGGCCCGGTAGAGGCTACCCCACACAATCAGCCCACCTACCACCAGCTGTAGGGTCAACTTTTTTGTTTTTTTTTGTTTTTTTTGTTATCCAAAAAGTGCATTGCACAATTTCTTTTTGTTTTTTTTCTGTTTTATTTGTTTGTTTTTTTTGCGTTTGTGAGCTTTCTAAAAGCTTTCTGACATCTTTGCCATTAAGGCGTGATAATACACATTTTGAAAAAACTGCTACTTTTTTCAGGGAATGGATGTGTAGGTTGTTTTGTGGGTGGGCTTAAAGTCATCATCATTAGCAAGTACTTTACGGCCCGCATGGCGCATGAAGGCACGTTGGTTAGTATGTGTAAAATCATGACTCCACATACAAATGTTGCTGACAAATAAATAGTGCCTGTGTTTGGGGGGGTTACTTAATGACTCGCTATGGCAACAACACTAGGAACACAGATGCGAGAGGCTGGGACGTCTACTTGCAACACAGCGCGTCTACGCGTTATCTCCGTAGCGTACAGTGGGACCCTTCGCCAGGCTCCAGCAGGATCATAGTACAAGCAACGTCCACGATGCAGGCATAGGCTTGTTGCTTCAAAAAATTAGCTCAAAGGGCTTAATAAACTCTTTTTAGAAATAGAGGAGGGCGCGTGGCCCATAATATATTCTTGCTTGTCCTGAGAGCATAGTACAAGCAACGTCCACGATGCAGGCATAGTGTGGCACCCCTGCGTCCAGGAGGCCACAAAGGGAACTGCAGCCAGGCAGGTAGGACACTTGTTGCACAACAACACCCTCACAGCCCATATACCCACGTGTAAGAGGAGGTAACATCCAGCCCTGAGATTAGATACTCTATGAGATTGAGGGGTGGTGGATTCAGAGGAGTGGGTTGGGCACACCTGAAGTCAGGTGACTTGAGAGTATATAGGAAGGGGGAGGAGTGAAGGAGTCAGTAGGCCGAGGTAAGCTGAGAAGCAAAGACTGAAGCTCACACGTCCTGTGAGAGTAAGGCCTAGGAGCGCAGAATCTGTACTGAGCCAGTGCGAGCCAGAGGAGAGAGAAAGCCCATCCGAAGCTGATACCACCAGGAGTGTGAGAGGACTGAGAAGGGACGGTGTAACCCGGGCCCTAGGAACGCAGCTGAAGCTACTGACTGCAGGCGGAGTAGCCCTCCTATGGTACCGAGAGGAACAGAGAGAAAGGAGCCTGGTAGAGCCTCAGGCTTGAGGACTGCTGGAGGCTGGGCTGAAGTAGAGTGTCGGCTCTAGAGGGGACCGTAGTTTACCCGGCATCCCCAAACAACACGACGGGGGGTCTGAGTTTCAGATTGAGATCCCTACCCAAAGTCCAGGCAGCTCAGTGACAAATTAGGACTCACAGAAGCCCGAGTCACCGCCATACTGTCCAGTGTCGCACAACACGAAGTAAGGAGAACGTAACAGCCCGGGAAGGACATTGCAGATTGTGTGAGGGGTCACAGAGAGAGAGGCCTGGCTGCAGGGAGCAAAGGGAACCCGGAGAGGGAGAATGTGCCTGTGTACTTGAACTGTGTAAGAACTGTGACTGTGCTGTTAAGTAACTGAAAGAACTGAGAGTAAAGCTTTGGAAAACCCTGGAACTGTTTCCCTTGTGTCTCTGCATGAAAGCTATTCCCTCCATACAGGAATACAGAAAGCTTCCACTTGCAGAGCCACAGCTACAGCCTATTAGCACCAGCCAGGAGGAGAGATCCCTGCAGTGTCTGCAAAGTAAGTGTGATACACACTCCACAATAGACTTAACCCTTACTGGCCCGGGGAACACAGTTCTACCCACTGGAACTACACCATCCAAGCTGCTATCCCATCGTCCCCGGAGGTTCTGCAGCAGCGGCGGCCCCCATCACTGGCCGCATCAAGTGGGTGGCGTCACGAGTGACAATCCCCTGTAAATATTCCCCTTTATTTGCCAGGGCCCGGGACACGGTCCGGACCAGGACCACCCGTGACTTCCCCAGTAAAGACCCGGTCCGGTACCGAGTACCCTCGTCCCAGTGGGCTCGACACATAGGCTTGTTGCCTCAAAAATTAGCTCAAAGGGCTTTATAAACTCTTTTTAGAAATAGAGGAGGGCGCGTGGCCCATACTATATTCTTGCTTGTCCTGACAGCATAGTACAAGCAACGTCCACGATGCAGGCATAGGCTTGTTGCCTCAAAAAATTAGCCCAAGGGGCTGTATTGTATTGAATGGAAAAAAAAAAAAAATGAAAAATGCTCACAAACGGATGCACTTGTAAAGTAAAATGATTTTTACTGATTGCGTAGTTTTGTTATCATGCAGCAAATGTTGCAGGAACATGACTTATCACATCGTCTGCGCTGAGGGAGATGCCGATACTTCCTGTCTTAAAAGGGCATAAAGTTAAAAGCTCAATATTCCAATCATATTAATTATGATTAGGTTACTCTACATTTGGGTACTGTCGTCTGGGGGGCTTACGAACTGCGATGATATCCAGTCCTTGTTGAACTTAATGAAAGTCAGCCTGTCGGCATTTTCAGTAGTAAGCCGTGACCTTCTATCAGTGACTATACCCCCAGCGGCACTGAAAACACGCTCTGATGTCACACTAGCAGCTGGGCAGGCCAGCACCTCCAAGGCATACAAAGCGAGCTCTGTCCAAGTGTGAAGCTTGGAAACCCAGTAATTAAAGGGTACAGAAGGGTCGGTTAGGAAGCTGGTACTGTCACTGACATACTCGTTCACCATGTTGGAGAATTGTCTCCTAGTCAAGGTGACCGTAGGCATGATCCGTTGTTGATCGGAAGGTCTGTTGAACATCGCCCAGTTGGTGGACATCTTACCCCCACCTCTTCTTGACATTGATGACATTTGTGTCCCAACCAAAGGCTGCTGTTGCAAAGAGCTGGTTCTTCGGGGTATAGCGGAGTCAGACGGTGATATGGACATCAAATTGTCAACAACAACACTCTTGAAAAAATCCATCGTTAAGCCCCTGGGTGACTGCAACAACAGCGACGGAAATTTGTCTTTGTACCGTGGGTCCAAAAAGGTTGACAACCAGTAGAGGTTGCTGGCATAGATGTGAATGACGCGTGGATCTTGGGAGAGACATTGAGACATTACGTCAGCCATGTGTGCTAAGCTGCAAAGACTCATCTCCTCGGTTACAACAGAATGAGGATCACTACGCATCATGGCCTCTAAATCAGTCTCCGCCTCTTCCTCTTCAGCCCACCCATGCTGTACCGACATAAACGTAGGGTTGGGAGTACCATCAGGGTTCACATCAGTACCACAGACAAATGAATCTTCATCATCACCCTCATCACCTTCTTCTTCCAGACCCAATGTAGCCTGCTGATATTGGCTTGGCTGGCTAGGATCAGCGATGTTAAATTCTGGCTCCATAGCCATGCGCTGGGCCCTCAAAGATTCTGTTTTCAGATTCAGGAATGATTCTTTAAGCAAACAGAGCATGGGGATGGTGAGACTGATAATGGACTGATCACCGCTGACAAGTTTGGTGCAGTATTCAAAGTTCTCCAGCAACTCGCAAAGATCAGCGATCCAGGCCCACTCGAAAGTACTAATGTGTCTGGTCTGACTTCCGTGGTGATGGGCATGTTGCAGCTGATATTCTGCTATTGCCCTCTGCTGCTCATTAAACCTTGCCAACATATGGAATGTTGAGTTCCATTGCGTGGGCATGTCGCAAATTAGCCGGTGTTTAGGCAAATTTAATTTGTTTTGAAGGGCTGAAAGACTTCCAACTGCTGTGTACGAATGTCTAAAATGGGCGCAAATTCGCCTCACCTTCTCCAGTAGGTCAGATAACTCGGGGTATATTTTCAGGAATTTCTGAACTATTAGGTTCAGCACGTGAGCCAGGCAAGGCACATGTACAAGGTTACCGTGCTTTAGTGCCGCCACAAGGTTTCGTCCGTTATCGCTGACAACAAAACCTGTTTGTAGTTGCAGTGGGGCCAGCCACTCATCAGTCTGTTGCTTAAGACCTTTCCACAGCTCAGTTGCAGTGTGAGGTGTGTCACCTAGACAGATAAGCTTCAAAAGAGCCTGTTGTCGCCTTGCTGAAGCACTACTGCAAAGCTCCCAACTTGGACGTGATGGTGCGGGCAGCTCAGCAGTGGACAAGGAAGTTGCAGAAGCAGATTGTGTACTGGACATGTATGATGAGGCAGCCACCTGGAATGATGTTGTGCCCGCTATTCGTGGAGTTGGTAGTATCTCAGATGGTCCACTTTGAGAAGTTGGGACACTGTCCACCAGGTTGATCCAGTGAGCCGTTACTGAGATGTATCTGCCCTGTCCACAACTACTTGTCCACGTGTCCATTGTTAGGTGGACTTTGGTGGTTACAGCATTTGTTAGTGCACGCTTTAAGTTGTTAACAACGTGCTGGTGTAACGCGGGGACGGCACTACGTGAGAAAAAGTAGCGGCTGGGTACAGAGTATCGTGGTGATGCCACAGCCAACAACTCCCGAAAAGACTCTGTACCCACAAGCCTAAATGGCAGCATTTCCACAGCTAACAACTTTGCAATTTGCGCAGTCACTTTTTGGGAAAATGGGTGTGTCGATTGGTACTTCCGCTGCCTTTCATACAGCTGTGGCACAGACAACTTGACGTTTGGCGCACACTGACCAGTGGCTTGACTACTGTCATGTCTCTCTTGTACCGCAGCTTGGGAGGAGTACGTTTGAGCAGGAGCTGATGCCTGAACACTTGCTGGTGAAGGATGGATGTGAGGTGGCCTGGAAGTGTTGGGATCAGAAGGCACTGATTGTGAACCCTGATGGGCCGACCACTGAATTGGGTGCTTAACAGACATATGCTTACGCATACTGCTGGTGCTCATGTTTCCTTTTCCCAGGCCTCTGCTTAGCCTTGCATGGCAGATGTTACAGATAACCATATTTGGTACAGATGTGGCATCCTTAAAAAATTGCCACACAATGGCTTTTTGTCCTTTATGTTGAATTGAAGGCAGAGGAGGATGACTCTGTACAACACCAACTGTTGACACAGTTTGGGCAACTGTGTTTACAGTTTGTGCAACAGTTGGTACAGTTTGTGCAACAGTTGACACAATTTGGGCAACTGTTGTCACAGTTTGTGTTCTGGAGAAAGGAGTAAGCCTTGGTGCTTTTGGCGGTGTACATAGCCACTTTCCTCCTCCTGGCTGCTCTGTTGGCTATGCATGCCAAGAGTCCAGGTAGGATCTGTGGTCTCATCATCCACACCTTCAACTTCAAAGTCTTATGGATAACGTGACTGAGCAGGCTGGCCAGATGAGATGTGTGTCTCATCATCATCATCCACCTCCTGAGATGCTGTATGCCTTTGGTGAAAGTGGCTTTCTTCAGTACGAGGTGCTTCAAAACTTTGGCCATGAATAGACATTACGTCTTCTTCAAGTATCTCGTCAGGCAGTGACAAAGAAAGGCCAGATGCAATCGAGGGCTGATAAGAACCAAATAAATCATCGGAGTGACCAAGGTCGCACTCCAGTTTTTCCTCTGGCTGCCGATGGGTTGAGGAAATAGGAAGACTTTGAGGATTGGATGGCCCTGCGTTGTCTGTAGCGACACTAGACTGTGTTGGCAAGGACGATTGTGTACTGCAAGAACCAGTGGTCGAGGTGTTATCAGCCATCCAAGATGTTATCTGGTCATGCTCTTCCGGCCGCAAGACACATTTTTGTTGAGTACTGGGAATTTTAGACGGGAGAAAGAGAGATCTATCAATCCTCGTCTGTCTACCTGTACCAGTGCCTTCTTGGGCACGACTGCTATGGCCACGACCTCGTCTCCGTCCCTTTGCAACCTCTTTTTTGGGAAATTGTGGTTTTTGTGACATTGTTGACAAATGCACAGTCACCAAGATGGAGTTAGGTGTTGCTGTAGGCGTCACCTGCTGGCGGGTTAAGTGCGTGCTAACACTTGTCAGTGAAGCAGCATACTAGTCCCTGAAAAAATGATTAAGTGCGCACAAGTAGCCGCACAAGTAGGTGGCATACGTGCTATTTGCAGCTAGGAGAGCAGCAACGCACTGGTCTGCCACAGAGAAAATAAAGCTGAAGGGGTTTTTATGACCCAAAATCTATCAGGTGCAAAAGAATAGGAAATAGTACCTCAGCTAAGCCTCTAAATTCAGCTATTAGGACAGCTGAGTGAGTAAGCTAAGCTATGAGGTCGGTCCTGTGTGCACTGTAAGGCTGCACCTCCCTGCCTGCCTGCCTACAGTCCTCTACACAGTACTCCTCTGTCCTCCTGGTAGCTCTCACAAGAGCTGTTTGGGTTAAATATAAGGAATCTTTTTAGTTTCCCTACACTGACTGACACTCCCTATGATCTGCTCCAGCATCTACCTCACCCTGTTCTAGCTCAGATCTTCACAGGAATGTGCCCAAAATGGCGTTGGCAAGGCTTATATACAGGCTCACCTCTCATACATGACATAGGCATCACGATGGATAGAAGCCAATCATAGTCCTGCCACAACCCACATGGCTGTGGCATTACTGAATATGATTGGCTAACATGCTTGTCCATCTTCACAAGTTTTCTGACCTAACACGCTAGGCTGTCTCGGAAGCTTTGTCGGAACATAACAGATTCTGTATTCACGAGTCCCGAATACAGTATACAGGACTCGGATTCGTAGACTCGCTGCTGACAGCGGGTATCCGTGAAGCGGTGCGATTGTTTAAACGATTTGGGGAGATTCAAGCTACATAGCGATGTGATATAGCGAGTCTAGCGAGTGAGAAAAAGTAAACTCTGACAAAACTAGGATTGCCATTGACTTGCATTGAACTCGTTACTGTGCGAGTAATCGCTGGGAAACTCGCAGAGTACCGAGTCCTTCGAGTCCCTTACTACTCGCCGAGTAACGAGTCCTAGCGAGTAGACTCGCCCATTCCTAATTCTGTTCTTCTTGTAGGAATGTCCCCACCCTAATCTCCTTTATGTAGTAATGTCCCCATACTGGTCCCCATTGTATATTAATGACTCCCATCCTGGTCCCCTTCTTGAACTAATGTTCCTCCCTGGTCCCTACGTGTAGTAATGTTCCCATCCTATATTAAGGACCTTTATCCTGGTCCTCATCATGTAGTAATGTCCCATCCTGATCACCTTCTTGTGGTAATGTCCCCATCCTGATTCCCTTCTTCTAGTAATGTCCCCATACTGGTCGCCATTGTATATTAATGTCCCCCCATACTTCTCCCTGTCTGGTACTAATATCCCCTTCCTGATCCCCTTCTTCTAATAATGTCCCACATACTGCTCCCCGTCTGGCACTAATGTCCCCTTCCTGGTCCCCTTCTTGAAGTAATATTCCTCCCTGATCCGTACGTGTAGTAATGCCCCATCCTGGTCCCCATCCTATAATAATGACTCCCATCCTGATCCTCATCATGTTGTAATGTCCCCATCCTGATCCCTGTCTTGTAGTAATATCCCCATCTTATAGTAATGTCCCCATCCTGGTCCTCCTCTTGTAGTAATGTCCCCGCCCTGGTCTCCATCTTGTAGAAATGTTCCTCCTTGGTCCATACGTGTAGTAATGCCCCATCCTGGTCAACATCCTGGTCCCCATCCTGGTCCTCATTTTGTAGTAATGTCCCAATCTTTTAGCAATGTTCCCTTCCTTGTCATCTTGTAGTAGTGTCCTGGTCTCTGTTCTTTTTGTTCTCTCACACACACACACACACACACACACATATACACACCCGCACATTCACACACACCCACATACACACTCACACATACATCCTCAGACATATTCACACAAACATATACACACTAACACATTGACACACTTACATAGGGCCATATTTGGAGTTCCTGTCGCCCTAGGCACTTTCAGCGGTCACGTTCCCCTCCCCCCCGGGCTGCTATCTTCGGCTGTAACAGCGCCTTACCTGACTCCACTCTTCTCATCCCGGCAGCTTCTTCCTCTGTGGTTCCCAGTCTCCCGCTTCCTGGGAGCAGCCGGCACCAGCCAGCACGCGGCACCAGCCTGCACGCAGCAGCCGGCACCAGCCGCCAGCACATGGCAGCTGCCAGCATCCGGCAGCAGGTGGCACCCACCTGGCAGCTGCCAGCACCCGGGAGGCGGCACCAGGTGGCACCAGGCAGCTGCCAGCACCCGGCATTACGTGGCACCCGGCAGCTGCCAGCACCCAGGAGGCGGCACCCGGCAGCTGCCAGCACCTGGCATTAGGCGGCACCAGGTGGCATCCAGCAACTGCCAGCACCAGGTGGCAGCTGCCAGCACCCGGCAGCCGCCAGCACCCAGTGGCCGCTAGCACCCGGCAGTTGCCAGCACCAGGTGGCATCTGCCACCACCCGGCTTTAAGCGGCACCTGGCAGCTGCTAGTACCTGGCAGCTGCCAGCACCAGGCGGCAGCTACCAGCACCCAGTGGCCACTAGCACCCGGCACCACCAGGGAGGCAGCACCAGGTGGCATCCGGCAGCACCAGACGGCAGCTGCCAGCACCCAGCATTAAGAGGCACCTGGCAGCTGCTAGCACCCGGCAGCCGCCAGCACCAGGCGGCAGCTGCCAGCACCCGGCTTTTGGCGGCACCAGGCAGCCGCCAGCACCAGCCGCCAGCGATGTGCCACCCAGGCGGCGCGGGAATACACTCACACATATACACCTACTCACACATACACTCACACACATATACACACTAACATACAAATATGTACACACACACTCTCACATATACACACACATATACACACTCACTCACATATACACACAAATACACACACATATACACATACACACTCACATATACACACAAATACTCACACATATACACACTCACACACATATACACACAAATACTCACACATACACATACTCACATATACACACAAATACACTCACACATATACACATACACAGACACACTCACTCACACACTTACTCACATATACACACAAATACACTCACACATACACACACTCTCTCTCTAACTCTCACTCATACACACCTGATGCCCTGGGCCATTATACATGGAGCCGCCGCGGTACCGCTTTATTGTGACTTCTGGGTACCGCCGGCTCAAACAAGTGCCTTCTTACGTGAATGCACATGCGCGAAGGTACTTGTTTGAGCCGGCGGTACCCGGAAGTCACAATAAAGCGGTACCGCGGCGGCTCCATTTACAATGTCCCGGGGCATGCTTTTTTCTTTCATGGTGCCCCGGGCTGCATTGGAGAGCGTGGCGGGCCGTGTGTTTGAGACCCCTGCTCTAAAGGAACTAAATGGCCATATTGGGTGAGTGCAACAGATTTAAAGGGTGTATGGCCCCTAGATTCTTTTATTTAGGCTGGATTAAGGTAGATTGGTCCAGAGCTCATATCAAAGCGTCCTGCTTGCATGACTTCTGGTCGCGCCCCAAGTTTATGGGACTTTAACTTTTATTAGCCACTGTACCAGACCAGGAGGTCATTATTTTACCTTCGGCTGCCCTGTGTGATGTCTGTCTGAGGCCACAGGAACAAAATGGCTATCTTGGACAGTTTAGGCACAAGCCGACACGTTTGGCAGTATCCTGAGGAATCCTGACACCCTTTAACCCCTATAAAAGGATCTGGATTTACAACAGGGTCCAGGAGATTGCTGCCAATGGATGGGCTGCAGTCCAGACATGGGAATAGTTGCCAAGCAGGGTCAAAGCCTGGAGGTCACGACTAGGACAAAATCAGGATTCAATACAGGAGTTGGGGAGCTGGGTGAAAACCGAGAGAACCAAAAGGTACAAAATCGTCAGGCAGCAGTAGCGTCCAAAAAACAGACGGAGGTAAAACAGAAAAAACACCAGTGCAGAGCAGGAGAATTGTGAGGGAAGTAACAAGCTATGTCTGGCAGTTTCCAGCAGAAAGCTGAAGGCTTTAGTAGGGTGTGGTACTTTCTAATAGGCTGATGCTAGAAGCTGATAACTTCAGCTAGGTAGCACACACATCCATTTTGTCAGACTGGAAAACACTACAGGTCCCAACCACTGTAACCTTAGAGGATTGGCAGAGTGAATACGGCAGTACCAGATGGCAGAATTAGATGTTGCAGGAGCAAGCTCTGGTGGAAATGTCACACCCTGACCACTAATGGGTGTCCATGATCGTGTCGTGATGGCGACAGTTGGATGAGAGAGGGAGCCACCTCCCTCTACTAAGCATATAAATGCTGCAATGCCTATTGATTATGGCATATTGAGCCCTAGAAAGCTAGGCAGGCACTGGACCTGGCTGTTACAGTGGGAGCTTGGCTGTCACTTAAAGCGAGCTCCTGGTGGTGTTTGTGTGGGCAGTTTTTGTGGTCGGATAATCGCCATGATGTACCAGTACAATGTATGTCGGTAAGGTGTTAAAAGCTTTCAGCAAATAAAGGAATTTTGCTTACCTCCCACACAAATATTTTTACTATTACCTAAAAATGTGGCATGCCTGTTCCAAACAGAATGTGGTTGTGCATGGCCAGAGTTCAAAGCCATCTTCTATTTTTAATAACAAGGAAGGCTGGACAGGAATTATCTGGGTTATACAAGCTTTTCAACGCAATTCCATTTCATTCACCTGCTTCATATTACATAGAAAGGTAAGCTGGATATTGGATGAATTCATTCTGAACCTCTATGAACTATAGAAAGTAATAATCTCTGTACCACAACTGTCTACTAAGAAGATGCACAGGCTGTCACAATAGTACTTGTTGCATGTGGTATATTGAACCCAACAATTCCTTAAAAAAATAGGACATGTGCCATTGGTCCTTATTCCTAAATGTATTGAGACTCTTGCTGATATCATGCATATGTTTTGGTATGTGTCACAGTGGGGTGCTTTTGGAATATAATTATAGAGTACAATGGCATGCAAAGGTTTGGGCACTTCTGGTCAAAATTACTGTTATTGTAAATATTTAAGCAAGTTGGAGATTAAATGATCTCTAGAAGGAATAAAGATGACACATTTCCTTTGTATTTTGTTTAAATCTCTTTTTATTGAGCAATATCAAAAACATACAATAAAGCATAATACCTCAATAACCTAATAACGCAAAAGAGATACATCTAGTAACAGAAATAAATGGTTGTCCGGATGCATCTACAGCATATGTTATAGTCCAGTAAGAAAACCCTCAAGAAAAAGGCAAAGTTCCAATAGCAGGTATACAGCTCTACCTGCAGAGAATGCAGTAGAGCTAAAAAAAAAATCATCTAATCAGCGAGGGGAAGGCAATTGTCACAATATTGCACAAAATTTATGTAGACCAAACAGCAAGGACAGGTTATACTGTCCAAGAGAAGAGAATAGGGAGAGAGAGAAGAAGAAAAGAAAAGAAAAAGAGACAACAAAGGGATGGAAAGCAGAGGGAAAAAAGGAAAGAGCGGAAGGTATGTTCCCATCCCCAAATTTCCCCTGTAGCCGAGGGGTACATAGCCAATTAAATCAAGTAAATAGCGTCTGGAAGTTGGGTGAATCAGGGAACATAATCCACTCAATCCATATTACATTAAACTTGTCCATAGAGACAGTGCTCTCGGCAGCAAGCTCCTCCATCCGGTATATACAGGGTAGGCCATTTAAATGGATGCTCCTAAATAAAATGGGAATGGTTGGTGATATCCTGTTTGTGGCACATTCGTATATGAGAGGGGGAATACTTTTCCAGATGGGTGGTGACTATGGTGACCATTTTGAAGTCTGCCATTTTGGATCCAACTTTATTTTTTCAATGGGAAGAAGGTCATGTGACACATCAAACTTATTGAGAATTTCATAAGAAAAACAATGATGGGCCCTGATGGGTTACGGTCCTGTACTATAAGAAATTATGAGAAAGATTGCTCCCTCATCCAAGAGCTTCCCTAAATGCCATGGCTGAGTCGGCGGCGCCCCCAAGAGATACTCTAAGGGCAACCATGGCAGTAATCCACAAGCCGGGGAAAGACCCACTGCAATGCTCAAGCTACCGCCCAATCTCACTATTAAATGTGGACATTAAATTATTTGCTAAGATTCTGGCGGGTAGATTGGCTCCCTTGATGTGTGGCATTGTTCACCCAGACCAGGCAGGTTTTGTGATGGGTCGAGAGACTAGGGACAACACCACTAAAGCGATATATTTAATACACAAAGCTAAAGAAAGCGTTCAACAGAGTTAATTGGACTTTTATGGAGGAAGCCCTTGCCCATATAGCCATAGAGACTAGGATGATGTATTGGGTGTTGTCGCTGTATTCGGTTCCATCAGTTAGGGTCCGGGTGAACGGTGTTTTATCAGAGCCATTTGAAATTATGAATGGAACCCGCCAGGGTTGACCGCTCTCCGCATTGATTTTTATACTACGCCTCGAACCATTGCTGAGACATATACGGGAGAACCAAGATTTATTTCGTCTTGAGGTGAAATAGTCTACATTTAAAATTGCTGCATGCGCAGACGACCTGCTGTTCTTTGTGACAAATCTCGGAATCTCTCTCCCTAACCATTTAAAACAACTAAAGGCATATTGTAATCTTTCTCATTTTAAAATTAATCAATCCGAGTCTGAAGCATTAAACATATCTCTTCCGCCCCGACTTGTGGATGACCTAAAAGGCACCTCTGGGTTCCGCTGGTCAAAACGGGCTATAAAATATTTCAGACTGCATATAACGACTGACATACATGACCTTTATAGGGACAATTTCCCTACCCTTTTAAGTTCAATACGGGCAGACTGAGATGGACAAGATCAACATTTACATGGTTGGGGATATGTCAGCTTTTTAAAATGACTATTTTACCTAACATTCTATACTATCTACAAGCCATTCCTATTAGAATCCCATCCTCCTTCTTTAAGTCAATCTCACAAATCCAGACTGCTTTCATATGGAATAACAAGAGTGTCCGTGTGGCAAAATCGATTTTATTTAGACCTAAAAATGAGGGTGGAGTTGGATTTCCTGACATTAAATCATAGCATCTGGTGAGCCATTTGGCACGGGTGATTGGTGTAGAAATAAAGACAACAAAATTTGGGTTCAGATTGAACAGCGTTTCACCTCATTTCAACTACATACACTACCATGGGTGAAATTGAGAACAAACTATGACCTTTTTAACCACCCAACTATCGGGCCTATGCTATTTACCTGTAGCCATAGGTTAATTCGCTCAAAGATGATTCCCACTCAATCTGTCCTAGCCCCAGTACTTGGCCATCCAGAGTTTATACCGAGTATTGCTGATCCAATTTTTGGACAGTGGATCGAATTGGGCATTGACAGAGTGGAGAGCTGGGGGAAGGGAGGATTATGGCCGCCTCTGGAGAGGCTGAATTCCATTTCAACTCCCAGCCCCTTCGGATTCTGGAGATTCCTGCAACTTAACCATTTCTTCTATAACCTCCCACCTAAAGCAGAGTTCAGTAGATCTAAAACAGTTTTCGAAACTCTGTCAGGGCTCAGGATCATATAGACATGCCCTTTTTAAAACGTATGCACTGCTGATCTCACCTCCAGATCCGACAACACCTATATTCATGTTGCAGTGGGAAGCGGATCTAGCAATGGAGCTTAGCCCAGAACAGAGAACCAGGGTTTACACCTTGGATCACTCTACTTCAATTAGCTCACCGTTCCAAGAGGCTAACTACAAGCTACTCACGCCATGGTACAGGGTCCCTTCACATTTACATAAAATGTTCCCCTCGACTGACTTGGTGTGGTTGAGGTGTGACAAGGCAGGGAGTACCTTTCTGCACATTTTTTGGGATTACAGTAACCTTGGCCCATTTGGGTCCAAGGTGAGCAAAATTATCCATGTGGTTACAGATTTTGTAGGAGAACTAGGCCCTGGACTTTTTCTGCTCCATCATTGTGAGATGCCTACTAAGAGATATAGGAATTCTTTACTGAGATTCTTGGTGATGGCGGCGGAGGGCGTGTATTCCGCTTCTATGGAGGAAGGCGACATGTCTACCGATCTCGATGTGGATATCGAAGGTCAACGACCTTATGTTTATGGAGGAGTTAACTTCTTCAGTTCATGACTCTTATACGAGATTCAGAAACACATGGTTTAGCAGGATGCAATTTCAACAGTCTGAGACATATAAAGAATGCCGAGGGTCAGGTGAATGCTTGGACCAGTAGAAACTCAGTAGTAGTTGGATGAGGACCGTTCCTCTCCTGCTGAGCCACCCCCCCTTGCCTCCCCTTCTTCTTACCTCTTTCTTCTCCTTCCTTCAGTATTTTATTTCTCGACTTACCTTTTGTTTTTATCTTAATCTGTAATTTGTGATTGTACAAATCTGCGTATTTTGTTTTGTTTGCTAAATACTATAAATAAAGTATTCAAAAAAAAAAGAAAAACAATTGTGTGCTGGGTTTTAACATAACTTCTTTCATGAGTTACTTACATGTTTATGACCACTTATAATATGTGTTCAAAGTGCTGCCCATTGTGTTGGATTGTCAATGCAGGCCTCTTCTCCCATTCTTGACACACTGATAGCAACACCGCAGAAGAAATGCTAGCACAGGCTTCCAGTATCCGTTGTGTCAGATGCTGCACATCTCGTATCTTCACAACATAGACAATTGCCTTCAGATGAGTGATGAGGCAAAGTTTTTTGTGAATGGCGAAGTTAACAAAACCACCGCTATTGGTCTGACACTAACCCACATTGGATAGATCCCTCCAAGACTGTTGGAACACAAAAATTGATGGAATGATGTGGTACATGGGGTGCAAAGATAGTGGGGCCATTCTTCATCAATGGAAACCTTAATGTCACTGGATATCTGAATCATGTAGCAATTTCAGATATTGAGTGGCATTGGAAAGTGGGGTTTGAGAAAAGAGGCGTAAGTGGACTAATTTTTCCATTTTGAAATGATGCACCAGTCATTGAGTGCCATGTGCGTATGGTAGCTAAGGTAAAGTCTGATATAGAGTCTATTGAATTAGTATTCAATGTAATTTAATGAGGGGATCGCATTAGATGAAATGTATTGCCAGATCCTCTTGTTCAACTCCTCAGGAGGTACCGTATATCAAAATATTTCCCCTTGATATTGTATAAATCACTATAATAAGCCCTAAACACCTCCAAAATTTCAATAGGACTCTGTCCCTCCCCTGGACCTGATCTTGGGTACATAGGTATGACTCAGCCTGGGGTGGAGCAGACGTCCCAAGGGGTGCGGTGAAATGAATTGTGTGCATCCTTAGATGTGCTAACAGGAACAGTAAACATGTGTGACACTCTTTGCGCTTGTGAAAAAAGCATAGTTTTTATTAACATTTGCAAAATAAGGGCAAAGCATCATACCATAAGGTAATAGTGACAGAGTATATACAGGTGTCTCTGTGGGTCGGAGAGTATACAGGTAGCAGCGTGGGTAGCAGAGTATATACAGGTAGCTCTGTGGGTAGCAGAGTATATACAGGTAGCTGTGGGTAGCAGAGTATATACAGGTAGCTCTGTGGGTAGCAGAGTATATACATGCAGCTCTGTAGGTAGCAGAGTATACAGCCGGCTGCGTGGGTAGCAGAGTATATGCAGGTGTCTCTGTGGGTCGCAGAGTATACAGGCAGCTGCGTGGGTACCAGAGTATATACAGGTAGCTCTGTGGGTAGCAGAGTATACAGTCAGCTGCGTGGATAGCAGTGTATATACAGGTAGTTCTGTGGGTAGCAGCTTTGTGGGCGTGATGGCGTCCTTAATGGGCGTCCCGGTGTGTGGAGAGGTGATGTGACGTAATGGCTGTCACCACCGACTTGTTGTATGAGAGCTGCGTACTTCCAGAGTGGAGGAGAGAGGGGCGTGTCCTTGCTGTAAGGTAAATTTCGTGAATGCGCATGCGCGGTGACGGATGGTTACTGCGCTCGTGGGGCTGTGAATGGTGATGCCAGTGTGGCTGGCGTGACTGCGGCTCGCGGTGGGCACTCAGGGGTCTGTGAACAGCGACTCGCAAAGGCGCTGCGCGCCATCGCTCGCGTCACTGCCGCGGTGCATGGTGGCCCGATTCTAAGGCATCGGGTATTCTAGAATATGTATGTAGTTGACATACTGTGATTGACAGAACTTGTTCAGTCAATGTGAGTGAACTATATATATGTATATATGTATAGCAGCGCTATGGTATATGGTAGTACATTACAGCACATGTATAGCAGCACTATAGTATATGGTGGTACATTACATTACATGTATAGCAGCGCTATGGTTTATGGCGGTACATTACATTACATGTATAGCAGCGCTATGGTATATGGCGGTACATTACAGCACATGTATAGCAGCACTATAGTATATGGTGGTACATTACATTACATGTATAGCAGCGCTATGGTTTATGGCGGTACATTTCATTACATGTATAGCAGCGCTATGGTTTATGGCGGTACATTACATTACATGTATAGCAGTGCTATGGTATATGGCGGCACATTACAGCACATGTATAGCAGCACTATAGTATATGGCGGTACATTACAGCACATGTATAGCAGCACTATAGTATATGGCGGTACATTACAGTACACGTATAGCAGCGCTATGGTATAAGGTGGTACATTACAGTACATGTATAGCAGCACTATGGCGATACTCCGCTCCCCGCGGTCTCCCACTTCTCCTGGCCCCCAGTCCTCCACAGTAAAAGTAAAAAAATCCTCAGTGAGGATACCCACCTGTCCACCGGCTCGCTCCACCTCCGCCTTCTAGGTCCTACAGGCCTTTAGGACCTGTCGTTGCCTGGGAAACCGATCAGCTGAGGGTGGGAGGGGGGGCAGGATTCTGTTGGGGGGGGGGCAGAATGGAGCGAGTGGGGCAGGATGGAGCGAGTGGGGCAGGATGGAGCGAGGGGGGCAGGATGGAGCCGGAGGGGGCAGGATGGAGCCGGGGGAAAAAGGATGGAGCTGGGGGGTTTCAGGATGGAGCGAGCAGGGCAGGATGGAGCCGGGGGAGCAGCGGGGGGGGATGAGCAGCGGGGGCAGGATGGATCGAGCGGGGCAGGATGGATGCGAGCGGGCAGGTGGACGAGCGGGGCGGATGGAGCGAAGGGCAGATGGAGCGGGGGCAGGATGGAGCCGGGGAGGAGCGGAGAAACAGCGGGGGGCAGGATGGAGCGAGCAGGGTAAAGACTTTGTAGCCAGCCGAGGGTTTTTCAGTTCTTGTTTGAGAGATTTACATCCATTATTCTTTAGAAAAGGCTTCCAGATCTGTGAGATTCCTGGGTTGCCTTGCTTAATGGTTAGCGAGATGTTCAATTCCTGAAATTCTGTGTCTTTTTTTTTCCTCCACACATTCCTTTGATCAGTGTGGCCAGAGAGTTCTAATGTAACCTCATCAGTCTATAGGGCTTGTTTCCACAATATGTTAGGCTTGTTAGATGATCCTTTGCATACGTCTGTTGCTGAATTGTATGGTGAGGACACAGGAGAGGTTTTCTTCTGATGACTCTTCTATGAATGCCATACTTGTGCAGGTGAATCTGAACAGTAGAACAATGTACTACAACTCCAGAGTCTGCTTAATCTTCCTTAAGAGCTTTTGCAGTCAAGTGTGGGTTTTGAATTGCCTCTTTAGTAATCCTATAAACAGATCTTATTGAAATGTTTCTTTGTCTTTGCCTCCAGACCTTATCTTGACATCAACTGCTCCTGTTTAAATGTCATTTCTTCATTACATTTCAAACTGACTAAAGGGCAACTTGAAAACGCTTTGCTATCTTCTTTTAGACTTCTCCTGCTTTGTGGGCCTCCTCCACCATTATCATTTTCAGAGTGCTAGGAAGTTGCTTAGAAGAATTCATGGCTGCTGTTTTTTGGCACAAGGTTACAGGAGGCTGGCTTTTAATAAAGCAGTGAAATTTGCATTACCTGGTGAACAAGCCATAACCCTATCAGGATAATTAACCCCTTCACAACCAAGGACATATAGGTATGTTCTTGGTCGCCTCCTTCCCTTGCTGTGGGTGACACACTGAGCCCATATTTTTCCCTGCACATGTCAGCTGATCTGATCAGCTGACGTGTTTAGCTAATAGGTACGGGTGGATCAGAGATCTGTCTACACCTGTTTACACATTAGAGCACTACTCCCATCTGTCATTGGTGGCCCCGGACATGATCGTTGGGCGCCAATGAGTTGTCATGATAGTGAGAGTTTAGATGATGGCCCCAGAAACTGTCATGACTCATTTCTTGTGATCTGTGGCCTAGCACCGGAGTTCACAGGAGATGGCAATTTGTGATTTGCATCAGCACGGCTCTGTACAGCACAATCGATCAGTGGCATCTTGAAGTTTCCTAAGGGGACAAGTAATAACAATAAAAAGTGAAAAAAACAAAACTTTAAATCACCCCCATTGAAAATATAACAATTAAAAAAAAACAACTAAATTTGACTTTATATACACAACATCTGACATGTGGCTTTTCTAATCTATTACCTCCCGGCCCTAACTATTCTCTCCCTTTTTCTTCTTATTTCCTACTGTATCCCCCCTCTTTTTTGGCTTTCAGGTTTTCTTTGCACTAAATCTTGTAAGCAATTTCAAGCTTCCTGTTATCAACTATCAGTTATATTTGTTACCGTGGCTCTTTGGCCACGATTCTAGACATTAAGAGCTGAGGAGGCGGTCTGTTTTTAGATTCGCATCTCTTTCATGCTATTCCTTTTTATTTTCCATGTTACCAATAATATAAGTATTTTTTCTTATACATTCTATATTTTGATGCTTATGATCCTTTGGTGTTATACCTTCGATATGCTTCTTACAGTGACCAGTTTGTTTATGCTTTAATAAAAAAACGATTTACGCAAAAAAAAACAACAAATACTTATTTGGATATTTGGTATCACTGTGCTCAGAAATGCCCAATCTATCAAAACATACAATAACTTAACAGAAAAAAAGATTAAGGTTTTTTTTTTTTTGTTTTGATTTTTACAAGTTTCAGAATTTTTTTTTCTCCAAATGCCAGGTACATATCTTGTTTATTCTATGAAAATAATCTTCCAAAAGTAGTACCGAACACTTAATTCTTTGTGTTTGATCAGTTCCATTGCTGGTGCAGAACAACAACATATAGCAGAATCCCTTACAACCCAAGTCACACCCATACTAAGATCAGATACTCGAGACACTTCGGACACTGTGTATCTTTCATGGAATAGCACGGTGACCCGCTCCACAGTGCAGGTGCAAGTATACCTGTCAAGCAGCGGCTGTCCACAGGAGAGGCGGCAATTTTTAAATAGCTGAGAGGGGTTTGCAGGCAGTGGGTGGCGAGGACCCAAATGTCCCAGACAAAAGAGCAGACCTTCTGGACCTTTTAAGATGCAGCACGGTAGACAATAAAAGTAAATTTCTCAGGTATAAGGGGGATATCTGGGCACATAGAGAGGATGCAAGAACCCCAATTACATAATGTAAAAGCGGGTGGGCACAGTTTATAATGCCCAAAAGGGGTGACAAAGGCTTGGTTAATTTCTGACCAAAACTGGGAGAGAAGCGGGCATTGCCAAAATATGTAAGTCAAGTGGTTGATGTGAGCATTGCATTTGCAACAAATATTCGACTCCGCGATGACTAAATGATGGAGGAACTCAGGTATACTGTACCATTGCTTCAAGATCTTATGAGTTTTCCTGCAAAAGAATACATCTGGAAAAAACCCTAGTATTCACTAATACACTCTGTATTTATTCTTCTGTGAGATTAATCTTAAACTGATGTCGGCGCATTTTAGCACAGCATATTAGGTGAAGATTTTTATAGTTCTTTGAACCATAAAAATTTGTAGCATGTCAACTATGGTAGTGTTTACCAAAGGCAAACTGAAGGTAAACGCTATACTACAGTCAGACTGAATAGCCCAGTGCTCACAAGGATGCAAACATAATTTTCTCCACCAAAAAAGCAGCAGACAAATATGTTTTTGTTGCATTATTCGTTATTCTCAAAAAAAAAAAGTAGATACAGATTTGTTGCAGACGATTCTGCATCACTTTTTGAGTGTGGGCACAAAGCCTAAGTCAGCCATCTCTGTGACTCTCGGTACACAAAGGGCAAAACCTTTAGGTATTTTGATTACAGGATCTCAGAACCAAGGGGGATTCTACTAGAATAGAGGGTGTCATTTTTGCCTCTAAGGCAGAGCTTCAACTCCTGAACAGATGGTTTGTAAAGGCCAGGAGCTTGACATTTTCTAATCACTTTATGAAGGGGAGTGATTGCAAGAAACATGGAATTTAATACGCAAGGTCCTCACCCCTAGATTAGTCCACAGTCCAGTCATAGACAAGGGATAGGAATATTAAAAATCTAGGCGTGGCACATGTGGAAGTTTGCCTATGCTGATGTGATCCATATTTCATTTCTATTTTCCTCAAGAAAACATACCATAACTTTAGACTGGATCGTTTATGTATGTCTGTTACTTCTCCCTTTTTATTTTATGACAGTTCTGCACAGGGGCGTATCTAGGGGGGGGCAGCCGGACCTTTTGCTCCGGGCGCCACTCAGTGAGGGGCGCTGGTTGCCCCCCCCCGTTTGGGGGCGTGGTCCCGCACTGTAGTGAGTATCTGCAGGCCACGCCCCCTCACAGTGCTGTGTGTTACCATGGCTGCTGGACGCTCTGTCCCCTGTCGTCAGGGGCGTCACAGGCATCAAACATCCGGGGCTGCAGCACTGAATATCTCCCCGGATGTCTCCTGCAAGCACTGAGGACGGAGCTCCAATCACAGTGCAGAGAGTGAGTCATGTGACCTCTCTCCTACACCGTGTGGAGGGGAGGAGCTCACTCCCCCAATCCAGGCTGAGCGCGGCCTCTTTGAACTTCTCTCCAGCAGTGATGGATGGATGCCGGGACACAGGGGCTCTGCTTTACCCTGGAGCCAGATCTGTCTGCCTCTGACTGGGGATAAGTGACAGGACCCAGGAGCACAAGACCCAGGAGAACAGGACCCAGGAGCACAAGACCCAGGAGCACAGCATCCAGGAGCACAAGACCCAGGAGCACAGCATCCAGGAGGACAGGTATCACAAGCAGAGGGACACACCACAAGACATGGAAGGCTGATAACACACAGCAGACACAAGGGGGTGATAAGGAAGAAACACAGAGCTGATAACACACACAAGTGTGGTGACAGGCTGACATCACAGACACATGGAGTGAATGACTGAGAACAATAGCTCACACAATGAGGATCAGATGTCAGGATACTGAGCAGAGAATGAGAAGCAGATGAGACCCAGCTTTCCCAGGCTCCTCTATCCCTATTTCCTCAGCACTCAGCTTTCCCAGGCTCCTCTATCCCTATTTCCTCAGCACTCAGCTTTCCCAGGCTCCTCTATCCCTATTTCCTCAGCACTCAGCTTTCCCAGGCTCCTCTATCCCTATTTCCTCAGCACTCAGCTTTCCCAGGCTCCTCTATCCCTATTTCCTCAGCACTCAGCTTTCCCAGGCTCCTCTATCCCTATTTCCTCAGCACTCAGCTTTCCCAGGCTCCTCTATCCCTATTTCCTCAGCACTCAGCTTTCCCAGGCTCCTCTATCCCTATTTCCTCAGCACTCAGCTTTCCCAGGCTCCTCTACCCCTCTTTCCTCAGAACCCAGCTTTCCCAGGTTCCTATATCCCTCTTTCCTGAGCACTCAGCTTTCCTAGGCTTCTCTATCCCTCTTTACTCAGCACCCAGCTTTCCCAGGCTCCTCTATCCCTCTTTCCTCAGCACCCAGCTTTCCCAGGTTCCTCTACCCCTCTTTCCTCAGAACCCAGCTTTCCCAGGTTCCTATATCCCTCTTTCCTCAGCACTCAGCTTTCCCAGGCTCCTCTATCCCTATTTCCTCAGCACTCAGCTTTCCCAGGCTCCTCTACCCCTCTTTCCTCAGAACCCAGCTTTCCCAGGTTCCTATATCCCTCTTTCCTGAGCACTCAGCTTTCCTAGGCTTCTCTATCCCTCTTTACTCAGCACCCAGCTTTCCCAGGCTCCTCTATCCCTCTTTCCTCAGCACCCAGCTTTCCCAGGTTCCTCTATCCCTCTTTCCTCAGCACCCAGCTTTCCCAGGTTCCTCTATCCCTCTTTCCTCAGAACCCAGCTTTCCCAGGCTCCTTTATCCCTCTTTCCTCAGCACTCAGCTTTCCTAGGCTCCTCTATCCCTCTTTCCTCAGCACTCAGCTTTCCTAGGCTCTTCTATCCCTCTTTCCTCAGCACCCAGCTTTCTCATGATCTTCTACCCTCTTTCCCTCAGCACTCAGCTTTCCCAGGCTTTTCTATCCTCTTTTCCTCAGAACCCAGCTTTCTCATGTTCTGATTTCCCTAAGCACCCATCTTTCCCATCTTCTGATATCATGGCAAAGCTGGGTGCTGAGGAAAGAGGATAGAAGAGCATGGTAAAGCTGGGTGCTGAGGAAAAGAGTTATAGAAGAGCATGAGAAAGCTGGGTGCTGAGGGAAAAAGGATAGAAGAGTCTGGGAAAGTTGGGTGTTGAGGAAAAGGTGTATAGCAGAGCAGGGGATGGGGTGCTGAGGGAAACAAGCTCTTTCCCATCCCCTGCTGTGCTATACACATTTTCCTCTGCACTCAGCTTTCCCATGTTCTGATTTCCCTCAGCACCCAGCTGACCCATGATATCAGAACAAGTGTCAACATAATTATCCCTTATCACAAAGTGTCAGTGTCATTATCATGTACCCCCAGTGTCAGTGTCATTGTCCTGTGCCCCGAGTGTCATTGTCCTGTGCCCCGAGTGTCATTGTCCTGTGCCCCGAGTGTCATTATCCTGTACCCATACCTCCCAACCGTCTGGGATCCAGCGGGGCAGTCCCGATTTTGAGCCTCTGCCCCGCTGTCCCGGCCAGGATGTTACATTTCCTGCACTCAGTGGCGTAGCGTGGGGGGGGGCGGTCAGTCCGCCCTGGGCGGCAGGTGTGTGGGGGCGGCAGTAAGGCTGTATTTACACGGCAGGGGAGCGCAAGCGTTTTTTTGTTTTTTTTCTTTGCCTCCCTCCCCCAGACTCCATATGAAAACTAGAGTCTTTGTGGGGGAGGGTGCTGCCGCTGGCAGTGCATTGCCGCCCGGCGCCCGCATGTACTGCCCAGCTCCCAGCCCCTCAGCGCTGAGAGCGATCACGCTGACAGGAAGCCGCTGGGAGCTCTGCTGCTTCCTGTCCCGTGATGGCTCCAAGTGCTGGTGCGGTGTAGGCGGCTCCTCCACCCAGCTGGCCCCCCATGCACCCGGAGAGGTGAGGGAAACTGTGCAGGGAAGAGGGGACAGGCAGGCACACACACTATGAGGTGTATATATGTATACATCAGGCAGGCACACTATGAGGTGTATATATCATATATACTCCTCATAGTGTTTGTGCCTGCCTGATGTATACATATATACACCTCATAGTGTGTGTGCCTGCCTGATGTATACATATATACATCAGGCAGGCACACACACTATGAGGGGTGTATATAAATATGTATACATCAGGCAGGCACACACTATGAGAAGTATATATGTATACATCAGGCAGGCACACACTATGAGGTATTATACCTCATAGTGTGTGCCTGCCTGATGTATACATATATATAGAGCTACACATCAAGTAAAAATTTGCGATGGCGGGTGTGATTGGAAGGGGGGGGGGGGGGGGGGCGCCAAAATAAATCTTTGCCCCGGGTGCCAGAAAACCTAGTTACACCTCTGGTTCTGCATACTTGTGTGTCGTTTTTATCTTTATGTTTTGCAAGCTGTAGATCCCGAAATTGCCTGGGCATAGTAACTGACTGTTCTTAGTTATAATAGCATAGAATGATTATTTTACATGTAAATGTCTTGTCTCTAAATCGTCCCTCCTCATAGAATGATAACTGGTTCTGCCTGTAGCTTTTCTTCCTCCATAGAATGCTGTCTTGTTCTGCCTCTAGCTCCTTCCCCCTATAAAATGTTGTCTGTTTCTGCATAGAGCTCCTCACCCTCCAGAAAATGTTTTCTTTCCCGAGATGTCTTCCCTGATGTAGCCACTCCACACAGGTCAAAAAACGGAGGGCAGGTAGGAAGCACAAAAAATCTATATTCAATTGTTACGCGAGGAAGGAAAGCAGTCCTGTAATTCATGACAATATTGGCGATGTATCTAATGTATTGAATTTATCTGATATAAATTTCACCAATGAGCAAATTACGGTTCTGTCTCTTGGTATGAATTTTGAACCCACAAATCAATTTAATTTGTTTAACACGCTTAGGCTGGTTTCACACTGCATTTTTTTCCTAATCAGGTTCGATCAGGTTTGTGTGCCAAAACCAGGAGAGGAACTTGCAGGGAAAAACTATAATTGAAAGATTGACAGCTGTTGTGAGTTTTGGAGACAATCCTGGTTTTGACACACAAACCTGATCCAACCTGATCAGGGAAAAAACAGCAGTGTGAAACCAGGCTTAGGAGAGAAGGGTTGGGAATTAGGGATGGGCGAGTCCTAAATTACTCGGAATCGCTTGACTCTAGCGAGTCCGAGCCCGGGACTCGCTACTCGTTGCGAGTCTAGCGAGTCCAATGTTAATGAATGGGGAAGCGAGTAATAGCGAGTAATGTGCGATTTACACATTGCAGATGTGTCTCGGAAGCTTCAGGCTCTATCTGCTAGGACTCGGTACTCTGCGAGTTTCCCAGCGTTTACTCGCACGAGTCCAATGCAAATCAATGGCAATCCTAGTTTTGTCAGAGACGCTGACAAAACTAGGATTGCCATTGTCTTGCATTGGACTCGCTACTGTGCCAGTGATAGTAGGGAAACTCGCAGAGTAAGAGCTGTCTGCTCTGTGCAGCTCCAGGGTCCTAGAGCCCGCCTGCTGCCTGATGTAGCAGAGCTGAGATTGTTCTCAGTCTGCTCATTCCCTGTGCATAGACATCTATATCTATGCACAGGGGATGTAGCAGAGAGGACATCGTGTTTTGGACTACGTCGGACGGAAGAGGATTTTTTTAATTAAAGATGGAGTCCCTAATGGCTTTTTTTTTTTATTTCTAATAAAAAATTTTCTCCGTGTTGTGTTTTTTTTAACCCTTTATTGGAGATTCTTAGTGGCCGGGTCAAACCTGGCCTGACATTAAGAATCTCGGGCTTAATACCAGCTTGTATAACAAAGTTGGTATTAACCCCTTTGTTACCCAGCGTGCCACCGCCACCAGGGCCTCTGGAAGAGAGGGGGTTCAGCGCCAGAGGATGGCGCTTCAATGAACGCGCCATCTTCTGAGGCGGCTGCGGGCTGCAATTTGCAGCGGGGGGTGACCAGAAAGCTTGGGCCTCCCTGCGCTGCGGATTCCAGCCCCCAGCTGCTTAGCTGTACCTGGCTAGACATAGAAATTGCGCGGAGCCCCACGCATTTTTTTTTTATTATTTCATGAAATTCATGAAATAATAAAAAAAGAGGGCTCGCCTATATTCTTGTGTCCGGCCAGGTACAAATAGGCACCTGGGGGTTGGGGCAGCCCGTCGCTAAAAAAGTCCTAAAAAAGGGACTGCATCTTTATTAACCCCTCGCCCATGGTCCAGGGGTTAATAAAGATGCAGTCCCTTTTATTTACATTGTTTTATGGATTTGTCAGAAAAAAATTTGACGTGGGCTTCGCCAGATTTCTGGAACCAGCCGGATCCAGCAGGCAGCGACGGGCTGCCCCCAACCCCCAGGTGCCTATTTGTACCTGGCCAGAACAAGAATATATGGGAGCCCTTTTTTTTTTTATTATTTAATGAAATAATAAAAAAAAAATGGGTGGGGCTCCGCGCAATTTCTATATCTAGCCAGGTACAGCTAAGCAGCTGGGGGCTGGAATCCGCAGCATAGGGATGCCCAAGCTTTCTGGGCACCCCCCGCTGCAAATTGCATCCCGCAGCCGCCCCAGAAGATGGCGCGTTCATTGAAGCGCCATCCTCTGGCGCTGAACCCCGCTCTTCCAGCGGCCCTGGTGGTGGTGGCACGCTGGGTAATAAAGGGGTTAATACCACCTTTGTTATACAAGCTGGTATTAAGCCCGGGATTCTTAATGTCAGGCCAGGTTTGACCCAGCGACTAAGAATCTCCAATAAAGGGTTAAAAAAAACACCACACAGAGAAAATTTTTTATTAGAAATAAAAAAAAAAAAAAAAGCCATTAGGGACTCCATCTTTAATTAAAAAAATCCTCTTCCGTCCGACGTAGTCCAAAACGCGATGTCCTCACTGCTACATCCCCTGTGCATAGATATAGATGTCTATGCACAGGGAATGAGCAGACTGAGCACAATCTCAGCTCTGCTACATCAGTCAGCAGGCGGGCTCTAGGACCCTGGAGCTGCACAGAGCAGACAGCTCTTACTCTGCGAGTTTCCCTGCTATCACTGGCACAGTAGCGAGTCCAATGCAAGACAATGGCAATCCTAGTTTTGTCAGCGTCTCTGACAAAACTAGGATTGCCATTGATTTGCATTGGACTCGTGCGAGTAAACGCTGGGAAACTCGCAGAGTACCGAGTCCTGCGAGTCCCTTACTACTCGCCGAGTAACGAGTCCTGCGAGTAGATTCGCCCATCCCTATTGGGAATATTTCTGGTTGTCACGAAAAATCTTTATTTTTACCCAATTGAATCCCAGTCCCAATGTATGGATCGTTTTCAATTGGCGGTAGAAAATTATCTTAAAGGGAACCTGTCACCTGGATCTAAGCCCCTACACTATCACTACCTGTCCCTACACCTTATTAGCCACTCCCTATTTATCCCTCTCTGCGCTAAATCCGCCCTATAAAGTTGCAGAAAAATAAGTTATAACTTACAGGAGTCCCTGAGGCTTGGGGACTGGGAAGGCGGCCCCAGGCTCCATTGTACCCTCCTCGATGGGACAGCGCATGCCCTGCTTGGCGGCGTTATTCTTTCTTGCAAGCTGCCTCTTTAATTTGGAATCTCCCTTCCTCTGTAGTACTATTAAGCACCGGCCACTACGTCACTTGCGGCGAGGTGCATTATGGGCCGTTCACGTGATCGCCCCCAGTGCATTATGGACCTGATCACGTGATCGGCCCGGCTTCAATAAGCGCATTACGCATGCGCAGATCTGGGCCGATCACGTGATCAGGCCCATAATGAACTGGGGGAGGTCACGTGAGCGGTCCATAATGCACCGCGCCGGAAGTGACATAGCGGCCGGTGCTTGATAGTACTTCAGAGGGCGGGAGATTCCAAATTAAAGAGGTGGCTTGCAAGAAAGAATAACACCGCCCAGCGGGGCGTGTGCTGCACCATTGAGGAGCAGCAGAATGGAGCCTGGGCCCGCCTTTCCAGTCCCCAAGCCTCAGGGACTCCTGTAAGTTATAACTTATTTTTCTGCAGCTTAAGGGTATGTGCACATTGGACGGTTGTGCATCATTGCAGACCGTCAGAAAACCGGTGTAGAATTTCAGGAGCTGAAATTCCTGACCTCAGCAGTGTCCATAGTTTTTTTAGCGTTTTTTTAACGTTTTGTGTGCGGTTTATTAGCGTTTATACAGTGTTTTCTCGTCGGTTTTCTGGCGGTTTTCTTGGCGTTTTTAAGACTGTTTTTTGTGCACCTGTAAGCTCTGATACGCTGGCTAAACGCTCAAAAGAAGTCACAAGCTCAATCTTTGAAATCCGCTGGAAAACCGGTGAAGAAAGTGGAAAGGAGAAAAAAAAAAAACGTTCTAATGTAAACAGCGTTTTCTGAAATCCATAGACTAGCATGTTAATCCAACCGCTGGTTAGGATTAACATAAATTTACATAAAACCCAGCGGAAAACGCCGGCAGAAAACGTTAAAAAACAGCTCACAAAACTTACAATGTGCACATACCCTAATATGGCAGATTTATCTCAGAAAGGGATAGATAGGGAGCGGCTAGGAAGGTGTAGGGACAGCTAGTGATAGTGTAGGGGCTTAGATCCAGGTGACAGGTTACCTTGAAAAGGTTACAGGAATCCATCCAATCTGAAAGCAAAAAATGCAATCTTTCTTTTCAAAATACGACAGGTGTTGACCGAATTAAAAAAATATGAATGATGTTGTTTTCAGAATGTCAGAGAAAGGTGGAGTAGTGGTCATTTTAAATGCCATTGACTACTGCACCCAGATGAAAGCCATGTTGAATGATAGCTCCACCTACATTAAACTGAAAAAGAACCCCATGAAAAAGATTTCTGATGGCACCAAAAAAATCTAAATTACTTACCGGTAATGTTTTTTTCCGTAGCCACGACACCACCATCTGAGAGAGAGGACCGCCCATTCAAGACCGGAAACCTCTGAGATAAAAAAGGGAGTACCTCTCCTGCACTTCAGTTGCTTTACAGAGATCGGAGAGGAGTACCAAAAAACCATTAGTACATAACCACCACCAAAGAAATCAGCAATTCATAACACCCCAAATGTAAAACACATCAACAGGAATTAAGGGAGGGCTGCGGTGGTGCGGTCGTGGCTCCGGAAAAACCCAATACCGGTAAGTAATTTAGATTTTTCCATCATTGCCACGACACCACCACCTGAGAGATTTCAGAGAAAAGAAGCATTAGGGAGGGACCACCACTTGAAGAGCCCGTCTACCAAAAGTCACATCATCAGTGTAAAGGCCCAGTTATGCACACAGATAATTGCGCAGAGATTGTTCGCAGATCTCTGGTTGCAGTGAAATCATGGACACATTGTTCCATTTGTACACGGCCACATGTGTCCATGATTTCACTGCAACCAGAGATCTACGAACAATTATCTGTGTGTATAACTGGGCCTGAAGATAGATCAAGCCGGTAATGCTTGAAAAAGGTAGAAGGAGAAGACGATGTAGCAGCCCTACATATCAATTCTAAGAGGACATCATCCTTCTCTGCCCATGATGCTGCAACTGCCCTGATAGAGTGCACAGTGATACCCACCAGAACCTGTATCTGGCTAGCAGAGTAAGCTAAGGCTATAGCCTCCCGTAGCCATCTCTCTAAGTTAGCCTTAGATACTGCTGTACCCATAGAGGCCCCCTGAAAGGACACAAACAGGTTCTGAGCCTTCCTCCATTCCTTGGATCTGTCCATGTAAGCCATCAATTCCCTCATGACATCCAAGGTGTGTAGAACTTCCTGCTTCTGATTTGACAGTTGGTCACAAAAGGAAGGGAGCACAATCTCCTGTACCCTGTGGAAATGTTTAGCCACCTTCGGGAGGTAAGACGGATCTAACCGGAGCATGACCCTATCCTGCAATATCTGAGTATGAGGCCCACCACCAACACAGCCTGCAAGTCGCTAAGCCGTCCGGTGACGTCAAAGCCACCAACAAGACCACCTTCAGAGTAATGACCTTAGGCGAAGTTGAAGACAAAGGTTCAAAGGGAGGTTTCGTTAATGCCTCCAACACTAAATTGAGATCCCAAGGAGGCACTTTTGGACAGGGGACCAAAGTGGCTCATTTGCAGGACTGGATAAACCGTGATACCCAAGATAACCCAGCCAAGTTACAATTGTACAAAGGCCCAAGGGCCGAGACCTGGAGTTTTAGGGTATTAACTGAGAGACCCAACTCCCACCCTTTCTGCAGGAACTACAATATTGCTGTTACTGGCGCTTCTCCCTCTGGGCTTGCTCCTGAAGAGGACAGAAACTTGGTCCACACTTTACCGTAAAATGTTAGTGGTAACTGGTTTCCTACTGGACATCAGAGTGTGACTCACACCAGCAGAGAACCCTCTACGTGACAGGAGCCACCTTTCAAGTTCCAAGCCGTCAGCCTGAGACCCGAGACCTGCGGATGATGGCCCGGCCCCTGGAAGAGTAGAGACTGCGAGACCGGGAGAGTCCAGGGATCCGTCAGTGACATTTGATGAAGCCAAAAGAACCAGGCCCTCCTGGGCCAGGAGGGCACTATCATCTGTCTTCCCTGATTTGTCAGAGGACCACAGGAATCATTACTAAGGGGGGGAAAGGCATACAGGGGGCCTGAGGACCAGGGAATCTGCAGAGCATCCACCACAAAGGACCTGTCACTGGGATTCAGAGAACAGAACCTCTGCACCTGCCTGTTTTCTCACGTGGCAAAGAGATCCATCTCCGGCAGGCCCATTTGTCTACAATCTGAATGAACACACCTGGATCCAGAGCCCATTCCCCTTGCCTCAGTTGTACCCTGCTGAGAAAATCTGCTCTGGAATTCTCCTTCCCCCACATGTGAAGTGCAGAGAGGGAAATCTGGCGTTCCTGTAATAACTGGAAAATGTCCTGTGTGACGCGCATCAGAGCCTGAGACAGAGTGCCTCCTTGATGGTTGAAGTATGCCACCGACACACTGTTGTCCAAGAGAATTCTAAGATGGCGACCTTGGAGGCACGGAAGAAAAGTGGAAATGGCTTCCCTTACTGCCTTCCCTTAATGCTAACCACTAAGCTACTGTAGAGTGCTAACCACTGAGCCACCGCACAGTGCTAACCACTAAGCCACAGCACTGTTCTAACCACTGAACCAGCGCACAGTTCTAACCACGGAGCCACAGTACATTGCTAACCACTGAGCCACCATATACAGTGCTAACCACTGAGCTATCATACAGTGCTAACCACTGAGCCATCATACAGTGCTAACCACTGAGCCACCATACAGTGCTAACCACTGAGCCACCTAAACACTGAGCTACCATATACAGTGCTAACCACTGAGCCACCATACAGTGCTATCCACTGAGCTACCATACAGTGCTAACCACTGAGCCACCATACAGTGCTAACCACTGAGCCACCTAAACACTGAGCCACCATACAGTGCTAACTACTGAGCCACCATACAGTACTAACCACTGAAGTGGTGCGCAGCTGGGCGGAAGATTCGAACACCGCGCAGCTTAGTCAATCAGTGGCAGAGGATTCAAATCGCTGTGATCCGCGGCGACCAATCAGCGAAGCGCGACTTAAATCACGCCCCAAGAGCGCTGATTAGTCGGCGGCGACCAATCAGCACTGTTGGTGCGTGACGTGCATTGGCGGTGGATTTGAATCCCGGCCGCCATATTGGAACACCCAACTTGGGTGTTCCAATATGGCGGTCGGGGCACTTCCGCTGCGAGCAGCCGTGAGATGAGCAGCTCACGCTGCTCATCTCACGGCTGCGTCGCCACTGACCTCCAAGGTGGCATTTGTGTCACTTAGACTTCTGTCGTCTGTGTCGCTATCCCACAATGGTGCCGCGACAGAAACGCCGGAAGTCTGTGACACATATTATTGGTGATTATATATTAGATTCTACATTGTATTCACTAGAATATTTTTTTGAGTACTGAGCTACATGATAAACTTATGGCCAATTTTTTACTCACTTTTACAATGTTACACCTAATAATGAATTTTTTGGATGTGTGGTTTCTATTTAATTATATCATGTATTCTGGGCAAAAAACAATCATTTTCATTGTTATAGCACTTTATTCTGTAACTAGTGTGCTTTGCTGTAAATGTATATTGTCTAACTATTTTTGGATTATATATATATCACTCTGTATATTTTATATTTTTATTGCTTGTACTTTTTCATACTGTAGGTATTTTCTTTTTCTGACATTTTTTGTGGACATTTTTTGTGTTTCACTCATTCTTAGGGTACCTTTACACGTCGCAACATTGCATGCAATTTCACTTGCAGTGAAATCATGGACACATTGTTCCATTTTGTTTCCATGTACAAATGGAACAATGTGTCCATGATTTCACTGCAACCAGTAAGTTGCAAGTGAAATTGCATGCAATGTTGCAAAGTGATAAGGGTATGTGCACACAGTGCGTTTTTGCTGCGGTTTTGCTGCGGTTTCTGCATGCAGAAAACCATTGGTTTTATGGTAATGTATGCTAATTTGTTCCTGCGGTTTTGATTCCCAGCAAAACCAATGTGTTTCACAGAAACACTGTGCACACACATTGGTTTTGCAAGTGTCAAGAACTGTCAAATACCTGCGTTTTTGGTGTGGATGGGAAAGAATTGACATGCTCTATTTTTCCTGCGTTTTTGGTGCAGTCAATGGAAAAAACGCAGGAAAAACGCAGCATCAAAAACGCACAACAAATGCAGAGAAGATCATAGCACTTCTCCTGTCAAGGACTCTAGGATCCTCAGGTTTTGCTTCGTTCAGGACTGCTTAAAAAACGTCCTGTGGGCACATACCCTAAAGCAGAGGTCCCCAAATCCAGGCCTCAAGGCCGCCAGCAGTGCAGGTTTTCAGGATCTCCTTAGCATTGCACAGAGCTTGGAATCCTGTTCAGATGATCACATTAGCACCTGTGCAATACTAAGGAAATCCTGAAAACCTGCACTGTTGGCGGCCCTTGAGGCCTGGAGTTGGGGACCTCTGCCCTAAAGGTACTTTTTTTGTCTCTGCACTTCACTAATCAGTGTGCACTCTGACATCGGTACCAATTGGATTAATTGACTACACCTGCTGTGATCCTTTTGGTTCACCTACCCTACCTATATAGCCTTTCCCACAATGCACACTGACAGTCTTGATAAAGGACTATGTCCGTAACACGTTGCCGTTAGCGACGCTCCCTGCCTTATTTGATGCATGTGATATGAGCTTATATATGTGCTGTAAATTTGGAGCCTGACTATGTTTTATGAATAAAACAGAACATTTATGCATTATTTTCCAGGATCTGGACCATTCTTCTTTCTCCATTTGCATCGGTGCGGTGTCATGACAAAGGCCCGTGCACACTGGGATCCACGTGGTGAGCTGATTACCTCCTCAACTTTTCATCTCCATAGAATGTTGTCTGGTTCTGCCTCTAGTACCCCCCTATAAAATGTTGTCTGTTTCTGCGTATAGCTCTTCCTCTCTATAGAATATTGTCTTGTTCTGCCTCTAGCTCCTCCCCTGCATAGAAGGTTGTCTGGTGGTTCTGCCTCTAGCTCCTCCCCTCCATAGAATGTAGTCTGCTTGTTAGCAATTGTACGTCATTGGTAGTAGCTGAGTGCTGCAGAGAATTTTTTCTAGTTTTATATATATATATAAATATATATATATATATATATAAAGCTAACTTTTATTTCAAGCACTGTATTTTTTATATTACAGCTTAAAACGTTAACCCCTTCATGATTTTGGATGTACTAGTTTGCTCAAGGTCGCCTCCTTGCCTTTGATGACACGCTGAGCCTGCATTTTTCCCTGCACGTGTAAGTTGATCTAATTAGCTGATATGTTCAGCTAACAGGCACAGGTGCATCAGAGATTCACCTGCCACTTTTAACTAGTTAAATCACGCAGTCAAACATGCCAGCAGATAGCAGGCCATTCCGCACTCCTATCAGCGGATCTATAACTTGATTGCGGGGCACCGATGGGTTGTCATGACAGCCTGGGGTCAGCTGATGAACCCTGTCTCTTTCATGAAGAACTTCCTATGAACACTGGCTGACTGCTAGCATTCACAGGTGATCATTTGTGCTGTACAGAGTAAAGCTGATGCATGGCTCTGTACAGCACAAGTTACCGGCCATAGCAGCTTCAAGTCCACTAAAAACTATAAAACGTAAATAAAGAAAAAGTTTTTAATAATGTGAAAAAGCAAAAACACAAGTTCAAATTATCCCCCTTTCGCCCCATTGAAAATAAAAGAATAAAAAAAATACATGATTGGTATTGATGTGTTCAGAAATGTAAGCTACACAGCGAAAAAAAAAATTAAACGCCAGAATTATATTTTTTTAGCTGCTGCAACATTGTAATAAAATGCAATAACAGTCGATCAAAACCCAAAAATAGTATTTACTAAACATCATCTCAGATCACAAAAGATAACAATCACAGCCCTACATCCGAAAAAAGTGAGAATGTTACGGCTATCGGAAAATGACAACAAATGCACCTTTTTTTTAAAACAAATTTATGATGTTTTTTCAACAATTAAATAATAATAAAAAAAACCTATTTGTGGAGCCCACTGGGAAGGGGTACTCGGTACCGACCGGGGTACTGCAGTGGGTATCACGGCGGTCTTGGTCCGGACCGTGTCCCGGGTTCTCACAAGTAAAGGGGGTGTTTACAAGGATTAGTTTGTCCTGACGCTACCCATGGGTTGTGGTCAGTGATGGGACCACCGCTGCAGCCCAGCTCTGCCAGAAGGATGGAGGGATGGATTGCAGCTGGATGGATGAGCCCGTCGTGGGTCGGACAGCTCCTGGCAGGGTGAAAGGTGTGTAATGCACAGTTCAGTATACCTGGAATCAGACACGGAAACTGAAGCAGGGAGTCACCGGGTTTACTCTCAAGTTCTTCAGTCCAAGCAATTTACAACACAGTTCACGGTACAGTTCAATTCATAACTTCATTAACTCCGGACACTTGAACCCTCTGCAGCCAGGCTGTCGGTCTGAGACCCCTCACTCCTTCTATTAACCTTCCAGGCTGGTTCTCTCTGTTCTTCCCAGCGGATTGTATGGTGGCAGCTCGGTCCCTTGTGTGAAGCTTCCCCCTATGTGTATGGGCGGTAAGCCGGGTCCTCTTGGATGCTGCTGAGCCTCCAACCCTGTAGTGGGAACATGGATCTGGAATCTGTGTTCCCCGCCGGTTTGTCTGGGGAGCCGGTATGTAACTTCAGTCCCCCTCAAAGCCGACACTCTGGTGTTAGCCTAGCCTGCAGTAACCCTGTTTCCCAAGGGCTTATGAGGCTCCTTCTAACCCGTGTGACTTCCAGTTACAATGAGGGAATCTATCCCGCCTGTAGTGGATCGGTGCTACGTGTTCCTCGGACCCAGTGATGCAGGTCCAGTCTCTGTCCTCACACTCCCTTAGGATACCGGCTACGGACGAGATTTCTCTCCATGGAACGGTGTCTCTGTGGATTCTGCATCTCCAGGGAGCCCAATCCCACCGGGATGTGTCACTTTCTGTCTGCTGTTCTTTACCTCTCGGCTCACTCTGGCCTACTTGATCTTTACTTCTCAGCCTATTCCAGCCTACTAACTCCTTCCTCCTCTTTTCCTTTATTTGTACTATCTGTCACTTGACCTTCCTTCCTTCCCACCCACTATCCTCTAAACCCTACCACCCCTTGCCCGCCTAGAATCCCGGGCTCCGGGTTGGGTGTTGTGCTTCTGTGGGTGTGTGTGCTGTGAGGGTGTTTGATGCAAAAACTGCCTAAACTCTGCTTGGCTGCAGTTCCCTATGTGGCCACCCTGGTCGTACGGGCGCCACACTATACATCTTTGGTATCAACAAATTTGTACTGACCTGGGGAACCATACTGCCAGGTCAGTGTTATCTTATAATAAACATAAATAATAATAATAATTTTATTTATATAGCGCCAACATATTACGCTGCACTTTACAATTCAGAGGGGACATATACAGACAAAATGAGACAATACAGAGTAACAAAAATTCATAAATCATGAGGAGTGAGGTCCCTGCTCTCAAGCTTACAATCTATGAGGAAATAGAGAAAGTGCAAAAGGTAAATGGTAGAAAGTGCAGTCATACAACCCATGGCAAAAATTATGGAATCACCTGGCTCAGATGTCCATTCAGTTGTTTAATTTTGTCAGATCACAGACATGGCACAAAACTAAAGTAATTTCAAATGGCAACTCTCTGCCTTGAAGAAAAACTAAAAGAAATCTTGAAAAAATATGCTAGCCAGTAATGGTTACTTTTGTAGACCAAGCAGGGGGTAAAATTATGAAATCACTCAATTCTGAGGAAAAAATTATGGAATCATGACAATTAAACAGGCAAAACAACACTCAAATACATTAGTAGTATTGTGTTGCACCACCTCTGGCTTTTATAACAGCTTGCAGTCTCTAAGGTATGGACTTAATGAGTGACAAACAGTACTCATCATCAATCTGGCTCCAACCTTCTCTGATTGCTGTTGCCAGATTAGCTTTACAGGTTGGAGCCTTGTCATGGACCATTTTCTTCAACTTCCACCAAAGATTTTTAATTGGATTGAGATCCGGACTATTTGCAGGCCATGACATTGACCTTATGTGTCTTCTTTCAAGGAATGTTTTCACAGTTTTTGCTCTATGGCAGGATGCATTATTTTCTTGATAAATGATTTCATCATCCCCAAACATCCTTTCAATTGATGGGATAAGAAAAGTGTCCAAAATATCAATGTAAACTTGGTCTGGGGAACTAGCTATTTACCTTAAGGAGACGAGTTTCCCTGCAGCCATAAGGAGACAGATAAGTTGATAAGGACACTTATAGCCGCAATGGTCCTCTGGGAAATATGCAAATTGTCACTTCAATGAAGAAGTGGATGAACTCTAGCGCCACCTTTAGGTAGCAATCCTCAAAGTCATAGTTGGCTCTCCTTATGGCTGCAGGGAAACTCCTCTCCATAAGCTAGTTCCCAGACCTCGTCTTAGACTCTCATAAAGCCAGATTAGAATATCCCACACACTTCACTGATGAGCGGCAGTTACCCCAAAATGCAGCGCCTGTAGTTTGAGGTTCTGATCTGGCACAAATCCTTGCTCATATTAAAAGGCTTGCTAAAGAGTTGACTATGACTTTGAGGATTGCTACCTAAAGGTGGCGCTAGAGTTCATCCACTTCTTCATTGACCTGAAAATTTGCATAATGCAAACTTGGGTATTTATTGAAGATGTAATGACAGCCATCTCCCCAGTGCCTTTACCTGACATGCAGCCCCATATCATCAATGACTGTGGAAATTTGCATGTTCTCTTCAGGCAGTCATCTTTATAAATCTCAATGGAACGCCACCAAACAAAAGTTCCAGCATCATCACCTTGCCTATCACTGAATATGACTTTCATCCAGTCATCCACAGTCCACGATTGCTTTTCCTTAGCCCAATGTATCCTTTTTTTTTTCTGTTTAGGTGTTAAAGATGGCTTTTGTTTACCTTTTCTGTATGTAAATCCCATTTCCTTTAGGCAGTTTCTTACAGTTTGGTCACAGACATTGACTCCAGTTTCCTCCCATTCGTTCCTCATTTGTTTTGTTGTGCATTTTCTGTTTTGGAGATGATACGGCCAGGGGCAGAACAGGAACTCGGTCACCGGGTCTGCTGAATAGGGAGTCACGGGTGGACAGGATCCCAGTGCTGTGCCCTGGTAATCATCTGGGGTAGATGTTGATGATGGGAGAAGGGGTTATTTACAGGGGAACGTAATGCCACCTGTAGTTCCCGGTAATACGGTATCGGCGCTGCAAGCCGGCCACTGAGGTGATGGTGGGTGCAGCAGAGTGTGGAATAGCTCCCCACAGGTGGAGCTTTACCTCAGGGCAGCGATGAAGATGATGGTGAGGGAGGGCAGTGATGAAGGAAGATGGTGAGGGAGGGCAGCAATGGAGAAGGTGCTGCAGTTCTTACCCCTCTGCTGAGCTGCTGATGATGCTGAGCCCTCTGGTCACCACAGTAAGGAACACAGAGTCCAAAGCAAGTTTACTCCACTTTAATAGGTACCGGCAGATGATGATGGTGTACGGTACAATCCGGTTTACCGGGGGTCGGTCACCAGCTCCAGGTTCCCTGTTATTGAGTCTCTAGATGTCCTTCCTTCTATGGCTTTCTGAGTTAACTTATCTTCCTTACTCTCCACCCTCGCAGAGCTCTCCCGCCAGTTCCCTGATCTCCTTCAGTGAGGCACGGTTGTCCTTTCCCGGATTTAAGAGGAGAAGAGACACTCCCCCGACGTCGGTAATTGGCCGTTACCCCACCGGTTCTGGATCTATTCTGGTCCTGAGTGGCGAAATACCTTGTGGTGCGTACGGCAACCTGGTTATGTTGGGCCCGCAGCTTGTCAGTCTATAGCCAGTGGTAAACACCTGACTACTTCGGCTATCCACAATGCCGATGCTTCCCCAACAAGACCAGCCGGCTCCAACCAGTCCTGGTCCGTTGCCTTCTGTCCTGGGCCCCCACTTAGAGATAGGGCTCCCTCCTGTGAGCTGGGCTGTCAGGCCTGACCTCTCTGTCTGCCTTCCCAGCACCGTCTGAGGTAACTGTCACTTTCCCTCACACACTCTATCCTAGGCTCCACCCCCACCCCCACCCCTATGGGACCTACTAAATTGCCGGTTCCCCCTATTCTAAGTGGTGTGGTCCTAAGTGGGTGTAAAAACAGACTCGATAAAGTGAACCCTGAACTGATGACCTTACAGGGAAAAACACATTTTTATATTAAGTGTAATACTACCCTGTGGCGCCTAGTCACAGGGGCACCACAGAGACATATTGCTTTAAGTTTCTGGTCTTGATGCTTTGATGTCTTCCTTGGTCTACCAGTATGTTTCCCTTTAACAACCTTCCCATGTTTGTATTTGGACCAGATTTTAGACACAGCTGACTGTGAACAACCAACAACTTTTGCAACTTTGCATGTTGATTTACCCTTTAAGAGTTGGATAATCCTCTCCTTTGTATCAATTGACATCTCTCGTGTTGGAGCCATGATTCATGTCAGTCCACTTGGTGCAAAAGCTCTCCAAGGTGTGATCACTCCTTTTTAGATGCAGACTAACGAGCAGATCTTATTTGATGCAGGTGTTAGTTTTGGGAATGAAAATTTACAGGGTGATTCCATAATTGTTTCCTCAGAATTGAGTGATTCCATAATTTTTCTCCCTGCTTGGTCTACAAAAGTAACCATTACTGCAGAACTCCCCAACTCCAGGCCTTGAGGGCCTCCAACAGTGCAGGATTTTAGGATTTCCATAGTATTGCACAGGTGTTAATGTGATCAAATGCACAGATAATGATTCCAACCCCTGTGCAATACTAAGGAGATCCTGAAAACATGCACTGTTGACGGCCCTCGAGGCCTGGAGTTGGGGATCCCTGCGTTACTGGCTAGCACATTTTTTTTAAGATTTCTTTTAATGTTTCTTCAAGGCAGAGAATTGCCATTTGAAATGACTTTAGTTTTGTGCCATGTCTGTGATCTGCTTTTTTTTCTACAAAATTTAACAACTGAATGGACATTCTCCAAGCCAGGTGATTCCATAATTTTTGCCTGGAGTTGTATATGGTCCAGCCATCAATGTAATAAATAGGGGATTCACATAACGCTGCATAAACCGGTCACCGGACAGGATCTGTACAAGTATACACTGTACAGTGCTGAGGTAAGGTGAGTAGAATGTTTTTTTATTTAAAATATGCATTAGAGACAGAACAGGGCATATATGCTAAGATGGGGACCATATGTGGCGCCCGCTCACGCAGGTAGCCACAGACTTCCCTAATGCACAACTGGGTTTCCACAGCAGGTACCTACTACATGCAACACCTTCCACCCCGGCACAGTAGAGGGAGCTACACTCGCTGACTTTAGATGAGATCCCTTATAAATACTGCTGCTGGAGGAGGAGTTAGTTAGAGTGTGCAGACGCTAGGAGAGCTGCAAAGACGTCCTGCTGGTCGGTGCCGCGGTTAGGCCAGAGCCAGTGACATGGTGTGGCCCATCTGATGTCCCGCAAGCCTGAGTGGGGACAGAAGGCAAGGAGTAGAGAGCCAAAAGGTTAGTGAGGAACTAGTGGAAGTTTGCCCAAAGACGTACCGGACATCGGGGATCTGCACCTGTAGGATACTTCAGGACTACAGAAAACCCCGTCGCACCGTGGAGACTTCAGTCATCCGGTCCCCCTGTGAGTCCAGAGAGAGGGAGCCAGACACCGCAGTGAAAAATCACAAGGCAGTGATCAGAGAGGGTAACCCGTGGACCGCACAGGAGGAGGGAGCAGAGACAGGAAGAGAGAGGAGGCCGGTCTGGCTGCATGCAGACTGGGCTTCAGCTACCACAGAGGAACAGAGGAGGCATTATACCCACTTGCTGTGGGGACCCACTGTGCACCTGGTCACCTGTTAGTGCCCTGGACATCTTTACCTGCCGTACCAACAGTAAAAGGTAAAAGAGACTTCTGCAGCGTGTGTGCGTCATTCCTCTCCGCTGCCCCTTATAGACTGCTCTAGCACTCCTCATCCCTACCTACAGATCCACTCCAACTACCCCTTTTACACTACGCTGCCCCGAATCGCCCTACCTGTAGGGGGGCCTTGCCAACTCAGCCGCACTACCATCTACCTCCGGCGGACTGTAGCGGCGCTGGTGACCCATCACCAGATACTACAGGTGGCGTCACGTGACATAAACTCTAATCCCCTGTAAATACATCCCTTTTTAAAGTGTCACCCAGGCCACGGGCTCAGGCGCTGCTACCCGTGACATCCCTAGAACAACCACCGAGCCTGATACCCGAGTACTCCAGGGCCTGGGGCTCAACATATCTTTCTGGCGTCACAAACAGGATCTCGTGTCCGGTATTACCGGGTACTGTGTGCTGTGAATTCAACTGTATGAGTGACTGTTAAAACTACGCCACCATTACTGCGCCAAAGAGCGGGAAGAAAAGGGGCGTGCTGGCCTGTAGAGCGCGAAATTGAAGCTCGCCCTTCGCTCAGCCGAGCATTCCAGAGTGCCGCGACCTAGTCCTGAAATTCCCGAACTGTTTAGCCCTTTAAAGAACTAGCTGTAATTCACTAGGGGGGCCTCCAACATGTCGGCCTCCTCCAGCGACGATGAAAGCACGTTCACTGACCCTAGGAATTACCCGGAAGCAACTATGGCTGCCTCCAGTAGCACTGCCAGCGCCACCAGCGCAATCGCCCCAATAATGTTGATCTCACTCCCATACAGCCCGGGGGCCAAGTGGTTGCCCCAGTATGACGGACGCCCTGATTCACTGGATGCTTTCAGAAGAAAAATCACCAGCGTCCTAGATATGTATGCGATGACTCGGACAGTTAACTGGCGCAGCAGAAAAAAAGTGTGTGTCCTGGTCTGCCGCTGAATGGAGGTCAGTGGCCAATATATTTAACAAGCTGAGAGCTACTTTCGAGGAGTGCAATGTGGCTGATATATGCCTGCGCTTCCATCACTGCTACCAGAGGCCGGGAGGTGATATCAGAGCTTATACCTGGCGTCTGGAAGAAGCATTGCGCTTCATCAAACATGTTAGCCCCGCCAGTGTACCCGACGGAAACAAGCTCTTAATTGAACAATTCACCCGGGGACTGCTATCCCCCGAGGACAGTAAGAATGTACGTTGGTGGTCATTGAGCAATCCTGAAGCTGACTTTAACACCCTGAAGGAGATCGCCATTAAAGGGTTACAGTCAGTAGAGACCCATTAAGCTGCCATTAAAAGGTGGTGCAGTGGTGAGGCGCAGGCTACGCCAAAATCATTATCCGTGTCTACAGCAATGCATAATGTACAATCTGCTCAGCCTGACAAGTATGATTCCCTGCGAGCTGAGATGCGTGCTGAGATGCGCCAAATGAATAAGAACATCACTAAGCTGATGGACGCTCTGCAGCTGCAGCAAAACCAACAGTCAGCTCCAAGACCCCAGCCTCAACCGCTGATTCAACTTGCCGACAGTCCGGAGGATGTACCCTGGATGACAGCGAAGCAAGCCGCAGCGTACCGGGGAAGAACCACCGACCGCTACAGCTCCACTGGGGAGCCTATCTGTCGCCACTGTAACCGAACCGGGCACATCGCTAGGAACTGTCCTTGAAACGGGCAGTCCCTGGGGGCCGGGGCCAAACCTCAGGAATACATCAACAGGGCCCAGCCACCTGGTACAAGACCTTCATCGGTACAGAGGCCGTTTATGTCCATTGTACTAGATGGCATCCCGACACCTGCTCTGCTGGACACCGGGTCACAGGTGACCACCATTCCCTATATCCTTTATAAGAAGTATTGGGCTGATGCAGAACTGAAACAGCCTGCCTTAGACTTTACCCTCAATGCATCTAACAGTGAACCAATTACGGTGATGGGGGTTAGAGAAGTGCCCATAAAGGTGGGGAGGGTGTAGATGAAGACGATCTGGAAGAAGTGAGTTACCTGCCTTCCATCAACTAAGAGTAACCCAGTGCCAGCAAACCCGTCAAGACCCTCCTGCAAGCATGGTGAACCCGTTGCCCCACTTCGGTTGGAAAGAGGTGCAAAACAATGACCCAGCTGTCAGTCTAATAAAACAACTGATAACCCAGGAGTCAGCGAAGCTGCCTGAAAATCCCCAACCTGAAGTCAAACATCTGTGGAGTGAGCAGAGCAAGCTGTTCATATATCAGGAGAAGCTTGGTCGGAGGTACATCAACCCAAGAACACACGAGATGGTCTGGCAAATCATCGTGCCAAAATCAGAAATCCAGGTGGTCTTGAACGCCTATCACAACCAGACTGGTCACTTCGGGTGGAAGAAGCTGGAAGTGCTACTGAGGGATAGGTTCTTTTGGGTTGGCATGCGGTCATCCATTGAAAGATGGTGTAAGAACTGTAAACCCTGCAGCCTGAGAGAAGAAAGGACTTACAGAGACAGACAGCCCAGCTCCAACCCATCGTGACAAAACAACCTCTGGAAATCATAGCCTTGGACCACGTAAAACTGACTCCAAGTAGATCCGGCTACACCTATGCGTTGATCATGTTAGACCATTACTCGAGGTTCTTAATGGTTGCCCCCGTAAAAAAACTTGACAGCTGCCACTGCTGCCAAAACGTTCCAGATTGTATTCTGCAAACCATTGGGATACCCAGAACAGGTCCTCACAGACCAAGGATCAGCCTTTGAAGTGGAGATCTTCCAAGAGTTCTGCCACATGTATGGGTGCAAAAAGAACAGAACAACCTCATATCATCCCCAAGCTAACGGACTATGTGAGAAGATGAATGGCATCATCATTGACATGCTGAAGATCTTACCCTTAGAAGAATGAAACCAATGACCGGAGAAACTACCAGACTTGGTTGATATGTACAACCACATTCCAGTAAGTTCTACCAACTGTACATCAGCTTACCTGATGAGAGCCCATACAGGAAAGTTACCCGTAGCCTTGGAAATTGGAGTAGTAGATCCCAAAGCAGAAGACACAATTCCCAATTGGAACGCATATCGCCTCGAACAATATAAAATGGTTCAAGCCTGTGTAGAAGACAATCTGGAGAAAGCCCGTGAAAAGCAAGAAAGGGACTATAACAAACACGCTCCAGCAGAAGCTATAACACCCGGAAGTATTGTCCTAAAGAGGAAAAGAACCAAACACAAGTTGTATGACCAGTGGGAACAAGAACCCGATGTTCTACTAGATTCTGGTTATGACAACGACAAAGTATGTCTTATCAGCAAGAACGGTGGAAAAAACACTCAAACTGTGTCCAGAAACCACATCAAAAAGTGTCCAACAGATTGGAAAAACCAAAATCTCCCAATACAACCAGTCCAAAAATCAGAACCAGTACAAGAACAAAGCTCAGATGAAGAACCAAAGGAGAAGGTATTCTCAACCATCTTTCCCAGAAGATTGGCCTCAACAAGATGGAGCCATCCTAGTGCCTTTACTGAATTTCTACCAGCCCCAAGAAGAGATGGTACAAAGGAATCAGGAAGAAATACCTGTTGGTAGAGAATCTGAGGATGCTGCAATCGGTACACCTGCTAGGCCTGTAGTGAGACTAAGGCCACGCAGACGCTTACCTGACATACCTACACCATGCCCTACACTAGAAACCTCACCTGAGACCGTGACACCTGTAGTGCGTAGATCACAGAGAAGCACACAAGGTCAACCACCGTCTAGGTATGGAGAGTGGGCACAATAAAATGTAAGGTAGAATACATTGAAAAGTAAACATGTAAATAGCAGCTGTAAAATAAGAATGTAATTATGTTCAAAAGGTGAAGAGTAGGCCAAAAGCCAGGTACACAAAACCAAGAGAGGTGAGTGGAGTTGGCGTAAGGAGCTATCTAGGGAGAGTAAAAACTTGGCCAAAAGGTGACCCCAGGGCCAGGAGGCCTACAGCACTTATGACCAGTAGAGGTCCCTATAGTACCTAGGACTCCTACGCCGAAAACACCCATTGTAGAAGTTGTGTATTTTTGAATTGTTGAGCCTAAAGAGACTTTACCTGTAAGGACTTATTAAACTTTTGAAAGACTTTTTCCCTTTGAACTTTTCCCAGATTATAATTTAAAAGGACCAGGTTACAGAACTGGTGTAACAACAAACTTCTTTTCTTTTTCAAAGCCTGCAGTGAATGGACTAGCACTGTATGGACTTACCTGTTTTTCTATTTTTCCAATATTTTTCAGTGGTTTTTGTAAATTTTTATATTTTGAGACTCTGTAAATATGTTACCTGTTATAATTGTTATTCCTTTTGTTTGAAACAAAAATGCTCAGTCCAGGAGTACTGAAATTACCTAGGGGGGTATGTGGCGCCCTGCTCACGCAGGTAGCCACAGACTTCCCTAATGCACAGCTGGGTTTTCACAGCAGGTACCTACTACATGCAATACCTTCCACCCCAACACAGTAGGGGGAGCTACACTCGCTGACTTTAGGCAAGATCCCCTATAAATACTGCTGCTGGGGGAAGAGTTAGTTAAAGTGTGCAGACGCTAGGAGAGCTGCAAAGACGTCCTGGTGGTCGGTGCCGCGGTTAGGCCCGAGCCAGTGACCCAGAGTGGCCCTTCTAACTTCCCGCAAGTCTGAGTGGGGACAGAAGGCAAGGGGTAAAGAGCCAAAAGGGAGTGAGGAACTAGTGGAAGTTCGCCCAAAGACGTACCGGACATCGGGGATCCATACCTGTAGGATACTTCAGGACTACAGAAAACCCTGTTGCACCGTGGAGACTTCAGTCATCTGGTCCCCCTGTGAGTCCAGTGAGAGGAATCCAGACACCGCAGTGAGCAATCACAAGGCAGTGATCAGAGAGGGTAACCCGTGGACCGCATAGGAGGAGGGAGCAGAGAGAGGAGGCCAGTCTGACTGCATGCAGACTGGGCTTCAGCTACCACAGAGGAGGCCTTATACCCACTTGCTGTGGGGACCCACTGTGCACCTGGTCACCTGTCAGTGCCCTGGACATCTTTACCTGCCGTACCAACAGTAACAGGTAAAAGAGACTTCTGCAGTGTGAGTGCGTCATTCCTCTCCGCTTATAGATTGCTCCAACACTCCCCATCCCTACCTACAGATCCACTCCAACTACCCCTTTTATACTACACTGCCCCGGAGGAATCGCCCTACCTGTATGGGGGCCTTGCCAACTCAGCCGCACTACCAACTACCTCCGGCGGACTGTAGCGGCGCTGGTGACCCATCACCAGATATTACAGGTGGCGTCACGTGACAAAAACTCTAATCCCCTGTAAATACATCCCTTTTTAAAGTGTCACCCAGGCCACGGGCTCAGGCGCTGCCACCCGTGATATCCCTAGAACAACCACCGAGCCTGATACCCGAGTACCCCAGGGCCTGGGGCTCGACACATATATATCAGGAAAGGGACATAGGTAGCTGAATGAGGACCATATATACTAGGATGTGGCCAAAAGGAGGACATATATTCCAGGATGAGGACATATATACCTGTATGTGTGGTCCAGAATTAAAAATAATATACCAGGATGGCAAATATATATAGTACCCTGTTTCCCCTAAAATAAGACACACTCTTAGTGCATTTTTTGAGCAAAAGGTTAGAAATGTCTTATTTCAGGGGATGTCTTATTTTTCCATCATCCCTCTCCAAGCCCTAATATTCCCATGGAGCCCCAATATTCCCATGCAATACCCACCTCCCATCTTATTTTAGGGGAAACAGGGTAGGATGGGCCCAGGATGAGGACAGATACAGTATACCAGGATGGGGACTTTATTACATAATGAAGTGGGAAGGTGGCAATTTGTACAGCTTTATGGGATTTATTATGTGACAAGGGCCCATATATCTGATCAACGGGTGGGGGAGATTGCCAGATCCAAATTTTACACCAAGACCTATCGGACTCCATTTACCCCACTGCTGTGAAGTGTGTACATGACAGTGCTTAAGAATACTTCTCTTCATCGCAGACTTAGATACTGAAACACTACTTTCTGGAGAGTCTTCTTCAATTGGGTGGAGGGTGTAAAGGGTTTTTCTTCACCATGGAAATAATTCTGCATTGATCCACCAATGGCTTCCATGGATGTCCAAGCATTTTGAGCTCCCACACTCACCAAAGTACTCTTTGCAGAATGCACCAAACTGTTGATTTGGCCACTACTATAATTTCTGCCATCTAGCATGGATTTCTTCTTTTTTTGGGCCCAGCGACGGTCTGTTTTTTATCCCATTGTGAGCTCCTTTGACTGTGTGTAGTGGGGTCACAGCAGAATCTTCCAAATGTTTATTCTATACTTGGCATCAGCTCCAGACCTATTAAATGCTTAATTGATTTTGATTAACAAGGGAATAGCACATGCAATCTATGCTATCCTCATACTTGTTAAACTCTACAGTGCATAGAATACAAATAGTCTGCAATACACAGCGTAATGAGATAATGCAAATTGACGATTATCTAATACAATGCTGTGTGTCATATGTTTGCTGTAACACACAAATATTGTGTTTACCGACTATGCAGCAGATTGTTTGCAGAGCATAAAAGTACAAAACGAGAGATAAAGTGACTTCAGAAGTGAAGAGGAAAATGGCTTCTGCCCATACTGTGACAAGAACAGACCACAATGCAACAGGAACCTTCCCACAATACATAGCAAACTAGGACAAATACATTAAAGAGGACCTATCACCCCCTGCTGCATGGCAATCTAAATGCACCACTGAATGCAGCATGTCTGCTGCATTCAGGGAAGGGGTCCCCCATGTATCAGTGTGCTGTGTACCCCGAGATATAGCCTTTGTAAAACCAACAGTTGGAAGCCATGGAGGCAGTCACTGTGGCTGGAGGGAGCTCGATTGACAAAGGCCATTCCATCCCCCACTGCCTCTGCCCTCCTCCTCTGTCACTCATAGCATGCAAATAATTTGTCCTGACGTCAGCTTCAGATTCCTGCCCTGACAAAGCGTAAACAGCACAGTAGGAAGGCGGCATGCAGAGAGGCAGAGGGGGAGGGAATGGCCATAGTCAATCGAACTCCCTCCAGCCACAGTGACTGACTCCATGGCTTCTAAGTTTTTCTAAGGCTATATCTCGGGGTACACAGCACATAGACGCATTGGGGACCCCTTTCCCTGAATGCAGCAGACATCCTGCATTCAGTGGTGCATTTAGATTGCCAAGCAGCAGGGGGTGACAGGTCCTCTTTTAAATCACAGCACGTGGTGGCATTTCCAAACTATAAGAAATAGACAGGACTGAAAAGCAGACACTGTAATATCAGAACTGATAAACACAGAAAGTGACTAGATTCCCTGGATAGCTAAATTCGCAGCTGAGGCCAGAACACAGCCCATTAAAAAGATTGAGATACAGTAATTGTAGAATTCCTTTTGGTTGCTTAAAAAAGAGGCAGCTATAATTTAAGCAGCTATAATTCCTACACACTTACTCTAATTAGATCTGAATACCCTCATATTAAAAGTCAACGGTTTGCACTCTAAGCCAATATTGATTACTAAAAGATATTTCAGATAGTGATATAAACAGTTAAAGTGCCACAAGTACGGTCCAAAAATATTTGGACAGTGACAACTCTAAATATGTAGCTTTTAATTGTTATCCTTTTTACTGCAACCTACACGGCCCTTCCCCCCAGACTGACCTTGGTGCTTTACATGTAAAAAGGGGCTATACATAATAAACAAGTACAACACAACAGGCAGACAGGTACAGGGGGAGTGAGGATCCTGCCTGGGAGGGCTCACAGTCTACAAGGGATGGGTGGGGATACAGTAGGTGAGAAGAGAGGACCCTGCGCATGAGGAATTGTAGTCTACAAGAGATGGGTGAGGATACAGTAGGTGAGGGGAGAGGACCCTGCCCACGAGGGCTCAGTCTACGACAGATGGGTGAGGATACAGTAGGAGAGGGTAGACCGGGTCGTGCAGTGGTATAGTGGACTGAGGGTTACTGCAAGTTGTAGGATTGTCAGAAGAGGTGGGTCTTCAGGTTCATTTTGAAGGTTTCCATTGTAAGCGAAGTCTAACATATGTGAGGCACCGCCGGCATGATCCTCATGGCCGGGGCGCATCACATGCAGGATCAGGAGGATCCTGTTCACACTGGCCGGTTTTTCCTGTGATAATGCTGTGTGAACCAACTTTGAACATGAGGTTTAATGTGACTAATGAGTGGCTCATGAAATCGAGGAGGCCATGAGGAATGGAATGTAATGAGTGATTGCTGACAGCCCATGTGGGTGTGTCAGGTCTGTGTGTCCGGAGGAATAGCAGCCCAGCTGGATGACTCAGTGTGGGTGTGGCAGGCACGATAAGAGGTCAGCCAGCTGAGTGATTGAGAGATTAATTCTCAGCCAGACATCAGCCTGAGAGCATGTGGGCTGATTCACAGCCAGAGTTCAGTCTGTGAGAGAAACCCAGCGAGTGTGGGTGTGAGATCTGAGGAATTCCGTCCCGTGGGGACGAGAGGGAGGCTTGGCCTGCTGCATGCGGCGGGTACCTGTCCCTCAAACTGTCCTTCGATGGTATGTGTGAACCTGTGGCCAGATGCAGGGGTAACGAGGGCTCCTGGAGTGGGGAACCAAGGCTGATCCTGGAGGGCGCTCGTCTCAGGCGTGGGCACAGTCGTCGACCTGCAGACTTGCCACAGGGTGGAGGTTTGGTGGCGGCTGTAGGCCTAAACACGTGGTGAGGAGGCCTTGGTGAAGCTCGGTTTGCCCGGTGACTCAGGTAGGCCAATCCCTGCTATGGACCCAGGGGAGCCGCAGTCCATGGATATCGTATGATGGGCTGTGAGCGTGTGTGAGGATGTATGTGATCCATGGATGTGTTAGGATGGATCACATACGGTGTGTAAGAACCTGGTCATGCTGGAGTCCTGATGCCGGGGTAGTATGAAGCTGGGGAAATAAAGTTAGGCGGCTGGTACCGCCATTGTGACCGACTCAGTGTAGTCAGTTAAAGGTCCTGACGAACCGGAATGTATGTGGAATGTGTAGATAGGCTGGAGGCCGTAGCCACCACGGGAGCTGTTGGTAGAGCTTCAATGGGGACAGAGAGATGGTTACAGGTCCCGGGTTACTATAATCATTATGTGCAATATAAATGTTATATGTAAATGTATGGTGTATTTATGTATGGTGTTTATAATCAATGTGATATGTGTCAAACATGCTACCCGGGTTATGTTATTAATATGTGAAAAATAAACGGGTAGACATTGGATAACTTATAAACACGTGTTTGTTGTCGTTATGCAAGCGGGTTCCCGGTTGCTACCTCACACATGGCAGACTTGAAGAAAGAAACCGGGCATTGGTCCTATCTTCGGGCAATTATTCCATTATGTGGGTTTGCGACACACCCGATCGGTGTTGCTCAGCTCAAGCACAAGTACAATCAATACAGTCAGAAAAAGGAGCGGCACTCACTGGGTTGTAGGCATATGGATAATTTATTCAGTCCATATCTGGGTTACACATGCAGGGAGAGAGGGGGTGCAGAGCTGGACAACAATCGACTGTTTCACTCAGTCAGACCTGTTGAAGCTCTGACTGAGTGAAACAGTCGATTGTCGTCCAGCTCTGCACCCCCTCTCTCCCTGCATGTGTAACCCAGATATGGACTGAATAAATTATCCATATGCCTGCAACCCGGTGAGTGTTGCTCCTTTTTCTGACTGTATTGAAGTCTGATATGCTGGGGTAGAGAGTTCCAGAGTATGGGCGATGTACAAAAGAACTCTTGTATGTGATTGTGGTAAGAGGAGATAAAAGGGGAGGAGAGAAAGAGATATTGTGAGGATCGGAGGTTATGTGCAGGTAAGTACTGGGAGACTAGATCACAGATATATGGAGGAGACAAGTTGCAGATGGCTTTGTATCTCTTGGTTAGGGTTTTGAACTGGAGTCTGTGGGAAATGGAAAGCCAGTGAAAGGGTTTGCAGAGAGGCGAGGCTGGGAAATAGCGGGTGGGACAGGTGGATTAGTGGGCGGTAGTGTTTAGGATAGATCGAAGGGGTGCAAGAGTGTTAGAAGGGATGCTACACAGCAGGAGGTTGCAGTACTTGAGGTGGAAGATTGAGGGCATGCTCTAGTGTTTTTGCAGATAATCTGTTAAGGAATGTACAGATACAGGAAATATTTTTGAGTTGGACTTGGCAGGAGATGGAAAGGCTTGGATATGTGTCTTGAAGGAGAGAGCTAAGTCGAGGGTTTCCCTAAAGCTGCGCGCATGTGGGACTGGGGAGAGTAAGTAGCCATTGTCTTTGACGGATAGGTTTGTTGAAGTGGTTGGGGGTTAAGAGTGGTGGAGAAAGTATGATGAATTCTGTTTCGTCTATGTTAAGTTTTAGAAATTGAACATAGAAAAAGAATGAAATCGGGGACAGACATGGTGGGATTTTGGTTAGTAAGGCAGTGATTTTGGGTCCAGAGTGATATATCTGAAGGCCCAGTTACACGGCATGACATAGTCAACGATATTGTTGATACATCACGGGTTTGGAGGCGTCCCAGCGACGTCGTTGCAACCTCATTGTCTGTGACTCTGGCAAGTTGCAATGATAAATCGTTGGATCGGTGTTGACAGGTTTACCAACATGTTGGAAAACCTGATGATCTCAACTCAAGCAACCTGCTGCATCGTTCGGTGTGACATCGTTATTGCGGTGTCGTGGACAACTTTGCCCATTCACAGCAATGAGCAGGGATCGTTAGTGGGGTTTGCAAACCATACCTGCTTACAACATCTTTGGTGAGTTGTTCACGATATCTAGATGTGTAACATTTTACCAGCGATGTTGAAATGATGCCAAAAACGACCGCGCACACCCACGATCATTGCCGACATCCTTTCAACGTCATGCTGTGTAACTGGGCCTTGAGTGTCATCAGCGTAGTGATAATACTGAAAGTTGAGAGAATATGAACGGTACCAGGCTGAAGATGTAGATGGAGAGCAGTTGTCAGAGAATTGAACCTTGGGGGAAACCGACAGATAGGGGGACGAAATGAGGTGGTGGTATGTGAGTGAGAGTTTCCGAAAATGCGGTCGATAAGGTAGGAAGAGATCCAAGATATGGCCAAGAGATGAGAGAATCTTTAGTGGGAGGTAAGGGGGAACTGTATCGAAGACAGAGGACAAGGTCCAGGAGGAGGAGGACAGAGTAGTGTTGCTTGGCTTTGGTGGTTAGTTGGTTATTGGTGACTTTAGTTAGGGCAGTTTCAGTTATGCAGTCGGAAGCCAGATTGTAACCAGTCAAAGAGGGAGCATTAGGAGAGGTGAGAGGACAGTTCAAGGTGGACATGCTGTTCCAGTATTGTTGAGCCATAAGGGAGAAGTGATATGGCATCATAGCTAGACACATGTACGGGTTCAGGGAGGACTTTTTGAGGATTCATGTGATTGAGGCATGTTTAAAGCATGAAGAGAGGCTACTAGTTGTTAGTGAAAGGTTGATGAGATGGGTTAGGGTTGGGACAAAGACTGGGAAGGAGGAGGTGGTAAGGGAGTGGGTCAAGTGCACAGGTGGTGAGATGTGATCTTGAGAGTAGAGCAGAAAGTTGATATTCAGTCTTGGCAGAGAAGCTGGTTTTGGAGGAAAAGGGCTGCGTAATTATAAAGAAGTGTTGTCGGGACTGTGGGCCAAAGTTTTTCCTAAGGTTATTCGGACGAAGAACCTTTGTGTCCACGCTGCTGCCAGGAAGATAAATACACCAACGACACTGGACGTCTGGGTACTGGTGATATAGGTTTATTTCCAACGCATTTCGGAGCCACGTACCGAGCTCAAAGAGATAATTACAAAGACATCAGCATATAGGGAGGATCACAGATTGACGTCACATTCTTTATCAACAAAGTTCCGTAGTAAAATAAATGCTGTTGAAAATGTCAAGAAATAGCATAAAAAACTGAAGCTCTAATCATATGAATGTTATATGTTCACTATATCAAACAGATAATTACAGACTTATATTAAAAGTGTCAAAAAAACAATTTTATATAAAGTGTCATAGTGCTGAATAGAACTCATAAAAAAGGTCTCATAAAATCTAGTGTCATGGGATTTTGTGTGTGCACTACCCATTGTGCTATCTGTCCATTCAGGTTTTAAAATAATGGTAATGTGGTTTATAAAACTTTTAAATAGTGATTTGCAAATATATGTTCTGAGTGTCATAGTGAGCAAAAGATTGTAGAAAGTATGTGAAAGTGATGAAAAAAAATAGAATTATTCGTGATTAATCATGTTCATTATTTAACTACAGTATTATTTCTATTTTTATTGTACAGGATTTGGCCGATGGAATTCTCTATTAAAATGTCCGGAAGTTCCCGGTGAGCTGATATGCTCAGATCCACTATTCATCTGTACCAAGCGACACTTATATATATTTAAAACATATACAGGTGTTTGAATAAAAGCATAAATTATAGGTATAATTTTATTTTGACAGTTCATAGAAATAAAAATAATAGGGTTTATTAATATAAAAAGTTAATAAAAAGTTAATAAAATTGGATATTGCACTGTAAAAATTCTTTTGTGACAATACATTTTTTTTTGATTCAATAAAAACTCGGAAAAATTTATTTCATGACAGGACACTTTCTTAAATGTTAAAATATTACATTTAATTTGGAGAAATTATAGAGATCAGTCCGGTTTTCCTAATATTCATATCCCAGAATGGGGTAAATCTATATAGGCTGGAACAGAACACAGATAGTTCAGGATATATTTGGATTAGTGAAGAAATGTCTGTAAAGAGAACTTCAGTATATATTTGTATCCATGTATTAGTTCAGTTGATGAGGAAGTAGGGAGTAGGGTGCGTGAAGTGTTAAAAATATATCAAAATTCAATCATGTTTATTCTTAAAATATACTTGCATTTATATTCCAATTAGGGGCTAGTAAGATCTTATATTGAGGAAGTGAAGAGAAGGCTAAGTAAAGTACTAGCAAAAAGTTAAAATTAATTCATATTCATTTTCAAAAACTGTGCTTAACATTTGGAGCCAATATAGGCTTAGTGAGTGTCATTAATTTCTGGCGGCCGTCAGCGCATGCCGGCACTTCAGAGTAGAAGCCCAGCGCGTGTCTGCGGTTAGGAGAAAGACTCTGGCGCGTGCCTTCAATTAAATGTAACAGGCAGCACGCTGAAGCGTGTGCCTTCAATTAGACACAATATCCAGCGCGTGTCAGAGGTTTAACCATAGAATCCCGGCGTGTGCCTGCAATTAAAACATAGCGGGACGGCACGCGACAGTGATTAAGGTGTAGAACAACCACGTTTGCCAGTGTTCGAATCATGTCATAGTTTTCATGCATTATAGGTTAATGTTACTGAATAAAAATACAATTTATGATAAAAACCAAGAAAGCAAGGTTAGTTCTAACTAGTCATATTGATTTTTAGTGTTAGTTAGCACTGTATTGAGGAGAGAACAATTCTGTGATTGCAATAATATGGAATAAATAGGTGAATAAATAAGGAATATTAAGATGGAAATAAATAGGTGAATAAATAATGAGAATATTAAAATGAGAGGATATATTTATCTAGACTATGTTCTATGGAGTACTGAGTATATACATGTATATAACACTTTATGATATCATTTCAGTCACCAGATTTAATCCTTTGGGTTTCAATGTGTTAAGTTTATACATTCAGTATCTTTCTTTCCTGTTCAGGGCATTTAGTCTATTATGAACATATGTGGGAACATGGTCAATGGCAGTTAGTCTAAGTTTTGTAAAATCCCTGTCATGTGTTGTGTCAAAATGATTGAGACACCGTGCTTTTTAAATCCAATTTTTATATTTGACCTGTGCTTATTCATGCGACAATGTAGGTTTTGAGTCGTTCTGCCTATATATTGGATGTTGCATGGACATTCCAGAAGATAAATAACATGAGTGGAATTGCAATCCAAATGATACATGATAGGGAATGTTTCTTTAGTAATTGTGGAACTGAAAGAGTTACAAGTCTGTATTATTCTGCAGCAAAGGCATCTCCTACTTGCACATTTCCTAGATCCTTTTATAATGGGTTGTTCAGAGATATTTTTCACATTGTGTTCTTTGCTGGGTGCTAGTAAACCTTTGATATTAGGTGCACGATGATAAGTTATACTCGGTTTTGTAGGTAGGATTTTGCTAAGTATTATATCATTTTGCAATAACGGCCAATGTTTTGTTAAAATGCTTTTAATTTCTCCATTCCTTCTATTGAATGTTGTAATAAAATTGAAAGAGAAATTATTATCATTGCTCCCCCCTTTCGTGTTCCTCTTTAATAGACTGTCCTGCGTGATCCCTTTACAGTGGTTCAATGCATTAGAGATTAATTCTTTGGGGTATTTCTTTTGTTCAAATTTATTCCTTGAAATAGATGATTGTTCTGAAAAGATTTTTATATCAGAACAATTTTTCTTTATTCTTTTAAATTGGTTAATAGGAACATTGCGTAGCCATTTGCTATAATGTCCGCTCCTGAAATGAACATAGCTATTTTTGTCGGTTTCTTTAAAGTATGTTTTAGTCATAATTCTATTATTCTCAATATATAAAGTAAGATCTAGGAAATTAATACTGTTACCATCAATATGAGGCTCAAAAGTGATTCCCCATATGTTGTTCTGTAATTCCATCAGGAAGTCATTAATTTCAGCCCTTTCCGTGTCCCATATAATGATGATATCGTCTATATACCTTTTGTAGAATTTCAAACCCCCAAAATATGTGTTATTATATACATGTATTTTTTCAAACTGACCATAAACAAATTAGCGTATGAACAAGCGACCTTTGAACCCATTGCAGTTCCTTTAGTTTGATGGTAATAGGTACCCAAAAAAGTAAAAAAATTATTGTACAGAATAAAACCAAGTCCTTGAATAATAAAATCTTTTTGTTGTTGTGGGATTCTATTGTCTCCAAGTAAAAATGCTTTAGTACATTCTATCCCAATCGCATGATCAATGTTTGTGTACAGTGAAGCTACATCGAGGGTTAAAAAGCAATATGTATCCTTCCATTCAAAATCAGTTAATAGATTAATCAATTGTGTGGAATCCTTCAGGAAACTATCCAATGAAAAACACATGGTATTGTAAGATCTTGTCTATGTAGTTCACCATATTACTAGTGAGGGATTCAATCCCAGAGATTATGGGCCTCCCAGGGGGATTGACAGTGCTCTTGTGTATTTTTGGGAGATGGTAGAAAAATGGTACAGCAGGGTTTTTATTATACAAAAACTTTTTTTTCAGAGTTGTTAATTATCCCATCCTCAAAGGCCTTTTTAATCCAACTGTTGTATTCTTTTATTAACCCTGGAAAGGGGTCATAATCTATTTTCCTATAATAAACTATGTCTGATAAAATCCTGTTGGCTTATTTTAAATAATCACAATAATTTTGAACTACAATGCCTCCTCTTTTATCTGCACTTCTTATTACGATGTCCCTATTGTTTTTTAGGTTTCTGAGGGCTTTCCTTTCAGTCATAGTTAAATTGTTTATATTAGATGGATTTGGTTTGTTCAGTGTGTACAGATCATTTTGTACAAGTTCTTGGAATGTTTCTAAAATATGTCCCCTGCTCTCCGTGGGATAGAATTTGCTATTGGTCTTAATATCAGGATGGAAATAATTATCTGGTTGCAAATTTGTATTTGGTGGAAGTACAGGATTAATCTCAAAATGTCTCCTTATTTGTTAGCTTCCTTATGAACTTATTCCATATTTATTCACCTATTTATTCCATATTATTGCAATCCCAGAATTGTTCTCTCCTCAGTACAGTGCTAGCGAACACTAAAAATCAATATGACTAGTTAGAACTAACCCTGCTTTCTTGGTTTTTATCATAAATTATATTTTTATTCAGTAACATTAACCTATAATGCATGAAAACTATGATATGATTCGAACACCGGCAAACGTGGCTGTTCTACACCTTAATCACTGTCGCGTGCCGTCCCGCTATGTTTTAATTGCAGGCACACGCCGGGATTCTATGGTTAAACCTCTGACACGCGCTGGATATTGTGTCTAATTGAAGGCACACGCTTCAGCGTGCTGCCTGCTACATCTAATTGAGGGCACGCGCCGGGAATTCACTTTAAAACCACAGGCATGCGCTGAACCCTGTATCTAATCGATGGCACACGCCTGCGCACGCTGCCTGTTACATTTAATTGAAGGCATGCGCCGGAGTCTTTCTCATAACCGCAGACACGCGCTGGGCTCCTACTCTGAAGTGCCGGCACGCGCTGACGGCCGCCAGCAATTAATGACACTCACTAAGCCTATATTGGCTCCAAATGTTAAGCACAATTTTTGAAAATGAATATGATTTAATTTTAACTTTTTGCTAGTACTTTACTTAGCCTTCTCTTCACTTCCTCAATATACGATCTTACTAGCCCCTACTTGGAATATAAATGCAAGTATATTTTAAGAATAAGCATGATTGAATTTTGATATATTTTTAACACTTCATGCACCCTTCTCCCTACTTCCTCATCAAATGATCCTATTTGTCCTGAACTAATACATGGATACAAATATATACTGAAGTTCTCTTTACAGACATTTCTTCACTAATCCAAATATATCCTGAACTATCTGTGTTCTGTTCCAGCCTATATAGATTTACCCCATTCTGGGATATGAATATTAGGAAAACCGGACTGATCTCTATAGTTTCTCCAAATTAAATGTAATATTTTAACATTGAAGAAAGTGTCCTGTGATGAAATAAATTTTTGCGAGTTTTTATTGAATTAAAAAAAATTTTTTATTGTCACAAAAGAATTTTTACAGTGCAATATCCAATTTTATTAACTTTTTATTAACTTTTTATATTAATAAACCCTATTTTTATTTCTATGAACTGTCAAAATAAAATTATACCTATAATTTATGTTTTTATTCAAACACCTGTATATGTTTTAAATATATATAAGTGTCGCTCGGTACAGATGAAAAGTGGATCTGAGCATATCAGCTCACCGGGAACTTCCTGACATTTTAATAGAGAATTCCATCGGTCAAATCCTGTACAATAAAAATAAAAATAATACTGTAGTTAAATAATGAACATGATTAATCACGAATAATTCAATTTTTTTCATCACTTTCACATACTTTCTACAATTTTTTGCTCACTATGACACATATATTTGCAAATCACTATTTAAAAGTTTTTATAAACCACATTACCATTATTTTAAAACCCGAATGGACAGATAGCACAATGGGTAGTGCACAGACAAAAACCCTTGACACTAGATTTTATGAGACCTTTTTTATGAGTTCTAATCAGCACTATGACATTTTATATAAAATTGTTTTTTTTGACACTTTTAATATAAGTCTGTAATTATCTGTTTGATATAGTGAACGTATAACATTCATATGATTAGAGCTTCAGTTTTTTATGCTATTTCTTGACATTTTCAACAGCATTTATTTTACTACGGAACTTTGTTGATAAACAATGTGACGTCAATCTGTGATCCTCCCTATATGCTGATGTCTTTGTAATTATCTCTTTGGCGCCATTTCTCTGATAAATACAAATCTGTTCAGTGTAATATTGATGTTCCCTGAGGAAGGAGCTCGGTCCGTGGCTCCGAAACGCGTTGGACATAAACCTATATCACCAGTACCCAGACGTCCAGTGTCGTTGGTGTATTCATCTTCCTGGCAGCAGCGCGGACACAAAGGTACTTCGTCCGAATAACCTGTGATTAAAGCACCGCACCCTGTGGAAGTACAGTCCCTGCAGCAGCTGCATTGAGCGATTACGCTGGTTGTGTGCTACACAACCGCACCAGGTGAGCAAATCTGATTTTTTCCGCATTACACCTGTCTATAATGGATAAGACCCTATTTTTGCGCATTCTCAACCCTCTAGATAAAGTTTTTCATCAATCTTTTGCTTGAGGAAGGAGACAGTCTTCAGCAGAGATGAGATGAGAGGAAGGTGTTGCTGGGGGACGGAGAAGAGAATTTAAACTGTTAAATCGCTGTTTAGGGTTGTGAGAAAGGGAGGAAATTAGAGATAAGAAGTAGGCTTATTTTGCAGCCGTATGTGTGGATTTTAAATTGGTGAGAATGGGATATTCTCATAGTACTCTTGTTAGAGGGACTGTAGGGGACTGGGGGGGGGATGAGGACTGAGCGAATGGGTAAAGAGCAGGCCCAGACTGGTAATGTGGTATTTGCCCGCTGGGCCAAAAGCTCTGAACTGCAAATTGGGTCGCAGGCCCTTTAAAACTGCTGCAAATACCTTGTACATACGCACACCTGCACTAAGAGTAGCTGCCGCATTGCATATAGGTCCTCTATGCACCAATCCCCAGAGTGCGGCTCATGCCCGGCCTTACCTATGTGCAGCCTCACAGGTCACCAGCCACCAAACTTCAGAGAAAGTGTCACAGATAGAGCTGAAGTCCTTTTGCAGCTCAGCATGGGCTTCAGCAGGAAAACATGCAAGAGCAACTTCCCTCTTTCTTTGTGCTCTTCTATCTGTCCTTGTAGATTAGTTAAGGATAAACAAGCGGTTTAGACAGGCGCATTCTGAATGAACTCCGGGAAGTTTGTCCAATTTAATTATCAAACTTCTTTAATGAGTATTACTGGTCTCTCTCACTACGCGTTTCGGCGTACTAGCGCCTTCCTCAGGTGTCACCGCGGTATTCACACTGTAGGTGGTGCTGGTGATAGAGAAATCAGAACCAGGATCTCTGGCGAGTGCAGACTCCGCTCATCCACTAAAGGCACCGTTACACGGTACGATATCGTGAACGATATCGCTCCGGCATCACAGGATTGGAGTTGCTCAAACGACATTGTTACTACTTTGTTGTGTGTGACACAGAGATAGGACTATGATAAATCATTGGATCATTGATCGCAGGTTTGAGAACATGTTCTCAAATCAGACGATCCTTGATCAACCAACCTGCTGCATCGTTGTGTGTGACATCGCGATAACCATGTCATTAACGACTTCCCCTATTCACAACAGTGAACAAACATCGTTCGCTGGGTTGTGAGAACGATAGCTGCTCGCCACACCGTTGGTGCGTCGTTCACGATATCTAGACCTGTGACATCTCACCAACGGTCTTTAAATGATGTCCTAAAGACCGCGCACCCATGAGGTCGTTGGTGATATCTTAACGACATTGAACGATACCGTATGGGGATGTCACACGCGTCAATATTGCATGCAATATCGCTGCTGCACATGACGTTGCAGCGATATTGACGTGTGTGACAGGGTGCATCAACCAGCGATAAATCGCTGGTTGATGGTCGCCAGGTTTTAAAACCTAGCAATGGTCGCCCGGTGGACATGCAGCATCGCTGCGTGTGTCACCGAGAGACGAGCGAGAAGCCAGCTCCTAGCGCCTCTAAGCAAGCTGGTATCCATTGTAAACAGCAGGTAACTAAGCGCCACACGGTCCTTACTTACCCACTTGTTTACATGGTTACCAGCGATCTCGCTGTTACTGATCGCTGGTGAGTCTGCTTGTGTGACAGCTCACCAGCGATCAGCCTTCAATGTCGCCAGCGATGAGATCACTGGCGACATTGATGTGTGCGACGTCCCCATTAAAGTTAGAGTGGCTGGAACCAACATTGCTTCACAGTCTGACAGAATGGATGGTTCTGTGTGTGCTGCTAAGCTGAAGTCATTAACCCCTGGGCTTTAACTTTTTGGAAAGCACCACACCATACCTTTGTGCTACAAGCTGCCAAAAATAGTTTTTGGTTCGCTTGTATAATCTCTTGTTTTGAAGTTTTCCTGTTTTACCTCTGCCTGGTTTTTTGGATGTTTCTTCTACTTCTCAAGTTTGTATCTTGCTGAAATTTTTGTTTTGACCTGGCTCCCTTGCTACACTATTGGATCCTGAATAGGGATGGGCGGACATCTTGTATATCCCCGCGTTCGGGATCGGGGCCGCCCTGTGAAAGCAAGGAAAGGGTTGTTAATCACCCTAATTATATTTACCGGTCCGCGGCGGTGCAGCATCACTTCTAGGTTGCTGGGGGATTAGTCATGTGACTGGCTGCATCAGCCAATCACATGCGGGCAAAATATAAGGAGGTGGCCCGAAAGTTACACGGCACACCAGGATGCCAGAACACTGCCCCTGTAACTGTATCAGCTGTATTTACTCTGTATTAACCCTTTCCTTGCTTTCACAGGGCGGCCCCAGATCCCGAATACAGGGATATACAAGATATTTGCCCATCCCTAATTCTGAATTTTTTTCTTTTTATGACCTCCTGGCTTTGACCCTGTTTGGTGACACTTCTGTCTCTGGACTTCTGCCCTTCCATAAGCAGTAATCTCCTGCACTGTTGTAAATCCAGATTCCACAGTAGAGGTTAAAGCAGTGTTTCTCAACTCCAGTCCTCAGGACCCACCAACACGTCGTGTTTTCAGGATTTCCTTAGCATTGCACAGAGGTTTAAATTATCCCCAGTGCAGGTGATTAAACTATCTCCTGTGCAATACTATGGAAATCCTGAAAACAAGATCTGTTGGTGGGTGCCTGAGGACTGGAGTTGAGAAACACTGGGTTAAAGGATCTCAGGGTTTGTCACTGTTCTGCCTAATTGAGAGGTTTGTTCTTAGTCTGAGACAATCTTCCTGTGCTGGTATCCTTACATGTCACATTATGATTTGTGTAATGTTATAGGATGTATCATATTATCTATATGCATAACATCTATCTTATCTACTAATCCATTGTCTATCAATCTATATAGCTATATCTATTATGTATCTAATATATTACGGTACATACCAAAAGCTATTACGGTATATATAATATGGTGTCAGCTGCATCCTGTGAAGTATTATGATAAATGTGGCTCAGTTTTTCTAGCATAGGTTAGTCCACACTTTAGAAAACTCAAATATGTCTGAATTTATACTTTGCTCCAAAACATGGTCAACATAGCTATACTCAGTTACGAATTTTATGAAGACATTTAAACTTTACTAATCCATGTTATGAAAAAAAAATGCTTGGCAAACAGGTATTGTAACATTTCTCAAGCATTTTAAAATGAAAAAAAAATAGATGAAGTAGTTCAGTGCAAATGAGTTTTAGAAATAGGATTAGGTTGTGTAAGACGTCTTCATAGTAAAGCTGCTGTAGACTAATCATGGATGCAAATATGGCATGACCAGCATAAAGTGAAAACACATGCAAGGGTTGAATGAAAATTTTCCGCTCAACCTAAGTGAAAAATGAAACCATGGCAAACGTTCGTGACTTGTTTCATCTGCAGAATGGGCGTAGACAGTAAAAGAATGTCCTGTTTAAAGTAGATTGCTTTGTTTAGAAACCAGTTTTGTTTCATTTTTTATGCTATAGTTTTGCCAAAAAGGTGTGGTACACTTATAGCTAGACAGACAGACCTTCAAAAAAAAAAAAACAAGCCTATTCCAGTTGGAAATAGCTTCAAGTGTCAATACATGCATATAATATACTATATATAAATATACATGATACATACTATAAACTCACATGCCCTACACAAATATTCTTATAAATCTGTAAAATGCTTTGAACTATGTTGTCAGAAAGTTTAAAAATTTGCATTATGTAGAAAAGAAATCTACATGTCAAAATGTCACTTTGTTGTGGTTCAGCATGTAAGGACAGTGTGTTGTATGATCCGTGCTGCTACCAAAGGAAGACCAGGACAAAGGATAGTCTGGTTGAAGTTCACTTTAATCCTACGCATTTTGGAGCCCCTCCTGGCTCCTTCCTTGGGGATATTTCCCTGAGGAAGGAGCCAGGAGGGGCTCCGAAACACGTGGGATTAAAGAGTTAACTTCAACCAGACTATCCTTTGTCCTGGTCTTCCTTTGGTAGCAGCGCGGATCATACGACACTCTGTCCTTACATGCTGATTCTGCCCGCGGTGACCCGTGGATGTGTGGATCCAGCAGCAGCTACCGACTAAGCGTTCATACTGGTTGTGGGTTACACAACCAGATCAGGTGAGCAGGCCCTTGCCGCTATATTTATATATATATATATATATATATATATATATATATATATATATATATAAAGCTGAATGTGTGTATGTGTGTGTGTATGTGTGTATATCCGGGATTGGCATCTACACCGTGGCAACTATAGCCACAAAATTTTACACAGTCACACGTCTCAACCCCAGGAGCGTCATAGGCTATGTTGTGAGGCGAAATTTTAACCCTGCGCATTCCAGTTCACCAAATAATTTTGGCCCTATCTACATAATGGGGAAAAAGTGAATGGAAAAATATTGGAGGAAAATCGACAGATGTCAGCTATAGAGACAAAATTTTGCACAGTCACACGTCTGGACCCTGAGAGCGTCATAGGCTATGTTGTGAGGCAAAATTTTAACCCCGCGCGTTCCAGTTCACCAAACAATTTTGCCCCTATCTACATAATGGGGAAAAAGTGAATGGAAAAGAGTTGGAGGAAAATCGACAGATGTCAGCTATAGAGACAAAATTTTGCACAGTCCTACGTCTGGACCCCGGGAGCGTCACAGGCTATGTTGTGAGGCGACATTTTAACCCCGCGCATTCCAATTCACCAAACAATTTTGCCCCTATCTACATAATGGGGAAAAAGTGACAGTTACCAGTTGTGAATGAGAGGGGCTTAATGATAGCGCCAAAGACTAACAGCACATACCAGCATATAGTCACTAAGGTGGGGCCCCAACATGAGATATTCACCACGCACGGGGACACTTATACACAACACACGCACACAAAGAGTAACAGCAAGTGTATAGTCACTAAGGTGCAGCCCCAACATTGGATACTCACCACGCACCCGAACACACACACACCACCAAGAGACACACACAACACAGAGACACACACCCCCAAGGGGACACACACACTCTATAGCGACACATGCACTCACCCCACAGGGACACACACACACACCACAATGAGACACACACACCCCACACAGACACTTCCCCCACAGGGACACACATATACACACCCTATAGGGACACATGCACTCACCCCACAGGTACACACACCACAAAGAGACACACACAACAGAGACACACCACACAGACCCCCCCCCACAAGGACACACACACACCACAAAGACACACACAACAGAGACACACACCACACAGACCCCCCCCCCACAGGGACACACACACCACACAGACACAGATGTGCACAAATCACCTCACACAACTCGCCTCATACGTGTGCTATCTTTATTTTCCAAATATAAACATCTGATTAAAAACAGCCAATGTGCAACACATGTGCCATATAGGGAATTAAGGCAGATGTCAGTCACATGAGCTGTCTATTATGTGTATGTGTGAGGTAACATATACTGCCCGGCCAGGGGGTGGGTTTACTGTTGGCTGGAGATTTATTAGGCTGCCTATAGCAATCAATCACAGCTCAGCTTCTATTTTCCTACAGGTCATTAATATGACATATTCAAATTCACACACACACCACAAAGAGACACACACAACACAGACACCCCCCCCCCCCCAAGGGGACACACACACACACCCTATAGTGACACATGCACTCACCCCACAGGGACACACACACCACAAAGAGACACACACAACACAGACACACACCACACAGACCCCCCCCCCCACAGGGACACACACACAATAGGCACCCTGTAGGTACACATGCACTCACCCCACAGGGACCACACACACCACACAGACCCCCCACAGGGACACACACATACACACCCTATAGGGACACATGCACTCACACCACAGGGACACACACCACAAAGAGACACACACACAACACAGAGAGAGACACACCCCACAAGACCCCCCCCCCACACATGGACACACACACATACACACCCTATAGGGACACATGCACTCACCCCACAGGGACACACACACACCACAAAGAGCCACACACAACACAGATACACACACCACACAGACCCCCCCCCCCCACAGGGACACACACACACACCCCACAGGGACACACACACACACCACAAAGACACACACCACACACACCCCCCCAAAGGGACACACACACATACACACCCAATAGGGACACATGCACTCACCCCACAGGGACACACAAATACACACACCTCAGGTACACACACACCACACAGACACAGATGTGCACAAATCACCTCACATAACTCGCCTCATACGTGTGCTATCTTTAATTTCCAAACATAACCATCTGATTAAAAACAGCCAATGTGCAACACATGTGCCATATAGGGAATTAAGGCAGATGTCAGTCACATGAGCTGTCTATTATGTGTATGTGTGAGGTAACATACTGCGTGGCCAGGGGGAGGGTTTACTGTTGGCTGGAGATTTATTAGGCTGCCTATAGCAATCAATCACAGCTCAGCTTCTATTTTCTTACAGGTCATTAATATGACATATTCAAATTCTATTTTGTTATAGCTAACATCAGTTATTTATTAACCCGGGCGTAGCCGGGTACTACAGCTAATATATATATATATATATATATATATATATATATATATAAAAATCAAGGAAAACAGGCAGCACTCCAGTTCAGGTGAATAAAGGGTCTGTTTTTTATTCAGAGCCCATGTGGCACGACATTTCGGTGCACTAGGCACCTTTCTCAAGTACTTGGTGCCTAGTGCACCAAAACGTCGTGCCACATGGGCTCTGAATAAAAAACAGACCCTTTATTCACCTGAACTGGAGCATGCGTCTCATTTTTTTTTTAGACTTTGTTGTGGTTGGCTCACTTCTTAAATTTATGGATTTTCATTTTAGCAGGATTCTAGATGATATAAAGCCAGGATTGGCACTAAGCACCCTTTGTATTGTTGGCCTTGGGTTACTTAGCAGATTTTGCTTAGAAGCAGAATAGATGCATTTCCTGCTGCTTTTCACCAAAAGGTCACTTTCCTTTTTTGCAGAAGTCAAAATGCCAACTATCCATGTAACCACTGCAGGACACTTTTATGAACTGTTTAACTGCTGCAAGAAAGTAATCCTGGTCCAGTGGGGAGAAACAGCGGCGGCACTAGAGCAGCAGGGAATTTATCAAACCATTATAGGCTCTTTATCTTTTGCCTTCTTTCTATTTTTTATTTTGTTTTTTTTTAATCCCTAGGTCCCTAGTAAAATAACATTTAGTACCATAGTTTAGTTTCTTGTCGTTCAAGCGGTGCCAACACTGGCTCTCCAGGGAATAGCGTGACATTTTCAACCCCAAAGTCAGGATAGTGTTTCCCCAGGGTTCCACTATCATGTCCGCTCTCTATCTGAAACTCAACCTTTCCAAAACTGAACTTCTGCTCCCACCCTCTACCAACCTCCCTAAACCTGACATTTCCCTCTCGGTGTGCGGCACCACGATAACACCTAGTCAGCAGGCTCGCTGTCTGGGTGTTATGTTTGATGCTGATCTCTCCTTCACCCCATATATACAATCTCTCACCTGCTCTTTTCGCTTGCAACTGAAAAATCTCCAGAATTTGCCCTTTCCTCACCATGGAAACAACTAAAACACTCACCATGGCCCTGATCCGTTCCCGCCTTGACTACTGTAATACTTTATTAGCTGGCCTCCCCCGCAGTAAGCTTTCCCCTCTCCAGTCTATCCTCAATGCAGCAGCCAGAATTTCCTATCTAGCAAACAGTTACTCAGATGTTTCTGCTCTGTGCCAGTCACAGCATTGGCTGCCCATACACTATAGAATCCTATTCAAATTGCTTGTTGTCACCCATATAGCTATTCATGGTGAAGCACCTCCCTACCTCTCTACCCTCATCTCTATCTACCACCCCACCTGTCCCCTTCGCTCTGAATGCGACCTCAGACTAACATCGGCATTAATCTGAACCTCACATTCCAGACTCCAAGACTTTTCTCGAGCTGCACCAATCCTCTGGAATGCTCTACCCCAAGAAATTAGGACCATCCAGAACTTGCATAGCTTCAGACGCTCCCTAAAAACACACCTCTTCAGGGCAGCCTATCATTCTCCCTAACAATAGTCATTTAGACATAAGATATTCATTTTTATAAGCACCTGTACTTTGTGTTCCCATCCAGTCTCAGATTGTAAGCTCCTTCGAGCAGGGTCACCTTTATTTTTTGCCTTTTTATTGTATTTCCTACATTGATTCTATATTTATTGTATGTAACTACTGTTCTGTATTACCTACCATTCTGTATTGTATATTTTTCTTATACATACCATTGTACTGTAAAGCACTGCGGAATATGTTGGCGCTATACAAATAAAGTTTTATTATTATTTTTGCTCAGAAAGATGTATTAGGGTTTATTTATACACACATGATCAAACTTGTTGGTACACCTCGTTTAGTGATAGAGAGACCCACAATGGTCACAGAAATAACTTGAATCTGACAAAAAGTAGTAAATAAAATCTATGAAAATTTATAGAGCACCATTGATTCCATATGTGTTTCATTCAAACAAGTTAAAAATACAACAGACTGATAGAGGGGAGAGAGGACCCTGCCCTTGCAGACTTACATTCTACAGGGCAATGGAGAGAGAAACAGGTTGGGTCTGCTCTGGTGGTGGCAGAGCACCGGCTCCAGTGGTGTTGAAGTGGCACTGTGGTCATTGCAGGCTGTAGGCAGTTCTGAAGAGATGGGTTTGTAGGTTCCGCTTGAAGGTACTGAGTGTAGGGGATAGCTGGATATGTTGGGGTGCAGAATTCCAGAGGATGGGGGATGCTCGGGCGAAGTCTTGCAGGCGGTTAGATGAGGAACATACAAGTGTGGAGGAAAGGAGGTGGTCTTGGAAGGATCGAAGATTACGAGTTGAATGATATCGGGAGATTAGTTCAGAGATATATTGGGGGGGAGGGCGGGGAGCGATAGTGGACAGCTTTGTAAATCAATGTTAGTAGTTTGAATTGGATACACTGGTGAATTGGGAGCTAGTGGAGGGATTTGCTGAGAGAAGTGGAGGAATAGCGAGGAGAGAGGTGGATTAATCGTGCTCATGATGAATGTGTTTAATGACTACCTGGGGTTGTGGGACAAGGAGGATAAGAGGGTAATGAAGTAATTGTTTAGTAGTGGTGAGTTCTGACTTGAATTTGAGAAGTGCTTGTTTGAATGCTGTGAAGTCTTCTTGTGAATATATTTTTTCCAGCGCCGCTCAGCAACCCTGGATGCTCACTGCAGATTTTTAGTGGTGTCTGTGTGCCAGGGTTGTCGGTTGATTTGTTGTCCCTCTCAGCCATGGCAGAACAAAACTGCATGAATAGCTGATTCGAGTGTAGAAGTGTAGAAAGTGGCGGCGTTATCTGTGTCGTGGAGCGAGGATATGGAGGATAGTGGTAGAATAGCGTCAGAGTGAGTATCAACGTGTGTGAGGTTTCTGCGAGGGTGTGCGAGTTGGTCGACATGGGTGGCAGGTGAGGAGGTCAAGGATGAGAAAGTGAGTAGATGGTGAGCAGAGGGAGTGGAGGGGTTAAGGGGGTAGTTAGGGAGCAGAGGCAGGTGAAAATAAGGTCAAATGTATGTCCGTCTGTGTGGGTGGCTTTGGAGGACCATTGAGTGAGGCCAAAGGATGAAGCAAGTGACAGGATTTTGGAGGCTGTTGACTGGTGGGCATCAATGGGGATATTGAAGTCAGCAGAGAGAAAGTATAGCCCGGGGTGGGGATGGGGGGGGGGGTGTCAATAAATGACAGCCACTTGGAGGGAGAGTAGATACAAACAGTGCGCTTTAAAATATCAGAGGATAAGGGAGGGAGGAGGAGGAAATAAATTGAAGGCGCAGTTGCTAGAAAGGAGAAGACCCACTCCTCCACCATGTTTGTTGGCAGTGCGAGGTGTATGGGTGAAATGAAGACTCCTATAGCACAGCGCAGCAGAGAAGGTCATGTCAGCCATGTTTCTCTGAGGCCCATGAAGGATAGTCCGCGAGAGGTGAAGAGGTCGTGAATGAAGTGGAGTTTATTACAGATGGAATGGGCATCCCATAGCGCTCCAGAGAGAGGGCGGTGGAGACCTCCATGCATAATTTATTTACAGCTTTAAGTGGTAAGAAAATGGGTCCAGCTGAACAGAGGGGAGGGGTAGAAGGGTTGTATGCTAAACACAAAAAGTAGGATATATTAACCTTTGCAGGAAAGAGGACACGATTTAGCTAATTACACAGCAGGGACACCAGGCCTCATACCATGTGGAGCAGAAGATAGATTTGGTGTAGTTCAAAGAGATGCAGATTGAGAGTCACGTGTGAATTGAGGCAGAATTTTCATTTAGCAGCATGGTATACCATAAAGTAGAAGATAAAGATTTGGAAAATTAAAGAAATGAAAGTCAGACATTGCTTTTCAACCCTGCTTACACAGAATTTATAAAAAAAAATAAAAAAATTAAACTCATGAAATAGTCCTGGACAAAAATGATGGTACCCATGAAAATGTGACAAAAGGGACATGTTGTTAAATCAAGGTGTGTCCACTAATAAGCAGTACAGGTGTCTACAATCTTGTAATCAGTCAGTGGGTCTGTATATAGGGTTACAGATACGCAAGGTGCTGTTTGGTGACATGGTGTGTACCACACTCAACGTGGACCAGAGGCAGCAAAGGAAAGTTGTCTCAGGAGATTAGAAAAAACAACACAAACATGTTCGGGTACCTTCACACACGGCAATATTGCTAGGCAATTTCACTGGCAATCTGCTGGTTGCAGTGTAATCATGGACACATTGTTCTATTTTGTTGCGGTGTACAAATGGAACAATGTGTCCATGATTTCACTGCAACCAGCAAATTGCCAGTGAAATTGCCTAGCAATATTGCAACGTGTGAAAGTACTTAAAAGTAATGGTTATAAGACCATATCCAAGCAGTTTGATGTTCCTTTGACTGCAGTTGCACATATTCAGAAATGTAAGATTCATGGTACTCTAGCCAACCTCCCTAGACGTGGTTGCAGGAGGAAAATTGATGACAAATCAAAGAGATGGCTTTTGCGAATGTTAACAAAAGAATCCAGAAAAACTTCTAAAGAGTTTAAAGGTGGACTTCAACCTCAAGGAACATGAGTGTCAGATCGCACCATCCGTCGGTTGTCTCCCATGAAGTCCACTTTGGCTCAACAAGGACGACACCATTGCTGGAAAATCACAAAAAAGCCAGACAGGAATTTTCCAAACTACATGTTAACAAACCACAAAGCTGGGAGAATGTTCTATGGACAGATGAGCCAAAGATGGAAATTTTTGGCAAGGCACATCAGCTCTAAGTTCACAGACGGAAATATGAATCATATCAAGAAAAGAACACTGTCCTCTACTGTGAATCATGGAGGAGGCTCCGTTATGTTCTGGGGCCGCTTTGCTGCATATGGCACAGGTGGTCTTGAATCTGTGCAGGGTACAATGAAATCTCACGATTATCAAGGGATTCTAGAGGAAAATGTGCTGTCCAGTGTCAGGAAGCTTGGTCGCAGTCACAGGTCATGGGTCTTGCAAGAGGATAACACAAAACAAACAGCTAGAAACACCCAAGAATGGCTAAAAGGAAAACATTGGGCTATTCTGAAGTGGCCCTTTCATGAGCCCTGACCTAAATCCTATTGAGAATCTTTGGAAAGAGCTGAAACATGGCATCTTGAAAAGGAAACCTTCAAACACAAAACAACTGAAGCAGTTTGCTCCTGAGGAGTGGGTCAAAATACATGCAGAGAGCTGCAGAAGTCTTTGACAGGCTGCTTTCACATTGCGATTTTCAAGGATCCATAGCTGTCCGTTGTAAAACAGACAGCCACAGGTCCGATTTGGCCCCCATGTATCCCTATGGGCAACGGATCAGATCAGATTTGCCCTTAATGGCATCTGATTTGTGACAGATCCGATTCTGTCCGATTTTTTGCTGCACCCAAAATAAGAGACTGCTTGGATTTTGGGCACAGCGGATCAAATCGGACACAATCAGATCTGACACGATCCGCGGCCATTAACATGGGGGCCTATGGAGCGCGGATCCAGGAATAACATCAGATAGTTTCCTGGACCCAATTTTAGTGTACGGAGACTGCTCTTTGCCTGTTTAATTTCACTTCTGCAATGTATATACATACATTGCGGAAGTAAAATTAAAGGGAAACTGACCCCTCCAAATCACCCCCAACCCTATTAATACCTGTCCCTGCACCCTGAAAGATCATTAGCAGCGTTCCTTTTCTGTAAAAAATGCGTTCTGTAATATTGTGAAAAACACCATTATACACTTACATATCAGCGACTTCTTCACATTGAATAAGTCTCACAGGGCGTTCCCTGTGACACTCTAAACACTCCTGAGCAGTTCATTATCACGCTCCGATGGGCGTGATAACTAATCCTAGTCCTCCTCACCCTGCTGTATGGGCGTAATAGCCGGTGTGATGCTATTTGCGTCACATCCGGTCCTGGTGACGTGTGTACACCCTTTAGGTGTAAAGGAAAGGCTGCGCAAGCGCAATGCGCATGGTGAGGTCGGCTTACCTGTCATCCCCTTTGGCCAGTGGAATATCTACGGGAACCTGGCGGTGCATTTTCCTCGGGCGCAGCAGGGGGAGCACCACCTGGCCTCCTGCTGCAGTGCCCGAGGTCTCTCCCCACCGGCCACATCTTCAGTCTCTTTACCCCCCCCACAGTGTGAGCCGGCTTTTCTCTGCCCCAGCTATCAGCTGGCAGTGGGGGCAGAGAATCTGAAGCCGCCGACTCCTGCAGTCCATTGTACACGAAGCGTCTATTAGACGCTCTGTATGTACAATGGAGGCCCTGATTCCCGGGTCAGGGCCACATCATCAGGTCACCTGATTACACTGATGACGTCACCCGGCAGAGGTGACAGAAGGATGGAGTGCAGCATTCCATACTGTAGCTGAGGAAGACGGGGGGGGGGGGCATTAACATAATTAGGGGAAGGGGGACAGGGTTGGGGTGCTGTATGAAGAGCAGAGAGGGGGGGAGCGTATGAGGAGCAAACTCGGGGGAGAGGATAGGGGGTGTATGAGGAGCAGAGTGGGAGGAGTATGAGGAGTAAACTGGGGGAGTATGAAGAGCAAACCGGACGGTGGGGGGGATTTAGGGAGTGAATGGTGGGAGTATGAGAAGCAAACGGGTTGCAGGTGGGGGAGTGGATGGGGGGTGTATGAGGAGTAAACTAGGGGGGACAGGGTGTGGGGGGGGGTGGTGGTTTTGGGAGTATAAAAGGAGCAAACGAGGGGGAGAGGGTGGTGGATTGGTGTATGTGGAGAGAGCATGAAGAGAAAATGGGGGATTAGAGGACACAATACAGAGCATGGGGAGATGGGTATAGACAGTATGTGAAGGACAGTATGGGAAGAGAGGGTAAATTTGAGGACCCAGTATAAGGAGTAAGGTAAAGATGGCTGCGGCACAGTATGTGGAGTGAGGGGGGATTATATGGGTGTGGACACAGTATGCGGAGTCAGGGGCATGGTTGCGACAGTATGTGGAGTGAGGAGGGATAGGTGTGGACACCGTATAAGGAGTTGGGGGGGGGGGGTTATATGGGTGGATACAGTATAAGGAGTGAGGGGGGATGGCTGTGGCACAGCATGTTGAATGAGGGGGGATCAGTGTGGACACCGTATGAGGTGTGAGCGGGATGGCTGCGGCACAGTATGTGGAGTGAGAAGGGGGGGGGGGGGAGAAATCGGTGCAGACCATATGTGGAGTGAAGGGAATGGCTGCGGCAAATAATAGAGTGAGTAGTGTGGGGTTGTATGGAGAGGGGCAGCATGCAGGGACAGTATGTTGAGGATGGGGAGTTTGAGGAGATAGACAGTATAAACAGTGGGCAGTATAGGGGCACATAGTGTTAGAGGACAGTGTGACCAGAGCGCCCATTATGGAGGGAGAGGGCAGTGTGGAGGGCATGTACCATGAGAGGGACAGTGTGTAAATCATTATGTGCAGGGAACAGTGAGGAGGAGCAATTATTTATTCTGGGGCACAGTGTAGGGCAGATATTTTTACTTACGAGAATTTTGACAATTCTGCTATTTTTAAGGGTATCGTGTCGGGATGTCCTGCAGAAGACCGGAGAAGATGGACATCTGCAGAGATGAACTGCAGATGTGAAAAGTCATCAAGGTGCCTGGACAAGATGAAGGAAAGAAATAGACGACCCCGACTGGAGATGTCATCTATAAAAGGTACCTGTTTGTAAATAATTATTTGTGATAATGACATTCTCATGAGTACTGTGGTTCCTGTATGCTTCTATTGATGGCTGGTAACAACTCCTATTACCCTTACCATTGTTAAGGATGTAGCAGGAATTGTAGGTTCATGCAGTACAAATGTGTGACCTGACATTACAATTGTTTTACCAAGTACTGATGGTGGTTGAGATGAAGAATTGTATTAATGATGAGGGTTCCATTTATGTATTTCTGTACCTCTGGTGGGTCTGGTGATGTATTCATGTGGGTTTTGACATAGTGCTTCTGTATTGATAGTGGTTATATGGATGTATTTCTGTACTGAGGAGGGTTTTGATGCTGTGTTTCTGCACCGATGAGGGTTCTGGTGATTTATATCTGTACTAAGAGTTTTGACATAGTGTTTCTGCACTAATGGAGGTTATATGGACGTATTTCTGTAACTCTGGTGATGTAGTTTTATGCTCGCGAGACTCGGTCACAGGTGCGCTTGCATTGAGCACGCAGACCTGTGCCACTGCAGGCATGAGAGCAATGTGACATACACAGGTGTGGTGGCCTTTTCACAGGAGCGAAGCGGGCATTTCAACCAGTGGGGTGACAAGGACCAGATTGAGCAGATCTTCACAAACCATTTTCAGCTAATTTCCATACCGCTCAGGAGATTATAAAAGTTCATTTTTGAGGTACCCAGGGGGACCGCTGAGCATATAGAGTGGGCACAGAAATCCCAAATACATCATGTATAAAGTGGTGGGTAGGGGTTAAAACGGCCACAGGGAGTGACAGGTTCCCTTTAAAGGTAACCCGTCAGCTATTTGAAATTCCCACCTCCTGTGGTACTCTGACGCGCTGGCCGAAACGTCATATCCGACCCGGTGCATTGTGGGGGATGATCATGTGTTCGTCCCGGCTTCAATATGCACACTGCGCATGCGCTGGAGCCCGGACGAACAAGTGATCAGCCCCCACAATGCACCGGGCCGGATATGATGTTCCAAACTACCATGGCTAGCCCCTCCAGTTTTGATCCTGGGTACGCCCATGTTAACGGACCATCATTTCTGTCTAGGCCTATTTCATGAGTTTAATTTCTTAAAAATTCTGTGAAAGCAGGGTTGAAAAACAATGTCTGACTTTCATTTTCATAGATTTTTTTTATTGCTTGTGTCAGATTCAAGTTATTTGTCACCATTGTGGGTTTTTCTTTCATTAAACAAGGGGTACCAACAATTTTGACTGCATGTGTAGGGGATGTTTTTTCCATGAACAATCTACATTTAATTATTAAATTTAAAAAAAAACAAAAACATTTATTCAAATGTAATATCACATTCCGAATCATCATAACTCTCCACCAAAGCCTGAATTCCATCACAAACAGCCCATTTCCTTTTCATAAGAACAACAATCTATATGTGGCCAGAGACACACTATGTGACATACTTGCATGAGCCTCACAGGTCTCACCCGGAACAGCTGCTGCCTCTCTGAATGGGAGCATGTTGGCTCCATAGGAACACAAGCAACTGACACGCAATGTTTTCAGGGTGTCATTACTGTATACATTACCTGTATTGTAGAAAAAAAATCTCTATAAAACACACACACACACAAATTCACATCTACATATACAAGACTCTCTAGAGCACCTCTGCTAATTGAATTTCTTATGGTCTATGTAGAAAGTAAATAGAATACAGCAGGAAAGCATAGAGTAGAGCCTTCATCAAGGAAAGCAGACACCTCCAAAAGAATTACACAGCAAATTCACGTAGACCTAAATTAGAGTTGGCAAGTGCCGATTGTGGATGGGCTCTTGCACACAAATCTGCAGCACTGCCAGGTCTGTTGTCATTCCGCTCAAGTGTAGCAGTTAGCTCCCCCTGGTGACCCGCAGCAGTCACAATGATCAGGAGAGGAGTGATGCCAGCAGGACTACCCAATGTGTGTCAGAGACTGGCACTGACCAACCCTTATTATTGTAGGGTCATTTGAGTGCGATTCTTTTGGGGGGTGTCCGATTTCCTTAATGAAAGGTCTACTGTGTGTCCTGCTGTATTCTTTTTACATGTATACTAGCAGCTGCCTGGAAACTCTTTTTTACTGAACTATAACTAAGACTTATGTCAAGTATACTCCCAAAATCCTGAAAAATCATGCTAAGGTTTATTGTTGAGGTAGGTCTTATTTTCAAAGAAACAGTATTAATGCTCTATGACAGCCATGTATAGAAGTAAACTTTTACTTAAAGAAAAAAAATGTGACCTCTTCTACTTACATAATTGCCTTATGTTGTCTGTCACTCACTCCTGTCAGGATGAGGCCGAATCCCACAATCCACCACGCTGACTGGAAATATGCCAGATGCCATACTGGGACACCCAAGAGATAGGTCTCCCAATATGGCGATTGCCGCACTCCCAGCTGACACACCCGACACCCCCACATCCCAATCACCCCCACCTGGCCCCCACATCCCTTGCCCCACAAATTCGTCGCCGCAGCCTGATGCACGCTCCCAACAGTCCACCTGGTCTCCCCTCCACCCAGTGTTACCACTGCAAGCTCCGAGTAGACCAATGCCGAAGAAAATGTACGACATGGCCCCCCCACAGGCCGTCTGATCACCCCCACCAGGTCCCTCTGCAACACCCCCAAAAACCCGTTTCTGTCCCCACGCCGCAAACAGAATTAGAAGCTCCAGGACCTGTGGTGATGTCACAGTCATGGACGGAGTCACAGATCACATGACTGACATCACCAAAGGTCCTTTATCAGACATGGAGTGGGGGAGCACAGAGCAGGTACAGCAGTGCCCCCACTCTCCCCCATTATCCCCGGCCTTCCCCCCCCCCAAGTCTGCCCCTCTCCCCAGCTATGCTCTGCTCTCCTGCACTCACCCCAAGTCCCAAGTCTTCCTTGCTCTCCACCAGTCTCCCCCATGCTCACCCCGGCTCTCCCTCAGCCTCCCTTGCTCTGCTCATCCTGCTCTGCCCGCTCTCACCCACAGAGCAGCACAGGGGGAGGGCAGAAAGCACCACCACAGGAGGGGGCACAGCAAGCACAGGGGGAGGACGGAGAGAATAGAAGGGGACCTAGAGTGTGCCATGAGATGGGTCTTGGGAGGCGGGGATGCAGAAAGACAGCACAGGTGGGAGCAGACCGTGAACATAGTGGGTGGCCAGAGAGCGACCACAGGGCTGTGCACAGGGTGCAGAGTGCACGTACGGGGCCGTGTGTAGCATACACAGTGCAGTGCCGCAGAGAATGCGCACTGAGAGGGCAGTGCATATGGGGGCGCGTGAAGCACACAGTGCAGTGCCGCAGAGTGCGTATTGGTAGCGCACACAGTGCAGTGCCACAGCACGGGGTGGGCTGAGAGCACGCACGGGGAGGGAGATGGCTGTTGCCCAGAGCTCCAGAGCCCACCTTCATTGTTTTGTCACCGCCCGGGCTCCCATCCAGTAATTATATAAATGAATATTGCATGCATAACAAAACTTCAAGTCTCCATTTATGAATATATAAGTTATGTTTATTTAACATTTTAGCCATATCACAAACATTTCACAGAAATGGTTAAAAAGTATAGTTCACATACATCAAAACACAAACAGTTGAGAGCAGAACAATTCATATCAAGAATATGCTTGACCTGCTTTATAGGAAGAGTTGTAGATGGCGTAGTCTTTACAAAAATAAATTTAGGAAATTAAATTATTCTTCATCAGTTGAAACCCATGGTAAAGGAGCAAAATCACTCCATAACTGAACACCACAGCAAAACATTGAAATTACCAGTGATTACTTTGCATTGACCTATTAGCATGGCACAGATCAATGTACACTGCTCAGTGACCCAACTTTGCCCTTTGCCGGATTCCAGACAATACTAAGTAAACAAGCCAAGAATAGAAATCAGTTGTTGGTGACTGTATTCTACAAAACAAATATTAAGCATGGTATATGATATATACACAATTATTTACGAGCGGTGGTAAGAAAATGCACCATATTGAATATGTACAGAAATAGAATAAATAAGGACTGTTTCTCTGTTGCGAAACGCATCTTGATTCATGTGCAAAATAGTACAAGACAATGTCTTAAGGAAAACATTCTAGTTAATATTTTATAAAAATGACTATAAAATGGAACACCATATTGGACAGTTTAAGTGCTAATTTGGGATTACAGTGATGACAGCATCTGAATTTTATTTTATTGTTTTGCGCAAGTTATAAATGCAGTAGGCTTTCAAAAAGGTTCATCTAGAGGAGAAGCTACATATTTTTCGTATGGAAGTCCTGCAAAAAGATTGAGGGCACTGGTCCGGAGAATTCATCAGCTGTGTATTGTGTCCAGTGCCCGAGACCGGCCTCTTCTAACCTGCATTCCAGGCGCCTCTTCTGGCGAGTAGGCCCGGTGTGAGGTCATCGTTGCAACATGACACTCATGATGGACTACCGAGGTGACAGCTGGATCAGAGTTCTGCATATCTTTCTCTGTGCCAATTTCTTTTATAGACATTGCGTGAAAACTCACAATGGCTGCCAAGTTTGTAAGAAAGGTTCTAACTCAGACACCTGATATCCTGCCCCAGGCATAACCCAAGTTATGCCATGTTCTCCATAATGTACCTTTTTTTTGTATTTAAGTGGTCTCCAACTAGAGGCTGCAAAGAAACTACAACAGAAGCTGGAGAACGAGCGCAAATTTGATCACTTGTAAATTGAAAAGGAGTTCCCATATTTCATCCTGAGAGTATGGAGTTTAGTTTAAGTGGCAACCCTACAAAACTGAATGGAAGGCCAGTGCCGAGTCCAACCAAAGTATTATAAAACAGGACAAGGGGTGAGTAGGAGTGCTTCATTTACCGTTACTGAAAAATGTGCAGTTCATTCACATTGAAATGTAGCAAGTCTTCATTCTCAAAACCAGAAGCTATAAAAAAGGTAATAAAGTAGAGAAATTCTCTTCTGCTACAGGTAGGAACAAAGTTAACATTCCTGAGATGAGACAGTTTCCATATAAAGTTCATTTAAGGCATTTTGCAAAACTCTGTCCAGCAGAGATTGATCCAAGAGGCAGATAAATAACCATTAGATAATTCACATTCTAGTTCTCATTTTCCAAGAGTTGCTGCAAATTTCTTTGAATCTGGAATAAAGATATAAACACGTTTAAGATAGGGCTTTATAGATGCAAATAGATGCAAAATACTCATTTTCCAAGATCTACAATATTCTGGTATCAACCTTTTGTGTATACAGTCTCCTAACTGGAAACAATGTGGAATTTAAAATTTAGAGATTTTTTTTTTTTTTAATTTAGTGCTAATTTTTATTGTCTTTACAAGGGAGCATGACTTGCAGAATTCTCTGGGGGTAAGTCTTTAGGCTCCTATGCAAAATTTGTGTCCAATGGTAAAAACATGGCACTGAATACAAAGGTATGGCGAGTATAAAGAAAAGAAATATATTTCTTATATTGAACATACTCAAGACCAAAGGGTCGCACAGTATATTAAAATGTAGAGGGGGGTTGGGGGAAGAGGAGAAAATACAATAAAACACATCATCCAGTTTTCTAGCAAGTATACTTTGCTTATACCTAAGCTGGACGCACAACTACACTGCTCAGTACTGCAGCTGCTGTCTGTGTGCCAATTAGGAAAAATAGAGCAGGAATCCTCTCCAGTGCACATTGTGTATGGGATACATTATAGCTAATCTCTACCCACTAGCTCAGAGTTCACTGCAAATTAATTGTAGTGTCTGCAGAGAGGGAAACTAGAAATCCAGGATATAACTTCTGTAATATTCAGAAATTGTGTGGGTTTTCATGTACAGTAGCCCATTCTGAAAAGTTAAAGTATTGTTATCCTATAAATATATCTTAGCATAATTTGGGGTGGGAGGTACACATCTACCTAACCATGAAAGCATTACATTTTCTGGAGACTAAGTAGCAAGACATTTTTAATTTATGCGCTTTTGTTATTTTCTCCCCTTATTATAAAAGCCATAAAACTTAATTTTTCTGTTGACATAGCTGCATAAAGGATTGTTTTTTTGTCAAGAAGAGTTGTAGTTTTGAATGTCACTATTCGTTTTTGTCAATTAATGTACTGATAAAAAGGGGGGAAAATCCAGAATGGGCTTAACTGGCTGAAAATGTTGAGGAATAGGATTTTGCAGGACATTAAAGCAAAGTTAAAAACATTTTTCTACCACAAAAAAAAAAAACAACATTCTGAGATCTGCAACTATTTTCCATTACTACAGCTAGGAGAGGGCTGCTCGCTTGTGTCCCAACTTCACTTTTGTGTATGTTAGACATGTGGAGTTCGGATTTCTTTTCACCATTTAACATATGGTTTAAATACTACTTATTTTCGTAGATCAGTCAAGATGCCAAATATGTTGTCTCCATGTTTAGGCAGCAATTCCTGGACTAACCACGATTCTCCTGTCCTGAAGTCTAGGGCTTTAATAAGGCTGTCAAGAGACTTGGTCAGGCTGGCAATCGCAGCCACAGAAGAAGTGTTAAAGCTCCCTTTAGCGTCTAGAGCGCTTTATCATTTCACTTGTTCACAAAGACATACTGTGCACATGGGGATGATGGCACATTATAAAAATCAGACATATCCAACGCACAAGACCATTGGACATAGCTAAAAATTTGCAAACAATTTGTGGGTCAATAACAAGATTTTTATTTACTGCACATTCTCTAACATTACACAACTATTTTAACATAACCAAAAGGGATCCACCAAAATGGCATCAAACTACCCAAATTAATAAAATGTCGTGTTTTTTTTAATATATTGGTCCAACATTTTTTGAAGTACATACTATAAAATATTTTATATTAATTATGTCCTTAATAAAAATGTAATTTTTTTTAGAAATATATTGGTCTGACATTTTGTGATGGGGGTAGTTTGATCCCATTTTGTGGGATTCCTTTTGGTTGTGTTCTAGTTGTTGACCCCTTTTTTGGTTATAGTACCATATCTGCTTAAGGCCATGTACACACTATTCGGTGACTTACCTCAGTATTTCTAAAGGTACCATTACATGTTTCAATGTTGAAATGATATCACTAACGATCTCGGGGGCGGGGACATAGTTTAGAGATAGTTTGTGAGATGTCACACATCTAGATATCGTGGACGACGCACCAACGATGTGGCGAGCAGCTATCGTTCACACAACCCTGCGAACGATACTTGTTCACTGATGTGAATGGGCGAAGTTGTGAACGACAGTTATCGAGGTGTCACACAGAACGATGAAGCAGGTTGGCTGATCGAGGATCGTTTGATTTGACAACATGTTCTGAAATCTGCAATCAACGATTTATCAAAGTTGTATCTGTGTTACACGAAACGACGTACTATTGATGTTGTTTCAACGACTCCAAACCCATGACGTTTCAGCGATATCATTCACGATATCGTACCGTGTAACGGTACCTTAAGCCAAATCCAGGAATTGATGAAAAATGCAAAAGTAGTGCATGTTTCTATTATACTTTTCCTTTGATAGGTTACAAATATTGAGGTACAAAACGCAAACACTTTGTAAAATATTTCTTGAGCATATCAAGAACATTGTTATCCCTCATTAAGCCGTAATGGACACTTGACAATTTAAAATTCCCCTTGTTAAATGAATGGCATAAATGGAAAGTTCTATGAACACATTGCTTTTCCTTCAAGAACGACAATCATTTACTGAAGCACATGTCATGAGAGCAGACAGGTCTCAAGCACAAAGAAATTTGGAGATAAAAGCAATTACCTGATCTAGTTTTGCTAAATTGGCTGTTAATTCCTCACAGATTGAATGGGCATTTATTTGCCAACTTCCCACACCTTGTTGAACAGACCATCTGAGGGGAGAAAAAAAAAAGAAAAAGAAAAAAAAAAAGAACAAAATTAAAAAAAAAAAACCCCACAAAACCCCGTCATGTTGTACTTAATACAAATCCATCCAAAGCAGTCATGCTGTTTAGTATGCAACACCTGCATGTCGGACACACCCAAATGCCCGGTTTCACATGTCAATAAAACACAGACTGCTCATACAGTAATAACTAGCCTCCAGATCTCCGACCTATGCAAACTGCCTCACAGGCATATCATTAAAGGCACTTTGTTCTAGTCAGGACACGCAGCGATCGGGCCGAGTATTGCAACCAGAATGTAGTGCGTCAGACTAGTGATGAGCGAGTGGTGTAATATTCACAATCGCTATACTCGTAATGAGTAGTTTTTAATACTCGCATATTCGACCGAATAGAGTGTATGTTAGGCCCCGCCCACACACATCCGGATATAAAACGAGTCTTTCCAGGAGAAGGCGGGAGGGTGGGCATTTTTATATTTCTACTACATACAACACCTTGCTGTGCCCCCCAGAGAGAGCCTAACATCCAATCTGCTCTCCCAGAGGTGCCAGCTCACTTTGTGTATTGAAGGGAGCCGGTAATATTTGTCAGATCAATAACGATCGACACATCACTCACGAGCACCAGCGATACTCGCCGAGTAACGAGTGTTGTGAATACCGTACTGTTCATGCGAATAGTAAAGATTACACTCGCTCATCACCATATCAGACGTGTTAAACAGACCCAATATGGACACCCATAGAGTGATGTGGGTCATTACTATATTATGTGTGACTGATTTTATACTGAGACATCTAAAGGGTTTTTCCCTCTATAGCCCATTTCTCTGGATCCGGTTTCGGCCCCATAGTATTCCTATGGGGCCGGGTGGCAGCTATCTCCCATCCGGTTTCCATCTGTCCGGGAGGATCCACTACAATTCGGATTTTTCTCCCGGACACAAAAACGTTGCGAGCAACATTTTTGTGCCAGAGGCGAAAAATCTGCCCAAATCAGATTCTCCCGGATCCGGGGCACGCCAATGCTCCCAAATATGGGAGTCTGATGCCAGATTGCCCAGATCCGGGAGGATCTGGGAACTGGACTCTGGCGGCTGAAGTTCAGCGTGAGCTACACTGAACTTCAGCACCAGGGAGCCAGCCCCTGTGAAGTGGTTCAGCACCATTTCAGCAGGGGACAGCTTCCTCAGCTGCATTCTGCAGTATCCAGCTACAAACAGGACCGGAGGGCATATTAACCCTCCGATTTTATTTATCTGGAGTTGTTAGGCTGTGTCCGGTGCCTCCTGCAAAGCACTGGACACAGCCTGACAGCCGGAAAAATGGTGTGAAGCCAGCCTAATAAATAGGAAGTTCTTTTTATGATCAACGTGATGGATATCACAAGGAGCCACTTTTCCATTTTGGACATTTACAGCATGCACACCATTCCAATCACCTGGAAGTTCGAAAAAAATACTACTGACCATGCAAAATTGGAATACTCATTTAGATTTTTTTTAATCCAAAAATGTAAAAGGGGTTGTACTGTTTATCACATGTTGACAGCATTTGGGTTCATTACTTAATCATTGCTAGTGTTACACTTCTAAGGGTATCGTCACACTTGGTGACGCACCAGCGATCCCGACAAGGATACAACCTGGTAGGGATCGCTGGTGCATCACTACGTGATCGCTGGTGAGATGTCAAACAGTCAGATTTCACCAGCGACGCAGCAACGATACGGTGGTCGTTTGGACCCCGTCACACTTGGGCTTAGTGTTGAGATCGTTGGTCGTTGTCCCTGTCAAACACAGCGATGCACGCTGCCCAGAACGGTTTGTAATGGTCCAGAATGGTTTGTAACGATCAGCAATCTCATAGCAGGGGCCTGATCGCTGCTATGTGTCAAACGTAGCGAGATCGCTGTTGCGTCACAAAACTTGTGACTCAGCAGCGATCTCGCTAGCAATCTCGCTTAGTGTGACGGGGGCTTAAGACCCCAGTCCCTAAGGATTTTGAGTGCCATAGACAATGAATGTAGGGGTAGAGTGCATGCCTAACCTTTGCACTCCAGTAACCCTGTTCTCATGATCAGTGGGGCTTCATGCTATGCGACCCTTGTAATCACATATCATGCATCCTGCTAAGGTGAAAGCTTGCATTTATGGTACAACGCCTTTAAACATTAAATCAAAATTTGGACTAAGTTTAGCAAATATATCTAGAACTGCACTGTGTAACTCACAAGTATTTGCCATTTAACGTTAATTATTCAGTGAATGCAAATATTAAATACATTTTACCAATTGCTTGGCTAAAAGAAGTCCGACTCACAGCAGTTACTTTCTGAAATTTTGACATGACACGGATAATTGTAGGGCACTAAAAGGAAAACTGTATATGGCAAAGCCATGGAAGGCTTAGGGTATGTGCCCACAGGACGTTTTTATAGTGAATAGGTGTGTGGATGCCCAATAAGTAGGTATGTTATATAAAATTTATTACCATTTATATCTAGAATAATTGATTTTTTTGTATATACTGTGGAGACTTAATTTGTTTTGCAGATTTTTTTTTAAACATAATTTGGCCATCAACAGATCATAAAAGATCTCTGGGGAAAAGTTACTTCTTTTAGTGTTCATTTGGTCACAATGTAAGCAAGGCATTTATAGGAGACCCAGTTACAGGGGAAAACAGGCTTCACTGGCAGTGATGATTGGCTTCAGCTAGGATGATGTGATCGCCAAGGACTTCTGTTCTCTGCATACTGCTTAATGAGCACCATGTAGAAGGCAAAAGAAAAAAAGACAGAAGCTGTGATGTTTGACAGCCAGTGAGACCTGCCCCCAGTAGATTGCAGGAGCTTCAACCAAGCGCTGGACAATTACAATTATGTATGTTAAAGCCCAGGACTGAGCGCAATAAACTTTTTTTTAAATTATAAACACAACACTTGTGTGTGAAGTTTTTCATGTCCTATAAATTTTCTATTTTATTGAAGTAAGAACATTCTTACTCTTTTAAAGCAGCATCTTTAGCAGAGCTCAAATAAGAGAGACGTTCCTCGAGGTATAGAATTCTTGATTGCATATAGAAGGTTGAGATAATCAAGAGGCACACCCTGCAAAAAGAGAGAGACATCAACTTCAGTAACAATACATGCATACTAAGTGCAGCAATATTAAAGGGTTCACAGAATAAAAAGGGGTTCAATCTCCCACTTTCCACAGGAAACGCATTTTTCTTATTCATAGGATATGTGGTATTTAGTGATGAGTAAGCACTAAAACGCTCGGGCGCTCGATGCCTGGGTCGAGCATCTCGAGGTGCTCAGTCGAGCACCGAGCCCAATGTAAGTCAATTAGTGACAGGCTCCACCCACAGCCTTCCAGCTATAAAACAAGCGTTTCTGGGAAAGGGCAGGGGGGTGGGCTTTTTCAAATCATCGCAGCATACAACACCTTGCTGTGCCCCCCAGAGGGACCCTAAGGCTACCTTCACATTTGCATTCCCCTCCGCAGCGTTCTGCGGAGGGGATCCGCAATATGACCGCAGCACCGCAAGCCACTATCTTTATAATGGGAGCACATGGTGCTGCGCATGACCGTGCGCACCCATTCACTGCCACATGTGATCTGTGTGCAGGCGGATGCCTGCGCACAAATCACCCGGGCTCGTCCGCACCACAAATGCAACATGTCGCGTTCGTGGTGCGGACGAGACTGGGTGATTTGTGCGCAGGCATCCGCCTGCGCACAGATCACATATGGCAGTGAATGGGTGCGCACAGTCATGTGCAGTATCGTGCGCCCCCATTATAAAGATAGGGGCTTGCGGTCACATTGCGGATCCCCTCCGCAGAACGCTGCGGAGGGGAACGCAATTGTGTAGGTAGCCTAACAATCAATCTGCTCTGTGAGGTGCCAGCTCACTGTGTGCACTGAAGGAAGCTGTGTATTTGTGTCAGAGCGATAATTATTAGTGAAGAGTCCGAGCATCTCGGCGGTACTCTGTGCTCGCTGAGCATCCAGAGTACCGGGATACTCGTGCGAGTAACGAGTAGCACCGAGCATGCTCGCTCATCATGTTTAGAAAAGAAAATCCCCTGCAAAACAGATACAGCCCATGCTAAAGCTTCATAGATCATATATCCAAATGACCATAAGCATACATTTGTATTAGATTTGAGATACTTTTTGGATACCTTTTTATAGGTATGCTGAATTAATTATAATCTTAAATGCATTAGCCATCTGTGCACCTAGAGCATGAGTAGCTCATTGTTGTTCAGCAGTCACATCTGAAATTTTTTTTTAACTCTTGCTTTCCTCCAGAATTGGACAATTTACAGGTAGTACTAAAAGCACTTCTATTTAGTTCATGTCAAGTCAAAATCTTAACTTCTATTGTGCAGAGTGCATGGCTGTTTCTTAGGATGGAAACACTATCCTACTTACATGCGAGTCTCTCGGACGAGACTCGGATCAGTGACCCTGAACGGCCTCTCCCTCTCTGGATGGGCGTGTGATGCTGCACAAAAACACAAGCAGCTGATACTCCCGTCCAGAAAGGGAGAGGCCTTCAGGGTCACTGATCCAAGTCTCGTCTGAGAGACTCGCATGCAAGTAGGATAGTGTTTCCACCCTTACTGAAAGGCTGACCAGATTATCCATGTTATATACAGTTGTGGCCAAAAATATTGACACCCCTGCAATTCTGCCAGATACTCAGTTTCTTCCTGAAAATGATTACAATCACAAATTCTTTGGTATTATCTTCATTTAATTTGTCTTCAATGAAAAACACAAAAAATTGTCAAATTGGATAGAATTCCACACCAAACATAAAAAAGGGGGTGGACAAAAGTATTGGCACTGTTAGAAAAATCATGTGATGTTTCTCCAATTTGTGTAATTTACAGCACCTGTAACTTACCTTTGGCACTTAACAGGTGTTGGCAATTACTAAATCACACTTGCAGCCAGTTGACATGGATTAAAGTTGACTCAACCTCTGTCCTGTGTCTTTGTGTGTACCACATTGAGCATGAACAAAAGAAAGAAGACCAAAGAACTGTCTGAGGACTTGAGAAACCAAATTGTGAGGAAGCATGAGCAATCTCAAGGCTACAAGTCCATCTCCAAAGACCTGAATGTTCCTGTGTCTACCGTGCGCAGTGTCATCAAGAAGTTTAAGGCCCATGGCACTGTGGCTAACCTCTCTAGATGTGGACGGGAAAGAAATATTGACGAGAGATTTCAACGCAAGATTGTGCGGATGGTGGATAAAGAACCTAGACCAACATCCAAACAAGTTCAAGCTGCCCTGCAGTCCGAGGGTACAACAGTGTCAACCCGTACTATCTGTCGGCGTCTGAATGAAAAGGGACTGTATGGTAGGATACCCAGGAAGACCCCACTTCTTACCCAGAGACATAAAAAAAAGCTAGGCTGGAGTTTGCCAAAACTTATCTGACCAGAGAACATTCTTCCAAAACGTTGTAGGCTTTCTCAGGTGAGACAAAAGTAGAGCTTTTTGGGCAAAGGCATCAACAGAGTTTACAGGAGAAAAAAAAAAAAAATAAAATAAAATAAAAAGAAGAGGAATTCAAAGAAAAGAACAGTCCCTACAGTCAAACATGGCGGAGGTTCCCTGATATTTTGGGGTTGCTTTGCTGCCTCTGGCACTGGACTGCTTGACCGTGTGCATGGCATTATGAAGTCTGAAGACTACCAACAATTTTACAGCATAATGTAGGGCCCAGCGTGAGAAAGCTGGGTCTCCCTCAGAGGTCATGGGTCTTCCAGCAGGACAATGACCCAAAACACTTCAAAAAGCACTAGAAAATGGTTTGAGAGAAAGCACTGGAGACTTCTAAGGTGGCCAGCAATGAGTCCAGACCTGAATCCCATAGAACACCTGTGGAGAGATCTAAAAATGGCAGTTTGGAGAAGGCACCCTTCAAATATCAGGGACCTGGAGCATTTTGCCAAAGATGAATGGTCTAAAATTCCAGCAGAGCATTGTAAGAAACTCATTGATGGTTACCGGAAGCAGTTGATCGCAGTTATTTTGGCTAAAGATTGTGCAACCAAGTATTAGGCTGAGGGTGCCAATACTTTTGTCTGGCCCATTTTTGGAGTTGTGTGTGAAATGATCAATGTTTTGCTTTTTGCTTCATTCCCTTTTGTGTTTTTTGATTGAAGACAAATTAAATGAAGATAATAATACCAAAGAATTTGTGATTGCAATCATTTTCAGGAAGAAACTGAGTATTATCTGACAGAATTGCAGGGGTGTCAATACTTTTGGCCACAACTCTATGAAAGTCGAGAAGCAGAATGATGAATTTGCTTAATCACAGACATTACTCCTGCTATTGCCAAAAAATTGAAATTATAGGGGATGACTGGGCATCAACAGGTAGTACTAAAAATTAGTGGGGATACACACACCAAAGCATATAACAGGAGGTGCTGAGCCCAGACATTGGCAGCAGCAGTTATGAGCGCTGTAAGCAACAAGGCACTGCTTCAACCGATCAACAGGCACTGTAGCAATGACAGCAAGTCATCACAGGACCCAAAGAGGCAAGGAGAAGAGAAGTTGAAGTGTAAAAAAAAAAAAGAAGAATTATGATAGATAGTATAGATTTGAGCTGTTCTGTTCAATGACTACATCTGGCCGACACGGGAGCTATCAAAAGGGGATCCATAGGAGTGTCAGGCCGCCACCAATATGGTGTTCATGACCTATTCTAGTCACAAGTCAATATTAGATGCCTGGGAAACGTTCATTACTTACTTGCTGAATAACTTTCTGGTTCAGTTGATTAACCATTGAAAATGTTATGCAGATCAGACATTACTATTTGTAAAATTGCACTTACAGAATTGCATAGAAGAAAAGCAAACCATTCAGTGACACAATGGTTTGCTGAAAATTCACTCTTCGAAACCAACTCCTGTAAACTGAAAAAAATATATATTTAGTTTCTCATTATTAAAATATGGTTATTTCATGGAAGAAAATAAATCATAAATAAATAATTACCAACACTTCCTTCAGTCAATTTCACTTTATCAGAGACATTCAGTGGATTATCCAGAATTGCAGGAGAATGAGACGTTGAAATCATACTCTTGTCTAATTCTTGGAAATCTAGAAGTGGAAACAAGAGTAAACAATTTAGTCCAGAAAACACATCTGTAGAATCAAACAATGATTAAATCACCAATGCAATAGGTCAACGCTTTGAGACCAGTTCATCAAAGCTTTTATACCAGCTGTATGCTGTAAAAAGATTTGAAAAGGCACAGAAATTTGGCACAATATGAGGCTGCACTACAATGTTATAACTTACGGCGCTCTTATTCCATTTTCGACCAGTTCAAACAAATTGGGTGCATGGAAACACTCGTGTCAAATTCATGACGAGCAGTGGCATTTCTCACACCACAAATCCTCCTCTGCTTCCCAACCGGAGTAAAATTAGTGGCAAGGCGCATGCCACCTGTTAGATGCAACCTAGTTAAGATGTGTGTGCCTCTTAAAGAATCTAGTGTTTTTGAACAAGCACACTCCCTACTCAAGTCTGGCATGAAAAACACACTGTTCTATATGAATTGGGCCTTAATATAATATCCATTTTTTTCATCTTCATGTATGTGCTCACTATCCAGAGGCACTGTGTGTTGGATGCAGCACCTCTAGACCTGAGGGAACCCGTGGGTGCACGCAGGGAGATCGCAATCGCCCTGCACTCACAATTTGCGGTGGGTGAAGGGCATTCTCCCCCTCCATAGAATTGTCTGGTTCTGCCTCTAGCTCCTCCCTTTCTACAGAATGTTGTTTAGTGGTTTTGCCTTTAGCCCCTTCCCCCACAGAATTGTCTGGTTCTGCCTCTAGCTCCTCCCTTTCTACAGAATGTTGTTTAGTGGTTTTGCCTTTAGCCCCTTCCCTCCACAGAATTGTCTGGTTCTGCCTCTAGCTCCTCCCTTTCTACAGAATGTTGTTTAGTGGTTTTGCCTTTAGCCCCTTCCCTCCACAGAATTGTCTGGTTCTGCCTCTAGCTCCTCCCTTTCTACAGAATGTTGTTTAGTGGTTTTGCCTTTAGCCCCTTCCCTCCACAGAATTGTCTGGTCCTGCCTCTGGCTCCTCCCCCTCCATAGAATGTTGTCTGGTTCTGCCTCTAGATCTTTCCCCTCCATAGAATGTTGTCAGGTATGTATACACTATCCAGGATTGAACACCTGACAATTAAATGCCCAAACTTAATTATATTGCACCTTTATCCACTTTTTTTTTTTTTAATTTAAAGTCAGAGTCAGGCAGATACACTGCAAGTTAATCATTGCTGGCAGAGGCAGCTGGCGCTATTAAGGCATTCATTTACTGCCCTAGAAGTGTATTTATATCATCTGACCACTGTACCCTGGCTTAAGGGCACCTTTCCCCCCCCCCATTAGCTAAACAAAACATTTGGGTCAATTTGGTTACCAGGAGAGCAAGCCTCTTCCTACAATATAAAATGACCAAAAAACAGGTACCTGCACAGAAAGTTTTAATGTTTTTTATATTAAAAGGTAATACCTAGGACCAAGATAGATAGATGCTACAGTCAAATTGTATTAATTTGGTACAAAATTCGAAATTGTTCAATTAGATTAAAAAAACGCTGCTAAGAAAAGAAAGTGGAGAATCTTCTCCCTGTACTTCAACAATTACAGTACCCCCTTATTCCTTCTTGGTTCCATCTGCTCTCTTGCTTTATGAATAAGTTTGACTGTCTATTGGCCATACAATTTTGTATTATATGCCTGATTGTTCATAGTTCCATGCTCTACAAGCTTTATTTTGGTCCAGATTGTCCCCATTATAATCGATATATATTATTTATATTATTAAGGGAGAGAGTAAATAAGTGGGATGGAAGGTTCTGTGTTGTGGACATGAGTTATTTCTCAAATGTGTGTGTTCAAAAAAAGGTTTACTATAAAATAATCTAATTAAAGAAAAAAAAAAAAAAAAAGAAATATAGTGGCCTAAAGGCCCCGCTACACTTAGTGATGCATCAGCGATCCCAACAACGATACAACCTGGTAGGGATCACTGGAGCGTCGCTACGTGGTCGCTGGGGAGTTGTCAAACAGTCGGATCTCACCAGTGACGCAACAATGATATGGAGGTCGTTTGGACCCTTTCACTCAGACCTGTAGTATTAAGGTCGTTGTCCCTATCAAACACCACGATGCATGCTGCCCAGCGGGAGCCCAATGATCAAAAAATGGTCCAGGACATTCAAACACGATTGGCGATCTCACAGCAGGGGCCTGGTCAGCGCTACTTAGCACACATAGCGAGATCGCTGGCGAGGTCGCTGTTGCATCACAAAACCTGATGTATCAGCGATCTCGCTATGAGTGATGGGGGCTTTAATCACACAAAACCTAAAGCCACCAATGGATCACAAATACAGATATAGCATAAGATCTCATTAGATCCAGAGACATGAAAACAGTTTGAAATTAAGATTTAGCTATGGGGGGGGGGGGGGGGGGAATAATAAAATGACAAAAGCACATATCAACCTTAAGAATATAGAACTGAAGTATTATATAGCTAAATTATACATATCCAGTATGCACTGAGTACTTGGCTTAAACATTAACCTATGATACTCATCCCATAATATGTTGCACTTGCATTGGCATGAACTGTACTGTTAACATATTGATTACCCACAGCATAGTCAATAAACCTATGCTGTCCTAAACCAGGAAATCTGATTGAAGGGACCCCCCCAGTGATCACAATAAGAGTATGGGAACGGGTCGCCCCAAGTCCTGTGTGTGAATGAAATGTTAGACAGCATGTGTATTTTGGTTTGACACCATCACTGGCTACTTTGATCAATTGGTAACTACAGATAACTCTTAAAGCACCACTCCAGCGGGGTTTTGTTCGACATTGGCGCGGTGCTTTACATCCAAGTCCCCTGCTCCGGGTCTTCTACCCACCCTCCAGCATCTTCACACTCATTGCTCCGGTCATGCGGCGCCATCTTGCAAATGCAACTTTTGACTGAATACTAGTGCGGAGCTACTTCACAAGCTTTTAATACAAGTGTATCAGAGCCAAATCAAGGTTTCCATAGAGATTTATGGACTTTATAGGTCACAACTCAATACAACACTGGAACAGCTGGCAGGTCACATACAGGAGAAGACCATCCAGATCCACACCAATACCAGATTGAGGCACCAGATGGAGTATAAGACTAGGAGTAGGGAATGAAGAGTTAAAGCACCTCCCTAGAGTTGTGTGGAATAAAAACAAACAAAACATCAATAAAATTATACTAACCTTGAGAATTTTCAGACTCTGGGGTTTGAGAGCCAGTGCTGCTGAATTCTTCCATATCCTTTCTGCGCTGTTGCACCAAACCATCAATTTCTGAAAAATCGACACTGAAGTCCTGAAAACATATACAAGTTATAAACGTGAACACTTGTGACCAAGGGTATGTGAAAAACAAAACATTTTGTGTGAAACTTAAAAAGAATCAGTCTGTCTGTGTATTGCTTTATTCAATAAGTAAAAGCGGCAGTCACAGACTGATCATTTAAACAATCATCTTGACTCCATGTGACATATGATGCCCACAGTGAGGTGGAGGGTTGGGGGATCCCCACTAGCTGCCTTCATCCCACAAGCAGGAAATTCAGACCTGATGACTTATCAGGACCATTGGCACCAGAGAACCTATCTTTGTAAGGGGGGCCCCCTCCATGTCCACACAATGAATGAATGAAGTGGCATCTTTGCATGTGACAATTTTAGTCACTTCTATTGGCATAATAGACACTGAACAATGTCCACCAATACCATTTAAAAGCTTTAGCTACTGACAGCCATGCAAAATTAATTTGTGCATATAGTAAATTAATTTTGTGCACGTAGATTTACAGGAATAGTGGGTCATTTTTTGTAGATTTTTTTGTTATAATTTTCATTCAATGTTTATCATTTTAGCACAATTTTACTATATTCAGATTTCAATTCCAAATGACAGTCAAAACGGCACACTCCATGATGCAAAACGTCTGTTATTGTTTGGGCAGTCTGAAGTGATTACACGGTAGCTCTACAAGCTGCAAAACGGACTGCTAACTTCAACATATTTTACATCATAATAAAAGGGTGCACTAAATTTGGTTAGAGAAATGACGACTTGTGTAGCCTGAAAACGATGTTTTTTTTCTCTCTCTTTTTCAATTACATTACTAAACATATCATGAATTCACAGGAAAGCCTTAAGGCCCAGTTACACAGATAATTGTGCAGAGATTGTTCGCAGATCACTGGTTGCAATGAAATCATGGACACATTTGTTCACAGCCACAAAATGGAACAATGTGTCCATGATTTCTCTGCAACTAGAGATCTGCGAACAATCTCTTCACAATTATCGGTGTGTGTAACTGGGCCTTTAGCGTTAGGCAATATGCATGCGAGATACTCGCGTATGTGTGGCATGACTCACTCAGCGTGGCTGCTGGCTCTCTGGATGGGAGTGCATCAGCGGCTTGTGTTTCAATGGAGCTGCACGATCCTCCCCAGAGAGTCTGTGCCCATAGATGAGTCATGCAAGACTCATGAGAGTATCTCGCATGCATCTCGTGTAAGGGGTCTCCAGCCTTACATAGCAATGAGGACGACACTTACAAGGGGAAATGATCCAGGACGTTCTCCTCTGTAACTACGTTCTGAAGAAGGATTTGGACTGTTTCCAGTGCTAATATTCTAGATTAAAAAAAAAATAAAATACGCATAAAAATTAATTATCATTAGACAACATAAAAAGGAAAAGCATATTTCAAGACAAACGGCAGTGTATTGCAGAAAGTTGTGATGAAACTATCTAGCCTCATGCCTGGCAGCTGTAGAGCATGACCATATATTCTTAGCCATGAAATTTTCCGGAAAATAAATAAATATACCGTAGTATGCTCACCACTTTATACATTGATAAGTGCCCAAATCACTGGTGGACAAATCCAATTTAAACAGAAAAATAAAAAGGCAGTTGAGGAAGGGCTCCTTTTGATGCCAGATTTCTGTTCAGTGTTTCATGCGTTTTACTTAATCCATAATTAAAATAAAGTTTTATCCTATACAGAGTAGAGCATCCTAAATAGAATTATGTACATATGCAGGGTTATACTCTACCATACCAACTGGGTGGGGGACTCAAGCCATTGGTGCCAACAGTGGTAATGTCATTTTACTCCATAGTTTTAACTGAAAGTTATGACCCATTACAGTGACGAATGACTGCAGCATAATTTTATACCTCATATTAATCAATAGATTTTGGAATATTATTGTGCTCATTATTAATTATTATTAGTTTCCTCATTTGGATGCAGCTAAAGAAAATGGTGCTGTGCTGAAAATCTATATGTGCCTCTCCCAGGTACTGTGTAATGGCAGTGTCTGATCATGTCCTCCCCTGCCCAGGAAATGTGGTAAGAGTATAGACAGAGCACAGGATAACAGCTCATTCTTTGAGGTAAAAAGTTTCCCTGCCTGTATTAACCTCCCTGGCGGTCTGTTTAGTTCTAGAATTTTTTGCTAAAAGCGGGCTACCCGCGTTCGCGGTAGATGCGGTTAAAAAACCACATCTGCCGCACTTGCCGCATAGCTGCCGCACTTGCGGTAATCTGCATAGGAACCAACCACCTCGGATGACCCTCATACACTGTTAATATGTGCCCCTGCAGCCTAGTAAACCATTAGCAGCACTGTTGTTGTGTGAAAAGTGGCTGCAGTAGAAGTGAGATAATGATTTTATACACTTACATGCCTACGTACTTGAGGGCGTCTCCCTGTGTGTGCTGGCACTTGTGGGCTGTGCTCATCATGTCTGCTCTCCCCCTCCCTTATGCACGCCCCTCTCAGCCTGCTATAGTGATGTGAGGCTGATTGCGTCATAAAGGGGCGGGGCTACCGGGATGCCGCGATTTAGCCCCGCCCCTTTATGACGCAATCAGCCTCACATCACTATAGCAGGCTGAGAGGGGGCGTGCATAAGGGAGGGGGAGAGCAGACATGATGAGCACAGCCCACAAGTGCCAGCACACACAGGGAGACGCCCTCAAGTACGCAGGCATGTAAGTGTATAAAATCATTATCTCACTTCTACTGCAGCCACTTTTCACACAACAACAGTGCTGCTAATGGTTTACTAGGCTGCAGGGGCACATATTAACAGTGTATGAGGGTCATCCGAGGTGGTTGGTTCCTATGCAGATTACCGCAACCGCGCCGCAAGTGCGGCGCAAGTGCGGCAGATGCGGTTTTCTCACCGCATCTGCCGCGAACGCGGGTAAGCCCGAGCCTGACTCGGGGTTAACGCTTCTGGTAGTGAATGTTAACCCCGAGTCAGGCTCGGGAATAACGCTAGGAAGGTTAAAAAAAAACCAAAAAAAAAAAAAAAAAAAAAAAAAAACACGTTTTACCTCAATGGGTGGGGCAGCTGGAAGAGGCCCCACTCTGCAAGGCATGGTCCAAAAAGCAGTGAGGGACTCACTCAGAAGATCAGACAATGGCCATCTTGGTTGGAACGGCAGAGAGAAATGGAATCAAAGTCTGCCGGTTGTTGGACAAACGAGGTGGGAGTCGCTGATGACACCCAAATTTCAGACTACCAAATGGGTGAAAGGTGAGCCTGCCTATTCAGCCAGAGACAGAGCATCGGCAGCATATCCCTAGCTCGGACTGGAGTTACGAAGGCACAGTATGGGCACTGCTGAATACACCCGAGAGTGCTCCCACTCCCCAGGTTGCACCCTGATCGATCTTCTCTGACCAGCTTTTGGGAGTTAGCCTCCGAGGAGGTGATTAGGCAGTATGACTCCATCCGGGGTTAGATTGAGGAGGATAGGATTGGACATTGCGCGTCTCAGACAAGAGTCCATGACCCCCAGCCCCCAGCCATGTTAAGGGCCAGGACAGTCTTGTGGTGATCGATCTTAAGGTCACCGGGCAACCTATGTCCCCCTATGGTTGGTACACAGCGAGTGTGGCCCAGAAATCTTTCATGTTCACTGGAGAAGAGTATCATTACAATGGTCAGGACAGCAGGTAGCGAGAGAGAGATACTCGCCCCGGGTATATACACTGCCCGATCGTTGGCACCAGTTGGTGGCCCAATGAAAAGCTATACTGGGAGAAGTGTGTTCTGATGAACACCTGCAGCACTTGTTGCGCAGTTGATAGGGGGCAGTTAGAATCCCCCTAAGTGGTGTCAGGCCCAAGGACATATATAGGTTGCGGCACTGGCCATGACAGTAATGGCCACATTTTAAGTTGTGTTTTTCCCCCTCCCCTTTTGTTGTGCTTTTCGCTCTTGGATTATGAAGTGATGGATGCTAGAAGGAGTCATTCCTTCCTATGGATTATGGAATGCCGTTCCCTTTTTCCTCCCCTATGGACTGCCCAGTTTGCCTTAATGGACTGTGCCACATGAACTGCCCATTCCTTATGCACTGCCCCTTTTTGCCCCTGTACCCAGGCAGCTGAATATAACAGATCATTGGAGTACAGTTTACAAAGAGGACGTAGGAACCACAGAGGGGTCATTCAGAATCCTTGATTGTTCATAATGTTTAAGGATGTGCCAAGGAATGGACTCAAATGGACTTGAGCTTCCTGTGTTTATTTGCAATGTTTAAGAATTGTGCCCGGAAGAAAAGAGACTCAAATGTAACCTAAGCTCCCAGTATTCTTTTATGATCTCATCTTTTTATACAGGTTTATACCCCTTTGATAATGGCAAACAAATTAGGGATTATTCCCAAACAGTGGGGCCTAGTTAATAAAATGGGCTCAGAGTGTGGTCTCGGGAGGAGAGTCCCTGGGAAGGAAAAGCTAAATGAAAGAACTGCTGCCATTTAAGATTTAGCTGGACCCTTTGGGTCACCCTGGGATTTGGGCCCAAGACTCAGGGTGTGGAGACGAACAAATCAAGTGCTTTCCCCCCAGTGTCATTGCTTGTTCCCTGCCCTTGGCAGGAACTTGGACAGCAGTATCTACGAACTCGTGCCGACCTGAGGCATTATACAGTCACGTCAGTTTTACAATGTAGTGAACATAATGAATAAACTCCCCCCCCCAAAAAAAAAGCAAACATGTCATCACACTTTCGAAATTTCACCACACTTGGAATTTTTTCTCCATTTTCCTGTGCACAATAGGATAAAATAAACAATTGCAATCAAAGCTACATCTTATCCTTCAAGCAACAAGCCCTCAAATGTCTATGACCGAAAAATGAAGAGAGTTGTGGCTCTTGGAAGAAGGGGAGGTAAAAAAAATTGCCCGGGGGTGAAGGGGCTAAAGCAGCCCAAATGACTGCAAAAAAAAATAGCTATGCTGTAGATAAAATAACCCAAGTTATACAACTACTATACTGGAAAAGACAACCCTTGTGTCACAAAGAGCATCATATTGTGACATACCATTCATTTTGAGAATATGCTTGAAAAAAAAAACACATCAGGACAGAAGGCAATATAATCAGTTTCGTTAAATGCAGTTATACATCACTAGTGCATCTCAATAAATTAGAATATCAAAAAGAATCAGTAATTCAATACGGTACAAAAAGTGAAAAACATACCGGTAAGTCATTACAGAGTGATCCATTTTAATTACTTCTGTTAATGGTTATGGCTTACAGCCAATGAAAAACCAAAAGTCATCATCAGAAATTAGAATAATTAGTAGGCCTTTGCAGGTGTTTTGTGCTAAGTGTTTAAAATGGTCCCTTAGTCTGGTTCAATAGGCTACACAATCATGGGGAAGACTGCTGACTTGACAGATGTCCAGAAGGCAGTCATTGACACACTCCATAAGGAGGGTAAGCCACAAAAGGTCATTGGAAATCAAGGTCCCAGAGTCTGGAGGAAAAGTGGAGTAGCACACAATCCAAGCTGCTTGAGGTCTACTGTGAAGTTTCCACTATCAGTGATGGTTTGGGGAGCCATGTCATCTACTGGTGTAGGTCCACGGTGTTTTATCAAAACCAAAGTCAGCGCTGGCGCCTGCCAGGAAATTTTTAGAGCACTTCATGCGTCACTCTGCCGACAAGCTTTTTGGAGGTGGAAATTTCATTTTTCAGCAGGACTTGGCACCTGTCCACACTGCCAAAAGTACCAATACCTGGTTTACTAACCAAAGCATTACTGAGCTTGAGAGAATCTTTGGGGTATTGTCAAGAGGAAGATGAGACACAAGACCCAAAAATGCACAAAAGATAAAGGCTGCTATCAAAGCATCTTGGGCTTCCATAACACCTCAGCAGTGCCACAGGCTGATCACCTCCATGCCACGCCACATTGATGCAGTAATTCATGTAAAAGGAGCCCTGACCAAGTCTTGCACGCAATTACTGCACATACTATATTAGGCCAACATTTAGAAGTTAAAAATAATTTTTTAGTTGGCTTTATACAATATTCTAATTTTCTAAGATAATGACTTGTGGGTTCTCATTGGTTGTAAGCCATCATCAACATTAACAGAAATAAACAATTGAAATAGATCACCGTTTGTAATGAGTATGTATTATATGTTTTACACTTTGTATTGAATACATTTTTTTGATGATATTCTAATTTGTTGAGATGCACTTGTATAAACTTTATCGGGAACCAGTTGGCCAATTCATACTGCCCAATCCACCAACAGAATGAACTGGAGTTTGGATGTACGATCAGCGTTGGACACATATTTCATCAATAAATTTTGATGTTCCAGAGAATATATACAGTAGTTTGGAGATCTGACTGGGCACCATAGCCAGATAGGAGAGCCCTCTGGCACTGCACTAGGCAGGCTATTCCCAGCACTGCTATGGGAAAGACTTGTCACCACCTGCAGCAGAACTGGGAGATATCTACTGTGGACAACACCTATGATCTCTGGTCAGATCTGCTAACTATGGTATTCCCCGAAACATTGGAATATTCCTGAGAAAAAGATGCCTGACAGCAATTGTGCAGCCCTCCTGTGATTCATGACACTGGTGGTTTGGACAGCATGAACCATCTGACAGGTTCTCTTTAAACTATGCAAGACGACTTAGAATAAGAGCTAGCGTTTACATGAGCTATTGCCATTAACCAATTCAACCCCGGGTGATTTTCCATTTTTTCTTTTTCGTTTCTCTCTCCTTTCTAGAACCATAGCATTTCCATTTTTTGATCAATATGAGGGCTTGTATTTTACACAGTTTTACTTCTTAATAGCTCAATTTAATTTAAAATATAGTGTACTGGAAAATGAGATTAAAAAATTAAAAAAGTGGAAATTGCAAAAAGAACGCAATTCCACAATTGTTCTTTGGATTCATATTTACTATGTTCACCACATGGTAAAATTGACCTGGCAATATGATTCTCCAGGTCAATATGAAGATCCCAAACAGTTTTTTTTTTTTAGTGTTGAAAAAAATAAACAACTTTTTTTTTGGCTTGCCATTTTCTGTGAACTGTAATATCTCAATTATTGGAATATGGGGCTCAGTGACTGCTTATTTTTGGGTGCTCTAAGCTAACGTTTTCATTGGCAATCAAAACATCATATCTACACAAAAATGGTATCAGTTATTGCATTTTATTGCAACTTTGCAGTGACCAAAATATGTAGTTCTTTCAATTTGATTTTCTCGTTACATTTACAGATCGGATTAATCTTTTGTATATTTTCATAGATTGCTCGCAGCCAATTTTCTCAGGATCTTGATGACAGACACACAGGGCTCATCAGCTGACCCCCTGCTGCCATGATGACCCATCAGCGCCCCTCAATCAGGGCATAGGTGAGCTGATGGGAGCAGACAATAACGCCCTTTCCTGTCGGCACGTGTTAAATCCTACTGTCAGAGATTTAAGGCCCCGTTACACGCTACAATAATCGGCAACAATATCGTTGCAGCAATGTCGAAACAAGATCGTTGTGTGTCACATTTACCAACGACCAACGATTAGGTCATTCATCGGTGGTCATTGGTAAATGACCTGGACCATAAATTTATCGTTGGACTCCCGCTGGACGGCCAGCATCGCCGCATGTGACAGCGATGAACGAGCTGCCAGCGCTACACAGCAAGCGCTGGGAGCTGGTAACCAGGGCAAACATTGGGTAACTAAGCAGAGTGCTCTGCTTAGTTACCCGATGTTTACCCAGGATACCAGCGTTCTCACTGGTCCTGATCGCTGGTGAGTCTGCCTGTTTGACAGCGATCAGCTAACGATGTCTCAGTGACCCGATCGTTGGTACACAGGTTAACAGCCGCAAACAGATTTTTGATCTACAGGGAAGGGATTAAATCAGATCTACTACCTTTGGGTAATTTTTTTAATGGGCTTTGAAAAAGTCTTCACAATAAATTTTTACAGAAATTGATTTCAAATTATTGGGATTAAACTCGTTAATTACTTAGGACTGAAAAAAGAAACAACAAGAATATGGTAGGGGATACCTAGATATCACACAACCTATAGTGAAATGGATGATTTAATTTCCTACTGACATTAACATGACACTTTATAGGCGAATTGTATGCACCGACTCCTTAAACAGGGTAATAATGATCGATGGATATATAGTAAAAATGTCAAGAGCTAGTAAATGCAAATTCTCTCTTAGGTCAGACACTGATTGAGCGATATCAGATAAAATAGGTGATTAGTCTTATACTTACATCTAAATGGCTGCACACAGATTTTATTAACTTGTAGGTAGAATCACGTGACAACAAAGACACAAATATGAACTGCAAAAAAAAAAAAAAATTAAATTAAATATTTAATTACCTTAGCAAGTGAAAGTACAGACCACCTATATAGGTCTTTTTAGGCAGTTATAAAATACCAGATGGGGGCCCGATGTTATCGCATTGGGAGGGCAATGATGTTACGATGGGGCTGGCTCTATGGCAGTGGCAGCTGTCTACCCCCTCTGTGCTTCTCCTCATGTGCCCTTTCCTTTAAGCTGTCTTCCCCCTGTGCGCTCCTCACCCCCTTACTGTCCTCTCCTTTGTATTCTCTCCCCCTTGTGTGCTCTTCCCCCTATACACGCTTTACTCCTTTTGCGCCGTCTTCTCCCCTCGTGTGCTCTCTCCTTTGAGCAGTCTCTGACCCCCGTGCACCCTCTCTGCTCCCCCTGTAGTGCCCAAAGATGGCAGCGGTGTAAGTGTGCATGTGCGCAGGTTCCCTCTGCCGCCATCTTTGTATACCCAGGTGTCCAAAGATGGCAGCCACCTGAGTAAGTGTGCATGCATGCCAGGTATGCACATGCACACTTACTCAGGCGGTGATGTGTCAGCAGGGGATGGCGACTACTGTTTCAGTTGGCGGCGACACCTTTGGCGGTACTGCGCAATGTGACAGTACGAGCCATATTTGCACCATTATCACTTGGTAGCAGGACATCCGGGCGCAGAAAGTGGCAGACATGACAGCACGATTATGTAACTGCCCCCCTTCCCGGTGGTGGCTTGAGAAAAATAACGACAGTATAAGGAACTGCAGTCAGCAGTGAGGGCGGTAGGCACCGGGTTCATGGCGTTGACTGCACCGCTAGCGGTCCTGTGCAATGGACCATATTTTCGGGTGCCATATTTGCACACCCATCACTTGGGTGTCCAAATAAGACTGCCACCAGTGCGCGATATGGGAAACTGGACAAAAGTTGATAACAGTCGCCACAAGGCAAGTATATATTCGATGTGGCGGCATCTGCAGAAAAAAAGTATGTACTAGGGATTTTCAATAAGAAATTTAATCTGTACTGTACATATAATTTTGTGAATGTCTTCACCCTCCTCACCATCTCTCTTTACAACACAACTAATGTAACAGACTGGGATTTTCCTTCTATATAAAAAAAAAAAAAAAAAAAAAAAATTTGTATACTCCTTACCCTCTCTGTTACTGTAGCAATAACCAAAGCATTTGGCACAAGTAGAGCCGTTTTTGTTTTCTTGATCACCGTTACAGCTATAGTTGGAATGACAATCTGGAGAGAATAAAGTCAAAATAAGTACACAAATAATGTACTTCTATGAAACACTATTTTATATGAAAAAGTAAAGTTGTACAAAGGCTCCTTACCTTTGTGTCCTTCCCAAAAACCTTGGAATGGAAGCAAATCCAATTCTCTGAAATGTATAACTTTCCTTGATATAATATTTCTTTCTGTAACGCACAGGTAAAACCTAGGAAGGAAAGAAAAATAAAAACTCACCCCAAATCAAATGTCGTCAAAACAGAGTTGGTGATAATTATTTTTAGTTTATGATAACTCAAATTTTTAAAAATTCAGTCAAATTATTTATTTTTAAAATATTTTAAATTTTAAATGTGCGGGTGTTTTGTAGTTACAACACATTTCAAAGGCATCGCATCAGAAAAACTAGTTATTCACAGCCATACTTTGCTTGAAACCAATTATATGCCGTATTACAAATGTTTGTAATTATGCAGGATATCAGGAAAAATGGTATCAAATCCACGCTGCTGCCAAATAATACAATACAAAGCGATCGATGTAGCACATGGTGGATTATTCTACATGTTTTTTTCAGGATGAAGCAGGGTTACACTTCTAAACGCGTAGAATAAACCACCATATGCTACAACGATCACTTTGATTTGGATTATTTGTTAACAGTGCGCACTAGATACCATTTTTCCTAATATCCTGCATAATCGACTTGCCTTGGTGCATGTGGCCTCTGCGGCAGCTGCCTCTAATGATTTAATTTGGTTGTGGGTCACAACCACACAAGGTGACCACTATATCGTTTCCCTGCTAATCCTTCCTTTCTCTGAGTAAGACCCTATTGCGCTTTTCTTTTTAATTCACCAAGTCTGCTTGGCAAATTCAAAGAAGTCGCAGAAAAGTGCAAAAATGCTTGAGCCGCATGGCTTTTTGAGTTGCTGACCAGCAAGAGAACCTGTTTGTGAAGCCTCAACCTAAATGAAAGTAGGAGGATTCTGCCAATAGCAATTGACAATCTGTATATGGGGGGTGGGGGGGCACTCCTGACTCTTCCCTGAGAGATGCTGGAGTAGATGCAGGGTGAGAGGTTTGATTATACACCCAGCCCTTCTGTTCTTTCTCCTCCATTTCTATTAGGAACACATGACTACTCAGCCAAAGCGACAACTCATGGGTGTAGGGCAGTTGAGAAAGATTGTTGGAAGTTACTGCATATGTATGGCAGACTGCAGGTTTGTGGTTTTGTTTTAAGATTGAATCAACAATGGCATTTCTTATGTGATCTCCACACTTACTTTCTTTTAACATCTCATCCTTCGGTACATCCTTAAACAGTTTATGAAATTGTCCATTTGTCTTTGTCTTTGAAAGCTAAAAAGAAAGAAAAAGAAAATGGGTAAAATCCACTCCAGATTTTAAATAAAAATATGATAATTATATCAAACTAAATTTTATGAAACTGCCATCTTCCAAGATATAAATGAGCACAATATGCTTACTTTATCTTATTCATTGCTTTACTCTATAAAGGGAGTAATGAATGCTGTATAAACAATGCAGAACAGAAGAGGAATGCTTTATTGTAAAAGAACATCTCCCCACTTCACTTAACCAATCATCTTCAGTTTGCATAGCAATATCAGAACATGACAAACATTTCTACCCACAATTTTCTCCATCTGTGTGTGTACAGGGTAAAGCATGCAATATTTAGGGCTAATGTCTTACAATAAAAAAAAAAAAAAAAAAAAAAAAAAAGTGTTCACAGATTATATACCACACATTTAGATACAACTATCTACATATGAAAAGGATTTTAGAAGAAAAATATTATAATCTGAGAGTCCTCAGTGGTTGATACCTTTTAATGGCTAACTGAAAAGATGGTAAGCTATAGCAAGCTATATTTTTGTGATTTACAGCTATTAAAAATTATGCTCCATTCAAAAAATACCAACTTTTCATCTTTTGGAATAGGCCCCCCTGGCATTATGTCAGCAAATTTTATATCTCCACTAGCTGTAGGCCCCGGGTGTTGCCCAGGATAGTAACTAACTGTTCTTAGCTATAAGAGAATAGAATGGGTTAGCTTCATTCTGCTGAGATACACACTAGATACAGGGGGCTGTGTGCGGCCTTCTGCGCATAGTAGGGGCTGTGTGGATCCTCCTGCCGCATAGTGGGGGCTGTGTGGATCCTCCTGCCGCACAGTGGGGGCTGTGTGTGGGAGGTTGTTAGAATAGCAAGGAGGTGTTGATTTGGGGTTTGTGTGTCTGGCGCTTCACTTACAGACACGCCCCAGTGTGCACCATTTTCCAGAAGTCTTTGCCTTTGGCAAGCTTCCCTGAATGTTTCACAGACATGCATAAATTGTGTTATTATATTAATGTCCTTTGTTTCCCATAGCAACCAGATGCTGAGCTGTGTAAATGGTTGTTATAGGCCACCTGATAGATATCCAGGGCAACTGTCAAAACAGCCAAGACAGTATCTATTTCACAGATACAAACCGTAAATAGGTCTTTTTTTTTTGGGTGAATAACAGTAAAGTGCGGTGTTAAAATTTCCCCTCAAAACATAGTCTTTGACGTTCCCGGAGTGAAAGGAGTTGGCTTGTAAACTTATTGATTGTAAGTGAGATGGTGTGGATTCCTTTAGTGGGCATACACATACTCCGCTTTATATATTGGATCACAGGGGCCGCACATGCACAGTTCATTTCTTCCTAACTAGTCATGCTGGATTACACAGCATATATGGATGTTCCCAGAATTCACAGGTCTCACAGCTGGGATATCATTCTGCTTCAAATGCACTTGCAGTCGAACCCGAGTGAGTGAGGGGAGCATCCATATATGTTGTGTAAACCAGTAGGACTATTTAGCTAAGAAGAAATGAACTGTGTTATGCGTGGTACTGTGTTGTTGATATAAAATTCACTGAAATAATGCCGGGGGCCCAATCCAGAAGATGAAAAGTTTTTTTTTTTTTTTTTTTTTTAATGGAGCATAATTTTTAACTGCCATTACAAAAACATTGATGCATTTTAACGAAATATATCTTATATCTTACCATTAATGTAAATAGGTTTTAGAACAGTGACAAAACTAGTATGGACTTACTTGACTTGAAGTCGATTTTTTCCTTTCAAGCTTCATCGTTTCATTCTTCATTTCAAGGGATAAGGAGGAATCATCTGTCTTTGACCTTTAAAGAGATAAAGAAAAAAATTTTTTTTAAAAGTTACCAATTATTATTTAGTGCACTGAGTAATAGGCTCTTGCCTCAAACATCTGGTTTTCTTACTCACTATATCATAATTCTAAGATAACTACTGCATTCAGATATTTCACCCCTTCACAACTTTTCATGTACATTTTTCATCAAGGGTCATGTCTTTTGCCTTTGATGTGGGTATGCACGCAAAGCCAGCATCTTTCCCCACACTTGGCGACTGAGCAGATCAGATGACATGTGTCTTTCACAGCCATTGGTGGATTGGAGATCCGCCTGAAACTGTTAACTAGTTAAATCCCACAGTCAGTCAATCTCTGTCAGCAGTATTTAACATGCATTGGCGAGGAGCACAACATTCCCCACTCCTACGGACAGCCCCATGACATGGTTGCAAGGCACCGATGGATTGTTATTACAACCTGGGATCTGCCGATAACCCCTGTTGTCTGTCATGATAAAGTTCCTGTTAATGCTGGCTATGAACCAGTGATTCTAAGTCATCATAACTTGTGCTGTACAGAGCAGTGCTGATGCACTACTCCGTGCAGCACAAGAGACCAGGTGATTACAGTTTCAAGTCTCAAGGGGCCTGGTAAATACAATAAATAGTGAGAAAAGCTTAAAAATTTGATAGCAAAAGACCCCGCAAAAATGCAAATCACCCCACTTTTGCCTCATTTGGAGAGAAAAAAAAAAAAAAAAAAAAAAAAAAAAACACCCACATACCACATCTTTGATATCACTGTAAAACTAAGAATTACTGCAATATAAGGCAATAAAAACATTTATCTACCCAAAAATGGTAGCCGTAAAGAAGTCAGCTCAGGGTACAAAATATAAGCTTATCCCAAAAAATAAAACCCTTATTAAACTTTAAAAAAAAAAAAAAACCAATAGAAAAACAATCCAAGTTACTTACCAGTAAAGGGATTTTCATGAGCCCATGATAGCACCACCTGAGATAGAGGAACCGCCCGTTCCAGACAGGAAAGCTCACTGAAATAAGAGGGCGGTACCTCTCCTCACGCATCAGTAGGTTTTACAGAGCCAAAAAGGACCTGGAGACAACTGGTTAACACACCGCCACCAAACGCCTATAGCGGTAACACTAACCCGAATATGTGACCACAACTGCGAAACAGCAAAAAAAAAGGGGGAGGGGCAACTATGGTTGCTGTCAGGGGCTCATGAAGATCCCATTACTGGTAAGTAACTTGGATTTTTCCCTATTGCCCATAACAGCACCACCTGAACAACTGTACATAGAGAAACCAGCACCTAGGGAGGGATCACCAATTGTAAAAACCCCTCTACCGAAGGTTAGATCGGTTGTGGAGGAAAGATCGAGTCTATAGTGTCGAAAAATGCAGAAGGTGACGACCATGAAGCCGCCCTACAAATTTGTTCTAGGGGACGTTTTCCTTCTCTGCCCATGAAGTAGAGATAGATCTAGTTGAATGGGCCCTAAGGTCTGAAGGTATCCTGGATACCTGGAGAGAATAAGCTAGGGATATCGCCTCACAAACTCACGTAGCTAAAGAGCCGTTCGTTATACGACGGCCTATAGGAGAACACTGAAAGGAAACGAACAAGGCTTTAGGATGTTCGCCAGTATTTGGTTCAATCCAGGTAGTGAAGTAAGCCCTGTCTGACATCCAGGGTATGGAGCTTTGTTACTCCAAGCTAGAAGGAGGAGCACACAGGTAAGGCAAGGTAATTTCCTGGGACCTATGAAAGTTTGACTACCGGAGGAAGGTAGGAAGGAGCAGGCCGTAACATTACCCTATCCGGGAAGATCTGAGGACAGAGTGGCTGAATATAAAATGCCTGGAGATCACCAACACATCTGGCAGATAAGGCGAATCAGAAGAGAGCCATAATAGGAACCTCCGATAAGGGTTCAAAAGGGACTTCCAATAAGGCATGAAGAACTGAAGTAAGGTCCCAGGGAGATGTACCAGGAAGAGGAACCAGAGTGGCCCTCAGATATGAGAAAAAATAAAAATGAACCTCTACACCCACCTATCCCTTGCAAGATCAGTGTTAAAAAGGGCACCCAAGGCTGAGATTTGTACTTTTAGGGTGCTGCCAACCCTAACTGTAACCCCTGCTGAAGAACTCTAGGGTGGCTGGCCCGGGATGGGGGGACCCAGCGGACTAACCCCTGAGAGGGACAGAATCTATGCCATACCCTGACGAAAGTTTAGTGGTAACTGGACGACTTGACAGAAGTGTAGAAACCAGACCTTGGGAAAACTTTTTACTTAAAAGCAATTGCCGTTCAAAAGCCAGGCCGTCAAAAGAAGGCCTGTCTCCTGAGGTTGCAAAACTGGCCCCTAAGATCACAGATCCGGAGTAGAACCAAGGGCTCTTGGGCCAAAACAGAGCAATCCATCCGTACCTTCCCCAAGACTGCTGGAATCAACATAACCAGGGGAAACGCATATAGGAGGCCCATGGAATTTTGAATGCATCTACCGCCAGAGGGGTGTCTGTTGGGTCGAGGGAACAAACTTGTGGACCTTCCTGTTGCTTCTGACAGCGAATAAAGCAATCAACGGTCAGCTGCAGTTCCGTAATGAGATGGAAACTGAAGGACTTGGGGACCACTCCCCCGGGGCAAGGGCCGTCTGCTAAGGAAGCCCACTACCGAATTGATTTAACGGTTTACATTTAGAGCAGTCAGGGAGGAAGATTATGTTGTGCCAGTTCGAACATCTGAAATGTTGCCTCCATCACTGGGAGGAATCTTTCCTCCCTGATGGTTGACATAAGATACCGCTACACTGTTGTCAAAGAAGAGCTGGGCATCCAGTCCCCGGAGACAGTGAAGAAAATGTTCCAATCACTTCCAAGGGCTAATAGCTCCTTAAGATTTGAGGAGTCGTGAGTGTCTATCAAGGTCCATGTACCCTGGACTGTCCGTGCTCATGTGGGCTCCCCAGCCAAAGGAGCTGGCAACCGTGGTTATCACATCTGTGACCGGAGACAGCCAGGAAACCCTATGAAGCAGGTTGTCCACATCCAATCACCATATGAGAGGATCAAGAGTTTCTGAAGAAAGAGGCAACTTGCCCTCTAACAATCGTGCAACCTGCCATGAATGTGGATGATCTCCCAGTGTAGATGAAAGGCGTGCAATCAACTCCACTGAATGGCTGGAATACAAGCCGTGAGGGATCCTAACAGGGACATGCTCTCCTCAGGGACATCCTTGGATGTGATAGTCTGTTGACAGCAAGGACAAGAGGGTATGCCGTTATTTTCTCCGGGAGCGGACAACTCGGGCCCAAAAACAGGGAGGGAGGTGGTTGGTTACAGACGCGATCTCTTGAGGTTCACCAACCAGCCCAGATCTGTCAGAAACTGTAGGACTGTCTGCGGACGATAAATGCAGTACTTCCTCGGAGTGCCCTATGATGAGAAATTATCTAGGTACAAATTTATGAGGATATTATGCTTCCTAATGTGTGCCAGAATTCCTGCCACCATTTTGCCATAAAAAGCCCAATATTGGAAGTGCTTGATGTTCCCCTGGATAGGCAAGGCTATTCGTAGATACTCCGGGGAAGCAGGATGAATAGGAATATGGTAGTATGCATCTTTTACATAAAGCACTACCATATAATTGGGAAGAGAAGCTTTATGGTGGACCTGACCATTTCCATCTTATTAATGAATGGCCAGTAAGACCCATCAAGACTGCCCCAATCATTTGTGGTAATATTCCACCAGGCGGGAAGAAGGAAGGTATCCGGAGAATGCACTCACTGGGCTTGTTTTGCTCTTGCTCAGAAAAGGTGCATTGAAAGGAACCCCAGGACTCTTTTACGTGAGGGCTGCCACCAATCCTGATACTTTGCATAGAGCAGAGTTCAGAGCTGACCTGTACATCCGCATTCTTCCCTGGAAGGCCCCTGAACATCACATCCTACAGGGTCTCCAGGGCTTTATGTTCAGTCAGGCCAATGGTAGACCTAACCCCTGAATCAATTGCCCGATATCTCCTGAATGAAAGCAGGAGTTACCTCCAGCAGAGCATTCACCTCAGGAGGATGAGGCAACATCATTGCTTCAGGGATATTGTTAACCACGGCTCACACCCCATCGACCGAGGATCAGCGTCGGCTAGATTCGAACCCGGGTCTCAGTGCATAGCTGTCTGGGTGAGGATGAACAAGACCAAGAATCTTGTTCTGAGTAGCGAGCCCCATCTGAGCCCAATGAGGCTGCCTCCCGCATTTTCCTACGTGTGCGGGGCATAGACAGGAATTGGAGGGCATCTCACACCTTCATCACCATGGATTAAATTTTGGCACAAATGGACTTGATTATAGCTGAGGACCAATGTGGATTTACATAAGGCACACCCCTGTGCGTGCTACTCGGCTTTTTCTGTGTGTGCCCTAAGACAAAAGAAAAGGGATTCCTCAATAATCTGTCAAACATTCACAAAAATCACTCAAAACAGAAGTACCAGTTCAGGAGGCAAGGCTGCTCTGCTGAGAAACTGGCAGGATTATCCGGACGGTGAATAGCCAGACTGGAAGGGCTAGGCGATGGCCTGCTCTCAGTCTAAGGGATCTCCTATGAAGGTCGCTGCCTGGTTGGGGAGCGATCTATAAGGTACCGTTACATGAGGCAACATCAGAAACAACATTGCCGTCAACTCACGGGAGCGCGCATGTTTTGGGCATTTAGCCAAGATCGCAGTAGCCTACTTCTGGTGCTGGCAGCGCCACTTCCGGTTTGTGGCCACATCTTCACCCTGGCGTGCGTGCGGCAGGGATTGCCCCGAGGGCACCATGTGCGCATCTCCCGCTCCAGAGTGAGGAGGTGACCGAGCCTCCGCGCTCCAGGTCCCTGTCAGGCCCCAGCATCGGCCAGCCGTGGAGGGACCCTCTGAGACCGGACCTAGTACTGCGGCAACACCGCTCTTCCCACACCGCCCCCCAGCCCCAAGGTAATGGAAAACTTCAGCTGCCCATGGACAGCCCTTGCGAGTCTCCTCTCCTTCAGGACAGGAAACCTAAACTGATGCATGAGGAGCGGTACCACCCTTTTGAGTGGGTTTCCGGTCTGGAAGGGGTGGATCCTCTCTCTCAGGTGGTGCTGTCCTGAGCAATAAGGAAAAAAATACTTACCCTTATCCGAAAAATAGAAAGTTTATGGTTCTCAGATAATGTCACCAAAACCGGTACGTTTTTGTTTTACACAGAAAACTATACATGTTTGGTATCTTACTAAACATATTTACAAGGACCTAGGGAATCATACTGCCAGGTCAGTTTTACTATATAGTGAACATGGTAAATAAATCCCCAAAATCATGGGCATGCACTATTCTTTGCAATTTCACTGCATTTGGATTTTTTCCCCATTTTCCAGTACACTATGATAAAATGAATGATGTCATTCGCAAGTACAACTTGTCCTGTAAAAAGCAAGCCTTCCTAGGGCTACACTGATAAGGAGGGGAAAAAAAAATAAAAAATCACTGGTTGGTGAAGGGTTAAAGTATGGTTTCGGTGTCTTTTGTAGTGAGAAATTTCTATTTTGTACATCTGGGAGAAACACTGCCTGAAGTACTAGAATGTGCATATGTACAGATGAAGTCATGATAAAGTCACAATTTACTTGCAGTTCTAAAGAAAATTACAAACAAAACTCCATGATATCAAGTTGTGATCAATGGTGGCAATCGCTGATGTAAGAACCAACTGCGATATAGAATACAAGCACATGTACGTATGTATGTCCCCCCTCCCCATATTTGGCCCCATTAAAATAAAATTAGCTTACAAAAACAAAAAATAGCAAAAAGAGTGAGCCTAACAAACTGTACCTTTTAATACTTAAATATACAAAGGAGGGTCACACACAGACATATATATTAAGGGGGTTGTCCGGGCTTTTCCTAAAATGTGTGTATCTAGGCTGCAGAATTCTACCTGTTCGGAATTTATACCCAGTTAGCATTTTGCATGGTTACCTAGATACCCTCACTGTGCGGGTGGAGGAGCTGTTCACTCCCATCTAGAAGTATGTTTGGAACCTGCTGTAGTATTACAACATGGACGTTACATTCAGTCTACAGCAGGTGTGCCCAGTCTACAGCAGGACTACCCCTATTCCTCTATGTAAACGCTGATTGAACTGCATTGCAGTGAGCTGTGCCTCTCCTCCTTTCTGCATCACTGTGCCGAAGCCACCCCTCTGTGAAGGAGATGACCGTTTGTGTTCATCTCCTTCACAAGGGCCAGCGCTGTCACTGATGCAATCATATCTCTGCATCACTGTGCCACAGCCGTCCCTTCTAAGATGATTTACCGTGCACACACTGCATCATTTACACAGAGTGGCGGCTTCGGCATAGTGATGAAGAGAGAAGATGCATAGCTCAGTGCAATGCAGTTCAATCACAGTTTACTACATAGGTGAATGGAGGGGATCCTGCTGGAGACTGGGTGTCCTGTCCAGCTGCGACATTACAACCAGGCTCCAAAACACGCTCTAGAAGGGGGTGAGCAAATCCTCCACACGCGCGATATGCCGATATCTAGGTAACAAGCAAAATTCTAACAGGTTGCAAGTTACAAACTGTTGGCATTCTGTAGCTTAGATGTACACAGATTTTAGGAAAAGCCTGGACAAAACCCTTTAGAAAGTCCTTACTACATGTGTTTTAAGCAGAAAGGAGTAAAGAGGAGTATACTCCCAAAAAGAACCAAAAATCAGTGGCGATCAGGTGTCCCCAAATCAGCAAAGCAGAGTTCAAATACAACCCCTGCTAACCATAGGCCAGTCTAGAGTAAGAAAAAAGGAACAATCTCACCCATCTCGAAGGTTTTGAGGTATACAAACAAGTATCTCAGCTCAAGTTCATCACATCAGATGAATTGATGGTTTGTCCTTGGGAGAATAGGATGCCATACAAGACCCTAATTATGCACTTGCCCTGGCATTCCAAAACAAGAAACAGTCCATAACTGACCCGATTGTTTTCAATCGCAGCGTTTAAAGAACAATCACCGAGTTCTGGTTCTTTTTGGAAATCTACCACTGCTTACTCCTATCTCCTTAAAACACATGTTGTAAGACTTTTTAGACCATGTTGCACGATGTATTTTTTGCTATGCAGGTAGTGCAGATTTTTACAAAATTTCCTGATGCCAGCAAAGTCTAAGATTTGTGAAGTGTTCTGTTCACATGTTGCCTTGTTTTCTGCAGCAGAAAAGGCCTGGATGTCAATTATTGCTGCAGATTTTTAGGTTTAATGATTAAAGACGCAGGGCACAAATCAGCACCATTTCCGCACCGCAGTTTGTGTATGAAAATTTCTGTCACAATACTCACCATGCGCCTGTACCCTTAACATACACATTTATTTTTATGTCCATGTGTAATTCACTTTTTATGTTTGAGCTTTAAAAATTACTTTTTATATCAGGCTCACTTTTCTTGCTATATTTTTATTTACTTTTTCCTAGTGAATTTGGCTGTGGGTTGAAGACTTCGTCCTCTGAAGTTTAACTATATATGTAGAAAAATATTATTTTATACTCTTGTGATTGTGCGGCTCCAACAGTATCTGCACTGGCGTTCACGTGAGGTTGTGATGATGCCACGAGAGCCCTGTACCCCATCACCGCTCGCTTTTCTCTCCCCACCTTTGGACGAATAAGTGGTCAACTGCAAGTGAGCGGCATCCACAGCTCTCACTTCTATGTCTGAAGGCTGGAAGAGAAAAGCCAGGCCCACAAGCCCCAGGATTGGAGGAGAGTATAGGATTGTTTTTTTTTTTTTTTCTTTAATGGGGCAAAAGATGAGATGTCAGAATGAATTATCTACTGGAAAAATACAAGACGTGACAACCTCTAAAAGGAACATCATCAGAGCAGAAACGTGCAGCCTACATTCTAGTGGGGGAGGGGGCACTTTAGGGAAGCAGGAAACTGAACTTTGTAGCATTTTGTAAATGTTACTATATTATACATTAAAATAAATGTAACAAACTAGGTTGTGCTAGTTGTAAGGCAGGATTTACTGGTTTTAGATGCAGCCTTAGTTTACTATATTTGTTTTAGACAGAAAAAGATAAAAAAAAAAAAAAAAAAATATATATCAAACCTATATATAAATTTGATGACAGTCACTTGGCTCACTACATCTGTGAATAGACTTGTGATAACAAGCAGCATAAATCCATGGTGTTCAGCATTAAAGGGAATCTGTGAGCAGGTATTTGCCATGTAATCTTAGAGCGGCATGTATGGGCTGACATCCTGCTTCTGGTGACAAGTCACTTGCCAGTCTGCATGCTGTCATTTTGATAGTGGTTTTTTTTCATGCTGCAGAAATGGTAATGCTCAGAATCCTGAGCTCTGTATAACCCCACACAAACCACTGATTGTCATAAAGCAGTTGACGATGCACCTAGTCTTGTAGTATAATGGTGGGTTTACACGTCGCGATATCAGCGTCCAACTCCGACCAAAAAAGTCACGTGGTTCGGGAGTTGGACCCGATATCGTTCGCGCGTTGTACGGTTTGAACGTACAATGCGATGCTGGAACGATGCCAAAACGATATCGGGGTTGAATGAGCGTGCTATTCAACCGCCCGATATCGTATGGCCTTTGTAGCCGCATCGTCCCGTGTGACAGCCCAACTCCGATGTGTACGCCGACGCTACCCATTAACTCCCATGTTAAATGGTCGTTACTGGGTTGGTGGGCGTAGACATCGGAGGGACGTTGTTTCCCGATATCGTAACGTGTAAACCGCCGATGCGATATCGGGAAAAGCGCACTAAAAATGCGCGCTCCCGCGCCGTTGTATAGCGATATCGTCCCAGATATCGGGACGTGTAAACCCACCATAAGTCTTCAGCTGATAACAGCGATTTTATTGAAGCAACAGTACACTACCCTGTAAAGCTAGTTCACATAGAGTTTATGGGGTGCATTACAACGGATCCGTTGTAAAGCAGCACAAACGCAATGCGTTAATGCATCCATAGACTTGCATTGAAAAAACGCATAACCTGTCAAAATAGGCATGCATTTGAAAGTATGCGTTTTTTTGTCAACGCACATGGAAACTCGGTCTGCAGCATTTTCATGTGCGTTGAAAAACCACATACTTTCAAATGCATGCCTATTTTGGCATGTTATGTGTTTTTTCAATCCAAGTCTATGGATGCATTAACACAGCCATTACATTGCGTTTGTGCTGCTTTAGAACGGATCTGTTGTAATGCATCGCATAAACACAATGTGAACCTAGCCCAAGTGACATTGCTCGAATCAAACTATCAGCCCCCTACATTATGCTCCTCTACATAAAAAGCCTGTTGACAAATTCCCTTAAGGCACAGTGAGTTCTCAAAAGTGGAGAAAAAGTTGTGCTTCTACACAAAAAAAAAAATTTTATTTTCCATTTTGTGCATAAGGTTGGTTTCACACTGGTGTTTTTTGCAATCCGTGGGAATCCAACTGAAACTGGAGGTTCCGCATCCATTTCAGCCCCAAAAAATTTCAATGGGACTGCAGACACTTGCGGGTGCATCCAGTTTTGCATTTATTTTTCGGTATCTGGTTGGTCATTGTTTCCCATACCCCAAACCTCCCCCGAGACCAAAAATGCAACTTGGTGCATTATTGGTCTCTGTATCAAAAACTAGGACCACCCAGATCTGGGACAATGGACGATGAAATAAAATCAAGCTGTATGTAACCTGGATCCAAGGGACTCTGGATCCCACTGGATCCAGACCCCCGAATCTGGGATTTGGAACTGCACATGCCCAGAAAGCAGTTAAAAATGACATGCCCCCTAGGGGGCATCATTTGTCACCAGATCCAGCGTAAACAGGTACACAGCTGGAAGCAACAGTCTGCTCCCGCACCAGTATTATCACTACCTCGTGTGCCCCATTGTGGGGGAATCTGGGGGAGGGGAATGCAGACTTTACACGCATCCCCTTGAATTCACAAAAACGCTTGTGTGAAACTATCTTAGGCCGGTTTCACATTTGTGTTTGTCTGCATGCTGAGGGCATGCAGACGCAAACTCATTGCAAACGCTGCCATACTGATGTGAACGCAGCAGAAAATCTCTGCATGCGTTCACATCGGTATGGTGCCCTGCCAGCCAATCAGCGATCTTGGCGGCGACCATTTCCTCCTCTCGGCCGGCGCTGATCTCCCGACAGGGTCGACGCGGGAGATTTGAAGAAACAGCTGATCTGGCAGCTGTTTAAATCTCCGCGCCGACACCGCTGGAAGATCAGCGGCGACCACCAGGAGAGATTTCAATGTAATCTGCAGCGTTCTCCTGCGCTGTCATGAGGAGGACACTGCGGATCCATTGACTTCCATGCTTTCTTTGTGTGCTTGCGGTCGCTTGCTGATAAAACAAGCGCCCGTGCACACAAAATTGAAACAGGCTGCGTTCGGAGGGCGGAGGAAAGCGCACAAATTATGCGCAGCCAAACGCAGGTACCATGCGTTCCCATGTTAAACATAGGAAACGCAGTGATCATGCGTTTGGAACGCCGCGGTCACAAACGCAAATGTGAAACCGGCCTCAATGAGAAACAGGGCTACAGACAATGGCAAAGTGCAAGCAGTGATTTGAAGCATACGTCGGCTGCGCATTATCCATAACTTGCACCAAAGGTAAAATAATTAGCTATTTTACGAACTGGCAAGTTCCTCAAGTTAGACATCCTTACAGCAGGTACCAACTGTACTTTCCAAGGAAAGAATAATGGGGCCATAGTTAAAGTCTTTGTTCTGCTCTACATACGGTCTCCAGGCTTCCTATTGTTTCCACAGTCCATTTCACAAATCAAATAAAACAAGTCATGTTGTCCGAAACGGATTATACAACCTTCATGATGCAGCATGTGGCTGTAATTGTGTGGGATTATGCTTACTTCGGAAGGAAGCTCACAAGACAACTGAACATATTTGCAGATCCAAAAGGGAAAATGTTGATCTACCTATGTAGCTGGGATCTGCAGTAAATGGAAAAATGGCAATTGAATACAGCTAACACTATATAATGAAGTCATTGTTTCATGATGCATTAATGGTGGGTTTACACACACCAATTTATCTGTTCAATCTCTGAACCAATCTCTGGTTGCAGTGAAATCATGGATACATTGCTCCATTTTGTGGTTGTGTACAACATGGAGCAATGTATCCATGATTTCACTGCAACCAGAGATTAGTTCAGAGATTGAACAGATAAATTGGTGTGTGTAAACCCACCACAAGATCAGCAAAGGTAAAAACAAAAACACAATCCTTCACTGAAATTAGCAATGATTGAACTGAATTTGTAACAAAAAGTAAAGGATTTATAGATTGCATTCAATATTATAAATCACAACTCATTTACATTTTCTCTACACCCTAGATATATACATACACATACTATATATTTGTACTAAAGTATGGCCATCCTAAATAACTCATAAGATTAGGAATTTACCTCGATAGGGGTGATTTTTGCCGATTTTCAGTTACGTCAGCATCACTTATCACGATCTGAGGACTTGCACATGGCTTAACCACCTTATTTTCATCGGACCCATTCTCATTTTCAGAGCTTAAAGAAAAATCATAAAATCTAATTTAAGAAAAGTATTTTTAGAATAAAATGTAAAAGTTGAGTTATATACAAAACAGTATGTATGTATATAAGTGTACAAAATATCTTTAAACAAAAAAAAAAAAAAAAAAACTGCTTAAAACAGATACAGCACTGTACATAGCCAAGCTACAAGGATACACCTTTGGAAACCACTTGGCAAAAATTTAAGATGAGCCCTATTGGCATAAAAGAGAAGGATGGGATGTTACTTTATTGCCCACAAACTGCACAACTAGGAAGTCTAAAATAGCGGAGTGCAATCACACCTGCCGACAAGATCCTATTGACTAAATGCTCATTCTACTGCACAGGAACAGACATTAACCAGGCTTTATAAACCAGAAAATACTCAAGAACAGCCAATCTGACAAATGCTGATTGCAACACAAAACAAGACACAAAATTGAAATTTGCTAAAATTACACACTGGGTACTGGAGAAAATGTATCAAAATTGCTCCACATTTGCAGCATAGAGCACTTCTAAGTGCCGAGAGCAGGTATAATACACAGAATAGCAGTGAACCTACACAGCAAATCTGCAGAGTTTCAGGGGTTCTTCATTTTACCTAAGGATAATCAATTAGATGCAAAACACCAACTGATATGAGAAGCCCCTCCAAAAAAAAAAAAAAAAAAAAAAATCATACGACACTAAAATATTAATATATATAATAAATATATATATAATATATATATACATATACACACACACATACACATATATATATACACACACACACACAAAGGTTTTCTTACAGCTCAAGCTACTCAATGTATCCAGCTCTATATAAAAGATAGATAAATGTAATAACTTTATAAGTCTTTATACATTGCTCTCTACTAGCTTTAGTATCATTAGTGATGGAGATCGGAATACAAGATATAGTAGATGTTCTCATTTGCATAGATATGAGAACTATATTCTCATTAGCTCCCATTTCTCTATTCATCCAAAAGTCACCTTACAAGAAGGTGTCGTCCGAGCTCACAGTCTAGGCACCTGAACAGAGCAGTTGAGGGAGGGCTCGGAGCGCAGCACTTACCTTCAGCTCACCTGTCCACTTGGAAATGCTTCTACCTGCTCTGTGAAGCCTGCCTGCTATATCCACAAGACGTGACATAAGAGGAAGTCGTCCTTAAGAGCATGACTCACTCCACTATAGCAAGTTTTTTCCCTTCTAACAAGCTCACCTGTTCGCCAATCACCTGACAAAAATGTGTCTGACATACAGTGCAGGGCAGCGTGACAGACAGAAGAGAGTGTCCAGTACAGAATTCCTATAAATCCAGGACACAGGTGTATCCTACATGGCTGCAGACACAACCAAGAGTCAGTGGTAGTGTTACCTAGTGTTTGGGACATCACAAGAAAAACATGACCTGAGGATAGGAAACAGTCTAAACTAAGTATGTGTAATATGTACGGTACTTCTAGAATTATTACACTGATTCACCCCATAAAATAAATTGCCAGTCATACAGAAGTACAAAAAGATGGAAGATTTTTTAGAATTATATTATATATATTTATTACACATATATACACAGACACATATATACATATATACACACACGCACATATATTAGAGTAGCTGACGTATAGCATTTATCCAGTACAACCCTTCATGAGATGTTATATAACCTCAGGAAACACGGCTATTGTGCAAATACTGAAAAAAGTCAGGATTGATGATGAAATTACAAAGATTATGATTGCATTGTGCAATAACTGAACACACAGGTTTTTCCTAAAGGGAACCCGATCCCTAAAAATCAGTCCCTAGACCATTTATACCTGTCCCTGCACCTCCAGTAATGCATCCATCAGCGACCTAGCTTTCCAACTAATCTTCTGTGCTGCTCCTTTTCCCCGGCTGCTTTTAAAGTATGGTATATTTATCTCAAACTCTGCAGCATTTAAGAGTCAAACATATCCGGCTGAGATCATACCAAGGGTCTGATCCATGGTGCCCAATCCACGGCATATCCATATAAAGCTAGCCAAGCTCTACAGAATTTGGACCAATTTCTGCATATACCTATTTGGGAAAAACAATTTCTACATCCACAGGTCTGTAAAGTTTGCAAACATTGTGTACTGCATTGCTGCTAGTGTATTTACTTATTAACCCAATTTAAAACACTGACATCATGGGCATATACGAATACAATATGGGCACAAGATTCCCGACACATGCAATTTGGAGCTTGTACAGAGATTTAAGACAACTAGGTTCTGTTTTCAGCTGGAATTCAACACATTTTGTCGGGAATGTGCATTTACCAAACAATTTCCAAACATGCTCGTAAAGTCAGGTACTAGGTATGACTTAGTTCTGTAATGACTGATTAAAAACATGTCTCAAATAACAAAAAAGTACTGAAAGGTGCAAAGGAGTCTGTCTCATTACAGACTGATGTCACATCAATAGGATAACGCTACAAGATTTGGAATCTTAGACGTCTGACCATTGACCTCCATGGTTAGCTACTAATGAGCTAGCAACCGCACTAGTAAAGTACCAGGTTGTTTCATCTCTAGTTAAATTGTGGCCATGAGGTGGTTTGTATGAAAAAGTAAAAAAGGTCATCACATTGTAAATCAACAGATCTAAAGGCCACGTCACACTTTTCAATCTTGTGAACGATTCTCCGAGCGATCTCCCGTGGTCGAGATCGCCCAGACAATCTATCCACATCGTTCGTGAGAGGTCACACATGTAGATATCGTTGAAGACGCTTGAGCGAGTTAACGATTTTGCCATCGCTAGGCGAGCAAGGCAACGATCTCGCGATCGTTCAGAGGCAGGGCCAGCACAACATCTTTATGGAGTTTTCTGTTTAATTCTGGGCGTAGTAATGTGATGTATGTTCGGACATGGGCGTCCTTGTTTGTGACTTTAGCACGCCCCTGCTACTCCTATTGGTGGGCATATCTTGAGTTTTGTTTGGTCAGTGTTGTGTCTCTTCCGCTTCTTTCTGCGTCTCAGCTAGTTTGTTCCTGCGTTCGATTCTTTGTTGCGCATGTGCGATCTCGTGCTGTTTTTTTTAAAACCCTCGTGTTCTGTTTTTGAGACGCGAAAAAGTGAAAACACAATAACGACGAAAAAAATGGCGCCTTTCCGATCACATCCAAACAGCCAATAGGAACGCTATTGCATCAGCAAATCAACGCAGACGAGGCGTGGCAACAATATTAAAAGTCACGCCTATTCTCAGTGGCTGGAAACAAGAAAATATCGTTTAAGCAATGTCATACAACGATCCGCAACTTTTAACGATGTTGCTTTGAACGATGAACGACGGATTTGAGGTCCTGATCACAAATCTGCGATGAGCGACCACACGATTTTTAATTAAAAAAAAAACGATCGTTTACACGCGACGCACAAACGATATCGCTTAAGCGATCAAAAAAACAGATCGCTTAAGCGATATCGCTCAAGAAATTGAAGTGTGTGACGTGGCCTTTAGAATATCAGCAAGTTCCCCAATTGGATGTGTAAAAAGAAATAATGTCCATGTGTTGAGATCATCTTATAAATGTGCCCCTACTATGTAGTGTGTGTAATGGATGTCTGACCATACAGGGACATGGTCTGATCATACCACATCTCCTGGTCTTTAAATAATATACGTGATCAATATTACTTGACATAAGGCTGCTTGTCCATTTTAATGAGTTTTTATTTATCTTACATTGGGGACAAATGCAGAGCTAGTAATCGTGTACCAACCATGCCCTCCTATGGGATAGTTTTTAACACCACAGTTCTTTTTGTCAAATTTAGTGTGACTAATCCTGAAGTGATATTCCAAGTAACCGCCCTGCATGTGCTGCACAGAGAACATTACGGAGTACATACAAACTATTCCCAGACCTTGCGAATTTCAAGAGATCACAATAGGTTTCTCATACAAGAACTCAAACTTCAGACTTTGTAAAGAATGGCATTAGGGGGCTCAGTGGTAAGCACTGTACAATGGGAAGCACGGTGGTTCAGTGGCTACCACCACTGGTTTGTAGCCCTGGGAGGATCCGGAGTTCAAATACCACCCAGGACAGCATCTGTAGTCTATTCACCCCAGGCTTTTGCGAATGCTTCCTCCCACAATTCAAAGACATAGCAATAAGGAACTTCAATGGGGAAAGTGATTGTGCAATGTGCTGGGGAATGAATGGTCCTATACAAAGTAAAATCCAAACCTACGATCATTTTCTGTTCACAGGTAAAACATTCTGGCTTCATGTTGTAAAAGGTAATCTGAGTTTATGATCAGAAGTGATCGTCCCTTATAAAAGCAGCAAATACTTTACGACACTGACCTTTTCCACTAAGCATTACCCAAAAGCAGGAAGCCGGAGAAGTGAAATGTTTACATTTTACAACTTGTGGCCCATAGAATTATATAAAATATTACATTTTCAATAGAGCGGAAAAGGAAAAAAAATAAAAAACGACATCAGACCATGCACACACAGGCTCCATTGGTTTAGGCGGACTTTATAGCCATTGGTGTGGTCACAAGACCGTAAACTCACGGGATGGGCAGTCAGGTGCTCATTGCAGAGTGTAGGCGTTTGTATGTATGCCTTTATGCTAAAGGAATAAATCAGACATGTCATTGGCATGCCATCTGACAGATGCACAAAATTATTTTGCCTCAGGATATTCTTATCTATATGCCTTGAGATAGAGGCCATATTCATGCAGCTGTAATGGGGGCACATATTAGCACTCTTGATGGCGGGTCCTCCTTAGGTTCTGCTGAGCTAAATATCATAGCAATAAATAAAAGAAACCCACATAACTACTTTACATAAAATTTTAAGAACCCATAGGCTGCTCTGTGCAGAACTTTCCAAGCAGCACACACGATAAGCAATATGATCAGTTACTGGAGGTCTAATAAGGGTGCGTTCACACCACGATTTTTAGGGAGCCGATGCTGTCCGATATAAATCGGACAGCATCGGCTCCCTTCTGATGCCTGGAATCGGGTGCCAAATAGGCACCCGATTCCGGCATAAAATCGGCGCCGGAGGCTGCAAAAATAGAAAAAAAAAAAAAGTTTATTCTCACCTCTCCCCGAGCCCCCGCCGTCTTCCGCCATCTTCCTCTAGGTTCCCGGTGGCTCTCGCAGGCTGCCGGTGTCAGCAGAGGTGTACCTCTGCTGTACACAGGACCTGCGGTGATGTCACAGTCACGTGACCGCGGGTTCACCATTCACCATGGTGAACCCGCGGTCACATGACTGTGACATCACCGCAGGTCCTGTACAGCAGAGGTACACCTCTGCTGACACCGGAGCCTGCGGCAGCCTGCGGGAGCCACCGGGAGCCACCGGGAGCCTAGAGGAAGATGGCGGAAGACGGCGGGGGCTCAGGGAGAGGTGAGAATAAACTTTTTTTTTTTTTCTTTTTAACCCTTGTGCTTCCAGGAGCATTTTTACTGTACTGAGCCTGCTCAGTACAGTAAAATGGGGTCCGAGGAAACATCACATATTTCCTCGGACCTTTCTCCATAGGGCCCATGTTAGGGATCGGGTCAGATCGGATGTGCACTAAATGCCATCCGATTTGGTCCGATCCGAGTCTGTCAGATTTTGTAATCGGATGAAAAAAATCGTTGCAGGCAACGATTTTTTTCTCCTGAAAAAAATCGGCCAAAATCGGGCAGAATCGGATCGGACCAAATCGGATGGCATTTAGTGCACATCCGATTCGTTCCGATCCCCATAGGGATCCATAGGATCCGAAAATCGGTCCGATGCTGTCCGATTTTTTTCGGACAGCATCGGAAATACAAAAATCGTGGTGTGAAAGCAGCCTAAGGATCTGACCCCCCACCTGATCTGCCACGTTCAAGAATTAATAATAATTTATTAATTTATATAGTGCCATTAATTCCATAGCACTTTACATACATGAGTAAAGTGTAGATATCCCTGCAATCATTGTGCAAGAGTAGCAAAACATAAAAACACTATAAATTTGTTATTGCAATTTTTTTTTTTTTTTTTTAAACAACTGCAGCATGCTGTCTTCAGTTTACACGGCAAAAACGTGCTGACAGATTCCGTTTAAATGGTGTAAACCGACTACAGAGACGAGGAGAGCTTCAACTCTAGTGCCACCTATTGGATATAGCAATCCTGAATGTCAATTTCAATGCTTTGAGCTTTGCCACATGACAAGCTAATCTGTCCATTGAAAAGACATTTTGGTGTGTTGGCTACATGCAAGAACTGTCAACTTATACACCCAGAAAGCTAAGGGATACATCATTGGAATCAGGGTCTCTTACATTTTGCTGCTCTCAGAGGAGGTAGCAAAAACCTTATGACAGATTGCATTCAACGTCTACGAAAACTGCTCTGAAGCTAGTCAAGTCACTGGATCTGACCAGCTTCCATCCCTCCTGCCTCTACTAGCAGCTGAGAAGAGGGCTCAGTTCGGAGCAGCTCTACAACCCTGCCACTGGCTTGAACTATCAGACATCTTGAACTCTAAAAAGTATTGTCTAGGTATAAGTCTTCAACAAACTGATGGAGGTCAGACACTCCCACCATAAGTTTTTTTTTGCACTCTGGCGGTGGCTGGCTGTAAATACCTGTGTTGGCTATGCTCTGTAGCTATGTTGACAATGTGGTGTATATTGCAGCACCGCATCTACTGCAAAAGAATAGAAGCTGTGCTGAAGATGCCGGCAACGACCATAACAAATGAAACAGAGCTGAAATCAAAGTTGCCACCAGAGCAACAGACCGCTCATCAGTGGGGTTGCCGATTGTTGGGCCACACCGATTTAATATTGATGAGCTATCCTGTCGATAGGACATCAAATACCTGTGCCCAGAAAACCCCTTTATGGATCAGCTTATTAAACACACACTGGTTGATATTCTTTCCAAGTATACTGGTGAAAATGACTACTGATGCATTTTAGGGCACTTGATAGCAATTGGACGACTTGATTGGATAGAGGTTTCTAGTGATAAAACCGTTCAGTTTCTTAAATTATAATAAGATTAGTGGTTAGACAAGCTTTGCGAATGCTGTGAATACAGCTCGGTGTTTCACTCTGGAGCAAAATAGTCTAAATCTATCCAGCTTAACCAGATGCAACAAAGAAAGTCCTTTATATTCCCTGCACAGGACCGAATCATGAGCTGTACCACGACTCCGATCAGCCTCCAGCATGCTTCTAATAGACCACAGCACTTGGTCACCTTTACTGCTGGGCAGCTGTATACAGGGTACAGACTGTATGTGCTGCAATTAATTCTAGTACATATCTAGAAGCCACGTTACATTTCTGAATGATTCATTACTGTACAGTACATACCATTACAACAGTTACACAACTGTCACTTGATTACAGTATTGCCCAGACTGGTGTAATGCAATGCTGCTGTAGAACAAGAAGGAATTCTCAATTTGCAGTGTGAAACTGCTATAAAAACATAAGTATTTTTATTCTTGTCCGTCAATGCCACAATCTTCCACACCGATTGATACTATAGATTCAGCTCTGATAAAAATGAGAAAATCCACTGAAATACTGGATGATTAATTTACAACATGAAACAGCCACCAAAAAAAAGAAATTAAAGCTACATCTCCAAAATATGAAATCTCTGGCATATCAACAGAAGACCTATGGGGATATCCCTTTAAGCCCAATATGCCCAGAACAGTTTGACTTTACATTGACTAGGATTAGAGACTTTCCGTGTTGTCAAACGTCAAAAACATTCTAGATTATCTCATTAAAAACTAGTCGATAAAATTGGTACCCTAATACCGTATATACTCGTGTATAAGCCGAGTTTTTCAGCCCAAAAATTGGGCTGAAAAGTCCCCCCTCGGCTTATACACAGGTCTATACGGTAATGCTGTGGGGGGGGCTGTGACCGGTGGCTGGAGGAGGCATGAGGGGGCCGCGGTGACCGCAGGCGGTCACGTGGGGCCGCCTCATTAGTGCAATGAATATGCACGGCATCCCCCCGTCCATCAACGGCGGGGGGATGCCGTGCATATTGCACTGCACAGCCCCCCTCCTTAATATGCGTCCCGCAGTATTAATAAACAGCACCCCCCCTCCTTATCATGGCCCCCCAGGCTGCGGCAGCTGTCAAAATAACAAACAGCTTATACATCACCTTCCGACGCAGCTCTGCGCTCCTCCGGTCCTCAGCATCTCCGCTCGCCGGCTTCTTCTTTCTTCTTGTGCCGGTGTCATGTGACCGGGCGCAGGAGATGACGTCATTTCCTGCGCGCGGTCACAGAAGTCGGCACAACAAGAAGAAGCAGCCGGCGAGCGGAGATGCTGAGGACCGGAGGAGCGCAGAGCTGCGTCGGAAGGTGATGTATAAGCTGTTTGTTATTTTGACAGCTGCCGCAGCCTGAGGGGCCATGATAAGGAGGGGGGGGGGGGGCTGTTTATTAATACTGGGGCTGTATATACCTCTGGGGCTGCTGGATAGTACCACTGGGGCTGTATACTACCACTGGGGCTGTATATACATCTGGGGCTGATGTATACTACCACTGGGGCTGCTTGGGCTCCTGTATACTACCACTGGGGCTGCATATACCTCTGGGGCTGATGTATACTACCACTGGGGCTGTATACTACCTCTGGGGCTGTATATACATCTGGGGCTGATGTATACTACCACTGGGGCTGCTTGGGCTCCTGTATACTACCACTAGGGCTCCTGTATACTACCACTGGGGCTGCTGGGGCTCCTATATACTACCACTGGGGCTGCTGTATACTACCACTGGGGCTGCTGGGGATGCTATATACTACCACTGGGGCTGCTGTATACTACCACTGGGGCTGCTGTATACTACCACTGGGGCTGCTGTATACTACCACTGGGGCTGCTGTATACTACCACTGGGGCTGCTGTATACTACCACTGGGGCTGCTGTATACTACCACTGGGGCTGCTGGGGCTGCTATATACTGGGGCTGCTGGGGATGCTATATACTACCACTGGGGCTGCTGGGGATGCTATATACTACCACTGGGGCTGCTGGGGATGCTATATACTACCACTGGGGATGCTATATAGTACCACTGGGGATGCTATATACTACCACTGGGGATGCTATATAGTACCACTGGGGATGCTATATAGTACCACTGGGGATGCTATATAGTACCACTGGGGCTGCTGGGGATGCTATATACTACCACTGGGGCTGCTGTATACTACCACTGGGGCTGCTGTATACTACCACTGGGGCTGCTGGGGCTGCTATATACTGGGGCTGCTGGGGATGCTATATACTACCACTGGGGCTGCTGGGGATGCTATATACTACCACTGGGGCTGCTGGGGATGCTATATACTACCACTGGGGATGCTATATAGTACCACTGGGGATGCTATATACTACCACTGGGGATGCTATATAGTACCACTGGGGATGCTATATACTACCACTGGGGATGCTATATAGTACCACTGGGGCTGCTGGGGATGCTATATACTACCACTGGGGCTGCTGTATACTACCACTGAGGCTGCTGTATACTACCACTGGGGAGGCCTGTATACCACACTGCTGGGGGCTGTATACCTGTGCTGGGGTCCACCCTCGGCTTATACACGAGTCAATAGGTTTTTCCAGATTTTTGGGGCAAAAGTAGGGGGGTCGGCTTATACACGGGTCGGCTTATACACGAGTATATACGGTACTTTGCAAAATAACAAATACAAAGCTCAGCCAAAATGGGACCCTGCAATAGTAGAAATTATATTAAGTACACCAGCAAATTACACCATAGTGGCTGAAGAACGATGAGAGACGGAGTCACATAGAAAATGATTACCGTACTTTAAGTTATTGCTGCAAGAATGCCAATTCATGAGTATACTACATTTCTCACACTGGGTCTGCAGTTCGGTTTAGAATTGTTAAACCACTACAGTGGGTTTGTTTCTCTCAATGCTGAAGAGACACTTGAATGTAACCCCTCCTCTCCCACCCCTAGTCATATACACGCTCTCCAGCATTATCCTTTTTCAGCAACAATCTGGTCCCTTGTCGCCATCTAGTGCCCATAACATGACTGGCCAGAAATCAGAAGTTACATCACAAGTTCTCAATGCATCTCTGAGCCAGAACAAGGTAAGAATGAGGCTTCTATCAGACACTTATTGCGTGGTGATCTCCGATACACATCTTATTCATAAAAGGTCTAGATCAGCTAGTGTTCTTGGGCATGCTTGGGTGTTGTCCACGAAGGAAGCCTCCTCTAAATCCCACGCACAAAAGTCTGCCATCATTTGCAGTGCCCATGCTTAAAAATATACTGACTACTACTATTACTCTATATAGTCTGGAGGGATGAGACCAAGATGAAGGTTTTTGGAACTTACTGCTTCAAAGGTGTGGAGTACAAGGAAAAATATATGATGTCGTCTACAGTAAATGGTGGTGGTAGCAGTGGCCTTATGTGGGGCTGCATGAGCACTGCTGGTATTACGAGTTCTTAGATGTACAATATTGATGAGCGAGTGTAATTGTTACTATTCGCATGGATAGTACAGTATTCGTGATACTAGTTACTCAGAGTATCGCTGGTGCTCGTGAGTGATGTGTCCATCGTGAACAATCTGACACAAATTTACAGCTCTCTTCACTACACAAAGGGAGTCGGCCAGCCAGTGAGAGCAGATTGAATGTTAGGCTCTCGGGGGGGGACTGCAAAATGTTGTATGCAGTGAAAACTGGATTTTTCATTTATTAAGCCGGTTTCAAATGGAATAAAACTAGCAATCCATTGACTGATACAGCTGAAATTGGTTACTGATAAACAGATAGAAAGTCAGACTTGACAAAATTTAGGAATATATTTGTGTTCAGTAAGATGTCTATTACATTTTTACTTTTCAGAGGAGGTATAATAATTTTACTGAGCATTAAATATAAATATTAGAATACTGCATTTCTGTCCCAGTTTTTATATGACAAAATGCACAAATATATAACACCTAAATTTCATGCCAGGTTGAATTGGTTGAGTTACTCTTTATAGCTGTATACAAGTTACACACCATCTATATACAAACATAACCACATCATTTTATTATAGCACATGATAAATTGTAAAAGTATGCCACGATGGAGTTCATTGCACAATGCATAAGGTGCCATTTAGCTATGGCAAATAGCCAATTTGAAAGGTTTCACAATGGAGATTGGCAAATTACAGGAAATAAGCCTGGTAGGACGCTAGGGGGGGGGGGGGGGGGGGGAGGATATGAAATAGTATTCCTGTCATATCTTTATGCCTTACTGATCGAGGTACATAAATAGGATTACACAGATTTCAGCAATGACTATTAGTAAAATGAGTCAATAACACCAAGTTAGGACATGATAATGAGTGACTCAACATTAGATTGGTGCTTTAAGAAAGGACCTCATCTTGAATTACAAACACAGGAATTCATGTTTGTAGCATTTTTTTGTATTGTGCAAGTATAATTATGAAATAACAGAAACCACAACAACTACTACATGCCTATATTGGATTTTGGCATGTTTGCTGTAGCAGCACTTGAAATCCATAGTTTAAAAAGCATATAAAAAAACAAAACATAGGATACCAGAGTTTGGTCGGCCCACAACATTTTTGCAACTGAGAATATAAGGGCCACATCACACCAAGTGACATCGCCGGAGATGTCTGTGGCGACAGGCGGGAGCGCGCACGTTTTTGGCGCCCTGCCAGCGTCGCTGTCCCCCCGTTTACATGGGGCGACACCTCTGGCGACGCACCGGCGATCTGACAGACGGCATCGCCGCTGGGGTGTCTAAAAACCCCAGCGGCGATGCAGTACAAGGCTCCCATCGCCTGTCAGATCGACGTCGGCCGTTTACATGGGGCGCTGCTCTGAAACCAGGCAACCACTCAAATGAGTCGCCCTCACCCATTCACATTGGGCGACGCATTGGCAGGTGTGCTGTGGCCCTAAGGGTACCGTTACACGACGCAATATTGCATGCAATTTCACTAGCAATTTGCTGGTTGCAGTGAAATCATGGACACATTGTTACATTTGTACACAGCAACAAAATAGAACAATGTGTCCATGATTTCACTGCAACCAGCAAATTGCAAGTGAAATTGCATGCAATGTTGCGACATGTAACAGTACCCTAACACATTCTTTAAGCTGTTGTCAGATATGCAAGTTAGGGTTTAGACACATTTTTGGATTTATTGATTTTTAAAAAGCCCCAAACTTCCCCAGTAGGAATGTGGAGGACACCACATGTATAGTAAAGCAGGTGGAATAAAAAGGTGGAGTTCCACCTCTGCACAAATCTTAAGATACACCAAGTTGCTTGCCTCAAGCTCAGTTGAGTGCCCCCAAATGGGAGAGACGAGAAAGGAGTCATTCAACATCTTATCTAGTGAGGAACAAAACAAATCAAGTATTTGGACTAACGGTCGATCCTTTTCTTCAGACATCAATTGTCTACGACAGCCAGGAGGAAGCTCCTGTCAAAATTAGAGGGATCAGTTGACTGTGTACAGGACTTTAGGCTGCTTTCACACTGGCAAATGTCTAAATCTGTGTCCATCCGTTTTGAAACGTATGGCCATGGATCAGTTATGGTCTCCATGTTATCCTATGGGCACGGATTGGTCCTAAATTGGCCATCCGTGTGTCTCCATTTTGTCATGGATCTGGTGGTGTCCTCATTTTTCATGTACCCAGTAACAGAAACTGTTCTGTTTCTGGGCTTCCTCGAAAAATGCTGACACTGATCAGTTGGTGTCCATCTGAAATTATAATGGAAATTCATGGAGGACGGATCCATACAGATCCTTTTTGCTTTACTGAGCATGCTCAGAAGCAAGGTGCAGCACCTTACACCCCTATCTCTGGTGACTGATGACGGATCCGTTAAAAAAAAAAAAAAAAAAAAATATTCTGTGGACATCTGCTGGCATCCTTTTGCACAGATCCGTGCCTGTCCATGACTATACATGGATTTCACGTAACCACACGGATTTGAAAATTTGCCAGTGTGAAAGCAGCCTTAGAAGGGTTGTCTCAAGTATTTTTTTCTTTTAAATCATAACATTTTTTAAAGGGAACCAGTCACCTGATTCTAAGCCCCTACAGCTTCCTAGCAGCTCCCTATCTATCCCTTTCTTATCTAAAGTGACCCTATTAAACATGTGTAAATGAAGTATAAACTTACTGCAGTCCCCATGGTTGGGGGACTGGGTAGGCGAGGCCAGGATGCCTTCATCACTCCTCCATGTTGTAATGCACGCCCCGCTGGGCGGCATTATTCTGGGTCCTCTGCCTCCATTCTTTGGAATCTCCCACCCTCTGTGTAGTTCTATGCACCGGCCGGACGTCACATCCGGCGCGGTGCATTATGGGGCCGGTCACGTGATCGGTCCCAGTGCATTATGGGCTTGATCACGTGATCGGCCCGGCTTCAATAAGCGCATTGCGCATGCGCGGAGTCGGGCCGATCACGAGATCAAGCCCATAATGCACTGGGGCGGATCATGTGATCGGCCCCATAATGCACTAGGGCCGATCACGTGACCGGCCCCATAATGCACCGCGCCGGATGTGACGTCCGATCGATGCTTAGAACTACACAGAGGGTGGGAGATTCCAAAGAATGGAGGCAGAGAGGACCCAGAATAATGCCGCCCAGCGGGGCGTGCATTACAACATGGAGGAGTGATATAGGCATCGTGGCCACGCCTATCCAGTCCCCCAACCACGGGGACTGCAGTAAGTTTATACTTCATTTACACATGTTTAATAGGGTCACTTTAGATAAGAAAGGGATAGATAGGGAGCTGCTAGGAAGGTGTAGGACAGTTAGAGATAGTGTAGGGGCTTAAAATCAGGTGACAGTTCCCTTTAATGTAAGTTTTAAACAAATCAAACCATAGTACAACCTTAACAGAGGAACCCTTACAATCCCCTCCCTTATCTCTAGTTAGTGTATGCATAGATAAATGTTGGGACAAAAAGATTACAGCAATTGCATTCATGCATAAAGTGATCTCATATTAAACACACATTAATAAAGAATGAAAAGGAAATCAGCATGTTTTCGTCATCTGATGCGCCCCATGAGCATTTCCAATGAAGTTTTCTATTATACCCCATTATCGGAGCACATTAAGGTCCATTTGCAGAGCTTGGGCTACTACTGGTATAACCAGATATTTACCCAGGTAATGACCCCAACAACAATAGATGGACCAGGATAAGCGTTCCTCCTTTACCATATTTTAAATGGTATTTGTGGCCTTCAATTATTTTCTTTTTGCCGACTTCCTCCTCGAACTGAACCAAAAGATCCATTCAATCAATTCCCTTAGGCTGGAGAACTAACCATGCTATACATTTCCTAATTTGATATAATGCTCTTTCAATAGCTAACCTTTCATTTACATTTTCTATTACCCCTTTCACATATTCCAGAATGCACACACGCACACACTTCTATATTAAATACATTATATATATAATTTTACCAATTGCAACATGAGAAGCCCTTGAAGGCAGTAAATGTGTAGTTTTCATGCAGCTCGTAAAGTAAAAAAAACAAACAAGACTTGATCCAGCAGGGAGAACATTTGCAAGCAATTTTCTATAGTTAGCACTCAAATGTATTTTTTTGTCTTGAGTCTCAAAAACGATAATCTAATTTCATCAAGTTAGTGAAGTGCAGAATGTTTTCTCTTGTTTACATCAGCACATGCTGTCCTTAAATCAGAATGATGACAACATCATGAATCTTCACCATTGGAATGTCTATGGGCAGAAATAGCTCCCATTGTTTCAATTATCATTCATACACTTACACAGCCATAATGTTACCAAAAAATAGAGGTTAGGTTTTTGCTTTTAAAAAGGAAAAAAAAAAAAAAAAAAATATATATATTATATATATATATATATATATTATATATATATATATATATATAACATATATACACTAGATTGAAGCCCGATGCCATCGCATCAGGGGAGTGGCGACATCACAATAGAGGGGGTGGGGGGAAGGCTCTGTGGGATTGAGAGCGGCAGCAGCCGTCTTTCCCCCCTTGGCTGTCTCCTTTGACCTGACTCCCCTTGTCCGCTATTTCTCCAACTTGTGTTTTTAAGGTCCGTGACACGCTATAACTTCTTGTTTAATTCATTTTTTTTTAATTCTACATTTCACCGAGGCTCACACATTCAAAGGCTGCCAGGGTGTCAGAGTTGACTTATGCGATGTTTGACAGCTGCTGTAATGCAGTTCATAATTTTAATAGCCTGCCGTAGACAATTTGACTGCGCATGTGCTCCTCGGGTTCACACATGCGCAGTTAATGTGACTGCCGTCATCTGCCTGTACAAAAATGGCAGCGGCCTGAATTAATGTGCCTGCATGCAGGGTTCGTGCAGGCGCAGGGAATCATTTTGCAGCGTCTGATGTGAGTGTGTGTGCATCAGTCACACGCTGGTGGTACCAAACAAGGGGCTGGTACAATCAGCAGGTGCCACAATGGGACATCCATTACTTGGGCGTCCCAATACGGCTTCTGGCGTACTCCGGTCGATGCAGTGGATTGTGGGATTCGGCATTGTACAGACTGAAGTGGATGACAAACGCCACTAGTCCGAGTATTATAACAGATACATAAACATACGGCAATACCATGCAGAAATAACATTTTCATATTTCAGACTTGCATACACTTTAAAAGATATTTTTTTAACTGAATGATTAACAGGGAGCATTCACACTTTTAAATAGTTTATGGAAGGGCCCATTTATGGTCAAGTGGGTCCTTCTACTGTGAGATCATGATTGTCCTTAAGTGGTTCAGCCGATGGCAGAAGACCTTAAGGTACCGTCACACACGGCAATTTTGCTAGCAATTTCACTGGCAATTTGCTGGTTGCAGTGAAATCATGGACACATTCTATTTTGTTGCCGTGTACAAATGGAACAATGTGTCCATGATTTCACTGCAACCAGCAAATTGCCAGTGAAATTACTAGCAAAATTGCTGCGTGTGATGGTGTGGCACCCCAGGGGTTAATGTGCCACAGCAAAAACACCAAGGGTTAACTCCCCACACAACACCTAACACTGCACTAGCACCTCTAGACCAGAAGGGGGAGCTAAAGCAGCTCCCCTATATATTCTGGTGTAGAGAGGAAGTTAGTTCAGTTCCTGGGAGAACTGAGGAAGAATGACTGTGGTGTAAAGGAGCTGCCTTAGGCTTCCCCACAGTCTGCTACTCAATTCCAGGCCTAGCCAGGGTCTGAGGAGAGGAGTTTAGAGAATAGAACAACTGGGAGATTGAGTTACCTCATAACTCGCCCTGGAGGAGCGCAGAGACTGGATACCGGATCCGAAACTATGACTGACACAAGCCGCACAGTAAACACCGGAGTAGTGGAGGTTATAGATCTGCACTGTGCCTCAGCGAAGCAACATGGCGGGGTCAGAAACACTAAGGGTACAGTTACACGTTGCAACATTGCATGCAATTTCACTGCAACCAGCAAATTGCAAGTGAAATTGCATGCAATGTGCGACGTGTAACATGTACCCTAGACAAGATCAAGTTGCCTAGCAAGTGGTTACCATGAGGAGAGACGGGCAGCAGCCTAGCTAAAGCGGCAGCAGGCCACACACACAGCGCAAGGAGTGGGAAGCCAAGGACCTGGTCAGGGTGGGAGTAACCCAGCCCCGGTACAGACTCCGTGGACAGTACTCTGCTTATCAACAACTGCAGTAAAGACGTGGAAAACTACAAAACCGTGAGTCTGTGATCCTTGGGCTCAAGCCCTACTCTCCCTCATAGACTGCTATCCTCTTTACCACCACCCCTATCCTGCATCACCCATATCACCATCCATAGACTTTCATCATCACTTCCCCGGGGAACCAAGCTCTACCCGCAGAGAGCCGTTACATCACCGGCTGCCAAACATCATCCGCGGAGGTTCTGCAGCAGCGGTGGTCACCATGACCACAACTCATGGGTGGCATCACGACAAACTCCCCTGTAAATACCCCCAAACCTTTATTGTGGGCTCGGGACACGGTCTGGACCAAGACTGCCGTGATATCCCCAGCATATACCCCGGTCGGTACAGAGTACCCCCTCCCAGTAGGCTCCACAACGGTACCTTTAGGACTGTTTCACACATCCAAACATTCAGTCAGACTATATGTCTATGAAGCTGTTAAGTATGTGTCTGCAGCAAGTCCAGATATTGTGGTATGTACTCAGATCTTAAATGGCAGATATGTGAAACAGGCTTTAGTGCGTGACAAAGATAAGCCAAATAGTGATAACAAGATAAAGGTAGGTGTTTGTGGTTGTTCACTGTATACAGTGGTTTCTACCTATTAAAGGTAGCCCAAGTATAGCCCCGTCACACTAAGCAAGATCACTGCTAAGTCACAAATTTGGTGGCACAACATCAACCTCGCTATGCCCAGCGACCAGGCCCCTGCTGTGAGATCGCTGGTCGTGTCAGAGTCGCCTGGACCATTTTTTTGATCGTTGGGGCCCTGCTGGGCAGCATGCATCAATGTGTTTGACAGGTACAATGACCTCAATATTACAGGTCTGAGAAACAGGGTCCCAACAACCTCCATATCATTCCGGATAGTTGTTGTCCCAACAGCGATACACCAGCGATCCCTACCAGGTCGTATCGCTGTCGGGATCGCTGGTGTGTCGCCACATGTGACGGTACCCTAAGTGTAATCTATGACCAGTGACAGTCATAAGTGCCCATGGCTCAATGGCAAGGAGGATGCAGATAAAAATCACATCCGACTGAGCAAACAACAACTCTGTCTGCATCATTACAGAGAATTGCCCCATCAGGGTAAAATGCGATGTCAACACAGCCTTTTAAGGCTGTCGCATGAACGATACTTTTGCTGCTGATCTTTTTAACAGCATCCATCTAGGCCGGTACTCCTATACAGTTGTGTACTCCTTCAATGGAGCGCTCCGGTATTCCCAATGGGAGTGCCATGCAGCTCATTGCCCCGTGAACAAAATTATTGTCAGTATGAAATCACATGTGCCAGATCCTTATCTTTCTGACAATCAATTGTCTGGTGCACCTAAAGCGGCCGTCACACGCTTCCATATCGCTAGCGATCTTGTAAGCGATCACGTGCACGCGCGATCGCTTACAATATCGCTCACATCGCTGGTGAGATGTCACACAGACTCACCAGCGATGTGGACCAGCGAGATCGCTGGTTACTATGGTACACATCGGGTTACTAGGCACCGCGCGTCGCTTGGTAACTATGGTACACGTCGGGTTACTATCTCCCAGCATAGGCTCTGCCGCTGGGAGACCGTTCATCGTGGTGTTATACACCACGATGAGGCAGATCGTGAAATCGTTCATCGCAAGATCTGAGCTCCGGAGCTCAGATCTCGATCTTGCGATTTGATCATGTATCGCTCGTCGTATCTTGCCGTCACACGCACAGACCTCGTTCAAGCGATGTTTAATCTGGCGCGTTCAAGCGATATCTTTCAAGATATCGTAGCGTGTGACAGCCGCTATACTCCGATTCTTGACGAAACCTGTCGATATCTATGGATTCAGCCATCAGTAGTCTGATGTGTGGAGGTCTCAAAGGGAACTTGACAGCTGATGCATGCTGTGGGTAGCAATATGTATCAGACATTGGCTTCATGATTTCCATCATATCTTTAATTCACCACTTTTTTTTTTTGTTATTTTTTTTACCCCACTCGAATGATGCTTTAAATCAAAGTCTTTAGCCCCCTGTCATACTCACCATCCAGCAGATTAGTTTTCTATTGCTGCCACTTCAGTTGGTGTGCAGGGATTTCTTATCTACCGGCTATGTTTCATGGAGCATGCCAGAGGTTAAAAATTACGGTAAGGCGGCCGTCACACGCTACGATCTCGCTAGCGACATTGTAAGCGATCACGTGCACGCGCGATCGCTTACAATATCGCTCACATCGCTGGTGAGATGTCACACAGACAGACTCACCAGCAATGTGGACCAGCGAGATCGCTGGTAGCTATGGTACACATCGGGTTACTAGGCGCTGCGCATCGCTTAGTAACCCAACGTGTACCATAGTTACCATCTCCCAGCATAGGCTCTGCCGCTGGGAGATCGTTCATCGTGGTGTTATACACCACGATGAAGCCGTTTGTCAAATCGTTCATCGCAAGATGTGAGGTCCGGAGCTCAGGTCTCGATCTTGCGATTTGAACACTTCTCGCTCATCGTATCTTGCCGTCACAGGCAGAGACATCGTTCACGCGATGTTTAATCAGGCGCGTTCAAGCGATATCTTTCAAGATATCGTAGCGTGTGACGGCCGCCTAATACATGTCTATGAAAGCCTGGTTCTGGTTTTCAAATGCATTGAGACCTTGTAACATAACTTCTGACATTTGCCCACTCAGAAGTTTGAATCATAAGATGGAGCAGCGGGGCCAGAGTGGCATCGAAAGAGCATGAAAACTCCGGAGGCAAAGTATAATGCAGGGGGTGGGTGGAGGGGGCGTTAAGGGGCAGGGGACTCACATTTTAAGTGCCACTCCAGTGCTGAAAAAAGAAAAATTAAAACAAACACTGGAGTGGTGCTTTAACACTAAAACACTGCATTATTCCAGAGAAGAGTAAAAGCCATCGGGCACCAAGCTGTGGGTTTTTCCCACCCCCCACCTACTGCCCTGGAGTGATTGGTTTCCCCCTATACTTTCTTGCAGGGACAGAACTTGGTGTTGAGAAGTCGCCGAGTACCCACCTGTCTGGTTAGTCTCGCCTGCAGCCTCATCCTCTGTGGCTATTAAAGGTTTTTCCCCCGAAACGTTGCAGTGTTTCAGACCTGTTTCACACATCCGTGCAAACCACAGACGTGTGAGACAAGGCTGTGTATCATGTGTCACGGATCATGTGACACATAGGCGCTTTCAGTGTGCTATCCGTGGCTCCCACACGGAGAGTGTCAATACATACTTCCGCTACTTCTGCTCCTCTAACGTCCGGTCCGCTGTTGGGCTCAGTGAAGTGAAGTGAGCATTCATGAGCCGAATGAGCGGCATCGGAAGTGAGAGGATGCGGCAGCACTGGAGGGAGGAGAGTATAAAATTCTTTATTTTTTTTTAGTTTTAAAACTTTTTTGTCTGTGGTCCGTACACGGATGTCACACTGAACATCGATGTCCAGGACGTATTGGCCCAAAACCGGTCCGTACTCCCGGTAATAAACAGACATGTCGCCGTGTGGAGGACACATGTCTGCTCCACACGGAGACACAGTCCACGCAGTACCATGGACATATTAAGGGGGCCATAGAAAATAATGAGCCTCAATATGTCCGCGTCTCCAGCATGTGTTAGCATGGACCACACACGTGCCAGATGCACAGATGTGTAAAAGATGCCTTAAGGTTAACTATATGGCCGATATATAACTAGTGCCTGATGGATGTATTCTTACCCATGGGTAGCATGTATCAGTAGTAAAAATTCCCTTTAACATGACTTGACAACATTATCAGAAGATCTTGATTTTTGCCTTTAAAGGCCACTTCACACGCTAGGATCTCGTTAACGATATCATTGAAATGTCACGGATTCGTGAACGTTTTAAAGGGAACCTGTCACCTGGATCTAAGCCCCTACACTATCACTACCTGTCCCTGCACCTTCCTAGCTGCTCCCTATCTATCCCTCTCTGAGCTAAATCCACCCTATAAAACTGCAGAAAAATAACTTATAACTTACAGAAGTCCCTGAGGCTGGGGACTGAGAAGGCGGCGTCAGGCTCCATTCAGCCCCTCCTCCATGCAGCAGCACACGCCCCCGCTGGGCGGCGTTATTCTTTCTTCATCGCCGCCTCCTCCATTTGGAATCTCCCACCCACTTTACAGTGTAAGGTAGTGGTTAGGATCGGCAAGACAGAAGGCAGTGACTCAGGTATTTACTCACACAGCACACAGTTCAGGTATTCACAGACCTCCAGATTCCGATGTAACAGGTCAGACTAACCCCCCGACCAGAATATACCCGAGGTATAAACTGGGCTAGCCCAGAATATACCCCCCTGGGCCAGAATATACCCTGGATATATTCTGGCCAAGCCCAAATTATACCCCGGGGTATAAACAGGCCTAGTCCAGATTATAACTCTCCGTATACCACAGCAGCTGTAGATCAGGGCCCCAAGCCGTGCACAGGGCCCCAAGCAATGCATGAGGGCCCGAGGCAGCACAAGGTGGCCCCAGGCAGCAGAAAGTGGCCCTACGCAACATACAGGGGCCCCAGGCAGTGCTAGGGGCCCCAGGCAGTCCTAGGGGCCCCAGGCAGCACAAAGTGGCCCCAGGCAGCACAAAGTGGCCCCAGGCAACATACAGGGGCCCCAGGCAGTACTAGGGGCCCTAGGCTACACACAGGATCCCAGGCTACACACAGGGGCCCCAGCCAGCATACAAGGGCCCCAGGCAGTGCACAGGGCCCCAGGCAGCACAAAGTGGCCCCAGGCAACATACAGGGGCCCCATGCAGTACCAGGGGCCCCAGGCTGCACACAGGATCCCAGGCTACACACAGGGGCCCCATGCAGCATACAAGGGCCCCAGGCAGTGCACAGGGCCCCAGGCAGCACAAAGTGGCCCCAGGCAACATACAGGAGCCCCAGGCAGTGCCTGGGACCCTGTGTGTAGCCTGGGGCCCCTAATACTGCCTGGGGCCCCTGTGTGCTGCCTGGGGCCACTTTGTGCTGCCTGGGGCCACTTTGTGCTGCCTGGGGCCACTTTGTGCTGCCTGGGGCCACTTTGTGCTGCCTGGGGCCACTTTGTGCTGCCTGGGGCCCCGTGCACTGCCTGGGGCCCCGTGCACTGCCTGGGGCCCCGTGCACTGCCTGGGGCCCCGTGCACTGCCTGGGGTCCTTGTATGCTGCATGGGGCCCCTGTGTGTAGCCTGGGATCCTGTGTGTAGCTTGTGGCCCCTAGTACTGCCTGGGGCCCCTGTATGTTGCCTGGGGCCTCTTTGTGCTGCTTGGGGCCACTTTGTGCTGCCTGGGGCCCCTAGCACTGCCTGGGGCCCTAGCACTGCCTGGGGCCCTAGCACTGCCTGGGGCCCTAGCACTGCCTGGGGCCCTAGCACTGCCTGGGGCCCTAGCACTGCCTGGGGCCCCTGTATGTTGCGTAGGGCCACTTTCTGCTGCCTGGGGCCACTTTGTGCTGCCTCGGGCCCCCATGTGTTGCTTGGAGCCCTGATCTACAGCTGCTGTGGTATACGGAGGGGTATAATCTGGCCTAGGCCACTTTAACCCCGAGTATATTCTGGTCGGGGGGGTTAGTCTGGCCTGTTACACCGGGGCACAGCCTAGTAGAACCTCATACAATCCCAGCAGCTCCTGCTGCTGTCCTGACACACTCCACCCCCTCCCCACAGCCCAGGGCAGCTCATATCATCTCCTATTCACCCGCACACCTGGGGGTCAGTGCTTTCAATCAGCACTTAGCTCCAGTAGCAGCTCACCCTGTGTGTGCTGCTACCAAGCAGAAGATACAATCTCCCATATGCTGTGTCTCAGTCAGGGGACACATCGAGGTCGCATCACCACAACATGATAGGTGTAAAGCAGGCAGGAGATTCCAAATGGAGGAGGCGGCGATGAAGAAAGAATAATGCCACCAGCGGGGCGTGTGCTGCTGCATGGAGGAGGGCAGAATGGAGCCTGGCGCCGCCTTCTCAGTCCCCAGCCTCAGGGACTTCTGTAAGTTATAAGTTATTTTTTTGCTGTTTTATAGGGCGGATTTAGCTCAGAGAGGGATAGATAGGGAGCAGCTAGGAAGGTGCAGGGACAGGTAGTGATAGTGTAGGGGCTTAGATCCAGGTGACAGGTTCCCTTTAACGATATCATTTGTGTGTCGTTGCGTGTGAATGAACAATGTAGGAAGGAAAAAAATCGTTGGAACGTTCATCCAAAATTTGTGATCCTGACCTCAATTCTATCGTTCTTTGTCCAATTAATGTCCTTGGAAGCAGCAACATCGTTCAGTGTGACACCTTTTTGAACAATGTCGTTCATAGTTCTCCTATTCCTGCCGCTGTTTTACAGCGTTCAAACGTTGTTCTCAAAGTAGCTGGAGCGTTGCCAAATTTAAGATAGTTAACAATATCCTTGCGTCTGACAACGAACTAAAGATGTCGGAAGGATCGCGGTCACGTGACATAGCCAACGATCTCGTTCACCTATATCCTAGCGTGTGAAGTGGCCTTAATCAGCATTTGTTTTAAATAATGTTTCCAGCATAGAAGCAAAGACTTCTGAAAGGTTTGCAACCAAATCCTCAATGTACGCACGCAACTACACTACCTACCAAGTATGTTCTGTACATCTCTCTGCACACTGCATAGTGACACAATATTATCTACAGGTTAAATACAAGACGTCAGCTCAGCTAGTCATCAAATATTTCTGTTGACAGTAACATCTCAACACCCTGACCTCAATTCCTAATTTGAGTTCTTATCCACTGGTGCCTCTCTTTAATACACACAATATATGCCCTTAGCATCCAAAATCTGTATCACAGTCCGACTTTCCAAACCTTATGCCTCCATATATGCACCAACTTAAAGCAATCCTGATAGTAGAAATATGATCCACGTGTGGCATGAATCAGAAACTAACCATTATTGCACCCGTGTATTTTCTACTCTGAAATGAGGCAGCATTTCACAGTATAAACTTTGCAAAGCCGGCCAGGTCCAAGAGACGGTCTCTGGCCAGTCTTCATTGGCAGGTCCCACACCATTAGTAAGGCTGGCTTCACATTAGAGCTGTGATCCCATCCGTGGCTGTCAGCTTGAGGCAGACAGCCGCGGACTGGATCAGCACACAGAACTGGAGGGATAAGTGTAACGGTACCGTTACACGCTTCAATGTTGTAACGAGATCGCCAGCGATCTCACGGGAGCACAGTCGTTAGGACATCATTTTGACATAGTTTGTGAGATATCACACGTCTAGAGATCGTGAAAGACGCACCAACAATGTAGCGAGCAGCTATCATTCGCACAACCCAGCGAACAATCCTTGTTCACTACTGTGAATAGGCGAAGTCGTTAACGAGATCGTTACCAGGTTGGCTGGTCGAGGATCGTTTGATTTGAGAACATGTTCTCAAATCTGCGATCAATGATGCAACGATTTATCGTAGTCGTATCTCAGTGTCACACACAATGACGTCCTAATGATGTAGTTTGAACGACTCCAAACCCGTGACGTTTCAGCGATATCATTCACGAACTTGTACCGTGTAACGGGGCCTTTAGAGCGATCCGACAGCCCAGAGGAGTAGGCGGCGAGAAGCACCTGGGATTGGCCTCACCAAAGCCTCATGGTCCTGGTCAGGTTTTGAATGCATATTTTTTTCTGGCTGAAAAGAAGGAGCCAGTGTCGAAATTATGCTGCAAGTGGTTCATGCTGCACATATCAGCAGTCAGGTTCCTTGTAAAAAGAGAAGGCCAAATCACACGCTTCAATATTGTGAACGATATCGCTTAAGCGATCCGGATTTTTGATCCCTTAAGTGATATAATTTGTGCGTCGTTGCGTGTAACAGTGATCTTTCAGCGAAAAATCGCTTGATTAGTTGAAGATTTCTGAGCAAGCCCTCACATCTGTCGTTCAATTACCCTGCGTTCATCCTGCTGCATCGTGCTGTGTGACACTTCTCAAACTATCCCATTCTCGACAACCTATTCCTGACGCTAGATGGTGCTGATCGCCGAGTAGTGACCACGATCGCTGGCGCGTTGACAAATTTAACATCATTAACGAGATCTATGCTTGTGACACCGCACAAACGATATCAATGAATTGTTCCAGCGATCTCGATCACGTGACTTTTCAGGCGATATCGTGAACGACATGGAATCTATAGGCCACGTCAGATGCTTCAAAGTCCTTTTTTGGTTTATGCATTCTCTATTTAGATATAACCAATACTTTAATATCAAATTGTGTTTATGACCCCCATCAACACACAAAATAAAAGCCAACACACACACTTACAAAGACCCCCTAAACAAACAAGACCCATAATTGAATATTCTCCCAAGACACCAAGAGACTCCAGACCCTTCTCTTCCCCCAGAATTGCAGGAAAGTGCAGAACAGAGAGAATTTAGTGTGGGATCAACCAGGAGTCTCACAGACATTCTGGGAACATTGTCAGGCTGGCATGCTAAAATACAAAAATTGGTCATAGATATCACCCTATGTCCAGCTGGACACAGGGTCAAGCACACATACTATGGAGGGCAATGGGCAGCATGGTGGCTCAAGTGGTTAGCACTGAAGCCTTTGCAGCACTGAGGTCCCAAGATCCTGGGTTCCCACCAAGGACACCATCTGCAAGGAGTCTGCATGTTCTCCACTAGTGATGAGCGAGTATGCTCGGCGCTACTCGCACGAGTATCTCGGTACTAGGGGTGCTCGGCGAGCACCGAGTACTGCCGAGATGCTCGGACCGCTCGGTAATAAATAGCGATCTGAGACACATACACTGCTCCTTCAGTGCACACAGTGAGCTGGCACCATACAGGGAGCAGATTAATTGATAGGATCCCTCTGGGGGCCACAGCAAGGTGTGATATGCTGCGGCGATTTGAAAAAGCCCACCCTCCCGCCCTTTTCCGGAATTACTCGTTTTATAACCGGAAGTCTGTGGGCAGAGCCTGTCACTCATTGACTTACAATGGGCTCGGTGCTCTGGCCGAGTACAAGAGTATCTTGAGATGCTCGGCCAGAGCACGAGCACCCGAGCATTTTACTGCTCGCTCATCACTATTCTCCACGTGTTTGCGTGGGTTTCCTCCGGGCACTCCGGTTTCCTCCCACATTGCAAAGAAATATACCGATAGGATGTTTAGATTGTGAGCTCCACGAGGGACGGCATTACTGATGTATGTAAAGTGCTATGGAATTAATAGCGCTATATAAATGAATACATATATTAAATATATACACATGGGATCAATGACACATTTGGTATTCCTGGGTGTATTACTGGGCACACAGCGCCAGTCCCCAGGCACCAACCAGCCAGTGCACAGTGCCAGCCCCCGGGCACCAACCAACCAGCCAGTGCACACAGCGCCAGTCCCCGGACAGTTCAAGTTGGGATCGCGATGGGATCATATTTTTTAAATATTTTACTATTAATAGCGTCAATGGCTCATTCCATATCAAGTGATCTAAATATGAATTTTTTTTACCTGATGTCTTTAGATTTTTTTTTTCCTATATGAAGTACTACTTTAGTTAAAGAAAAAAATTCAAAACTTTTTGTCATTATCAGTTAATTTTTTACAGATTTTTAAAGTTTTAAAAAAGCGCGAATTTTGGCCTGGTATGGCTTTACATTTTCTATCATATCTCGGGCTAGAAATAAGATAGAGAAACAGAAACAAAACAAACACTGTTCTACTCAGAACTGTCCAGACTTTCACCAGATATGTCACAAGAGGAGCTTTGTTCATTTTTTACCCATGCGAACGCAAAAGCAAAATTTTAAAACGCATTTCCGAAAAATCAGCATAATTTAAAATTTTCCAAAGCTGCCCATGTGTCTGCTGTGCTCTTAGCCACATCTGTACCAAATTTCAAGTTGGGATCGCGATGGGATCATATTTTAAAATATTTTACTATTATAGTGTCAATTAGAAAATCTTGAATTCAGATCCGTTGAGCCTGTGGTCTAAAAGTGTGGGGTCTATATTCACCAAATAATCCATGATTTTTAGACATTACTGTATTATTTTGATATGTTAGAAACAGCTTAGAAGCAGGAGAGGACATATAGGAGAAAGCTTTGTTAGAGCTCAACCTGAGAATGAACAATATTGTATTGTATTGAATATTGTACAAACCAGGACTATGAAGAGGAGGAAAGTGTTAAAACATCGGTAAAGCTACTTTCACATTTGCGTTCCCCTCCGCAGCGTTCTGCGGAGGGGAGCCGCAATGTGACTGCAGCACCGCAAGCTCCTATCTTTATAATGGGAGCGCACAGTGCTGCGCTTGACTGCGCATGACCGTGCGCACCCATTCACTGCCATATGTGATCTGTGCGCAGGCGAACATGACATGTTGCATTTCTGGCGTGGACGAGACTGGGTGATTTGTGCATTGAACTACTGGACCCAATTTATTATATATTTTAGGATTCGGAACATTTTCTACCGACTCCACAGCCCTGATTGCTAGTAAGCGCTTATGCACAAGATTACATTTCACCCACTTAAAAAGGGACAAATTGATGATAAAAAGCCACTTTAAAAACGTACTATTGTTTGATTAGTTCATATTTTATAGAACGATGATTTAACTACTGTACTATTCTTATTAAACACTTCATAAATTACATGTTTAGTGATAATAGAAAACAAATTTACATGTATAAATAGGGGTTAACATTTTTGGTTCTTTTAATCTTGTTTAATCACACTTGAGGATATGATCACCTCTTTTTGTTTTGGTTTGTTCAATGCATTCAGGTTGATAATACTGAGCGTTGTGTTCTGATGATTAAGATATATTTATCCTGGCACTTACGGGATTTGTGTTTTGTGTTAATTTTTTGTTGCATATAAATGTTTTATTCAATAAGTTGTAATAACTCATACAACCATAAAATAAAAAAAATTTAAAAAAAAAATCTATAAATTTGACAGGTCCCAAGTTGAATCTCTGCACAAATATAACCAAGAACACAAGTAGCACAGGCATTTTTTCACAATTTTCAAACTAACATTTATTTCATAATTGTGCATCAAAATTTAGATTTTTCCCAAACAAAATATAAAAAATAAAAATAAAAAAAAAAAAACAGTCTTGTGACATATCAAGTGAAAGCTGTTACCGTTCTGAGTAAAATGATGCCTCTCGCATTTCATTATCTTATTTCTAGCCTGAGATAAAAAAAAAAGTGTAAGGCCATACCAGGCCAAAATTCGCACATTTTTTTAAACTTTAAATATCTGTAAAAAATTTAACTCATTTAGAAAAAAAAAAATCAAAACTTTTAATTTGTAATTAACTAAAGTTGTACTTCATATAGAAATTATTTTTTAAAAAATCTGAAGAAATCAGGTAAAAAAAAAAAAAAAAAAAATTATTTTTGGATCACTTGACATGGAATGACCTGCACACAGCGCCAGCCCCCGGGCACCAACCAGCCAGTGCACACAGCGCCAGCCCCCGGGCACCAACCAGCCAGTGCACACAGCGCCAGCCCCCGGGCACCAACCAGCCAGTGCACACAGCGCCAGCCCCCGGGCACCAACCAGCCAGTGCACACAGCGCCAGCCCCCGGGCACCAACCAGCCAGTGCACACAGCGCCAGCCCCCGGGCACCATCCAGCCAGTGCACACAGCGCCAGCCCCCGGGCACCATCCAGCCAGTGCACACAGCGCCAGCCCCCGGGCACCATCCAGCCAGTGCACACAGCGCCAGCCCCCGGGCACCATCCAGCCAGTGCACACAGCGCCAGCCCCCGGGCACCATCCAGCCAGTGCACACAGCGCCAGCCCCCGGGCACCATCCAGCCAGTGCACACAGCGCCAGCCCCCGGGCACCATCCAGCCAGTGCACACAGCGCCAGCCCCCGGGCACCATCCAGCCAGTGCACACAGCGCCAGCCCCCGGGCACCATCCAGCCAGTGCACACAGCGCCAGCCCCCGGGCACCATCCAGCCAGTGCACACAGCGCCAGCCCCGGGCACCATCCAGCCAGTGCACACAGCGCCAGCCCCCGGGCACCATCCAGCCAGTGCACACAGCGCCAGCCCCCGGGCACCAGCCAGCCAGTGCACACAGCGCCAGCCCCCGGGCACCAGCCAGCCAGTGCACACAGCGCCAGCCCCCGGGCACCAGCCAGCCAGTGCACACAGCGCCAGCCCCCGGGCACCAGCCAGCCAGTGCACACAGCGCCAGCCCCCGGGCACCAGCCAGCCAGTGCACACAGCGCCAGCCCCCGGGCACCAGCCAGCCAGTGCACACAGCGCCAGCCCCCGGGCACCAACCAGCCAGTGCACACAGCGCCAGCCCCCGGGCACCATCCAGCCAGTGCACACAGCGCCAGCCCCCGGGCACCAACCAGCCAGTGCACACAGCGCCAGCCCCCGGGCACCATCCAGCCAGTGCACACAGCGCCAGCCCCCGGGCACCAACCAGCCAGTGCACACAGCGCCAGCCCCCGGGCACCAACCAGCCAGTGCACACAGCGCCAGCCCCCGGGCACCAACCAGCCAGTGCACACAGCGCCAGCCCCCGGGCACCATCCAGCCAGTGCACACAGCGCCAGCCCCCGGGCACCAACCAGCCAGTGCACACAGCGCCAGCCCCCGGGCACCAACCAGCCAGTGCACACAGCGCCAGTCCCCGGGCACCATCCAGCCAGTGCACACATCGCCAGCCCCCGGGCACCATCCAGCCAGTGCACACAGCGCCAGCCCCCGGGCACCATCCAGCCAGTGCACACAGCGCCAGCCCCCGGGCACCATCCAGCCAGTGCACACAGCGCCAGCCCCCGGGCACCATCCAGCCAGTGCACACAGCGCCAGCCCCCGGACACCATCCAGTCCCCTGGCACCAGTCGCAGTCTGCCCTGCACTTACAGCAATGACGGCACCTTGGTCTCCTTCTTCTGCGGCCTCTTGGGCTCCTCTGGTTCACACGAGGGCTCCGTCATGACCACCATGTCCCCAGCAGGCGGCTCCTCGGTGTCCCCCTGTCTTCCTCTCTCTCCCCCTGTGCACAGATCCGGGTCCTCAGCGCGCGCTCACAGTCCCGCCGTCTCGCGCCACAGACCCAATTCCTGCTGGTGAGGAGAACCGGTCGGACCGGTCTCGGGAGCAGTATTTGCCGGCTGCGGGCATCGGGCTCTTTCTATGTAAAGCAGCTGATTTCAATTGAGTAAAATATATAAACAAACAAAAAACCTCCGCTGTGTGAAGAGGCAAAGTGCGACCACGTGTGAGGAGGGCATCACTGGAGTAAATTATTCAGCTCTGAACAATGGAGCCATGTAAATGTTTTAGGAGAAGATGATTGAGCAGAGCCTAGTTTTACCTGTGACCCCGAGGATGGTTTACACTGCCCTGAGGCTTCTGGAACAGGTTAGGGTTGGTGCATACAATGCCTTTGTAGGACCAACCGCTCTGAAATCGCATGAAAAACCGCCTGGGAACTGTGTGTATATAAGGCCTCTGTCACATGTATGTGTGTGCCATCCGTGCAGACATATGCTGGAAACACGTAGTACGTATACACATTTTACCCCATGGCCCCTTTCACATGTCCCGTGTTTACGCACAGACCGGGTCTACATGTGGAGCAGACGCGTGTCCGTGTGTTCCACACAGACGTCTGATTTTGGGCAGCAGAATGGACATACGACCCATTCAGGTCAATGGGTCCGTGCAAAAAACATCCTGCACACGGATGTCATCTGTATCCATAGACATGCGCTAAACTGTTTTAGTGTAAAAATAAAGAATTTTATACTCGCTTGACTCCAGTGCTGCCAACTCCTCTAATTTCTGGACAAAAGAGGAACGGCGCTCACCGGTTCGTTTCTGTGCTTTATTAATGTACGCTGTTCACACGGTGCAGGGAGGGAGAAGAGGCTGGGATGACAACGGCACCGTTTCGCGCTACATGCGCTTCAACGGGTCCTCATTTCTGGGACCGCTGCAGCGCCCTGGGAGTGAGAGGAACAGGCAGCAATGGAGACAGGAGAGTTTACAAAGACATGCTGTCCATGTGCTATCCAGCTGTCATGGATAGCATACGTATGACACTATCCTGCAAACACGGACTCACAGGCACAAAAAACATCCTCTCACATGCGTTTTTGCATGGATATGTAAAAGAGGCCCCAAAGTAACTTACAGGCTTTTTAATGTCTTTTGACTACTTCATGTTAAAAGGTGACGCTCCTTCTTCTGGTGACTTCTACTCTGAAGATGCTCTGTACATTACAAGTTAATAGGAAGACTCAACAGCTGGCCGGACATCTGAGGATATGTGCAGACGACCCTGGACGCAGTGTCTCCGGACCTGAGAGAAGCCGTGATCTCCACAGGTGATTGCAGCTGTCCTATGCCCACGATCTGCGTTCAGGGCAGGGCAGCTTTTCTCTGTGTTCACCTGCCGAGATTGCCTCTGACTCCACAGCACTAAATTGACATGCTGTGGACAAGTGACCCACCCCAGGGCCGTGGGTTACCCAATCCCGGGCATTGATTCACAGGGGATGTCACTAGGGCCTGTACATGGTCCCGTGGCCCTGGTGGTCGCTTAAAAAGTCGGGAAAAATAAAATTAGTTTTGGACGCCACCTATGGTTCTGTTATGGTTACCGGTGCTGCGGGTCAGACCTCCGGGGTGATGGTAGGGCATCAAGATAGTTACGCTCCCCGTAGCTAGAGCGGGATCCCCAGGGCAGTTCTAGTAGTTTTTACACAGGGAGGCAGCCTACCACATGGCACAGTCACTTGTCCTTTACACACAGCAAGTATGTAACTCTTCAGGTGAGGGAAATAAAGTACGTCACTCAGTCTTTAACTCTGAACGGGTTTACTTGCAGTACTTCAAGTAAATTCACAGATGTGAGGGTACCGTTACACGATGCAATATTGCATGCAATTTCATTGGCAATTTGCTGGTTGCAGTGAAATCATGGACACATTGTTCTATTTTGTGGCCGTGAGCAAAATGAAACAATGTGTCCATGATTTCACTGCAACCAGCAAATTGCCAGTGAAATTGCATGCAATATTGCGTCGTATAACGGTACCCTTACAGTCACTCGGGTCTTTCTGGTCTGGGTAGTAACCAGGGAACCGGGATGACTATCTGAGGACCCTCGGTGGTGTGTCTGCCGTTCCTTGCCGGTCCCTCACTGTGCTACCTTCTTCTCGCTACTGTGCAGCGCCTCTGTGCGCAGAGCCTCGAGCCAGCTCCCACAGATCTTCAGTGGAGGACTCAACTTTAGGTCCCCCTGACCCTAGTTCGGTATGCTTTTTCAAGGTTGCGCCGGGTCTTTGGCCCCAACTTCCTAGAGAAGCTCGGGGCCTCCGGTTTAACAGCTCGGGGATGAATATCCGCACTGTGTCCAGAGCCGGTCCTCTGCATCGGGACCAGACCCCTCTGGTCGGTAATACCGTGACAAGATTCGGTCGCACCGCAACGCCTGGTGCCCCTAGGGTCTCCCTCCTGTCACGACAACCTTCCTGCATCGTTCTCCACTCCTCTCTCTCACTGTCAACCCACCCATACACTTTTTTTCTACACGTCTAACTCCTCCTCCCGGGACTGGGTCCTCCCTACAGTGGGTCCACCCACGGTCCCCTACTCTAGGCTGTGTATGAATGGGTGTTGTGAGGGTCCCTTATTCACCATCCCCGTTCCCTTGGTCACAGGAATACTACAAACTCTTATTTGAGTGCAGAATACTACAAACTCTTAGGGCCCTTTCACATCAGCGTTTTTTGAAATTTGCGGCAGATGCGGTGAAAAAACCGCATCTGCCGCAATTACCGCATACCGGATGCACTTGCGGCGCGGTTGTGGTAAACGCCATGCAAAGTATAGGCGTACTTGCGGCAGGTGCGGCAAGTGCGGTTTTGCACTTGCGGCAGGTGCGGCAGCGAAAAAAACCGCGGTCAGCCGCGTTTTTTTTCGCTGCCGCACCTGCCGCAAGTGCAAAACCGCACTTGCCGCACCTGCCGCAAGTACGCCTATACTTTGCATGGCGTTTACCGCAACCGCGCCACAAGTGCATCCGGTATGCGGTAATTGCGGCAGATGCGGTTTTTTCACCGCATCTGCCACAAATTTAAAAAAACACTGATGTGAAAGGGCCCTTATTTGGGTGCAGTACCCCTACGTGGCGTCCCGACCAGTGGGGTGCCACATAAGCGGCAGCGCAAAAAGCCGCCCCACGTATCAGTTTACACTGAGGAGTAAAAACACTCAGTGAGCATGAGATTGCTGTAAACCCCATCAACTGTGCTTGAACTACACAACACAGTGTTATGGACACAGCCAAAACACACTCCATTTATAATGATGCAACTGTGGTGAGCTAATCCTGGAGTACAGGTCTGTAACATTTCATTACTTCATCTACCTTCCTCTACAAACTGTCAATAGACTGACCTATGCTCTTAAAGCTCTAGACCCCAATTCCATCTCAGCATCCAAGCATAGTGTATTTGCCGTGAACAATCCACGAGAGACTGTTTATTATGTACTCCAAGTTATATCTCCCCTTTCTGCTGAAGTAAAGCAGCTGTTATCCCCAAGACCTGTTGTCTGTGGTCATTCTATCGGCTGTGGACACTGTGTTAGAGTGAATAGAAGGGAATGGGATAGCCGCTATCACAGTTGCACAGATGGTGTGTTTTGTGCTTGTCAAATCGGCCAAAAGATGAACGAAAAAAACAATGCCATGTCTGCAGTATCCCACAGATTTAGGATAATTTACACTGAGTTGTTGAAGTTGCATATTTTCACTGAGCCGAAAAAATGCAGCATCCAAAGCCATGTACACATGTTGACTATTTGGTGAGCTTTTTACCTCAGTATTTGTAGCCAAAACGAAGAGTGAAGCAATCAGAAGAAAAGTATAATAGAAACATGTCACCACTTCTGTATTTTTCACCCACTTCTGGTTTTGGCTACAAATACTGAGGAAAAAAAATCACCAAATACTCAACGTGTGTGCTTGGCCATATGGTTAAAGCAAGGTGAAGGGGATTTATAGAAATTCTATTCATGCTCATGATGCGGTCGACAGGGTATGGGGTACTCGGGTACCAGGGCTGATGGCGGCTTTGATGGGGGAATCATGGCTGGTCGCTCCCCGGTCCCGTGCCCTGGACCGTCAATGTCAGGGAACGGTGTGGGTAAGGGGGCCATTTACAATTGAATGTAGTTCCCGGTAATATGGTACCGGCGCTGCAAGCCGGCCGCTGAGGTGATGGTGGGTGCAGCAGAGTGTGGAACAGTCCCCACAGGTGGAGCTTTACCTCAGGGCAGCGGGGATGGATGAGGGAGGGGGTAGTAGTTAAGTCTTTGCTGATACAGCGGTGAATTGCAGCGGATAGACAGGCACACAGGGATGGTTGTTTCGGTACCTTTTACTGATGATAACATAACAGGTACAGTCCAGAGTAGTAACAAGGTCCCCGGTGCAACTTGGGACTTCCACCTTAGAAAGTTATGAGGTCTCCTCTGTGTCTGTGCTCTGCAGAGTGGGATGAGTTCTGCCTGAGCCTGAACCCACCGCTTCTTCTTCTCCCTGTCTGGGCTTTGTCCTAACCTGGCAATGAGGTCCTTCTGCGGGGTCCCTGTTTCTCCTATGCCCCTGGTCCTGTACTTGGTCAGTTTAGTGTCTCTTACTAGCTCTCCTCAGGGCTGAACTCCTGAGTCTTCTGGGCTTTTTGCTGTAGCTCTGAATGCTGACTGCATCAGACTCCAGTGTCCGGGTGTACTAAAGGGCTGTAGAATGTGATTCCCTTCCTTAGTTCCCTGCATTTCCACTTGCCTCCCTAGGGTGCGCACAGCGGTCAGTCGTCCCTGGTCCTGGGCCTGGATCTTCCCCAGTGACCAGTTCCTCCGTCTCCTCTCTCTTCCTTCACACACTAGACTGAACTGAAACTAACTCCTCCCCTCAGGCCTGAGTGTTCTTAAAGGGGAACTAGATTAAGGCAGCCAGTAGGGCTCCCCCTTCAGGTCTGGGGTGGAAGGTGGTGTGTGCTGTGCTGACCAAGGTGTAATTCCCTCCTTGCATCGGTGGATCCTGTGGCAATCCCCCGCAGGGGTGCCACACTCACATTGCTATTCATTTTTTCCCCATGGAACGCTGTGGAGCGTTTTTGGAATCCAACACATCACTCTATCTTGTGCATACACTGAATTATATGAACATATTCCCCATAGAATTGCATGATATACAGAAAATCCACAGGTAGTAAAACACATCTGATCCACACATGACTGAATCCGTAAAGTGTTGTCAAAGCCGGTACCAGGAACTATCAAAAACAATGCAGCTTGAAGGTATGTTCACACAGGGAAGGTTTTGCTGCTGACTAGACCAGGGTATGGGGACTCTGGTATCTGGGCCCTCTGCTGCGGTAGGGATGTCACTGGTGGCCTTCCCAGTCCCGTGGCCCTGGTGGTCAACTAAAAAGGGGAATTGGAATGGGATGGAATAAATGTATTTGAAAGTCTATCGTGACGCCACCTGCAGATTCTGGTGATGTAGCACCAGCGCTGCTTCAGACCTCCGGAAGGCGATGGTACAGCAGCCGAGATAGTACAGCTCCCTGCAGGTAGAGCTAGCCCTCTGGGGAAGGGATGCATCGGTGGTAGTGGAGGTGCTGATGATGAAAATGAGTGGAGCACGCTATCGCGGAATAAAAGATACACGGAGACTCAGTCACTCTACCTGGGTACTTTACTGGAACAATGTAGATGGAGATACAGTTCACAGTGGTAAAACAGTCTCTGGTCGGGTAGTCACAGTGGGCTGCAGGGTCTCTGAAAGTCTCCCCTGGTATGCCTTCCTGGATATAACCCGTGTCCGCTGCTTGTGCCTGTCCAGGGGTAGCCTCCTTAATACCAGGCACGTTGAGGTGTTATGACGATCCCGGCTCCAACTCTCTCCCTCTCCTGCTCTGAGATTCAACCCCAGTAGGTTAACCTGGTGTGACTAATCCCACCAGACAGGGTGTCGGGACCGGTGAACAGACCCACGACCTCCGGTGTTCTCAGCTTAGGGGCTGGACTCCCTGACCGTCTTTGGAACCGGGACTCCGGTAAAGTGGACCATGGTTTCCCTCCCTGAGTATGGGCGCTTGGAGAATCCCCTCCTTCTGTCTGGGCTGCCTGTTCTCTCTCTCCAGGCCCCCTCCCTGGGAGTCTCCTTTTCTCACTCGGAGACCCCCCCCATTCTCCATCTTCCCTTAATGCCGACTAAAACTCACTGTGTGTCCTCCCTCTTCCCCTAACTCCCCCCCCCAGGATACGGGCCATCTATTCTAGGTGGGTGTGTGGAAATGCTGGGTTGGGATCCTCCCACAGACATCTGCCTTCTCACTGTGACAGGGGTTACCACACGCTCATTTATGGGTGAGGTACCCCAATTGTGATGCCTGACCAGGTGGAGCGCCACAATGAATTTTTGAGACAAGGTTTTGCCTTGGTTTTATGTAAATGTATGGTAATCTTATCCTGCGTTTTTGGTTTCCAGCTAAACCTGTGTGATACCGGGATAAACTGTCCACACATATTGGTTTTTGTTTCTGCAGAAAGTGTAAACACCAAAGGTTTTGCTTTGTTTTTGGTTTCCAGCAAAACCTATGTGATTCTAGGATTAGCTGTGTGCACACATTGGATTTTGTTTGGTGCAGAAAATGGAAACACTACAGGGTTTGCTGTGTTTTTGAAAGAATGAGCATGTCATTTCTTTTAGGCAATTTTGCTAAAGGTGAAACACCTGTGATGTTTCCACTTTCTGCAGAGAAATAAAACCAGTGTGTGTGGACAACTTTTCCCTGATCACATAGGTTTTGCTGGAAACCAATAACGCAGGATTAATGGCATACAATTACATAAAAAGGCAATACCTGACCTCAAAACACAGCAAAACCTTGTGAACATACCCTTAACGTCTTCATGACCCGGAAATTTTTCATTTTTCATTTTCGTTTTTTGCTCCCCTGCTTCCAAGAGCCATTACTTTTTTATTTTTCATCAATATAGACATATGATGGCTTGTTTTTTGCGGGACGAGTTGTACTTTCAAATGCAATCATTTATGTTACCATATAGTGTACAGGGAAATGCCAAAAAAAATTTAAAGTGCAGTGAAATTGGAAAAAAAGGTCAATTACACATTTGTTTTTTTGGGTTTCTTAGTCGCCATGTTCACTATATGGTAAAAACGACGTAACGGTGTGATGCCTCAGGTCAGTACGATTTCATAACATCTATACTTTTACTGGTATCTAAGTGGTGAAAAAAATTCAGACGCTTAAAATAAAAAAAAAAAAAAAAGAATCACACTTTTTGCGCCATGTTCTGTGACCTGTAGCATTCTCATTCATCGGGATCTTGTACTGTGTGATGGCTAATTTTTGCGTCTTGAGCTGAGGTTTCTAATGATTAAATTTTTGGGTGGATGCGCTGTTTTGATCGCCTGTAATTGCATTTTATAGCAATGTTGTGGTGACCACAAAAACATAATTTTGGCATTCTGACCTTTTTTTCCATTACGCAGTTTACAGCTCTCATTAATTGATTTTATATCTTGATAGATCAGGCATTTCTGAACATAATGATACCAAATGTGTATTTTTTTATTTTTTTTTAATACTTTTATTGTGAATGGGGAAAAGGGGGGTGATTTGAACTATTATGTTTTTTTTTTACATGTTTATAAAAACTTTATTCATTAATTCTTATTTTTACACTGCCCCATAGAGAGGCACCCTGCTCCACAGTCCGATCGCTTCTGACAGATACCGATGAGCTGCAGCACATCGGTATCTGTCAGAATTGCGCACGGTGAGTGGTTGGCACCGGAAGTGCTCCATGACAGCTTCCCAGGGTCAAGCCAGAACCCCAGATTGTCATGTGAGCACCGGAGATCTCGCGATATTATCGCCGGATCTCCGCTGCAGGCGGGGAACAGTACATTCTGATCCCACTGTCAGTAAATGACAGTGGGATCCAAAGGGTTAACAGCACCGATCGGATCCCGGATCCGATCGGTGCTGTAAGCCCGACATTTCAGCTGATGAAATCAGCTGAGATGTCGGGTGTTTGATGTGAGCTCCACGCCATCAAACCCCAGTAACTGGCCCATGATGTTGTATAACGTCATGGGTCGCGAAGGGAAGTGTGAGATACCAAAAAGGGACAAACTGCAGTGTAAAAAATGTGGTAAGCTATGAAAAATAAAACAAATATCATAATTTACCCAATGGGTGCAGAAATCCTATAGCATTAAAACAAAATCACCAAATACTCATAATGGGAATGTAGCCTTCAGCCTGCAAGTTGTTTAAGGTCTGCAGAATCATTTGCTACAGCCCTCAGGTTTCTTACTGTCCTTATTGTCTTCATTGAAATGAATTGGTAACATGCACACAAAAGTGCCTTTTAGTAACACAAATTGACATGCTGAAAAATGCGGAAAAATACATAAAAGCCAACTTACTCATAGATTTTTACAGTTGTTGATGAGAATAAAGGATTTATTTCATGGCCATTAAGGCCATGTGCACACGTTCAGTATTTGATGAGTTTTTTATCTCAGGATTTGTAGACAAAACCAAGACTGGAGCAATCAGAGGAAAAGTCTAAAGCAGGGTTTACACGTTGCGATATCGGCGTCCAATTTCAATGAAAAGTCACGTGGTTCGATCGTTGGACCCGATATCGTTCCTGCGTTGTATGGTGTGAACGTCCATTACCATGCAGGAACGATGTCAATGCGATATCGGGGATTGAATGCGCATGCTATTGAATGCTCCGATATTGAATGGAGATTGGAGCCGGATCGTGCTGTGTGACAGCCCAATTCTGATGTGAAGTTCTACGTCACCCATTCACTCCCATGTTAAATGGTCGTTCCTGGGTTGGGGGCGTAGACATCGCACGGACGTTGGATTCGGAAATCGCAACATGTAAACCTCCGATGCGATGCGGGAGAAACGTGCACTAAATGCGCGCTCCCGCGCCATTGAATTGCGATATCGCAACGACATTGAAACGTGTAACCCCACCTTCATGGTGGGTTTACACGCTCCAACGTCGGTCCGATATTGGATCCGACGGCGCGGGAGCGCGCTTTATGTGCCCGGATTTCAAAGAATCGCATCGGAGGTTTACAGAGCGCGATATCGGGATACAATGTCCTTACGATGTGTACGCCCCCCTTGTACGGCCGACCCAGGAACGACCATTTAACATGGGAGTGAATGGGGGACGTTGTACTGCACATCGGAGTTGGGCTGTCACACAGCACGATCCGGCTCCAACCGGCATCCGATATCGGGCCGTTGAATAGCACGCTCATTCGATCCCCGATATCGGATTGACATCGTTCGTGCATCGTATTGGACGTTCACACCATACAACGCACGAACGATATCGGGTCCAACGCACGAACCACGTGACTTTTGGTTGGAGTTGGACGCCGATATCGGGACGTGTAAACCCACCATAATAGAAACACCTGCACCACTTCTGTATTTAATCATCCTCTTCTGGTTTTGGCTACAAATTCTGAGGTAAAAAACTCATCAAATACTGAACGTATGCACGTGGCCTAATGGTTTATGAGATTATTTTAGGCCGGGTTCAGTGTGGTGTACAGCTTTCCATATTACTCTCATGCGAGAGAATGAGATGCGATATGCGAATGACACTCGACTCATACTGCTGCGAGAGTGAGCCAAGTGTCCTTTTACTGTGATCAGATTATCTCCCATGCGAGAGGTGGATCATTGGCGCAAAGAAGATGAGAAACTTAATTTCTCCATTGCCTGTCTCAATGTAAATCTGATATCATCCGAGTATAATTTAATGTTTTGCACTCACCTATTGGCTGGAATGGGATTGCATTGGGCAAGGTGCACTTGCCAATCGCAGCTTGCAGCGATTTTTTTAAAATAAAATTTTAAAAATATTTTTGCTCATGCTAAATTGATAAGGGAATATGCACTGTGCAGAGCATAGTTATCAAGCTCAGGATGTTTAGGAGGAGGATGGGGGAGGGGGCTGGAGCAATGGAAGGACCCTCTGGATAAGAAGGCAATTAGTTTCCTGAGGAATGCTTGGAAATCTTCTTTTTAAGAAGCCATTTCAGCCAGCTGTACTTTCAGGTCCCTGATAACGTACCGTTACACGGCACAACGTAGAAATGATATCACCAACGATCTCGGGGGCACGTGGTAGTTAAGACATCGTTGGTGAGCTGTCACTCGCATAGATATCGTGGACGACGCACCACTGATCCAGCGAGCAGGTATCGTTCGCACAACCCAGTGAATGATACTTGTTCACTGATGTGAATGTGTGAAGTCGTGAACCACATCGTTATCGCGGTGTCACACACAACGATGCAGCAGGTTGGCTGATCATGGATCGTCTGATTTGAGGACATGTTCTCAAATCTGCGATCAACGTTCCAACGATTTATTGTTATCAAATCTCGGTGTCGTTTGAACGACTCCAAGCCCGTGACGTTTGAGCGATATCGTTAAGGATATCGTGCAGTGTAACGGCACCTATAGCTTGGTTGGTCTGGTTGGAAGGTCAACTAAATAATAAAACAAGTGAGCTGGGTAAGTCTCGGTGCAAATACAAAGTAACGATTATTGCTTTCTTCAGCACAATAAGATGTAACAAAAACAGTCTTTCTTTAGTCAAGTCAAAACAAAGTACATGTAATGGAGGCATTATTTTCTGTGTTGCATGCAGTAGGAGCTGAAGCTGTATTAAATGCTTTCCCCATGAAACACAACTGTTCAACTCCTGCTCAGTACACAATCTGAGCTGTTTCAGCTGCCTGTCATTAAGTGTACGGCCCAGGCTGCAGTATGGGAACCACATTTCCTTCCCACACTCTGATCACTCCTAGATCTTTGTCTGGCATCTATTCAAAACAATCTACTCAGTAAACCAATGTTACTGATGCAGACTTCTAGGATTTCCATCACCAAGACCAGGCATCTCGGTGATACATAGTCTTTACCTGGTGCCTTTCTACAGGTGCCTTTTTACAGGACCATAGAGCGTTCTGGTTAATTTGACAGACATAGGACATTCAGTCTACACTCTGTTCCTTTTCCCATGTAGAATACCTGTTTGGCCCAGTGTTGGATGACATCGTAGAAAAAGCAGGCGAAAAAGAGAAAAAAAACACACAGTGACGCTATTTCCAGCTTGCTGTATGGTAGTAATTGATTTGAACATGTGTACTATCATGTCTCAATTCACCTGGGGCACCAGACGTTCCTGAAGATTTCTCTCAGTATAAAGAGCAAATCAGGCATTCTGAGTTTGAGCCTTTCCCTTCTAGTTGTCAATGGCCCCTCAAGTCTTTAGAAAGACTGCAGTGGGGTTGACAGATCATCTACTGGAGAAAGAAGGATTGGTGATACCTTACCTCAACAATTTTCTGATCATGAGCAGGTCAGTCAAGCACAGCAGACCCAGTTGGTGGGATCAGGGCTACCTTGACAAAAATCAGGTTGACTGCTCAATTTGCATAAATAAATCAACGTTAGTGTGGCACCCCTGCGTCCAGGAGGCCACAAAGGGAGCTGCAGCCAGGCAGGTAGGACACTTGTTGCACACCAACACCCTCACAGCCCACACAACCCACGTGTAAGAAGAGGTTAACATCCAGCCCTGAGATTAGAACTCTATGAGATTGAGGGGTGGTGGATCAGAGGAGTGGGTTGGGCACACCGGAGGTCAGGTGACTCGACAGTATATAGTGAGGGGGAGGAGTGAAGGAAAGTAGTAGGCCATGGTGCTGAGAAGCAGAGAAGAGAAGCTGAGACAGGAAGACAATCACACGTCCTGCGAGTGCAAGGCTAGGAGCGCAGAATCCGTACTGAGCCAGTGCGAGCCAGAGAGGAGAGAAAGCACGTCCGACGCTGAAGCCACCAGGAGTGTGACAGGACGGAGAGGGAAGGTGTAACCCGTGCCCTAGACAGCAGCTAAAGCCACTGACTGCAGGCAGAGAAGTCCCTCCTATGATACCGAGAGGAACAGAGAGAAGGAGCCTGGTAGAGCCTCGTGCTGAGGACTGCTGGAGGCTGGGCTAAGAAGAGTGTCGGCTCTAAAGGGGACCGCAGTTTACCCGGGATCCCCAAACAACACGATGGGGGACCACAGCTCCACGTTAGGGTCCCCAACCCAAAGGACAGGCAGCTCAGTGACAACCCAGAGGACTCACAGGAGCCCGAGTCACCGCCATACTGTCCAGTGTCGCACAACACAGAGTAAAGAGAATGTAATAGCCCGGAAAGGACACTAAAGACTGTGTGAGGGGTCACAGGGAGAGAGAGGCCTGGCTGCAGAGCAAAAGGGAACCCGGAGAGGGAGAAAGAGCCCGTGTCTTTGAACTGTGTACTGAGAACTGTACTGGAACTTTGTAAAGAATTGCCAATGACTTGTGAACTGCTTGGAAAGAACTGAGAGTAAAAGACACGGAAAACCCTGAATTGGCCTCTCTTGTCAGTCTCTATCTGCAGACTATTTCTCCCATACAGGTTGCAGCAGATTCCGACCTACAGAGCTGCAAGCCTGTCAGCACCAGCAAGGGAGAGAGATCCTGCAGCGTCTGCAAAGTAAGTGTCCTGGACAATTCCACAACCCTTAACTCTTACTGCCCCGGGGGATACAGTTCTTCCCACTGGAACTATAACATCTCCGCTGCCACTCCATCACCCCTGGAGGTTCTGCAGCAGCGGCGGCCCCATCACTGGCCGCACCAAGTGGGTGGCGTCACACATGACATTTCCCCTGTAAATATTCCCCCTTTATTTGCCGAGCCAGGGACACGGTCCGGACCAAGCCACCTGTGACTTCCCCGGCACCGTCCGGTCCGGTACCGAGTACCCCTGTCCCGTGGGGCCCGACATTAGGAACCAAAAGAATACAGATATTCCTGGCCTCAGTGAATCAGAGATATTGTATACCAGAAGTGAAGGAGAAGGTGTCCTTCCAAGTGTCAAACTTAATAAACAATCCGGCCTTAACTCTAAGAAAGGAAATGTCGATGTTAGGAACGCTAACCTTCTGCATTCCGGCAGTGTTGGGGGCTCAAATACACACTCGGATTTTGCAATGGATCATTCCGTCAGACATGTGTCCATTAAAGGGCCAGTTGGAAGGGATACTTACTTTCTCTTCAACTACTTAGTTTCTCCACTGATGGTTGGAGACAATAAATCTGTCCAGAGGAATCCCTTGGACAAATCAGATTTTACAGGTCATTACTACAGATGCAATCCCGTAAGGATAGTTGCACATATGGAGATCTGGTCCAAGTTTGATGGATGAGGGAAGAGAAATCGAGGTACTCCAACCTAAAGGAGATCCTGGTAGTAAAACGGTCTCTAAAAAAGCTGCTTTCATCCATGCAAGGTCACCATGTAAGGATCTTTGACAAGTAACTATAGCATAGATAAACCATATGGGGGAACCAGGTCCAGTTCTCTAATGTCTAATCAGATCTTAGGCATAGTAGAGGCTTGTCTCTTAGCCTTAACAGCACTGTGCATAAAGGGGGGAAAACGGATTGTAGAGCAGACTTTTTGAACAGTACCCAGCTAAAGCAGAGGAGTGGGTTCTGAATCAGACAGTGTTAATCCAAATAGTGGACCCATGGGGCTTTCAGACAAAGATCCTTTTGTAAATGGGCAGAACAGGAAGGTAAGAATATTCTGTTTGCTGGATCCCAGAAAATATCCACAACCGGTGGATGCCTTCCGGCTCAAAAACGGGTTCAGTTTGCCTTATACCTTTCTGCCCATGATTTTATTCATAGCAGTTGTTAAGACGATCAGGGAAATTGAAGCAACAGTAATCATGATGGCTCTATTTTAGACCAAGAGGCATTGAGTTTTCATAGTTGATGTCAGTCACCAAGCCATGGGTCTTGCCAGGGATCCTGAATCTGTTATTCCAATTTCCAATTCTGCATCCTCAAGTGGCCACCTTACATTTAACTGCATGAAAAAATAATGACAGGTCCTGCAAACATATTGGATGGAATACTGGTCAAAGCCATTTTTGAGAGCAGACAAGGACTATTTACCAGTACTCTTAAGGTCCATGTATCATTTCTGGGTGCTTTATATAATTATGATATACAGTGGGTACAGAAAGTATTCACACTAATGAAACAAATAGGGGTTTATTTGGAAAGGAACACACCTGTCTATATAAGACCTCACAGCTCACAGTGCATGTCAGACCAAATGAGAATCATGAGGTCAAATGAACTGCCCAAGGAGATCAGAAACAGAATTGTGGCAAGCTTACAAAAGAATTTCTGCAGTACTCAAGGTTCCTAAGAGCACAATGACCTCCATAATCCTTAAATGGAAGAAGGTTGGGACCACCAGAAGTCTTCCTAGACCTGATTGTGACGCAACCCAGGGCAGGGTACTCAGGGCTCGGGCTCAGTTGAGGTCTGGGATGTCACAGGTGGCTGCCAGAGGCTCTAGCCCTGGGGGTCAGTGAAAAAGGGAGGTTATTTACTGGGACTATTTACAAGATTGTCTTCGTGACGCCACCTGCTGGGTCTGATTATGTTCACCAGCGCCGCTCCAGTCCTCCGGTGGTCAGTGGTATGGCGGCTTAGATGGATTCGTCCCCGCAGGCAGGACAGGACCACCGGGGCAGGAATGCTGTAATAAAACAGTTTATGGAATCAGGCAGCAGAGTCGAAGCTTCACTTCACCGGGTTGCTTTACTTAGACAGTTCTTTCAGCTTTACAGTTCAACAGTTCATTAGGTGTTATGCTGGCGAATGCTTCAGGCTACAATTGGGATTTTTGGCCTGAGATGGAACCCTCCTTTATGTTCCTTTCCTTTCCTTTCTCTTCTATTCTGCTCCCAGTGTGAACCCTGATCGCCTGTAGATGATCTGACCTCCTGCTACTTCTACTTTCTTCGTCTCCCTTGTACCCGTCGGGTCAACCTTCTGTCTGGACTGCTGCTCCTTGCTAGTCCTGGCTTCCCTCTCGAGGGATCTTAGGGAGTCAGGGCTGTATTTATAATATCCCTATTGCACAGATTTTCTATGAGTCTTAAAGAACTCACGGGTGCAGGCTCCGGTACCCGGTTTCCTTCCTTTTGGGGCAAACTCTACTGTTACTCAATTCCCCTTTGTAGAGTGAACTCTGCTTCTGAGTTGTTCCTCTCTTTCTTTCTCCTTTCTTTGGATCTGTTCCTCTTGGACCTCTCAGCTGTGATGGCCCCTCTGTCTGCTTCAGGCTGGCTGCCTGGTTCCCTTCACTCTCCTCTGCCTAACTAGTTCCCCCTAGAGGCCACTATATCCTCCCAGGGTTCCCTCCCACCTACTATCTTAGTGTGTGGGTGTCAGCTCTAGGGCTCCATCTTGTGACTATTGTCCCAATTGCAGTGGAGTACTACACCGCTTTTCTGTGGCACCTACGTAGTGGGGCACCACAGTTGCCCAGCCAAACTGAGCAATCATGGGAGAAGAACCATGGTGAACCAAAAGATCAATGTGGCTGAGCTCCAGACATGCAGTAGGGAGATGGGAGAAAGTTCCACTAAGTCAACAATCACTGCAACCCTCCACAAGTCGGGCCTTTATGGCAGAGTGACCTGACAGAAGCTTCTCCTCAGTGCAAGACATATGAAAGGTCCGTATGGAGTTTGCAGGAAAACACATGAAAGACTCCTAGACTATGAGAAATAAAATTCTCTGGTTTGATGAGATGAAGATAGAACCAAGCACAGCTCATCACCTGCCCAATATAATCTCAACAGTGAAACATGGTGGTGGCAGCATCATGCCATACGGGTGTTTTACAGCTGCAGGGAGAGGACGACTGGTTGCAATTGAAGGAAATATGAATGTGGCCAGGTACAGGGATATCCTAGATGAACACCTCTTCCAGAGTCCTCTGAACCTCAGATTTGGCCGAAGGTTCACCTTTCAATAAGACAATGAACCTAAGCACACAGCTAAAATAACAAAGGAATGGCTTCAGAATAACCCTGTCACTGTTCTTGACTGGCCCAGCCAGAGCTCTGACCTAAACCCAATTGAGCATCTCTGGAGAGACCTGAAAATGGCTATCCCACCATCATTCACCATCCAACCTGACGGAACTACAGAGAATTTGCAAGTAAGAATGGCCAAGGATCTTCAAATCCAGGTGTGAAAAACTTGTTGCATCATTCACAAGAAGACTCATGGCTATACTATAATAATAATAATAATATAATAATAATAATCATCTTTATTTATATAGCGCTAACATATTCCGCAGTGCTTCACAATTCAAGGTTCATGTTTAAACAATCATAAGAAACAGTTATTAGAAAATACAATACAATGCAAAAAACAATACAATATAGTACAAAGCATAATACAATACAATAATTAGAGCAAAATAATGACAGACCTACTCATAAGAGCTTACAATCTAACAATGAGGTTGGGGGTGACACAAAGTATAGGTGCTACTGCCTCAAAAGGGTGCTTCTACTCAATACTGAGCAAAGGGTCTGAATACTTATGACCATGTGATATTTCAGTTTTCCTATTTTTAATAAATTTACAAACATTTTTACATTTCTGCGGTTTTCTTCAGACAAGAAGGGGTGCAGAATTTACATTAATGAGAAAAAAGTGAACTTTTGTGAATTTACCAAATGGCTGCAATGAAACAAAGAGGGAAAATTTAATGGTGTCTGAATACTTTTCGTACCCACTGTGAAGGAAATTGCAATACCGTATATACTCGTGTATAAGCCGAGTTTTTCAGCCCAAAAATTGGGCTGAAAAGTACCCCCCTCGGCTTATACGCGAGTCATATACTGCAGCAGCCCGCCCGCCCCCCCCATCAGTATCCAGGGCCCCCCCCTTGTTCCGGAAACCTGTAAAGTAAAATCATTATACTTATCACTGTCCTGTCGCCGCCGTCCCCGCCGCTGCCATCGCGATCCTCCGGCTTCATCCGTCTTCTTCCAGCTTCCTCTGGTCGGCGCAGGCAATGACGTCATTGTCTGCGCCAGAGGAGGAAGCCGGAAGACGCTGGATGAAGCCGGAACATCGCGATGGCAGCGGCGGGGACGGCGTCGACAGGACAGTGATAAGTATAATGATTTTACTTTACAGGTTTCCGGAGCAAGGGGGAGCCCTGGATACTGATGGGGGTGGTGGCGGGCTGCTGCAGTATATACCTCTGGGGCTGCTGTATACTACCACTGGGCTTCTCTATATACCTCTGGGGCTGCTGTATACTACCACTGGGCTGCTGTATATACCTCTGGGCTGCTGTATACTACCACTGGGGCTTCTCTATATACCTCTGGGGCTGCTGTATACTACCACTGGGCTGCTGTATATACCTCTGGGGCTGCTGGGGCTGCTGTATACTACCACTGGGCTGCTGTATATACCTCTGGGCTGCTGGGGCTACTGTATACTACCACTGGGGCTGCTGTATAGTACCACTGGGGCTGCTGTATAGTACCACTGGGGCTGCTGTATATACCTGTATACTACCACTGGGGCTGCTGTATACTACCACTGGGGCTGCTGCTGTATATACCACTGGGAGGCTGCTGTATACCACACTGCTGGGGGCTGTATACTACCACTGGGGAGGCTGCTGTATACCACACTGCTGGGGCTGTATACTACCACTGGGGAGGCCTGTATACCACTGCTGGGGGCTGTATACCTGTGCTGGGGTCCACCCTGGCTTATACACGAGTCAATAGGTTTTCCCAGATTTTGGGGCAAAAGTAGGGGTCGGCTTATACACGGGTCGGCTTATACACGAGTATATACGGTAATAGAAAATGGGGAAGCATTCACAGGTATACTTTAATCCTTTAATCAAGTGACTGTCACGGAGACATATAGGGTGTCAGGAGTAAGGAGGAAAACTGCACCATCATCCCCCATCTCTTGCACATCCTCCCTCCATCCTTACTCCCGACACCCTGTATGTCTCCATGTCACTGTCACTTGATACAAGGATTGATGTGTACCGTGTAGTGCCTCCCCTTTTTCTTTTTCTGCAATTTCCTATGGACGTCTAGTTTGATTTTGGAGGAGAGCACCACCTAATCCAGTCCCAGTGTCACGAGGAGTTGTGGAGAAAAGGAGGAAAGGAACCTGGGCCCTTGAACTGCCCCTTTAGGCTAGGGGAGCCCTGACTTTCCTTAACTCAGGGTACCCTTGATGGTACAGAGGACTGAGTCTCTAATCTGTCCCTTTTCTCCTGTCCAGTCCTGAGCTAAAACCCTCAACCCCCACTGCAAGAGATGAACCAAAATGGATCCCACAGATAAAGACAGATAGGGTTAAAGTAAACAGGTCCACACAGCAAACAACCAGGAAGATACCTTATGTGTGTATGGAGAACACAAATACAAATAGAGAATGGAAAAACAGCAATGTATACTTCACTAGGCAAAGATTAGAGTTTCAACAGCAACTCTTAACTTAAGCAGCGGGGCACTTTCTTTTTTTTAGAAAAAGAAAGGGTTAAAAATAAAAAATATGTTGCTCACCTGTCCAGCGAGTCCCCCAAAGCCTCCATCAAGCTCCGGATGCTTACAGGACCTGGGTTACGTCACAACCTGGCAGCGTCATCGGGTCACATGACCGCAGTTACCGCGGTAAACGGTCATGTGACCCGATCAGCTGATCAGGTTGTGACGTAACCGCAGGTCCTGTAAGCATCTGGAGCTTGCTGGAGGCGTCAGGGGACTCGCTGGACAGGTGAGCATACATATTGTTTTATTTTTAACCCTTTCTTTTACTAATTTTCACTTCCACAATGTATGTATATACATTGCGAAAGTGAAATTAGATGGTAAGGAGGAATTTTAGTGTACTGAGCTTGCTGTCCGTGTTGTTCATGTGACCCGATGATGCTCTGTCACATCATCACAGGTCCTGTAAGCACAAGGACCTTGCTGTGGCAGGCAGCGCTGGATAGAGAGAGGATAGGTGAGCATAATGATTTGTTATTTTATGAGTGAGTGTGTGCGAGCCCGCCGCCACAGCTGCCATCCATCCTGCCGCACACGCTCGATCCTGCCCCGCACGCTCCATCGTGCCCCCCGCCACTTGTCTACCGCGCTGACCACTCTGCCCACTGCGCTGACCACTCTGCCCACTGCGCTGACCACTCTGCCCACCGCGCTGCTGCGCTGACCACTCTGCCCACCGCGCTGCTGCGCTGACCACTCTGCCCACTGCTCTGCTGCGCTGACCAATGAGCCACCGTACAGTGCTAAACAATGAGCAACTATACTTTGCTAACCACTAAGCCACTGTGCAGTGCTAACCACTGAGCCACCGCGCAGTGCTAACCACTGAGCCACCGCGCAGTGCTAACCACTGAGCCACCGCGCAGTGCTAACCACTGAGCCACCTCGCAGTGCTAACCACTGAGCCACCGTGCAGTGCTAACCACTGAGCCACCGCGCAGTGCTAACCACTGAGCCACCGCGCAGTGCTAACCACTGAGCCACCGCGCAGTGCTAACCACTGAGCCACCGCGCAGTGCTAACCACTGAGCCACCGCGCAGTGCTAACCACTCAGCCACCGTATACTCTGCTAACCACTGAGCCGCCGTACAGTGCTCCATCCTCCATCCTCCTCCTCCCCACCGCTCTGTGCTCCGTCCTCCCCCTGCCTGTGCCGTTCTATCCTCCTCCACTGCTTCCTCCTCCTTCCTTTGTCCTCCTCCCCTCCGCCACTCCATCCTCCATCCACCACCTGCCTGTGCTGCTCCGTCCTCCCCCACCCCACCGCTTTGTCCTCCGTCCTCCTTCCCCCCCGCCGCTCTGTACTCCATCCTCCCCCTGCCCCTCCGTCCTCCCCCACCCCACCACTTCCTCTTCCTTCCTTTGTCCACCTCCCCTCCGGCACTCCATCCTCCGTCCTCCCCCTGCCTCTGCTGCTCCGGCCTCCCCCACCCCGTCGCTTCGTCCTCCATCCTCCTCTCCACCACAGCTCTGTGCTCCGGCCTCCCCCTGCCACTTCATGCTCCTCCTGCCTGTGACGCTGCATCCTCCCCCACCCCACCGCTTCCTCCTCCTTCCTTTGTCCTCCTCCCCTCCGCCACTTCATACTCCATTCTCCCCCTGCCTGTGCTGTTCCATCCTCCCCCACCCCACCCGCTTCGTCCTCTGTCCTCCTTCCCCCGACGCTCTGTGCTCCGTAGACAGAGAGAAGGAAACTACAGAACATGTTACTTTCGCCAATAAGCTATGTTCCAAAGCTTCATATTATCTGTGATATCAGTTGAAATATATATTTACATGCGAAAAAAAAGAATGAAAAAGAGCTGTTGTGCAAGACCATTTAAAAATGTGGTTTCCTTTATTTGTGCATTAGTTTAAAAAGCCACGTATTTGTTTTTGTTTATTATTCTTATTCTTATTATTTATTTATTATTTTATTTATTATATTATTATTTATTTATATAGCGCCATTAGGTCTTATCCATGGCGCTTTACATGAGGATAGGGGAGACAAGGACAATTACAATAACTCTAGACAATCAGGACATATAGGTACAGGAGTACAGGAGGGGAGGGGACCCTGTCCACAAGGGCTCACAGTCTACTGTTTTGTTTTTTTCCTATGTCCTACCAGCGAGCAATGGGTGTCCCCTTTTCTCATAGTGGGGAGATCGCAGTATATGCCGTGAGTCCAGAAACCTTTTCCTTTTTACTATATGTTTTTCATGATATATAGAAAGAAAATCATCCTTGTCTTGCTTCTGAGTTTGGTCATTAACTATCTTATCTCTCACAATCTTTCAACTCTTGCAGATGACCCGATTTCCCCGACTGGCTTCAAAAGCAATTCTGTAGTCAGAAGTGAGCTAGGAAGGAAGGACACTGACATACATAAGCTTAGTGCTTAGGATGACAGATAACCAGTGTGATAACCACAGACATGTGACAGCTATCAGCGTAAAGTAAATATTCAAATTATGCCATAAACTGATAATGACACCTTTGATGGCCTTGACCAGTGATCACGACTATAAGCTTGTTCATAAGTATGAAGTATTTCATACATCTAATGTAAAATCTGTAAATTCTTTATCTCATATAAAGAATGTATCAGACTGGTCCACTTATGAAAATTGCTTAGATACTAGATATACCTGTTTTGTGTTTTTTTTTTTTTTTAATTATACCATTTTAAACTAGGATGAACACCACCAAGGACTAAAACATGTATACATCAATATCCTGCAGAAAACTTGCTGTGTGTTACAAAAACCTCAGGTTACAAAATTTTCGTTATAAAATGGTATTTTTTAAAATTGCATTTGACTCACAATGCTGAAGACTAATTGTTAGCACATATGACTTAAGGCCGCTTTACACGGCACGATATCGTAACCCAACTACGATAAAAAGTCACGTGGTTCGGGCGTTGCTGCCGATATCGTTCGTGCATTGTGTCGTGTAAATGAGCAATGCGACGCAAGAACAATGCAAAAACGATATCGTTTATGAATTGTGCAGGCTCTCCAACTGTGCAATATTGGCTTGACAATCTGGCAGGATCGTGGTGTGTGACAGCGCAACTACGATTTGGAGCGCAACATCCCCTATTCACTCCCATGTTAAATGGTCGTTCCCTGGGTCGCTCGTACACAGAGCGAAGGAGGGGGCGTAGACATCGCAGTTGCGTTGCCTGCTGATATCTCCCTGTGTAACATCTCCAATGGACAAGTGCCAAAAACGTGCGCGCTCCAGTGCCGTTGTATACAATATCATAACAATATTGCGATGTGTAAAGTGGCCTTTAGGCTGGCTTCACACTGCAATTTTTCACTGATCAGTTCCATCAGTGTTTGGGTGCCAAAACCAGGAGAGGAACCAGGAAAGGAACTTGCAGAGAAAAACTATAATTGAAAGAATGACACCTGTTCTGAGTTTTGGAGACAATCCTGGTTTTGGCACCCAAACACTGATGGACACTGATCAGTGAAAAACTGCAGTGTGAAGCCAGCCTAAGAAAAGATTCACATAAATGGCATGGGAATTTTTACTGGTAAAACTAAGATAGACAAAATCTACGTACCTTCAGCAAACAGGATAACATTCACTTCACCCTTTTATTTGAACCGCATTAGAAAAGAAAAAACGACGCAGAGCACAAATCAGACATGTATGCATATCGACCTGCTTGAGGTGACCTACTATGCTAGGTGTGATGGGTTTAAGTCTTTGTAATCCACTTATTATAGAATAGAGGAAAGGACATCGTCCTTATGTGCACACTATACTTAGTAATAGTCTATCTTGGTGCTTTTTAACCATGTAAGGTTAATGTCCAGTAATCATCCATTAGAATTGATCTGTTGACAAAAAAGTTGTGTAAATGATGCACCGCCAGGGCCTGGGGTACTCAGAACCGGGATTTAATACTTCTGGGGAGTCACAGGGGTCGAGACTCTGCTCTGGATCTCAGCTTAAAAATTCTGGGATTTTTGGTGATAGGGATTTGGATTTAAGTTTGTGACGCCACCCATGGTATGTGGCTATGGGTAGCCGCCGTTGCCGCAGAACCTCAGTGGACGATGGATCGGCAGCTACAATGGAGTGGCTCCCCGCAGGAGGAGCGGTCGCCAGGGTAGTGGAAATAAAGTCTATTGCAGATGGTATTAAGTATTGGTGCAGGAAGGATGGCGGATAAACCGGAGGACACAGCTGGGTGCAGTTTCCACAACTTTACTCACAGTTCTGAAGCAACAGTGTCCAACCGGGTGCTTTGTCCTACGAGGCATGGGCCCAGTCACCCTAGGCAGATTGGTGACATTTGACTGGCACCCCAGTTCTGTGTACCCTCCCGGGTCGTCTTTCTGCGCTGGCTTTCTCCCTCCTGCCCTGCACCTCTGCACATAGTGCCCCAATCCAGCAGCCACGGGTCCTGTCAGGCAACGAGTGCTCAGCCACCTGACCCTGGACCGGCTGCCTTCTCAGCGGATGTGTCAGGGTGATGACTGTTCACCTACAGCTCCTAGCAGTCTCCGGTTAGCTAGCTGAGTTCTTGAAGCTTCCTCCACTAGTCTGGGTCCGGTGCCCTCTGTGACCCTGGTCCCTCCACTTGCCTGTGACCGGCAATGGATGCGAGCCCCACAGGTGAATCTCTCACTTCCTCTGCCTCTGTGACCCCTTCTTCCTCTGGAGCTCTTGCCTCGTCCCTCTGCCCTCTCTCTGTCCTGGGATGAGCATCTCTGGCACTAGTCCCTAGGACTTCTCGCAGTCACATCTCTCCCACTGAACTGAACTTCTCTCACTGCTCACACTGTCTCCTTGGACTGACTAACCACTTCTTGTTCCCCTTTATCTAGTCTGCCTGACACTCACTACAGGCTACTCCCCGTTCCTTCTGTTCCACTCACCTTCCTGTCTAAGCCCCATCTCCAGCCAGGGATGCAAGGTATGTTGATCCCACCATCCTCCTGGCTGGAGTGACTTGTGTTGGATGCAGGTGTGTGGGTACCAGGTAGTGTTTTCCGATTCACTTGAGGTTGGGGGCACTACACCTCTGGCTAAGGTGCAGTACCCCTGTGGCAACTGGACACTCAGGGGTGCCACACAAACAACTTTTTTTGCCCGTTGTAAAATAACTGATTTCTGCAGGATCCATTTTGGGAGTCTGTGTTACAAGTAGGAACTGTACTGATGATTTAAAATCATCCAACAACTATGGAGTGAAGGTTGCTACAGGAGACAGGAAGTATCAAGCAGTGACCTAGGGGATGCTGGGAAGCAGTATGTGTCTGTCTGCAAAAGAAGAAGCAGTGCTTAAAAACACTAGTGTGTGTATCCTTAACAGGGTCAAGCTGCAGAGGCCATTAAGTCCATATAGAGTGTAGGAGTGAAGAATAGCCGGGACAGTTCAGGAGAAAATTCTGATATGCAGCAGAATTACAATAAAGAAAACTGACCAAGTACAGGATTCACCCAGCTCACCTCACTGCATGGTGTAAGGAGAATGACTGTAAGAAGAGAAGATATTCTGGTGAACAGACTGTTATGTATGGTATTCTGGAAGCCTTGTGTGAAGATTTGTAATGACTTAACATCTACTACTGCCTGGAACAGTGTTACCATATATAGCAATGTGTTTTCTGGAAACTGCTATATCTCCTAACAGGTGGAACTAGCGTGCAGCGTCAGCTGCACAGGCCCCGCCCGTTAGGGCCCTTTCAAGCCTCCAAGGGGTCCCCAGACACCCTACAATGCCGCGAAGCCGCCGTCACCAGGAGTGGAGAGCGGTCCCCCAGCCTACCCCAAGCGGAAGCCGCACGAGAGAGCGCGTCTCCGACCCACAACCGGAAGCGCGTCACAGGAGGGAGAGCGCCTCCAGCCGACCCCACAAGCGCGGGAGAGCGGTCACCAGGGGGAGCGCGGTCTCCAGCCGACCCAACCGCGGGAGAGCGCCTCACCGGGAGAGCGTGCTTCCAGGACCCAAGCCGAGACCGCACAGGAGGAGCGCGCTCTCCAGCGACCCACAACGCGGAGAGCCGCACAGGGAGAGCTAAGCACGAGCACCAATCCCCCCCCGTCAACTGCACAGGCCCCGGGTGACGTCGCCGCTACGTAGAAATGTGTAGTGTGCCTTATTAATCCAATCCAAAAACCATTTACTTGCCAACTCCCTATACGGAGTGCAGAAAAGGATCGTAATGCATGCATTACTCATTTTGAAATAGATACTGTAAGAATAAAACATATCCTTTACAAATGAGAGAAAAAGAGAGATGAGAGATGTCTATATATCAGTTAACGGACCCATTCTCCGTAGATTCCAATTTAAAAAAAAATCATCCTGCTGAAATCAGTTATTTAATAACGGACACAAATTTTGTGTTTGCAAAACTTTTTTGCCAACAGATCTCTGCAGGATCCATTCTAACGGATGATTACTGGACATGTGAAGTCTGCCTAAACGTGTTGTACCAGTATATTTTATATTACAATATACCCCGAAAAATATATCTGATATAAGCACAATATATAATTCAAAGCATACCACAGCCTAAGAGTGTCACTACTTTGGCAGTTCCAGATACGGTATATCATCGCATAAACTGCTGTGTGTGTACAGGCCTCTATGAAAACTGCTTGGTGTGTAATGTGTTCTATAAAACTGCTGAGGGGTTCAGTACTGCATACAAGACTACTGGCTGTGTACAATGGCCTGTGATGAAGTGTGAATCAGAGCATCATATTTAGGATACGCAGAGTCAATCATTCAGCGTTGTATTTCAGATGTACTTGCACTGTTATGTTACGTACAGATATGTTGTCTTGTAAAAAAATTAATATTGTAAGCTAACAAACCACAGAAACTAGAATATTAGTACAAGTATACTAAAAATCTAAATATGATTTTAAAAGGTCTGGAGGGTTAATTTAATGAGCAAAGGTAAAATAGAGTTCATACTTTGTTGTTGGACAACACAGTATTTCCTTTCTTGAAAATAGTTCTAATTAAACATTTCAATTGTAGCAAAAATGTTTGAAATTTTCTAATTACTTTGCATATAATTTATTGACAATGGAATGGGGATAAGTGTTTGAATGGCCGCAGTGCTGCAGGAGATTACATGTTACACACTCCAAAGCAGATGGAAGTATTATAATAAATAGTTTTATTAGGCTCGACTAGACCCCTTTTTCAAATATAAACTACAGAACATGGTCATTTAATTGCCTATCCTCCATTCCATTTTTATTGTGTGCAATAGAAGGGATCTTCTTCCTGCTGGCATACTCAAACGAAGGCTTTTACTGGAGTTGTGATGATCACAACTCCATCAGGGGAGCGGTATCCCACCATCTACCACACTTATACCATACCACATCACCCTATGGGCACTTGTCTTTTTTTTTTTTTTTCTCATAATTAATTGAGATGCCTTATGTAGTATAAAATTTTTGTCCTATAATTGTCACTGGCTATAATTGCAGCACTTTTTTTTCTGTACCGTTTTTAGTGTAGAGCAGAGATTCAACTTTTTACCTCCATTTACAGTTCAGTTTTTTGCAACTTTCTTAAAAGGTTAATTTTACAAATGTATGTAAGTCAGGCTAAGTAATAGGCTCCAGCCAACTACCTCAAACAAATGTGCATGGCACAAATGGCACTAAATTCTGATGCAAATGTTTAAATATATACGGCAAAATACATACAGTTGTGGCCAAAAGTATTGACACCCCTGCAATTCTGTCAGATAATACTCAGTTTCTTCCTGAAAATGATTGCAATCACAAATTCTTTGGTATTATTATCTTCATTTAATTTGTCTTCAATGAAAAAACACAAAAATAATTGTCCTAAAGTCAAACTGGATATAATTCCACACCAAACATAAAAAAGGGGTGGACAAAAGTATTGGCACTGTTAGAAAAATCATGTGATGCTTCTCTAATTTGTGTAATTAACAGCACCTGTAACTTACCTGTGGCACCTAACAGATGTTGGCAATAACTAAATCACACTTGCAGCCAGTTGACATGGATTAAAGCTGACTCAACCTCTGCCCTGTGTCCTTGTGTGTACCACATTAAGCATGGAGAAAAGAAAGAAGACCAAAGAACTGTCTGAGGATTTGAGAAACCAAATTGTGAAGAAGCATGAGCAATGTCAAGGCTACAAGTCCATCTCCAAAGACCTGAATGTTCCTGTGCCTTAAATAACATCTCAGGGGTTCTATACACCCTGTGAATTACATATAGCTGTGACAATCTGCCAGGCTCGCTCATGGATATCTTATGTATATATTCTAGTATAGACTCCCACCTATCATCGGTTATCCCTCCCAGGTCAATTTCCGATTTCCTCCTAGCCTTTATAGGATGTCCCTCCAGAAAAACATGCCGCAAGTCCCTATACACTTCAGCTATCATCCCTCTCGTTCCACTTTCTTTTAATATAAAATCTAGCATCAGATCTGTTAGTACTTCTATAGGCCTTCTTCTGCCTTAGGTTTGAAATGCATGCTGAACCTGTCTGTATTGAAAGAGGTCCAGCCTTGGGCAGTGAAATTCGTTCTGTAAAATTTTGTATGATTTAAGCTTCGCTCCGTAGATCAACTGATAAATCAGGGTAATCCCCACATCTTTCCATTCATCAAACCCCGTCATGTTGCTGAACTCTTGAAAGTAAATGTTATCCCAGATAGGTGAAAACCTTGTAAAATGAGTTACACCGCTAGTCTGCCTGATCGTCTGCCATACTTTATGGATTAGGTTTATAGTATGGTACTACGATCCACATTTCTTAAACAGACCTGCCTCCAGTCCCATACTCAGTGGCGAAATCTTCATTAAGTGTACCAGGCATACCGGTATCTGTCCCTTACCCAGAGTATCCTCCCATCCCTTGAGGTGTTGGCTTTGTGCAGAAAGGAAGGATATAATTCCACACCAAACATAAAAAAGGGGGTGGACAAAAGTATTGGAACTGTTAGAAAAATCATGTGATGCTTCTCTAATTTGTGTAATTAACAGCACCTGTAACTTACCTGTGGCACCTAACAGATGTTGGCAATAACTAAATCACACTTGCAGCCAGTTGACATGGATTAAAGTTGACTCAACCTCTGTCCTATGTCCTTGTGTGTACTTCATTGAGCATGGAGAAAAGAAAGAAGACCAAAGAACTGTCTGAGGACTTGAGAAACCAAATTGTGAAGAAGCATGAGCAATCTCAAGGCTACAAGTCCATCTCCAAAGACCTGAATGTTCCTGTGTCTACCGTGTCATCAAGAAGTTTAAAGCCCATGGCACTATGGCTAACCTCCCTAGATGTAGACGGAAAAGAAAAATTGACGAGAGATTTCAACACAAGATTGTGTGGATGGTGGATAAAAAACCTCGACTAACATCCAAACAAGTTCAAGCTGCCCTGCAGTCCGAGGGTACAACAGTGTCAACCTGTACTATCCGTTGGCGTCTGAATGAAAAGGGACTGTATGGTAGGAGACCCAGGAAGACCCCACTTCTTACCCGAGACATAAAAAAGCCAGGCTGGAGTTTGCCAAAACATACCAGAGAAAGCCTACAACGTTTTGGAAGAATGTTCTTTGGTCAGATAAGACAAAAGTAGAGCTTTTTGGGCAAAGGCATCAACACTGTAGAGTTTACAGGAGAAAAAAAGAGGCATTCAAAGAAAAGAACACGGTCCCTACAATCAAACATGACAGTGGTCCCTTGATGTTTTGGGGTTGTTTTGCTGCCTCTAGCACTGGACTGCTTGACGTGTGCATGGCATTATGAAGTCTGAAGACTACCAACAAATTTTGCAGCATAATGTAGTGCCAGTGTGAGAAAGCTGGATCTCCTTCAGAGGTCATGGGTCTTCCAGCAGGACAATGACCCAAAACACACTTCACAAAGCACTAGAAAAGGGTTTGAGTGAAAGCACTGGAGACTTCTAAGGTGGCCAGCAATGAGTCCAGACCTGAATCCCATAGAACACCTGTGGAGAGATCTAAAAATGTCAGTTTGGAGAAGGCAGCCTTCAAATATCAGGGACCTGGAGCAGTTTGCCAAAGAAGAATGGTCTAAAATTCCAGCAGAGCATTGTAAGAAATTCATTGATGGCTACCAGAAGTGGTTGATCGCAGTTATTTTGGCTAAAGGTTGTGCAACCAAATATTAGGCTAAGGGTGCCAATACTTTTGTCTGGCCCATTTTTGGAGTTTTGTGTGAAATAATCAATGTATTGCTTTTTGCATCATTCTCTTTTGTGTTTTTTCATTTAAGACAAATTAAATGAAGATAATAATACCAAAGAATTTGTGATTGCAATCATTTTCAGGGAGAAACTGAGTATTATCTGACAGAATTGCAGGAGTGTCAATACTTTTGGCCACAACTGTAACTACAACTTCATTAGTGTGCCTTTAATAACTATTACGGTAACTATATATAACTAATAACTATTGCTCTCCAGCTATTACACCTGTATGTCTTGCAGATCATTATGTTGACAGCAAATCTCCCCTCAGAAAAAAATATCAGCTCATTGAATATTACTTATTCCTATAAAAAATGAAAACTCAAACTTATTGGGTAAAAAGCCAAATGGCACCAAATATTCTGTCATTTGGGTAATAGCATCTCCCCTCCTCTGCTATTCCTTATGCTGCTTAAAGCGGCCGTCACACGCAACGATTTTAAGCCCGATATCGTTTAAGCGATCTCCTTTTTGATCGCTTAAGCGATATCGTTTTGGCATCGTTGCATGTAATCAAGCGATTTTACTATGTAAAATCGCTGGATCGTGACATCGCAGATCTGAGCTCTGGAGCTCAGATCTAGCGATGAACGATGTCACGATCTGCTTCATCGTGGTGTATGACATCACGATGAACGATCTCCCAGCGGCAGAGCCTATGCTGGGAGATGGTAACTATGGTACACGTCAGGTTACTAAGCGCCGCGCGGCGCCTAGTAACCCGATGTGTACCATAGTAACCAGCGAGATCGCGGCTCCACATCGCTGGTGAGTCTGTCTGTGTGACATCTCACCAGCGATGTGAGCGATATTGTAAGCGATCGCGCGTGCACGTGATCGCTTACAATATCGCTAGCGATATCTTAGCGTGTGACGGCCGCTTAAGACCTCTTTGAGACGTCTGTGTTTCGGAACTGTATTTTTCACAAATAGCACATATACCTATTAGGGATGAGCGAGTATGCTCTGCGCTACTCGTTACTCGCACGAGTACCTGCAAGGTGCTCGGACTGCTCGCTAATAATTAGCAATCTGACACACATACACAGCTCTCTTCAGTGCACACAGTGAGCTGGCACCACACAGGGAGCAGATTCATTGTTAGGATCCCTCTGGGGGCCACAGCAAGGTGTTATATGTTGCGGCGATATGAAAAAGCCCCCCCTCCCGCCCTTTTCCAGAAATACTCGTTTTATAACCGGAAGTCTGTGGGCAGAGCCTGTCACTCATTGGCTTACATTGGGCTCAGTGCTCTGACCGAGTACACGAGTATCTTGAGATGCTCGGCCAGAGCACTGAGCACCTGAGCATTTTAGTGCTCGATCATCACTAATACCTATGATAGTGTATTTTTCTGTTCACAAGTTTATATGTTTTTTTTGCAGACCGTGTAGCCATACAAATATCACAAAGATAGTCCATTTTTACATGTTACAAACTGGTATCCCTTAAAACCCTGCCCCTAACCTCTCTATTCACAACCAGTTTGTGAAGACTTTGTCTTCTGTAAAAAACAAACATGCATTTACAGATTTATGTAATGTGCAGTCAGTTATTGCACACAGATAATGGTTACAACCACAAACCATTTCATTTTCTTGTCATACTTGCTTGTCAATTCCAATCTAGAGTACATTTTTACAATGAGAAATCAATCATTTACTGCTTTGCTATATAGAAAACTGTATACACAACCCTTTACATAAATGTAGCTATAGTTAGGTGTGTTGCTTTCTTGGCTAGTGTTTGTGTAAGCGGGGCAGCGTATAGCAACTGGTCTGGTCATCTTGTACCTCAGAGCTGTGGCGACAACAAATTCAGAAACCAAGCGTACAACGCTAACTCATGCTTATTATGTACCTCTTGATGAACATGTCACACTAGAAGTTAAAAGGAAAGGTGCAAAGTGTATATAGAAGCCAGGTAGTCTCTCCCGATTATCAAGATTTAAGCTATGAGTGGAGGGAACGATTACTGCCGACTATCAACTGCCGGCCACGCTATAGAAGAGTAGATCTGGGTATCGGTCTCACTTCCACGTGTCCTTTATGCACGACATCCTGTCTGACAGAAGGGAATCGGCATCTCTGACAGAAGTGTAAAGCTCCACTGATGTCGTATAATGCACAGAGCTCACATGGAAACTCATCATACAATGCAGCAGTATGGGTGTTTGCTAACATAGGGCCACTATGGTGGCATTCAAACGTTTGGGCACTCTGCATCAAAATTACTACTATTGTGAACAGTTAAGCAAATTGATTAAATGATCTCTAGAATGTGTACAGCTAAAGATCATACATTTCCTTTGAATTTTAGGAAAAAAAAATATATATTTTCTTCCTTTAAATTTTAATATTAATGAAAAAGGAAATTGGGCACCCTGTAACACTTTTTGTAGTCAGCCAAGAGTCTTTCAATTCTTGAGGGATTTTCATCCATTCCTCCTTTGAAAAGTCTGAGATTCATGACTTGTCTTGCATACATTGCTATTTTGAGATCTAGCCACAGATTTTCAATGATTGTAAAACCTTCAGCTTGTGCCTTTTGAGGTAGTCTATTTTGGATTTTAACATGTGTTTAGGATTATTATCCATATGTAGAAGCCATAATTTCTCAACTTCAGCTTTTTTTTAAAAAGATAGTGTTGTGTTTATGAGTCGGGCCGGCAGGAAAGGGGGTACTCGGGTACCGGGAGAGATGGTTCTTCAGTGGGGGATCTCGGCTGGTCGAGTCCCGGTCCCGTTTCATGGGCTGAAGGGGAATCTATTTGGGATGGGGGATTACTATACGTGACTCCACCTGTGGTACCTGGTAATGTGGTTACCAGCACTGCAGCCGGCCGCTGAGGTGATGGTGATGCTGCTTTGGTGTTACAGCTCCCCACAGGCGAAGATTTACCTCAGGGCAGCAGGGAGGATGGGAGGAGTCTTTATTTCTCAGGTGTTGAAGAGACCTTTTAGGCGATGGATTAACTAGAGACAGAGTCCAGATCAGCTCAAACAGTTCTTTTACTGGAACCAGGCAGATAATTAAGGTACACGGTACAGTCCAGTTTCCAGGGGTTAGTTGCCACAGGCTTTGGGGTTCACCACAGAGTCTGTCTGAGATACCTTTCAACACTTTTTTCGGTCCTGCTCTTAAAGGGATCCTGTCACCTCCAAAACGCCTCCTAAGCTAGCAAAACATGTCCCTGCACCATCCTATTACTAAACTTCTTTTGTCTCCTAAAAGCATCCTGTGAAAGTGCATAAAAACATTTTAATACTTACTCATTAGTGATTATAATTAGCAGAGTGACTATTCTTTAGTCACCAAGGCGAGCTGTTTTGCAGCTCCAGGATCCACCCTGTCTCTGTGTGTTCTGCTGTGATGTGCAGGCATTGCCCTCCCCCCTCTCTATCACTCACAGAACGCAAATCATTAGTCCTGCCTTCAGTTTCAGTTTCACAATAGCACAGATAGTGAGAGGGCTGGATCCTCGAGCTGCAAAATAACACCCCCCTGGTGACTAAAGAATATGGCCCCTGCTAATTATAATCACTAATGAGTGAGTATTAATACGTTTTTATGCACTTTCACAGGATGCTTTTAGGAGACAAAACGAGTGTGAGATTAGTGATAGGATGCTGCAGGGACATGTTTTGGTAGCTTAGGAGGCGTTTTGGAGGTGGCAGGATCCCGTTAAGGGCTCTTTTGGCTATTTACTTCCCCACTCACAAAAAAATATATTAAAAAAACAACCTATAAAGAATGAGTTTATAGCCCAATTGAGGTATAAAAGTAATTATTTTATTGGTACAAATTTAAAAACATAATCTGTTTTACAATTATATAATAATAAAAAGGATGAAAAACACTGCAAAATTAATGTATCCTGTTAATACCATACACCAAACGGACAGAGAGGAACCTAATTTATTAAAAAATTAATTCCCCACTCACAAGTCTAGTCTCTGGTCCTCGGGTCTGTTGCCTAAAGTCTCTTTTACTTGTCAGTGTCTTGAATCCGGCTATGGGACAAATGTTGGACTTCTTTATGGGTGCTGTAACTCCTTCTTATCCAGGATCACAGCCTGCTGGTCAGTGGTTTGGGATAAACCTGGCAAACCACCTCGGTTCCGGTACACTGGTGGTGACCTGGACACTCCAGACGGCTGTCACCAAGACTGGGGTGCCCTCTTTCTTGTCTGGGTAACTCCTTGAGGTTGAGGTACCCTCCTGTCAGAGCTGCAGTCTCAGCTGCGTCCGTCCTCTTTGAGTTCCTCTCACCGTCTGACTGACTGGTCTCAACTGTCACTGACGTCACGTCTCCCGCTCAGTTAAGCTCCACCCCCCTGGGACCTACTGAATATACAGTCCCTGGTGCTAAGGTGTCTATGACTGAGCTTGTTGTAGTATTAGTGACAGACTCTGCAGTTCCCCCTCTACCTGTGACTATGGGGGCACTACACCTCCTATCTGTGGTGCAGAACCTCCCGCCAGAGGGGCGCCACATTTACATCAAGAATTGTTTGAAATTTTATTGAATCCATTCTTTCCTCTACCCATGAAATATTTCCCTGCTGCAAGACGACCCCAAAGCATGATTGTTCCTCCCCCACGCTTTATGGTTGGTAATATGGTCTTTTCCTGATATTTCACAGGACTAGTTTGTAAAACACATCAGGCTTGATTAGACGTTCTTTTGTATACTTCTGACTGAATTTTATGGTGAGGACACAGAAGAGGTTTTCTTCTGATGACTCTTGCAGGAAGGCCATATTTATACAAGTATCTCTGAACAGTAGAACAATGTAGCACAACTTCAGAGTCTGCATTATCTTCCTGAAGGTCTCTGAAATTTTGCTTGGTCTTCCAGACCTTATCTTGACCCCCGCTGTTCCTGGTATCTGCTAATGGTGACTTGAAAATGTTTTGCAATCTTATTATAGCCTTCTCCTGCTTTGTGGGCCTCAATCATTTTCATTTTCAAAGTGGTAGGCAGCTGTTTAGAACAACCCATGACTGCTGTTTTTTTGGCACAAGTTTAGAAGAGGCTGGAATTTTATAAAGCTGTGAAATTTGCATAACCTGGCCTTTCCTAAAAATGATAATGAACTAGCCATAACCCTAACAGGCGAAACAAGGTCTGATATCTTGGTCAAAGTTATCTGAGCACATAAATCTTCAAGAGTGCCTAAACTGTCCATTTTTCTATATGTAGTTTTTAAAATATTGTAAAATGTATATGTCCACACTGGAGTTAGCTGGGGATTTTAGGTAAAATGGAGATTATACCCCTTTCTTTACCTTTTAGTGCCGCTGGTAGTAGGTCTCTGGGGGCTCTGCGTGTGATTCCTCCTTATAGTTCGTGGAAGGTAATTTATGATGAGAGAGGACCCAGCCCTAACACAGTTTTCACTCAGTATGTACGTATGAAACACTAGCTGTTATAGTAGGAGTTTTATAAATTCTATTTAATTATATCTCAAAAAGGTGTTTACAATTTCATTAAAGGGAACCTGTCAGCTAGTTTTATGCCTCCCTAGCTATAATTGTCTGTACCTGCAGCTTCATAATACTATACTAATCATCCCTGTCTGAGCTCATAGTGTAATGTGAGAGGTGAAAAAAAAGCATTTATACACTTACATTTCCTTATGTAATGAGGTAGTCAGTCCCTAGCTTGGAGGATGGGGACTGTTTGGCAGGTTAATAGTTAACATTTCAGGCTTGTGCTAGAACATGTTGGGAGACCCGATGTGATGTCACAACCATGTGACTACAATAGGCGGAGCTAAGTTCTCATAGAACATAATACGTTTGCTGACTTGGCTCCGCTCACTATGGTCACATGATCATTACATCACACAGGTCCTTTAGCCATCCAAGGTAAAAGTGAGTTAACTATTATCCTGCCAGACAGTCTCCCTCCTCCAAGGTGGGGACCGAAAAGTAAGTGTATAAATGCTTTTTTTTCACCTTTCACATTACACTATGAGCTCAGACAGGGATGATTAGAATAGTATTATGAAGCTGCAGGTACAGATAGTGATAGCTGGAGGGGCATAAACCACCTGACAGGTTCCCTTTAAAGATTCCATTAAAAATAAAATACTAAATGCTATTTTTGAAAAAAAAAATTCTACATATAATAAAGGTAAATAATAATGAAAGAGGACCCAGCGCTAACAATATATTTAATCGGTATGTGTGCATAAAACACTAATTACTACAGTGAAGGTAATATAAAATCTATTTATTAATTTTTAAAAACTTTTTAGTGAAAATTTTTAACAACTTTTTTGAGACAAAATAAATAGATTTTTTATTACCTTCACTGTAGTAATTAGTGTTTTATGCACACATACCGATTAAATATATTGTTAGCGCTGGGTCCTCTTTCATTATTTACCTTTATTATATGTAGAATTTGTTTTTTTTTTTAAATGGCATTTACCGTGCATGATGTTTTTGAATATTTTATTTTTAATGGAATCTTTAATTAAATTGTAGGAATTTTATCAATTCTATTTAATTATAACAGCTAGTGTTTCATACGTACATACCGAGAGAATACTGTGTTAGCGCTGGGTCCTCTCTCATCATAAATTTTTAAAATGTAAACAATGAAAATCTTTTTTTTTCTACCCAAAATACAAAAGGAAATGTGTCATCTTTAACTTTTTGCCTTTTTAAAGATCATTTCATCTTCAACTTGTTTCATTTTTACACTAACAGTAATTTTGACCAGGGGTGATCAAACGTTTGCATGTCACTGTACTTCCTTTCTTCTCTTGAAAAGAACACTGCGTGCCCTGGTTTGGGCACACAAAAAAATTATATTGTGTGCCAGCAAATATAGAACATTAACCACAAACTCTACTGGGACACAGTAGTAATGTTACATAGATCAAGTCATTCCCCCAACAGGATAAATGGGATCATTCCTTACTGCTGTTCAAAGGTTGGAATAGAAATAGACTATCTAACAGAATATCAATAGTAATTCACATAACGTAAAAATGTGCAGCAAAAGGAATAGTGTATTATAAACCTCAAAAACATATCACTTACTTATCCATTATATAATCACAACAAAATAGACATAGCAGTCTAATACGTTCAACCAGAAGTCTTCCACTTCTTAGGGCCCTTTCACATCAGCGTTTTTTTCAAATCGCGGCAGATGCGGTGAAAAAAACGCATCTGCCGCGATTACCGCATACCGGCTGCACTTGCGGCACGGTTGCGGCAAGCCCCATAGAAAGTATAGGCGGGCTTGCGGCAGGTGCGGCAAGTGCGGTTTTGCACTTGCGGCAGGTGCGGCCGCGAAAAAAACCGCGGCTGACCGCGTTTTTTTTCGCGGCCGCACCTGCCGCAAGTGCTAAAACCGCACTTGCCGCACCTGCCGCAAGCCCGCCCATACTTTCTATGGGGCTTACCGCAACCGCGCCGAAACCGTGCCGCAAGTATGCGGTAATCGCGGCAGATGCGGTTTTTTCACCGCATCTGCCGCGATTTGAAAAAAACACTGATGTGAAAGGGCCTTAAACTTAGTCATTAATTCATTACAGCAAGTTCAAATCCACAATTTTTTAATAACTGTTTTACTACTGAAAAGAAAAACCAGTAGTTTTTTTAACGTCTCCCAGAATGTAACAGTTCATGAACCCACACTTATGAAATAAAAAGATCTATTCATGAGCTTAGACTTGGCTTTTAAAGTGTTCATCTATTTCCTATCTTTTCGGAAAACAACAGAAACATAACTTGACGTACAGATTTAAGTAGAATTTAAAGATGAATATTAACATTAGATGATGGTCAAACCTGTAGATCATGGCCTGGACAATCATCCAATATATATGAAGGAGTCACAACTAGGAATGAGCGGACCTGTAGATGTTCAGGTTCGTCAGATTTGGCTGGACTTTAGTTACAAGTTCGGTTTGGCACCCATACTTGACCTGAACTTGGGCTTGAATCCAATATAAGTCAATGGGGATTCAAACTTTGGTGCGGTAAAATTGTCCTAGTAAGGGCTAGGGGGATGCAAAAGGAAGCGAAGTGGGGGTAAGAGCAGGACAATTGGCCTGAAAATGTGCGTAGAGTTAAATTTAAAAGAAAGAAAATGATGTTTTGTCCTTCATATTTTAATAGCCAGCCAAGAAAAAGCAGAAAGCTGTGAGCTGCAGCCCTCACTTGTCTGCTTTACCTTTACTTAACTAGTTATCAAAAATAGGTGACACCCCATGCTATTTTTTTCAAATTTTTTAAATAATTAAAAAATGGCTATGGGTCCCTCTTGTTTTTGATTAGCAGCCTAGGTAAAGCAAACAGCTGTACCCTTGCCAGCCTAGATATACCAGTCCGCAGCCGCCCTAGAAGTAGCACATCACATTAAATGCGCCAGTTCTGGTGCATCGCCCTGGTGCAGTGGGAAATGGGTAATATTTTGGGGATTAATGTCAGCTGATAATTTACAGCGGTCATCAAACCCAAGGGGTTAATAATGGATTGAACTCTATCAGACACTCCCGTTACTAACCTGGTAAATGTACAGTTAAAAAATACATGACGCTAAAAGTGAATAGTTTATTTGAATAAGGACTCCCCCACACTCCTTCAATCAACAATGTATTATTTTTTAAAAAATCATCAAATTTCCAATGTAATCCAAAGGTGTTAATTCCCACAACACCCATCGAATCCTGTGATCGAGGCTCCATAGGTCACTCATAGTCTGCAGCAATCACAGAATTTGTGATGAGCGTGAGAAATTCCATGCTTGGTGCTGATTAGGAGTTACTTCACTCTATAAAGCCTCATTCTCAGAACGAAGCTCCATAGGTCACTTGTGGTCAGTGGCAGGAATGGAATTTCTCACAAGCATGAGAAATTACATACCTGCCACTGATCACTAGTGACCTATAATTCAAAAGGTGTCATGGGATATTACATCAATGGATTATATCAGAACTTTGAGGATTTTTTAAATTAATACATAGGAGAACGAGGGAGTGTAAGGAAGTATTTATTCAAATAAACTATTTTTTACAATGTCTGTGTGTTTTTCAAGTGGAAACGTTTATCACCATCAGAATAGAGTGACAGCGCACATGGTCAATCTGCTGTTCATTCATTCCCTATGGGCTACCACGTGCTGCTCACTGCTTTTTCTGGCAAGTCGCTGGAGAAAAATGGGGATAAAAGTTACCTGTTGGGTATAAAAACTTTATTCTGCTCATTTATGTATATTTCAACAGTTAGACACCTCTCAATCATAAAGTTATTGCATTTCCTGATATCTATCCATATTTAGGCGTTAAATTATTTTAGGTGGACAATTCCTTTAATACGATAGTCAGTTGACTTTATAGGTTACCTGGCATTCTATAAAAAGGATCCCAGTCTGTACACGAGACAGGCAGTCAAACTAAAAAAAATTCATGTCCCACAGTGGAACTCGGTGAAAAAGTAAAAATGAAAAAGTTAAAAAATCCATTTTGCCACTAAGAAAGCAGCCTTTGCATTGAAGTAAAAATAAACAAAAAAAGTTATATAAAATTGGTATTGTTGTTATATCTGGAATCTATAAAATTCTCATGTTATTTATTTCATACAGTGAACAAAGCATGGTGAAAAATAAAAATAATAAGTGAATTGCTTGTTTTTGTTCATTGTGCTTCTGAAAAATCAGAATAAAATGTGATAAAAAAAAATTATATACTCCAAAATGAAAAAATCTCCAACTTGTCACGCAAAATAATAAGCCCTCATAGAGCTCTGATCTCCAAAATATAAAAGTTAGAGCTCTCAGAACATGGGGGCAAAAAACTATTTATGATAAAAGAAAAATAATTTTTACTGTGTGATTGCTAAACCTAAAAAAAAAATTGATGTAATCGCACAGACCTGAAAAGTAAAACCAACTTATCGCAAATACTGCACTGTGAACTGTGCAAAATGTAAAAAAACTATTCATTACTGCTGTCTGTTTGTTTTATGGGGCCGGCACACACGTCAATATCGCGTGCACGATCACTGCTGCACGTGACGTTGCAGCGATATTGATGCATGTGACAGGGCACACCAACCAACGATAAATCGCTGGTTGATGGTCGCCAGGTTTTAGAACTGTTACCCACAGTTTACCCTGGTTACCAGCTCCCAGCGCTTCCTGAGAGGCGCTGGGAGCTGGCTGATCGCATCTCCCCGGTGTCACACACAGCGATGCTGCGTGTAACACCGGGAGATGCGATCAGCCAGCTCCCAGCGCCTCTCAGGAAGCACTGGGAGCTGGTAACCAGGGTAAACTGCGGGTAACTAGGCAGTGCGAGCTGCCTAGATACCCGATGTATACCTTAGTTACCAGCCTTCTCCGCTCAACGGCTGGTATCCAAGGTACATAGCGGGTAACTAGGGTCTATATCTTAGATACCAGCCTGTGAGCGGAGAAGGCTGGTAACTATTATTATTATTATTATTATTATTTATTTATATAGCGCCATTATATTCCAAGGCGCTTTACATGCTAAAAAGGGCAGACTAGGACAAATAACATAGTAACAATACAAGTAACAATAAGTGTTGACAATTCGGTCATACAGATACAAGAGGGGAGAAATCCTGTCCACAAAGGCTCACAGTCTACGAGGGGTGGGTGGGGATACAGTGGGAGGGGGAAATTCCAGTCATGAGGCGGTGTGGTGGACCGGGTCTTATTGCAGGTGGTAGGCTTGGCGGAACAGGTGGGTCTTCAGGCTTCTTTTGAAGGTTCCCAGGGTAGGAGAATGTCTGATGTGTTGGGGCAGTGAGTTCCAGAGTCTGGGTGAAACACGGGAGAAATCCTGTATGCGGTTATGCGAAGAGGAGATGAGGGGGGAGTAGAGGAGAAGCTCTTGGGAGGATCGCAGGTTGCGTGAGGGTAGGTAACGGGAGACCATGTCAGAGATGTATGGAGGGGACAGGTTGTGAATGGCTTTGTATGTCATGGTTAATGTTTTAAACTGGGATCTCTGGGAAGTAGGGAGCCAGTGAAGGGCTTGGCAGAGGGGGGAGGCAGGGGAGTAGCGGGGAGACAGATGGATTAGGCGGGCAGCGGAGTTCAAGATAGATTGGAGAGGTGCAAGGGAGGTATTGGGGAGGCCGGTGAGCAGGAGGTTGCAGTAATCGAGGCGGGAGATGATGAGAGCGTGAATAAGGGTTTTAGCAGTGTCGTGGTCAAGGAAAGTGCGAATCCTATAGATGTTTTTGAGCTGGAGTCGGCAGGAGGTGGCGAGGGCCTGGATGTGGGGCTTGAAGGAGAGGGAAGAGTCAAGGATAACCCCGAGGCACTTAGCATGGGGGACTGGAGAGAGAGAGCAGTCGTTGACGATGATGGATAGGTCAGGTAGTGAGGGGGAGCGTCTTGGGGGGAAGACTATGAACTCTGTTTTGTTCATGTTCAGCTTAAGGAAGCGAGCAGAGAAGAAGGATGAGATGGCGGACAGGCAGTGTGGAATTTTGGATAGAAGGGAGGCGATGTCAGGACCAGACAGGTAGATTTGGGTGTCGTCGGCGTAGAGGTGATATTGGAGGCCATGGGACTCAATGAGTTGCCCTAGACCGAGAGTGTAGATTGAGAACAGTAATGGTCCAAGAACCGAGCCCTGGGGGACCCCGACAGATAGGGGGTAGGGCGAGGAGGATGTGTGGGAGTGGGTGACGCTGAAGGTGCGGTCCGTTAAGTATGAGGAGATCCAAGAGAGGGCAAGGTCCGTGATGCCAAGAGATTCCAGGATCTGAAGTAGAAGGGAGTGGTCAACAGTGTCGAAGGCGGCTGACAGGTCGAGGAGGAGGAGAACAGAGTAGTGGCGCTTGCTTTTGGCAGTCAGTAGGTCATTTGTGACTTTGGTTAGGGCTGTTTCAGTGGAGTGGAGGGGTCGGAAGCCAGATTGCAGGCGGTCAAAGAGGGAGCAGGAGGAGAGGTGAGAGGACAGCTCAGAGTGGACATGCTGTTCAAGTAGTTTAGAGGCGAAAGGGAGGAGAGATATAGGGCGGTAGTTGGAGACAGTTGTGGGATCGAGGGAGGGTTTTTTGAGGATGGGTGTGATCAAGGCGTGTTTGAAGGCTGAGGGGAAGGTGCCGGTGGTGAGTGATAGGTTGAAAAGATGAGTTAGGGCTGGGATGATAACGGAGGTGAGGTTGGGAATGAGGTGGGATGGGAGCGGGTCTTGGGCGCTGGTGGTGAGGTGTGATATTGACAGGAGGGAGGAGAGCTGGTCTTCAGTTATAGGGGGGAAGCAGTTGATGGAAGTAGAGGGCAGTATAGGTGAAAGGGGAGGCTGTGGGGACAGTGGATCAAAGCTGTCTCTGATTCTGTCAATCTTTTCTTTGAAGAAGGAGGCAAAGTCTTCTGCAGAGATAAGGGGAGAGGGAGGGGGAGCAGGCGGGCGGAGTAAGGAATTGAAGGTTTTGAAAAGTTGCTTGGGATTGTGGGACAGGGAGGTTATTAAGGATAAGAAGAAGGTTTGTTTGGCGGTGGCAAGTGCAGTCTTGAAGGCGATGAGGGACTGTTTGAACAGCGCAAAATGCTCAGTGGAACGTGATTTTTTCCATCGCCTCTCGGCGACCCTGGATGCCCGTCTCAGGTCTTTAGTGAGCGTGGTGTGCCAGGGCTGCCTATTAGTGCGTGGAGCGTGGTGTGTGAGGGGGGCTGCTAGGTCGAGCGCCTTTGTTAATGTGGTGTTGTAGAGGGTGGTGGCAGTGTCTGTGTCACGTATAGATGTTACCCGCAGTTTACCCTGGATACCATCATTTCCACGATGTTGCTGGTACAATGCTCACTGGTGAGTCTGCCTGTGTGACAGCTCACCAGCGATCATCCGTCAATGTCGTCAGCGATCAGATCGCTGACGACATTGACGTGTGTAACGGCCCCATTACTTCTCAAAAATTGTAATAAGGCTGGGTTCATATTTATCTTGCACTCTCTGCTGAGCACTTATGTTGGGATTCCATGTAAATCCTAAAAGCCGAGCTTCAGACAAAACCCCCGACGGCGCCACTCACTATATTGAAGTAGATGCAGTCACTTTAGACTTTGTCTGGTCTCTGTTACGAAGGAGACCCATTGTTTTAGGGGTCTCTTTAGTGCACAAATGTTGATGACCACAGTTCTGTGCATGCATTAGATGATGTAGACCATCGGAACAGACCAGAAATGAAGCTCAAAGTGTCTCCATCTGCCTCGTTAAATTGATTCTGTCGGGGGTTTTGTCTGAATTGCATTTTTGTTGAATTTCCAAAGAAACTCTGCCGTATGTACTCAGCATAGAACACAAGAATGTGATCCCCGCCTTATTATGAAAGTCCTAAAAAATGGTGAGAAAATATTTCCAATAAACAACCCTGACTTATCCTGCACAAACCAGCCACCACTCAGGTCCATCTTTGGTCACTGAAAAACTGCAAATAAAGGGAGTTCCCATGTTACTGATACAACAAAGACTGGAAAAGTGACATCATTCCCTAATACTTCAAATAAAATCCAGTGAAATCTGTGATCCCAAATCCAACTGTCTTCTTTTTCTGAGTCCCACAGTGTCTAATCCACAGTAAGAGGCTACATGTTTAACATTATTGTAATGGGGAGAGCGCACTTAACAGTTTTTTCAAGGTTTATGTCGCCAGAAAACCAGCTGGGTGCAATGTATGGGCACTAGGCTGGCATATTTGCAGTTTTCCGGAAAAAGACTTTGGTGTGAATAGTAGAAAATTGTCACTGCTGCCTTAGATAAATCCATTGAGAGGTGCAATTTCTACAATGGGGTAACTGTTACAACCGTTTAAGCACCATTCATCTCGCAGCTCGGAGTCTGGCGGCAGCTTACTCACCCATCCAGAGGTCCCATGCTGGTTCCTGATGTGCAGCCTCCCTCTCCAGGTCTACTCCCTCAGCATTTGTCTCGCAGACCTTCTGAGTACATGCTTAAGCCGCGCACGCAACACGCCTCCTCTCTCAAAGGGCAAGCATGACCTAACCTAAAAATGCTTCTTAGCCTATTGCTGAGAAGCAATATGCATTTAAGGCACCTTCCCCCATTGGGAGGTGCCTGAGCAGCATGGTCATTCCCTAGAGACATCGCTAGCACTCAGGTTTCCCGTCCCTGTACTTTTTACCTTGAACTCTATGCTTTATACCAGTGTCCTCTGCCAAGGTGTGTGTCATCCTAGACCCCACTACTCCTGCGTGCATCAGCCTGCTACATCCTGCACCTGTCTACATCTGTCTGCCATGGCCTTCACATGCCTGTTACAGCTTACTACAGCCTTCACTTGTCTGGTACAGTCCACTACTCCCTGCACTGGACTCTGTGGCTGTATCTATCCAGAGACTGCATTGCCTTGTCATGGCATTGAGACCCTGGTTAGGATTGCACTTAGTGGCAAATGTACCTGGTGGCTTAGCCAGGTTAGCTCATCCAGTCAGCAAAGTTATCATGAGTCAGGGGGACCACTACAGTACACTTACCCCTTGCGAGCATAACCGTAATGTTTGAGTTTTTTGTTTTTTTGCTGTTCTGGCACCTTAGAGTCTCCGTAAATGTCAACCACAAACTTTGATGGCAAATCTTGTGCTCCAAAGTCAAATAATGCTCCTTCCTTCTCTGCTTGTGCTTGCTGTGTGGCCAAACAGAAGTTTCTAGTGACATATAGGGCACAACCGCCTTTGGGAGAAATTGCACAATGCATTGTAGTATCCAGTTTCATTCTTTTTACCTTTTAACCCTTGTGTAGCTGAAAACATTTCAACTAATAAAAAAAAAATATATATTTTTTACAACTAAAATGTTATATTTCCACGTCCCAAATTTATAAAATTCTGTGAGGCACCTGTTAGCTCAAAATACTTACTAACCCCTAGATGAATTCCTTAAGCAGTGGCTTTTCTAATATGTGGTCACTTTTGTGGGTTTCTGTTGATTTGGCACCTCAGAGGCTCAGCTAATGGAGCCCACAATCTATTCAAATGGAATTTGCTTTCTAAAAGCCAAGTAGCATTTCTTCTCATCTCTTCTCTGCTGTGTGCTCAAATAGTAGTGTACAACCACATATATGGTACTGCTACATTTAGTAAAAACTGCATAATTAATTGTCCTGTCCATTTTCTCTTATTACTTCTCATGTAATTTATACATTTGCTGCTAAAACAGTATTTTAGTTGAAAAAATATTTTTTTTTTTGTTTTCACATCAAAATTTTATCAAGTTTTGTGAATCACCTGCAAGTAAACAATTCTCAGTTCACCACTAGTTAAATTACTTTGGGGGTGCCTAGTTTCCAAAATGGGGTCACTTATTGGGGGATTTTGCTGTTGGGTATGTCAGGGGTTCTGCAAATCTGACATGAAATCTGCAGCGTATACCAGACAAATTTATGCTCCAAAAATCAAATAATGCTCTTTCCTTTCTGAGACCTGCCATATGCCTAAACAGTGGTTATTGACCTCATATGGGGTAACATCACATTGGGAGATATTTATAACAAATATAAATATTTAGGGAAATGTTTTTTTTTTTTTTTTGCTTTCACGTCAACATTTTAAAAAGTTCTGTGAAGCATCTATGGGTTCAGCATGCTCAACTCCCCTATAGATTATTTCCTTGATGGGTCTACCTTCCAAAATGGGGTCACTTGTATGGATTTCTGCTATTTAGGCACCTAAGGGGCTCTGCAAATTAGACTTGGTGTCTACAGTATATTCCAGCAAAATTTATATTTCAAATTCCTTCTTCCCTTCCAATTCCTGCCATGTGTCAAAAGAGAACTTTTCACTACATGGGGGGTATCACTGCACTCAGAAGAAAGGGGTAACAGATTGTAGATATAAAAAATAAGGTTGTCAGCTCACCTCCTCCTTTTGGTTACCATGTTTTCCGGGCTGCACGGATCACACTGGGTGAAAATTCATACATACAAGCTTGTGCAAAAAAGAAAAAAATAGACGGCTCTCACCGGTCTATAGTTTCTCTGTTTTAATTCCTTTTCAGGTTACATCAAAGGAGTGGTGGGGCAGACGACGGCACTGTTTCGTGGTGAATTCCGCTTCCATTGGTCTGTTCACCGCGAAACGGTGCCGTCGTCTGCCCCATCACTCCCTCCCTGCACTTTGATGTAACCTGAAAAGAAATTAAACCAGAGCAACTATAAACCAGTGAGTGCAGTCTTTTTTCTTTTTTGCACAAGTATATCAACAAATCTTAATGAGTGTGCAACATCAGTGGTCAGGTGGCACCCTAATGGTACCTTTACACGCCGCTACCGAGGTAGCAACAGGTAGGCACCGACGTGCGCGTTTTCAACGGTGCTACGGTACCTGATGCTGCAAATACACGCCGCCACAAGGTGCTCCACAGAAGGTATTTTCGTTCCCCTGGAAGTGCCGACAGGTGCCGCAGGTTACCTTCTGTGGAGCACCTTCCCTGATTTACACGCCGCTACAACAAGGGAATATGGGCGTACATATTGTGCGCTGTAACTACATAGGTGTGACAGAGTTGTGTATTACGCGACGCTCGTACAGTGATTGGACAATGCAATAACATCATGATTGGCCAGCAGCGCAGGGAGGCTGCCTAATACATGACGCTATAGCAAATGTGTATTGTGACTGGTCAGCTCGTTAAATATGCCGCCCTGTGCAGGGACAGCCAATGGGTACACAGTAGTCCCCACCAATGATAGCTGATGGGGCGTGGTATACATGACACTGTAGCACGCCCCAGGTAACTCAAATACCGTGCCTGTGCCCGATTACACGCCGCCACCATAGGGGTTATACCTGCTTGTTTTTCAGCAGGCTGAAAGACAGGTATCCAAAGAGACAGGAAGGTACAGCCTGAATTACACTCCGCCACTTTGCGGTGTTTTGAAGGTAAAAGGTACAATTGTCTCCAACACCTGCCGGTTTCTACCTCTCGGTAGTGGCGTGTAAAGGTACCATTAGGTGTTTTAGGTAGGACCGAACCGGTCCATGAAACAGGTAGAGGTCATGCAATAGTGCCAAGCAATCTCTTTCTTCAAGTTTACTTCATACATACAATCAATAGAGATCCAGCACCTTTCCGGACGAATGATCCCAGGAAATCCATACTTTCTTAAAACATCTGTTTATTTCTGCATATTAAAAACATTAATTCAGGTCAAAAACGCGTTGGTTTCTATGCCTTTTTTATAATCATGAGTGTATCCAAACTGCTTGACCTTTTTGCTACATGTTTTTAATATGAAGAAATAAACCGCTGTTTTAAGAAATCTTGGATTTCCTGGGATCATTCGTCCGGAAAGTCGCTGGGTGTCTTTTTGTTTTGTATCAATTTGTAGGGTCCACTTTTTTGTGTTAACTCTTTCAAAATTGAAAGAGTCTGGGTCTAAAGAAACATTTTTTGTGAAATAATGAACATTTTCAATATGTCGTCCTAATATTACCAAATTCTGTGTAGCACCTGTGAGTTCAAAATGCTCAAAATACCCCTGGATAACTCCTTGAGGGTTGTAGTTTCTAAAATAAGGTCATTTTCGGCAGGTTTCCACTGTTTAGGCACCTTTGCAGGGCAAATGTGACATGGTGTCCACAATCTATTTCAGCCAATTTTGTGTTCCTAAATTCAAATGATGTTCCTTCCATTCCGAACCTTCCTGTTGGTCCAGAGTTCTCTGACCACGTATGGGGTATCAGCACACTCAGAAGAAGCTGGGTGACAAATTGTGAGGTCCATTTTCTCACATTATACCTTGTAAAAGCAAAAGTATTGGTGCTAAAACAACATTTTAGAAGAAAAAATATTTTTTTTTTGTTCATTTCACTTTGTTAATTCCTATGTAACACCTGAAGAGTTAAAACATTTCCTGACAGCAGTTTTGAAGTACGGTATTTGAGGGGTATAGTTTTTAAAATTGTTTCACTTTTTGGGAGCTGTAAGAAACAGATTTTTTTTAATTTCTTGAAAAAAGAGAAATTGCTGCAAAGCTTTTTCACCTTCTAACATCCTAATAAAATGATGTTGAAAAAGTACGCAGATGTAAAGTTGATATATGGGAAGTATTACTTATTTGGTACATCATAGCTAATTAGTTTAAGGATATAAAAATAAAAAGTTTGAAAATTGCTACATTTTCATAATTTTCACTAAAAATTCTGCTATTTATACAAAGAAATGCAAAAAATATAGATCTAAATTTACCACTAACATAAAGGGCGATGTATCATGAAAAAACCATTCTCAGAATCGCTGGGATTTGTTGAAGCATTACAGAGTTACTGCCACTCACACTATTACCACTTAAGGTAGACACACTTATGCGAGCTGTATGCGAGTGTCTTGCATGCATTTCGCATGACTCACCCCGTCTGGCCCCTGCCTCTCAGAACAGGAGCGTTGAGATGATTCTTATTCTATGCAGCTCCATGCTCCCATTCAGAGAGGCAGGGGACGGCCAGGTTTAAAAAATCTTGCCTTGTCAATAAGGTCAATATTGGCTTGGTCACTAAATGGTTACAATTATTATGAATAATAATAACAATAAAAATTATTGTATGTGTGTGTTCATGTATGTATATATACAAATGGCCACACAAAAAATTAAGTAATTCCTATATTTTATATATCATATGCGTTGATATAGAATCCGGCTTGTAGATCGCGCTGTTTGAAGATTTGGCCAAGAAAATCACTTCAAGGACCTCGGATATTAAGACAAAGGTAATTTCTTAAGGTAATTCTTAAACTCCTGAGGGAGTGTACAGTGGGTACACGAAACGTGTCGAGTCTGTGGAGGAATAAAGATCTTTGTCTTAAGATCCGAGGTCCTTGGATTTTCCTGGCCAAATCTTTGAACAGCGCGATCTACATGTCAGATTCCTATATCAATGCATATGATTTATACAACTCTTCTGGCTGATTGCTGCGTTCGACAGGATCCAATTGTCTGGTTTATTAGTGGTTGTGTCACACACAACCCGACCAGGTGAGTGCGACCATACTTATAATTGACTGATTATATTGGATAAGACCCTATTGTGCGCTTCCTCTCCATTTACTATATTTTATATAACAGTCTTATAAAACTACACATATACTTGCATGGTACATCAGTTTAGCAAAGGAAGTTATCATATTGTATTTACACAATGGTCCTTGTGTGAGTTTAACATATGTCACATGGCTTATGACACAAGCCTATGCCATTATGCTCGTGATCTGGGACATTATTTTCTGTTTGAACTTTGAAGTACGTGGCAACAGCACATAAGCTATGTCTGTCTAAAGGTTCATACTGTAAATGTTCTGCTACAGTTTACTTTGATTTTATAGCTGGGTTTAAGGTAATGGGTGCAGTATTTAACTATATTGCACTGAATTAATGTACTTTACTATACCTTGAACTACACCTCTCAGTATGTGCCGTCTGTCAGAGGATCATAGAAAGTTGTCGTTAAACAAAAGTAAGCAGAAATGTATACTAAAAATCTAAATTACTTACTGCTTATGGCATTTTCCAGAGCAATGACAGCACCACTAGAGAGAAAGGTTCTGCCCATTCAAGACAGGAAACCACTAAAATAAAAAGGCGAAACCTCTCCTCCGCATCAGTTGGTTTACAGAGCTTGAAGGGGACTTCCAGACATCATTAGTATATGCCACCATCAATAACAACAACAAAAAAGGAATAAAAAACATACTTATAGTATGGTGCTTCCATGGCTCTGGAAAATCCCATTACTGTTAAGTAATTTAGATTTTTCCGTCGTTGCCATGACAGCACCACCAGAGAGATTTAAATACTGTAGATATAAGCAGCTAGAGACCACACCTGAAGAACCTTTCTACCAAAGGTCACCTCCGACTTTGAGGCCTAACACCTTATAAAGCACCTTGGAAAGAGGTGTCTTATAGCAGTCTTTACAGACTCCATCTTGAAGTGTCATTGTACTGGGAAGCTTGTACTAGGAAGCTTAAATTTATAATTGTCCTGTAAGACCCATCTGGCTTGTTTATCAGAAAGAAAGTGAATAGAACCCCCTGCCCCTTTCTTCCTCAGGAACTTCTACTAAAATGTTCATCTGGGTTAGGGACTATATCTCCTCTACTAAGGCAAGCTGTTAGTTCAGGCGATTGACAGAAGTTTTTAATAGGGACACCATAGGGTTTGAAATAAATTCCAGCCATAAGCCATCTTCCTTCCACCCGAGTCACTGCGTCATTTAGAAGTCTTTTTTCCCTCAGAGGACGTACCCCTTAAAATATAGCATGATTTCTTGTTCCATCTTTCTGACCAGGATTCTTGAGATGTAGGAGACTCCCTTCCTGCAAATTTCTTTTTCAAAAGGAGCGACTGTGAAATGTGGAGTCCGGGAAGCTAGGGAAGTTCTTCTTTTTGTCACTCCCCTTCTTTAAGATATCATTCAAGGTTTTCCCAAAAAGGAATTCTCCTTTGCAGGTGATGGCACACAGCTTTCCTTCAACCAGGGCTGTGGAGTCGGTAAGCCACAGTTGCGACTCCGACTCCTGGATTTTATCAGGTTCCGACTCCGACTCCGGCTCCGTTCCGACTCCTTCATAAATGGCACTCGTAACAATAAATTTACTGTTGTAAAATATTACCATTCGTGCTTATTCAGTTTCTCACCATCATATAAGTAATCAGATCACTTAGAGCAAAAACTATATTTATTAGAATACAATTAGAATATAGCAAATAACTTTTATAAACTTTTCCAAACTGTAAGTAAATATGCAATAAACACTGTTATGCAGTTAATAAGAAGAAATCTATAAATTTGTCCTCAGAAAAAGTATTGCCTCTGTCAGATCCTCCTTCATGGATGCCCTCAAATCTGATCTAATTGTTTTGAGAGCAGAGAACAACCTCTCTACACTAACTTGGGTTGGTGGCAAAGCAGTAACCACTGGGCAACATCTCTGACAATGTCAGGATACAGAGGAATCGCTTGTTGCACTGTTATTTTTGATGAACAGTCAAATTTCTCAATTTCTTTTAGTGCACATGAAAAATTCTGCTGAAATGTACTGGCTGTGTTCTTTGATTGGGATGACTCTTCTTCTATGCAGGAACGCTTTTCACGGTCCTTGTGATCCAAATACTTTTCAAAATTAAATTCTTCATCAGTTGATGATGAGGGAAAGATGTGGCAGGACGACCAAATTCTTCTTGTTCCTCCTGACTGTTCTGCAACCCTTTCATCCTTACTGCTATTTCAAACAGAGCTTCTTTTCCTTTACTTAGCTAGTTGATCATCTAGAAGAATCCGATGCATTGGGTCTACATAAACAGCTGCCAAAAGAATGTTATTTTGTAATAGTAGCTCCTCTCTCCGTTTCATTGATGTAGCAATGCCACTTGCAATTAACCCTCCTCTTTGGGACAGGCGAAACATCAGGTTCTTCCACTCCTTTAAGAGAATACCTGGAGTTAAGTCCTCTGCTTGTAATTTTTTAGTCACTGTAAATGGGTGCTCTAGCAATTTTTCCAGCTCAGTCATCTGATTCCACTGACTTTCATTTAGCGTCAGTTGAGGGTTAGCCATGTCTACAAGAAGGTTTTCAGTTCAACCAAGCGCTGAATCATTAAGTAAGTACTGCCCCATCATGTGGCTTGATCAATAATTGCTCCTTTTCCAGCACGTCTCTTCAAAATTGAGTCAACTTTAGGGGTTCTGGCAACAGTAGCCAATTTTCTCACCTTTCCAATCAGTGCAGCAGCATGTCCTTCTTGCAGACTGTCTCTTATAGCCAGCTGTAGCGTATGCACAACACAGCGCATATGATGAATGAAAGAACGTATTGACACAGTTTCAACAAGATCATCTAATCTATCATGTTGCTGATCATCTGAAGCAACTTCAGTTTGCTCCTCAGTTACAATACTGTGTTCCTCTATTTCAAACATTTATGTGTCTGTGGACCCAGAATGTTCTTCTAGCTGCTGGTCACCATCATTACTACTCATTCATTAGCTTAATAGTACTTAATCATATTTGAAGCATTGTCAGTTACGACAGAAAGAACTTGCTCTTTTTTAAGTTCATAGTCTTGACAGAACCTTTTCCACCAAGACCTGGAGAAACTCACTGGTGTGATGAGCTTTGGTGTCTTTTACTGCCAATGTCTTGGTAACTATTTCATTTTTGTCACAAACAAATCGGACATTGATGGCAAAATAGTTCACTCTGTGACGTGTGCAGGCATCCATTTTAAGAAACAGAAAGCGTCCCTTGAGAGTTTTTTTAAGTTCTCCTTTTGTTTAAAAGCTTCTTCGATTACTAATTTTCTAATACTCTCTCTCCAGAGAAACACCAAGCTTGCGGGCCATTTCCCCATTCAGACACATAAAAGCTGGTTGCGAAAATAATGAAATAAGCACATTATCCTTTACAACAAGCTCTATGATCTGTTTTTTAAATGTATCTACTGTCATTGTCACAGTAACTTTGTCACTGACAAAATATCTTGCAACTGATGGCTGCAAAGTTCTCTGCTCCTTTGTTTGGCTGGAAGAGCTGGGCACTGGTTCCTTGGTTTGGATGCAGTCTTTCTCTTCCACTGCTTTCAGTACTTCTGGATGAAAGCGCTGTAAATGTCTCTTTAGATTAGAAGCTCTGGTAGGAGCATTTTTATCTTTGCCTGAATATGCACTGATCTTGGCTTGACAGCATCTGTTTTTGTCTGGATCATTTGTCATACACTGACAGAAATAATGTTTTCCATCTTGAGTGATGGTGAAATGTTCAAATACAGCTGATTTAATGTGATGCCTCTTTGACATTCTCAGGTTTTTAATTCTACATTCACAATCCAAATGACAATTGTTTTTCCTAAAAACAATTGTACAAAATTATTGCCAGGTCGTACAACTGATATAGTGGTCAGTAATACTGTTATTATTCCTCATGTACTCACAGTTAACTGATGCAAAGTTTGTTGAAAGGACAATACTTCTTACAGTCTTCCTCTTCTGAGTAGCAGGCAGCTGTGAGATGCTTGGGAGAGGAACACCAAGTATGATCTAGTCTAGACGAGGAGGAGCTTTACTACTAAGAATTTGCAACACATTTTCACTTTCAGTTTCATACATTGTAAGTAGGGGGGTTGGGGCAGCATGAGGTTAACCAAGTATAAGATTAGAAGGGCAGTGGAGAACAGTGACACACAAGAAGTAAGAAATGTCTCTATCTCCAGCAGAACTGCTTATCACTGTTGTTCATAGTTTGATAGAACATATATATTTGAGTAACATTTATAAAATTCATATGAAAGTTCAATTATTAAATATTAATACATTTTTTTTAAAGCTGGAGTTGGTACATTTCTACCGACTCCGACTCCAACCAAAACTAACTCTGACTCCGACTCCACGACTCCGACTCCACAGCCCTGACTTCAACTGAGCATCCCCTGGCAAACTCCTTAACCACAGGGCCCTTCTGGCCTAGTTGGGCAATGCCGCAATTCTAGCTGCCAGCCTAAAGCAGTCATCTGAGACATCAGCTAAAAAGGCAGATGCACCCTGGACTAAGGACAGGGAGGGCAATATTTTCCCCCTTAAGAATGTTATCTCTGATCTGACAGTCAAATTGTTGCAACCAAACCTTCAAAGATCTTGCGTTGCCACACATGTGTTCGCAATTGATGGCCTAAGTATTCCTGCCACTTTTTCCCAAGAGCCTTTCAAGTAGCCTTTCTATCCAGCAGATCCTTAAGACTACCCAGATCTTAAAATGACAGGGTGGTCTTTTTTGCTGACTTAGCTACTGTCACGTCTATCTTTGGGCACATGTCCCATACTGCAGAGGGTTCTTGGTCAAAAGGGTACTTCCTTTTAACAGAAGACGGCAGAGGCCCTCTTTTGTCCAGTTTCTTCTACTGCTCTTTGATCAATAGCTCTTTCTTCTCATTAACAGGGGAGATGTGTTTCTTTTTCTGGGCCAATCCCCCGAACATTAAATCTTCCACAAACGCAGAGTCTTTCATGTTGACTAACACCATTGTAGATCTCACAGCCCTAACCACTTGATTCGCCTCACTTCTTGGAAAGCATGGCCGAACTCTCTTCAGACATGGAAGAGCCAGATGAAGAAGAGGAAGATGAGCTCAAGGAAGATTTGTGATCTTTAACCAGGGGTTTGTCCAATTCAGAGGAAGAACAGTGTGGCTTTCTTGTCAGCTTTTTCACCAACTTTTAAGGGCTTTAAGCTTTTCTCTAATAAAATTCCTCAAGTTAGCTGTGATACTGGTCACTTCCTGACGAACAGTCCTTTTCACACAAAGGGACATGCAACTCTCAAATAATCCTCTGTTAGAGGCTCCTTACAAACTGCACATTCTATATGCTTCTTGTTAGTTATTTTCTTTTAGTTTGCTCCTATACCAAAAATAACAGGCAACCCATATCAACCAAGATAACCTACTACAATCTACTCAACAATGCACAGTCGCTATGATGAAAATTATCCAGCTGCTTGTTATGCTGCTGCAGGAGTGGGTCTTGCTTGTCCTCCATGTTGCAGGGGGAGAGCATAGTCAATGAGTATCCCCAAGTGCTCATAAAAATATTCCTGCCATCTCTCCCGCCAGTGCACATGCGCCAGATGCCTCTTCCGGATCATCAGGAACAATATGGCCGAGTCGTAAATCCTTTACCTGGGCAAACAACATGACAGGCCACAGGTGATGCAGAGTCGAGGACCTGCCTTCATTCAGCCACCTACTAGGTCCCATGCCCTGTAGATTGGTCACAGGCTGATCTGCTCTTTTTTCTTTAATTGTGTGGCGATGAGAGTTTATCCTAGCTCTAGGGGAGACAGGACAGAAACTTAGAATTAGGATGATCTCTTATCACCACACAATTAAAGAAAAAAGAACAGATCTGCCAGTGGCCAATCAATTTTGTAGATCTCATCCCACCATAATGAATATAAAGTTAATAGTATTGAAATGTTATTTCAAATCCCAAAGACACAGAAGAGTCTGTGAATAAAAACTGATGATGACCATTGACACATTTAGAACAGAAATTAACTTGTCACATGGATTTATGTCTTTTTACATTAATTAAAGGATCTTCAAATCTAGGACCAGATGCAATCAAAGGACAATCAAACTATCTCACTTCTTATCTTAGAACTGCTCTAATATTTACTGCCCCAGCTGCTTTACCTCTCCTGTGCTGACCATTCTTTGCTCTGCTTCATATTACTTGTCTTATGTATGGCATTATCCAATCCCCCATTTGTGTATAAATATGTGACTTCAGATTTTGTGTTATGAGCCTTATGAAGAGACCCGAGTTGTCTCGAAAGCTTGCTATTTATTATCATCTTTTCGGTTAGCCATTAAAAGGTATCAACCACGATTGGCAGATTTTAATCTTTTTCTATCTACTGGCTAACACAGTACAAACTTAATTTACCTCATCAAAAGATAGCAATGCAGTGATACTTAGACAAACTGTTGTAAATTGAAGTAAATATGAAAAATACAAAATTCAAAAAGGGTTCAGTGATTTTCCTGGCAATTTATGGTTACTAGTTCACACAGGTATCAAATATAATTGAAATGTATATAATATAATATATATATATATATATATATATATATATATATACAGTGCCTACAAGTAGTATTCAACCCCCTGCAGATTTAGGTGGTTTGATAAGATGCAAATAAGTTAGAGCCTTCAAACTGCAAACGAGAGTAGGATTTATTAACAGAAGCATAAATCTTACAAACCAAAAAGTTATGTTGCTCAGTTGAATTTTAATAAATTTTAAACATAAAAGTGTGGGTCAATTATTATTCAACCCCTCAAACCACCAGCATTCTGTTTGGTCCCCCTAAAGTATTAAGAAGTAGTTCAGGCACAAAGAACAATGAGCTTCATATGTGTGGATTAATTATCTTATTTGCCAGCCTTTTCTGACTATTTAAGACCCTCCCCAAACTTGTGAACAGCACTCATACATGGTCAACATGGGAAAGATAAAGGAGCATTCCAAGGCCATCAGAGACAAGATCGTGGAGGGTCACAAGGCTGGCAAGGGGTACAAAACCCTTTCCAAGGAGTTGGGCCTACCTGTCTCCACTGTTGGGAGCATCATCCGGAAGTGGAAGGCTTATAGAACTACTGTTAGCCTTCCACGGCCTGGACAGCCTTTGAAAGTTTCCTCCCGTGCCGAGGCCAGGCTTGTCCGAAGAGTCAAGGCTAACCCAAGGACAACAAGGAAGGAGCTCTGGGAAGATCTCATGGCAGTGGGGACATTGGTTTCAGTCAATACCATAAGTAACGTACTCCACCGCAATGGTCTCCGTTCCAGACGAGCCCGTAAGGTACCTTTACTTTCAAAGCGTCATGTCAAGGCTCGTCTACAGTTTGCTCATGATCACTTGGAGGACTCTGAGACAGACTGGTTCAAGGTTCTATGGTCTGATGAGACCAAGATCGAGATCTTTGGTGCCAACCACACACGTGACGTTTGGAGACTGGATGGCACTGCATACGACCCCAAGAATACCATCCCTAAAGTCAAGCATGGTGGTGGCAGCATCATGCTGTGGGGCTGTTTCTTGGCCAAGGGTCCTGGCCATCTGGTCCGCATCCATGGGAAGATGGATAGCACGGCCTACCTGGAGATTTAGGCCAAGAACCTCCGCTCCTCCATCAAGGATCTTAAGATGGGTCGTAATTTCATCTTCCAACAAGACAACGACCCAAAGCACACAGCCAAGAAAACCAAGGCCTGGTTCAAGAGGGAAAAAATCAAGGTGATGGAGTGGCCTAGTCAGTCTCCTGACCTTAACCCAATTGAAAACTTGTGGAAGGAGCTCAAGATTAAAGTCCACATGAGACACCCAAAGAACCTAGATAACTTGGAGAAGATCTGCATGGAGGAGTGGGCCAAGATAACTCCAGAGACCTGTGCCGGCCTGATCAGGTCTTATAAAAGACGATTATTAGCTGTAATTGCAAACAAGGGTTATTCCACAAAATATTAAACCTAAGGGTTGAATAATAATTGACCCACACTTTGATGTTTAAAATTTATTAATATTCAACTGAGCAACATAACTTTTTGGTTTGTAAGATTTATGCTTCTGTTAATAAATCCTACTCTCGTTTGCAGTTTGAAGGCTCTAACTTACTTGCATCTTATCAAACCACCTAAATCTGCAGGGGGTTGAATACTACTTGTAGGCACTGTATATATATATATATATATATATATATATTAGATCAAGATGAGAGATTACAAATGGAATTAAAATATCAAAAATGTTTCAAGAAAAGCATCAAAAGTTTGCTCGATTTTGCTACATACCGTAACTTCTTTTTCATTGACAATAAACAAAGTAAATCCTGGTTGGCTACTAAATGTTTAATGGTTGCTGGTCACAATTTCTGCAAGGCATGCAGGGATGCTAAGAGTACAAATAATTTTCAATCTACAAACAATACCAAAAGTTGTCCTATTAAGAAGTTGCATTAATATGTCACATGTAGTTTACTTGACTAACTACAATTATAATACACGGTGCACAACAGGTGCCCTTAAAATTAGAATTTAAAAACACTTATTCCATACTAGATGGTGGCCCGATTCTAACGCATCGGGTATTCTAGAATATGTATGTAGTTTATTTATGAAGATTTAAGAATAATGCAATGACTACGCAGGTTTTTCCGGGTAAAATATGTACGTTATCATTTTAATCCTGCGGCAATATCACTGATTGGTCGCAGCCGGCCATGACCAGTCAACGAAGACGGTTTAAATCCCACGCCAATATCGCTGATTGGTTGTTTCCGCCCCTTTGAGATGTGGTTGGGGACCACCCCTTTAAGATGTGGTTGAGGACTGCCCCTTTAAGATGTGGTTGGGGACCACCCCATTAAGATGTGGTTGGGACCACCCCTTTAAGAAGTGGTTGGGGACTGCCCCTTGAAGGGGTTGAGGACAGCCCCTTTAAGAAGTGATTGAGGTCCACTCCTTTAAGACATGGTTGGGGATGGCCCCTTTAAGACGTGGTTATGGACAGCCCCTTTAAGAAGTTATTGGGGACTGTCCCTTTAAGAGGTTGGGGACTACCCCTTTAAGAAGTGGTTGGGGATTGCCCCTCTAAGAAGTGGTTGGGGACTGCCCCTTTAAGATGTGGTTGGGGACCACCCCATTAAGATGTGGTTGGGACCACCCCTTTAAGAAGTGGTTGGGGACTGCCCCTTGAAGGGGTTGAGGACAGCCCCTTTAAGAAGTGATTGAGGTCCACTCCTTTAAGGCATGGTTGGGGATGGCCCCTTTAAGACATGGTTATGGACAGCCCCTTTAAGAAGTTATTGGGGTCTGTCCCTTTAAGAGGTTGGGGACCACCCCTTTAAGAAGTGGTTGGGGATTGCCCCTTTAAGACATGGTTGGGGTCCACTCCCTTAAGACATGATTGGGTGCCGCCCCTTTAAGATGTGGTTGGGACCGCCCCTCTAAGACATGATTGGGTGCCGCCCCTTTAAGATGTGGTTGGGGACTGCCCCTTTAAAAAGTGGTTGGGGACTGCCCCTTTAAGAGGTTGGGGACTGCCCCTTTAAGAAGTGGTTGGGGTCGCCCTTTTAAGAACTGGTTGGAGATGGCCCCTTTAAGACGTGGTTGTGGACCGCCCCTTTAAGACATGGTTGGGTACAGTACACTGTACTCAGTGTATTTGAAATATGGCGGCATAGCGTGCACCGCTATTCTGATTGGTCGCCATACTGAACGCGGCGACCAATCAGAATAGCGGCGTGCGCTATGCCGCCATATCTCAAATACACTGTGCTCAGTGTATTTGAAATATGGCGGCATAGTGCGCGTTGCTATTCTGATTGGTCGCCACACTGAACGCAGCAACCAATCAGAATAGCCGCGCGCTCTATGGCGCCATATTTCAAATACACTGTACTCAGTGTATTTGAAATATGGCGGCATAGCGTGTGCCGCTATTCTGATTGGCCGCCACGCTGAATGCGGCGACCAATCAGAATAGTGGCGCGCTCTATGGCGCCATATTTCAAATACACTGTACTCAGTGTATTTGAAATATGGCGGCAATGCGCGCCGCTATTCCGATTGGTCGCCACACTGAATGCGGCGACCAATCAGAATAGCGGCATTCAAACCGCGCACCACGACGGCCAATCAGAAGAGTACTGCGGCTTGGCGCGCGGTTTGAATGCCGTGAAGTGCACCATCGCTGCGAGCCGTTAGCCGGAGCTCAGCCGCGGCAGAGTTCAGCGGCTCGGCAGCCGGGAAGCGCGCTGCTATTCTGATTGGTCGCCACGCTGAACCCGGTTAGTGGCTCGCAGCGGTGGTGCACTTCGTGGCATTCAAACCGCGCGCCAAGCCGCAGTACTCTTCTGATTGGCCGTCATGGTGCGCGGTTTGAATGCCGCTATTCTGATTGGTCGCTGCGTTCAGCGTGGCGACCAATCAGAATAGCTCCGCGCGCTATGCCGCCATATTTCAAATATGCTGAGTAGAGTGTATTTGAAATTTGGTGGCATAGTGCGCGCTGCTATTCTGATTGGTCGCCGCGTTCAGCGTGTCGACCAATCAAAATAGCGCCGTGCTCTATGGCGCCATATTTCAAATACACTGTACTCAGTGTATTTGAAATATGGCGGCATAGTGCGCGCCGCTATTCTGATTGGTCACCGCGTTTAGCGTGGCGACCAATCAGAATAGCGGCATTCAAACCGCGCGCCACGGCGGCCAATCAGAAGAGTACTGCGGCTTGGCGCGCGGTTTGAATGCCGTGAAGTGCACCACAGCTGCAAGCCGTTAACCGGAGCTCAGCCGTGGCACAGAGATCAGCGGTTCGCCAGCCGGGAAGCGCGCCGCTATTCTGATTGGTCGCCACACTGAACGCGGTTAGCGTCTCGCAGCAGTGGTGCACTTCGTGGCATTCAAACCGCGCGCCAAGCCGCAGTACTCTTCTGATTGGCCGCCGTGGCGCGCGGTTTGAATGCCGCTATTCTGATTGGTCGGCGCGTTTAGTGTGGCGACCAATCAGACTAGCGGTGCACGCTATGCCGCCATATTTCAAATACACTGTACTCAGTGTATTTGAAATATGGCGGCATAGCGTGCGCCGGTATTCTGATTGGTCGCCGCGTTCAGCATGGCGACCAATCAGAATGGTCGCGCGTTTTGAATGCCGCTAATCAGAAGAGTACTGCGGCTTGGCACATGGTTTGAATGCCGTGAAGTGCACCACCGCTGCGAGCCGTTAACCGGAGCTCAGGCGCGGCACAAAGATCAGCGGCTCACCAGCCGGGAAGTGACCGGCTAGCGCCGGTCATCTCCCGGCTGGCTTGCCGCGGACCTCCGTGCCGTGGCTGAGCTCCGGTTAGCGGCTCGCCAGCCAGGAGACGACCGGCTAACGCGCGCGCTGGGTCCACAGTTTGCTGGACCATGCATACCTGCAGGGCAGCAAATTGGCGCAAAATTCGAATGTTCAGCACGCGCTATTTGCATACTCAGAGCTCATACTTCGGCAGCGGCCAATGAGCTGCCTATGTGTGGCGCGCGATTTCGGTTACAGACACACTCAAAAAACCCTTAGACAATTATATAGTAGACTATTAATAGGGTTTTCCAGAACTTTATATTGAGAATCTATCAGATTGGTTGGGGTGCAACACCTGGCACCCCTTTGATTAGCTACTTCTGCTGCTGGAAGCAGCTGGATATAATCTGTTGTTGAGTGGAAAATGACAGCTCTGTCAACTGTATGAACTAGGCTAGGTACTACTCATGCTGCCCTATTCAAAAGAATAGGGAGTGAATTTGCATTACCAGGCATGCTATTGCTACTAAAGATTTGATGAACCCGTGATGTTCTGCTCCAAAACTGATTACATAGGGCCCCCCTCAGATAGGGTGGGGGGCTCTGAATGTCACACCCTACCAGTTTGATATTAATGATATACACATGTATGGTGTGTGCTGGGTGTTTATATGTGCTTTCTGTAGTGAAAATATGTATTTGTAAGGCAATGTATGAGCAGCAGTAAATTAGCATCTTTTCACAGGCTGGATCTCTCCACAAGAGGTCATAATGTTATCTTTACCTTTTCATCTCCTCTGCTCAGGATCTGAACTTCAGGGGGCCTTCCTGATAACACACAGAAGTGGAAACCATTTCTCCTTCTGATACTTCAAAGGACCACCAAATGGACTAGTTTCATTTTATTACATAAGGAGGAAGGACTTGTCCAGCCAAAGGGGGACTTGTGCCCAGCAGCAAATGGATTGTGCCCAGCAGTAAATGGGGATGTGCAGCAGCAAAGGGGGATTGTGCCCAGCAGCAAAGGGGGACTTGTGCCCAGCAGCAAATGGGGGATTGTGCCCAGCAGCAAATGGGGATTGTGCCTGCAGCAAATGGGGGATTGTGCCCTGCAGCAAAGGGGGGACTTGTGCCCAGCAGCAAAGGGGGGGACTTGTGCCCAGCAGCAAAGGGGGGGACTTGTGCCAGCAGCAAAGGGGGGGACTTGTGCCCAGCAGCAAAAGGGGGGGACTTGTGCCCAGCAGCAAAGGGGGGGGGACTTGTGCCCAGCAGCAAAGGGGGGGGGACTTGTGCCCAGCAGCAAAGGGGGGGGACTTGTGCCCAGCAGCAAAGGGGGGGGACTTGTGCCCAGCAGCAAAGGGGGGGACTTGTGCCCAGCAGCAAAGGGGGGGACTTGTGCCCAGCAGCAAAGGGGGGGGGACTTGTGCCCAGCCATAGGGGGGGACTTGTGGCATCAGCAAAGGGGGGGATGTGCCCCTAGCAAGCTGGGGGGGCATTGTCCAGCCTGGGGGACTTGTGAGAGCACATGGGGGGCATGTGCCAGCCCTGGGGGATGTGCCAGCCCTTGGGGGCATGTACCAGCCTAGGGGATGTGTGAGAGCCCTGGGGGGCATGTGCCAGCCCTGGGGGACGTGTGAGAGCCCTGGGGGCATGTGTCCAGCCCTGGGGATGTTGCAGAGCCCTGAGGGACATGTACCAGCCCTGGGGAGTGTGAGCTACCAATGGGGGATTGCCCGGGCTGTCGAGCCTGGGGTGTTACACCCGAGATTGCCACCCGGGGCGGCCAGCTGGGCATCAGCAAGGATTGTGAAGCCCGGGGCATGCCAGCCTGGCGGAGTGCCACACAAAGGGGCCATATCTAAGATGGGGGAGCTAATCCTAAGATGAGGACCATGTACCAGGAAGAGGGGGCTATGAGAGACATATACCCTATATGATTTGTAACACGGACACTGACATTATAAGATGGACCCCATTTAACATTAAAAAATTTTTTTTTCTTTTCCTTCACCAGATTTGGGGGTGCGTCTTATAATCAGGTGTGTCTTATAAGCGAAAAATACGGTACTTTAAGACAAAAAATATTTGAAAATTAAAGAAGCCATGGTCCATTCATAGGCCTAGGATTAGAATATTAAAATTAAAGGGCTGTACTAGAATGTGATCTCCAGGCTGCAGCTATAAATTGGGCCTCCCCACAAAGAAAACTGGTTCACTGGTTGAGGCAGCCGAGCTGATATGATCCATATTTTCATATTTCCTCCCTCGGGAAGCAGAAGACTATTAGGCTGCGTTCACACATTTGCATATTTTGCTGCGCTTTTTGGGCCGTGCGTTTTTCGGCCGCGCAAAAAAGCGCAACAAAATACGCAGGGGCTTTCACACACTGCGCTTTCTTTACTCCAGAAAGCGCAGTGATGTCACAGAGGGGAGGAAGAATCCTGTTTCCTCCTCCCCTCTGTGACATGTGTGACAGCCCCATTAGATTTAAACACGTGTAATTAAATAATACAATGAAACTAGTGAGACTCTTAGTGATGCTTGCCAGGACTGTGACGTCAGCCCCTCCTGACTCGTCTACCAACAGTGGTCTCTGTCGTCAGAACACCTCTCACTTGGAACCGGAGACCGAACACCGGAAAAGGTCGGAGAGGTAAAGTATTCATTCTTTTTTATTTTTCATTCACTTGCTTTTGTTTAATTTAGATTTCACAGTGTATATTAATACACTGTGAAATCTAATGGGCGGCCACAGCTGTCACAGAGGGGAGGAGGAAGCAAGGATTCTTCCTCCCCTCTGTAACATCACAGGGAGAATACGCAGGAGCAGCTGCATAAACAATTGACATATCAATCTTTACACAGCTGCGCTTTCTCCCTGAAAACGCACTGCGTATTTTTGCGCAATGTCTGCACTGCAAAGTGAATTTCACATTCACTTTGCTAGCAGACAAAAGGCACATTGCGTATTTTGAAAAGCGCGCGTGAAAAAGCGCAGCAAAATACACAATGTGTGAATGCAGCCTAAGACTGCAAAGTCAGATATTTTCTGTCCTTTTCTCCTATTTTATTTTATAACTGTTTTGCATATCAGTGTGTCCATTTTAAATGTTATCTTTTATAGCTTTTTATTGTAAGCACTGTAACTTTTTAAATTAAAGCATAAAACTTAATAAGTTTGAACCTTGTATGCTCTAAAAGAATCCATACTCCTAGGAAGTGTACGATCCTGTTGTCTGAGAGTATAAGTTCAGGGACTCATCGCCCTGTATGTCTGATGAGTGATGGCAGTGTGTTGTGAAGCTGGGGTGTGTGGACTGTGTCGGGGTGTGATTTATGCTTACTTTCAGCATAGGCCACAGGTTAAATGCCGGATTGAGAGAGAGGAGATACATTAACCCTAGCAAGTGCACCCCCAAGTCACGTGCTGAGAAGTGGGTACGTGACACTCTTAAAATGAAGAAATAAAGATGTTTTACTGGTATTGGAGTCCTGGTGCTGGATACTTCTCTTTTCTTAGTTTATATTCTACATTATATTACTTTATGCTACCTTATGCCACCAGCAAAGTATTATTGTAAGGTAGTATTATGGCCACTTTACACGCGACTACATTTCTAGCTTATACACCGGTAACTTACTGGCTGCAGTGAAATCATGGAGACATTATTCCATTTGTACACAGCAACAAGATAGAACCATGTCTCCATGATTTCACTGCAGCCAGTAAGTTACCTGTGGATAAGCTAGAAATGTAGCCACGTGTAAAGTGGCCATTAGACTTTTTTATTGAGTTACAGGTATGTACAGCAAGAGAATACTAATGTTCATTTTTCTATTATGTGCAATACTGCATAAATGATGCGAGTGAGCAGTGATGTCAGACCTCATGTATAAAGGAGCGATATGTTTCAGGCCATGTAAATGCCTAATGCAGGCAGTCACTTGGTGGATGTCAGATGTATTATCTTAGTTTTTCACACCCAGCTGGAATTTAAACTAAATTGTATTTAACTTAAAATAAGTTAAACTGCATTTTCAGTTCAAAGAAATTGATCAAACAAAACATAAGTAAATATATCCCGAAAGATGATATTTTGTTGTTTCTGTGTAGGAGTTGAGATTTACACGTTTAACATGTAGAAGATATTTACCTATTCTTTGCATGTGTATTCTGAATTTGTTTTGTAGTCTTTCACTTAATCTGTTCTTAGTAATTATTTGAATAATTTTCTAGTTTGAGCCATCAGCTTATTTTGCTGGAAGTACTTTTTTTTTTTTGTTTCTGGACAGCATCAACATTGCAGTTACCACTTTGGAGCTTATGTAATTTCCGACCAACATATACAGTAGCTTTCATTGTCATGCAGAATTACTAGCATGGACAGACCAACTACGCAGAAGTTAATATGTGCTCCAGAGCTAATGTTTTCCTGTGAATAATATCACATTAGGGCCAGACATATAAAGGAATCCCCATTATCAAGATCATAGGAGGCCTTCTTCTTGTACTGGTTAATGTAACCTCTTCTTCTTCCACGGGAACATAATTGGATCAAAACATTTGACTGTTTCACATTCCTCACTGCCTTACTGACATACACATAAAAGAGAAAAAGAATGGGTGCTTTCCTCCAGGAATTGTAACAAAAGCAGAGTATTTTTTACCAGGTCTGAAATGGCCTAAATAATCAGCCACTTCTTCTATTCTTTTTTGCCTTTTTTGGGTTTTCACAGTCATTGCTATGCATAAAACACCTCACATTAGTGAAATTGGGAATACATTGTATCATTTTCTAGCACAGCTTTTGGATACAAATAAATTATTGTATAATTTATATAACATTTATGACACACAGCCATCATACATTTTGTTTGCTTTTTTTCTTTATATATTTTAATGTTTATCTTTCACAAGATATACATGTGGAATAAATTCCACATGTATATCTCACTCTGTGAGATATACATATATACACATATATATATACATACATATATACCTGTACATATATACACAGATATACACTCACTCTGTGAGATATACATATATACACATATATATATACATATATACCTGTACATATATACACAGATATACACTCACTCTGTGAGCACCTCTGTGATTGGCTGTTGCAGTCAGAGTGGATTTCCACAATCTGGACAGTGATTGTGCTTGGTTGCCATACACACTGGTGTATGGAAACCAACCTGCCATCATAGGGTGTTAAATAAATGAATAATTAAAAAAAAAATGCATGGGGCTACGCATTATTTTTAGGTCTAGACCAGTGAAAGCCGACAGCTGCGAGCTGCCACCCTCAGTGTTTACCTTGGCTGGCAAAAAAAAAAATGCATGGGCTCCTCCCTATTTTTAGTTGCCGTCCAAGGTAAAACTAGGCAGCTGAGGGCTGGTATTCTCAGCAGCCTCTGGAAATAGCCCATGTATTGTAGCTCCATTTCCAGGAGCTTTACCAGGCTTTTCCAGCGGCCGTGATGGTGGTGGCATGCTGGGTAATAAGGGGATAACACCAACTTTGAGGTTCTTAATATCAGGCCAAATTAGACCTGGCGATTAAGAATCTCAAAGAAATAGTAAAAAAGACATAACACAGGGAAAAATTATTTTATTCAACAAAAAAAAAAAAAAAAGACACTTAGTGACTTCATTTTTACTACCCCCTCCTCATCCTCGTACCCCTCCACAATCCTTTTCCTCTTTTCCTGGATAGTCTCAGCTCTGCTTTATCAGAGACCACATGGAGGATTAACACATCTGCTCCCATGGTCTCTGATTACGGACTGACAGTGTTGAGACCTGCGGTATGGTAAATGGTGAGGTCACAGTTGCCATAGCAACAGCAGTTACTATGGCAATGGTGACCTCAGTACTTAACATATGAAAACGCTGAGACCTGCACTATAGAAAAGCGGTAAAGCGCAGGTCTCAGCGCTCTCCATAGCAACAGCAGTTAGTATGGCAATGGTGACCATATGACAATGCTGAGACCTGCACTTTATCGTTTTACTATAGCGCAGGTCTCAGCGCTTCAATATTGTAAGCAGTGAGGTCACTGTTGCCATAGGAATGGTGACCTCAGCAGTCAGTATATGACAGCACTGAGAGCTACGCAGTCATATACTAAATGCTGAGGTAACCGCTGTTGCTATGGTGACAGTGACTTTACCACTTACAATGTGAAAGCACTGTGACCTGCGCTATAGTAAAGCGATAAAGCACAAGTCTCAGCACTGTCATATGGTCACCATTGCCATAGTAACCGCTGTTGTTATGGACTGCTCTGAGACTTGCACTATAGTAAAGTGCTAAAGTGCCGGTCTCAGTGTTGTCATATAGTAAGCAGTGAGTTCACCGTTGCCATAGCAACAGCAGTTACTATGGCAACGGTGACTTCACCGCTTACTATATAGCTATGTTCACACACAGCGTCTTGGCTGTGTTTTGTGAGGATCCGTTTTTGGTGCAGAAACTGCACCAAGTGCTGATTCTCACAAAACGCAGCCAAAACACTGTGTGTGTGAATATAATCATATAGTAATCCGTGAGGTCAACGTTGCCATAGCAACAGCAGTGATCTCATGGCTTACTATATGGCTATTTTCACATACAGCATTTTGGTTGTGTTTTGTGAGGATCTGTTTTTAGTGCAGAACCTGCACTAAGAACGGATTCTGACAAAACACAGCCAAAACACTGTGTGTGAAAGTTGCTATGCTATTTACTCACCTTCTTGCACTCTCCCAGTGATGTCCATCGTTGTCCTGTCATCCCCAAGGCTGCAGCAATCGGTGCCTCCAGGACCCTGATCATGTGACTGAGTGACATCACTCAGTCACCTGGTGCAGAGCCAGGTCTTCGAGCACTGTGCAGACAGCTCACTGTGGCTTCTTCAGTCTCCAGGATGAGAGAAGATCACTGGAGATCACAGAGGGAGGGCATGACAACACTGTTACTGGGATCTTCAGCAATCTTCTCTCATCCTGGAGACTGCAGAAGCCACCAAGAGTTCTCTGCACAGTTCTCAAGAACCTAACACTGCACCATGTGACTGAGTGACATCACTCGGTCACATAATCAGCATTCTCCAGGCACCTGTCACTGCAGTCGCCGGGGATGACAGGAAAATGCTGGACATCACCGGGGGAGTGCAGGAAGGTGAGTAAATAGCGCTGCAGCATTCACACAGTGTTTTGTGAGAATCCGTTTTTGGTACAGTTTCTGCACTAAAAATGGATCCTCACAAAATGCAGCCAAAACACTGTGTGTGAATGTAGCCATATAGTAAGCTGTGAGTTCACCATTGCCATACTAACCGCTGATGCTATTGCAATGGTGACCTCACTGCTTACTATATGAAAGGGCTGGGACCTGGCTATAGGAAATCGCTGGTCTCAGCACTGTCATATACTAAGCAGGAAAGTCACCGTTGCCATAGTAACCGCTGCTGCTATGGCAATAGTGACCTCACCGCTTACTATGACAACAATGAGACCTGCACTTTACAGCTTTACTATAGTGCCGGTCTAATCGCGGTCCATAGCAACAGCGGTTACTATGGCAATGATTACTATATGACAGCGCTGAGACCTGCGCTTTACTATAGTGCAGGTCTCAGTACTGTCATATGGTCACCATTGCTATAGTATTTGCTAGACCTGTGCTATAGTAAAGCGGTAAAGCTCAGGTCTCAGCGTTGTCATAGTAAGTAGTGAGGTCACTATTGCCATAGCAGCAATGGTTACTGTGGGAACATTGACCTCAGCGCTTAGTATATGAAAGCACTGAGACCTGCACTATAGAAAAGTGGTAAAGCTCAGGTCTCAGCGTTGTCCATAGCAACATCGGTTACTATGGCAATGGTGACCATTTGACAGCGCTGAGACCTGCGCTATAGTAAAGCTGTCATATGGTCACCATTACCATAGTAATCGCTGTTGCTATGGAGAGCACTGAGACCTAAACATTACTGCTTTTCTATAGTGCAGGTCTCAGCACTTTCATATATTAAGCGCTGAGGTCACCGTTGCCATATTAACCGCTGTTGCAACGGAGACTTCACTGTTTACTATACCGCAGGTCTCAGCGCTGTCATTTAGTGATCAGAAACCATGGGAGTGGATGTGTTAATCCTCCCCATGGTCTCTGATGTAGCAGAGCTGAGTCTATCCAGGATAGAGAAGAGGATCGTGGAGGGATATGAGGGTGGGGAGGAGGTAATAAATATGGAGTCACTAAGTGTCTCAGTGATTTTTTTTTTTTTTATTAAAATAATTTTTCTCTTTGTTGTGTGTTTTTTCACTATTTGAGATTCTTAATGGCTGGGTCTAACTTGGCCTAACATTAAAAATCTCAGAGCTGAATATCAGCTGGCAATACAAAGCTGGTGTTAACCCCTTATTACCCAACGTGCCACCACCACCAGGGCCGCTGGAAGAGCCTGGCAAAGCACCTGGAAATGGCACCATGATGAATACGCCATTTTCAGGGGCAGCTGCGGGCTGCTATTCTTTAGCGTGGGGGAGGTCCTAAAACAATGGGCCTCACCTTGCTGAGAATACCAGCTCACAGCTGCCTAGTATTACCTTGGCTGGAAATTAAAAATAGGGTGGAGCCTATGCATTTTTTTGCCAGCCAAAGTAAAATTATGCAGCTGAAGGTGGCAGGTCGCAGCTGTCAACTTTCACTGGGCTAGACTTAAAAATACTGCAAAGACCCATCCATGCGGTTTTTTTTAATTATTTATTTATTTAACACCCTATGATGGCAGGTTGGTTGCCATACACTAATGTGTATGGCAACCAAGCACAATCACTGTCTAGATTGTGGAAATCCACTCTGACTGCAACAGCCAATCACAGAGGCTGTCACAGAGTGTGAGAATCTGTGATTGGCTGTTTGTCTGACAGTGCAGTGAATATGCAAGTAGCTTTATAGGTGGCCCAGGAAGTGATTCAGCGGGAGAGTGAGCGGCCCAGGATCTTCACTAGGTTCTGTCACAGCTGTATGGCAGAACAGTATACAGACAGTGTACATCATGTCTGTATACTGTTCTCATGCAGTTTGAGCCTGTTCTCAGCCATCTCTGCATTTTTACAGCCCCTCCACACCTCATCGCTATTTGGTTTGTGCGTCTTTTTTTTTTGTTATACTGCACCTGCAATCATAGTAATTCCATTATCAAAGATGAATATGGATTACTATGACTGGCAAGCAATCCCAGCATGTTTATTGACTGAAAATCAGTCAGGAAACATGCTTTTCAGGTCACTCGAATATCACAAGTAAAATCCAAAAAACTCGCTGAGTAACGCGTATCTCGAATACCATACTATTTGTGCGAATAGCAAATAGTAACAAGTATACTCGCTCATCACTAGTTGTAAGATTATGACTGGGTACATTTTAAATGACCAGTATGTATCACAGAGGTGGTTGTTGTCTGTGATGTAAACCTGGGTGTCTACCCTGGTACCTGTCGTGCCACAAGACTTAATAATGGATTCCAGGGCCAGATATAATGGATAGCCAAAGAGATGGGGGAGTCTGGCTATCCACATATTTCCACCCATGGGTGTATTTCATGTTATAATCGAAACTGTTTGCTTGACACATGGTCAGTGTGTGAAGGTTTGCCATGCCTCAGGAGAGAGGTTGTGTGTACTGATCAGGGTCAGTGAGTGGAGGATGAGATACCTCCACTGGGATACTTCTGCAGATAAAGGTATCCAAACTGGGCAAGCATACCTGTGAATGAAATGGACTGTGTCACCATGTTTTTGTTGTCTGTGAAGCCAATGGAAGGCTCATGTTATTTTACCAGGAGTGCATTTTATGTGAAGTTGAAAGAACCAACTGGACTTTTAAATGGAAAGTGTTTCTATCCTTATAATTGAAGCAAAAAGTGTGAGTAACCCTATAACATATGGTGCTAGACTGCAGGCAGTGTTTTAGGAAGCTCATGTGATGGCTGAAGGCAAGGTAGTGGAGCTGTACAGAGCTGTGGGAGCTGAGTGGCCATGAGTGGAGCAGTGCATTCAGATGAAATGAAGAGCTGTTAAAGTACCTGGTGCAGACCAGCATGCATTAGCAGTGGAAGGGTACCGGCATCCGGAGGTGCCAGGAGGTCCAGCAACCGCATCAGGAGCTAAGGCAGCAACAGCGGCTGCTGTTAGAGCATCACAGCAAGGCTGTAATGGACCAGTTTGTGCAATTCCTTGAAGGCCCAGTGCAGGCACTATGTACTCAGGGAGATCCCCGCACAACGAGGAAATGTGTGACCTGGTACCTGAGAATTCCCTGGGGAGGCCACAGAAGGTACCCCCAGTCTACTGGGTTGCTCAAGGGGCTCCTAAAGGGTATGATCACCCAAAAGGGGACATAGCTTCCCAAGCCAAAAGTGGCAGTCATTGGATCCAATGGCCCCTTGGAGACATATTCTGCAGGAAATGTCAGGGTCAAGACATTTAGCAGACTGATGTTCCCTGATTAGTGAACAGTTAAACTGTTGTCAGGAACAACGGTTTTCATTCTATGCATATTCACCATGCAGTATCGACTACTTACCTGATGAGGCACCACAGAGATATTCTGTGAAAGTGATTGCGAAAGAGTGAGTGGACTGTTAGATTTGGGAAGTTTTGCTGACACTCTAGTGAGAGGTACACTCCCAGTCTACCCGATTCCAGGAAAGAAGTTGGAAGTGAGCTGTATCCATGGGTACAAAGTGTGTTTGATGGTCAGAGACATCATTAAGGCGTCCGAGAGTGTGGTGTATGATGACATGGATGTAGTCCTGGACTTAATGCATCCCTTATAATAGGCCAGGACTTTGAGTGGTTTGGAGACTTGTGGGAGAAGTGTCCAGTTGCTTAGATAAGAGCTGGAACCAACCTAAGGAAGCCCCACCACAGCAGGAGGCTGAAGGAGTACCTTTTGATATGTTGGAGGAGGAGCTATTGCCTTCTAAGGTTGACAGTCCTGAGTTACGGGTGACCAAAAAAAATTATTAGTCTATCTAACTTAGGGACCTGACTATAACAAAAATGAAGAGTAATGAGGCCATTGGTAAGGGAGTAGATCCAGAAAAGTTGCTAACACCTGGTTGAGTGAGGCCTTGTTGTTCAGGTGCCAGGGTGAGTGATTATGACTAATGTAGACTGTGACTCTAATAAAGTGGAAAAAAGTGCAGTGAAGAAGAGCCGAGCAAAGAAGGCAAATCTTCCTCCAGTTCCCAGAAATGCAAGGAGTCAGAGAGGCTGGACAAGTTGCACTCTCTGAAAATCTGATTAAGGAAAATTTACTGTTATGTGCTTCCATTCAAAATTTGGATCCTCTTCCTGACTCTGAGTGGACAAGGAAGGAGGATGAAGTCGATTTACCAGTAAAACCACTGATTTAGAGGATAACGATGTGCTGCAAGGGACAAAGGATCAGGCAGAGGAAGTGGTGTTAGTGTCTTCCATGATTTCTGGATGAAGGCTGGTGATCTGTTGGTCATGAGAACTATAGGAGAAGAAATCCATGAAAGGCCTGTAGAATATGAAATTGAAGAAGGAATCCTTGAGAGTGTTGCTGGAGGAAAAATGAAATGAGGTGAAAGAAAACCGTAAAAGCACGTAAAGTGTATTTTGCCCCAGGGGCTAATTGATTTGTGGTGTTGTCTGGAAGTGAAGATACAGAGAAGCAGGTGAGCATGGTAAGTGACATGCACCTACGATGTGTTCATACAAAGCAGATGATCATGTTAAGAAATGAAGAAGCTGATAGACGCTTAAAATCTATAAAGCAGCATTTCAGGAAGTGGTTGTAATTAGCAAAAGTTAATAGGCTTGCAACATGAACACTGAGAAATAACATTGATCAAGCTCGGTAGATTCCAAGTATTGCAGATATCTAATTTGAAGAAGATACGAGAATATTTCGAAGTTATGGGGTGAGTGCGGAAGCAGGTAAGAGAGCTCTGAAGGTTGTAGGAGTTTGTGCAAGATTTTATACAGGTGCCCAGAAATCTTGTGAAGAAAGTTAATCGAAGAAATGGAAAAGTCATCCAGGTAATTGTGGATAAATCCAGAGGGGGGTAAAGTGAGAACTGAAGGTCAAAGTGAAGCCAAGATGCCCTGTGAAGTTGATATGGCTTCATTTGTTATTTTAGAAGAAAGGATAGTATTGAAATGTACAGGTTCTTCTAGAATATCGCCAGTCAGTAGATTCGACTGTAACGTATCTCAATACCACATTAACTATTGGACTATTGAAGGCGGTCATGGAGGGAGATGTCTGACGAAGAGTCTTACCTAATAGATTGATGACTTAAAAATTTCTACTGTCAGTGACAGGCTTTGTCTCGGAGGTTGAATCCCAAATTCTAACGAGAAGACTCCCTGGTCTGGTAATTAAAGGTGTCAAGCCCCACAGTTTAAAGGGGATGTCACACGCGTCAATATCGCTGTCAATGTCGCTCATACGTCACGGATTTTCAGTCGCTCGAGCGACATAAAAGTGACGCAGGAGCGATATTGAAGCGTGTGACCAAGCGATGCAACCAGCGACATGTCGCTGATCGCCGATCGCAGGTTTCACTGCCAGATGTAAAACCTGTCGCTCATCGCTCAGTAGACCTTGTGCATCGCTGCGTGTGACACTAAACTCAGCGACGTATTTTCTATCTTGACAACGTACAAGCGACTAAATAAAATCGCTCGCAAGATGGCGACATCACCGCATCGCTGGGTCATATTGACGCGTGTGACATCTTACCTGCGATCATTGCACATCGCTCAGGCGATTAATAATATGTGACGCATGAGCGATATTGCGGGCGACATTGACACGTGTGACAGGCCCTTTAGACAGAGAGAGTGGCTGTGTGTAAGACAGTGACCAGGTACATTGTGAATGGCCGCTATATATCACAGTGGTGATTATAGACTTAAAAAAAAACTACTGCACATCTATTGAGAAATGATAAAATTAAATCATTACTATGGTAATACTATGGTAATGGTAAAACAAACTCAATATTGTACTGAAATTATAAATAGAAGGTTGAGAAAAAGAAAAATCATTGGAACGTGCCTGAGAAGGATTTTTTTTGACTTGGATAAAGGACAATTCTTGTGGTTTGCAACATTCACTATATAGCATATGCTAGTGCAAGAAGATCTTGAACTAAAAACTTACGGTAATATATATATATATATATAGAAGGATATAGATAAATAATTAATAGGTTTTGTAGATCAAATATGCTGGTCGTGCATACAGTGAAAGTGTATCCACTGTATATAGACAGATGCCAAAAATTTTGACTGCCCCATTATTGTTTTGTTTTTTGTTTATTTGTAAAATGAAGTCCAATTTGTCTTTTTTACTAATTTTTTTGTGTTGTTCCAATATACGCAAACTGGAAAAAACATCTATCACAAGGCATGTGTAATTGTAATAATTTTCCTGGGAGAAATACTTAATTTTCAGGAACTATTTCAGAGGTGCCAACACTTTTGACCATGACTGTATGACTTAACTGTACATCATATGTTGTGAAAGGGTTACAGATTAGTGGAGTAGAAAATATTTGGGGGAAATCTCTGGATCCCAACCATTAGGGATACCATTCCCTATAAAATAATACTTATTCGGTCTGTACCTCATAAAAGCCAATCCTATTGATGTTACTAAAAATTCTGTTTTATTGACTTTATTGCTTGTGCTTATTATAGTGCACATCAGATAAGATGGACACCCAACTACTATTGCCTTTTAACCAATGAAGAAATATGGTGATATGTGTGTTTAGTAAGGATGAGTGGATCTTTTGATGTTCTAATTCGTTGACTTAGCTAAAGTTTTCCAAGAATCTCAGTTCTATAAAGCTTGTAATTGCTTGGAAAATGTATGTGAGGGAGATAAGAGAGATTGAGAACTTCGCTAAGCACAAGAGCTTACATTCTATTAGAGACAGGACCCCGCTGATCATAAGAGATTATGTGGCGCCCCTGCGACCAGGCGGCCACACGGTGAACTGCAGCAGGACAGGTAAGATGGTCATTTCAAAATTACACCCACGCATACACACTCCAACCCTGAGCCAAGTTACACTATGTCAGGCAAGGGGTAGCGGGAGTATCACAAGTGGTGGGAAGAGAGAGCCTTGACAAAGGGGTGGAGGAACAGTAGTAAAATACTGGAGCACTAAGTTGGGTGAGACAATTGAGTGAATCCCTGGAGGGTGGAGGAGTAGGGAAGCCTCCTCAAGCCAAGACACCCTTCACCAGAGTACTGACTACTCAGACAGAAAGAACAATGGGACCCGGAGGCCTTCACCACTAATGGCCGGTCGGGAACCCAAGCTGGAAACCGACTAACACGGGTCACTGGTGGCTGGGCCAGAGAACCAGAAAGCCGGCTCTGTAGATGTGGCCAGGACCGATTCAAGCCCCTAACCACAAGACATTTCAGCAGAGTGCGCAAACTCCAAATTCCCGAGACCTAACTACCGCTACAGAGTAGGACAAAACTATCGTACTAGGGCTGGTGACCATGGCTAGGGAATGACACACCATAGAGCCCGTGATGGCTGGACCGAACCCGTATGCGAGGTAGAGAGAATCGAAAGGCCTGAAAGGTACACAGAGGGGAGTGACGCAGAGGAACTGTTCCCGCTGCAGAAAAGACCTGAACCCGTAACTGCTGAAAGGACCCGGATGCAGGATAATAATTCATAGCAGTCTAAACACACACCTCCTTGTAAAGACCATAAAATTGAGTACTAAATAAAAAGTCCTATATTTCTTAATCAAATGGTGGATTTAATTAAAAAAAGGAATTCTCAGGGGAGCAGCAGAATAAACAGAAGTGCAAAACCTGCCAACTTTTGACCTGATGACAGATTCTCTTTAATTGATTATTGCTTTCAAACTATGAGGGACTTATAACTTTGCAACAACTTTAAATAGATGGCAACTGTTGAACTAAAAAAAAGTATCAATATGGGCCATAGCAGCAATTAAGATCCAAGCATTTTTTATAAGAAAGTTAGACAATAAAACAATCGAATTGGTTGTTACTGGCGACAATGATACTTTTTATTGGAATAAATACTAAGTATAAAGCAATTTGTCCTTTTTCTCCAGAATTGAGGTAAAGCCAATAGAAAGTAGACGTGTCGCCACGCCCTTAGTGACATAATACTTCTTTTTAGGACTGTTCTGATACTGCAATATGGATTAGGAATAATGTATCACAGCATTTTCCATTGTACTTTGAGCTGCTGTATGCATACGTACTGTTTTCCAGACTTGGAAACATGACACATACTATTTATTGTTGTGAATCTGGTATGTTAACTTAGCTGTCTCTTTGAGTTATTACAAAAGCTTTATGTAGGAAACGCTGGACAGGTGCGGTCTTTCTAACAAGTATAACTCAGAGATACAGCTCACACATATTTTCCATATAGGAAGGATATAGAGATGCATATCTAGGACAAATGTTATATTAATGTCTAAAATGGCCCCTTCACTGCACTAGACCACCATGGATTCTAACATAAAGCCCCCAGTGCCCTAGAATAGCAGCTATATTGATATTAACCATTGTTGTGCCCTTGATTATAAGAATTCTAATATTGACCCCTTAACTGATTTAGACCACTAGGGATTCTAACACAAGGAAGTGCCCATGCAGCCATACCATTATTTCTATGTGTAAAAAGGTGCTTACAGGTTTGCTTTGAGTAGTAAAACATACTTTGTCTTGCTCTTTTTTGTGTCGATATTATAAAGATATGAGCGAAAAAGATTTGAAGAGCCCCAATCTAAAGGCCACATCGGCTGTCCATAGCTGCCGGACAAGAGCCTTTGTGAACCTTCTCCTACCTGCCAACATCCCTACTCCTCTACTGATTTGTAGGCTGATGTCATTCTCATTATGTTATGCCACAATCCTGATATCGCATCAGACCTGCTAATCAGAAGAGGTGCCAGGGATACTGGCACTGGTTCAGCAGTCTACCGACTGGGACCCTTGACCAGATTCTTGTATATTTTTTTACTTTGCTCTAACATTTTGTTGAATAAAATTAAATCAGAATTAAATGATGTGCTGCCCTTTTGTGTGTAGTTTTTCATGTGCGGCAAATGTGGTAAGAAGACACTCTTGCCAGCTTTAGGCTTACATGACTTATCAATTGATAAGACTCGCTAGAGTCAAAACCTGTGGGATTTTCTCCTACCTGCCAGGGTATCCACTGCCTGTAACATGAAATTTTAATCAGGAAAAGTAAAGGATTAATTTTAATATTACGGTAATCTGTCTTCCTTAGTTTGCTGGAGGATTATTTGCCTTTACTGATCATAGATTGGGGGTGCTTTTCTGCAGAGGGGATATGATCACTGCACACTGTATTGTATTGCAAGATTTTGGACAACAATCTCCTTACCTCAGTAGGAGCATTGAAGCTGGGTCATGGCTGGGTCTTCCTACATGACAATGTTCTGAAACACACAGCCAATACAACTAAAGAGTGGCTCTGTAAAGGCCCAGGTACACAAATAGATAATTGTGCAGAGATGGTTCGCAGATCTCTGGTTGCAGTGAAATCATGGACACATTCTTACATTTGTACAAAATAGAACAATGTGTCCATGATTTCACTGCAACCAGAGAAAAATCTCTGCACAATTATCTGTGTGTGTAACTGGGCCTTAAGAAGCATTTTAAGATCCTCTAGTGACCTTGCCAGTCTTCAGACCTGAGCCCAAAAGAAAATATTAAGGCTGGCTTCACACCACGGTGTGATCCGGTCCAGGGCTGTCCGGTGTAAACCAGACAGCCTCGGACCAGTTTTTGGCCCCATAATAGCCTATGGGGCCGGATGGAGCCGGATGGCAGCTCTCTGCCATCCGGTTTAATCACTGCGGTGGAATCCGGGAGAATACAGATTATTCTCTCCGGACATAAAAATGTTGCTTGCAACATTTTTTTGTCCGGGGAGAAAAATCTCCCCAATTTGCCGAATCCCAGATTCGCTCAGATTCTCCCTCAATCCTGCCCTCCCTAACATGGGAGACTATGGGGCCGGATTGCCCCGGTCCAGGCGAATCCGGGAACCTGACACTGGCGGCTGCACGCCGCTGATCTTTCAGGACCTCAGCTAGCTCCCTGCCAGCCGTGGTCCTGAATCATTAGCAGCTGCAGCTGCGTCCAGCTGCACACAGGAGGGCACATTTGGCCCTCAGGTTCTGTGTGCTGATCAGGTCCGGGGCTGTCAGGTTCATGCCTGACAGCCCTGGACCGGATCACACCGTGGTGTGAAGCCAGCCTTAGAAGGAGCTGAAACTCAGTGTTGCTCAACAACAGCCCAAAAACCTGAAAGATCTGGAGAAGATCTATATGGAAGAGAGGGCCAAATCCCTGCTGCAGTGTGTGCAAACTTGGTCAAGAACTACAGCAAATGTCTGACCTTTGTGATTGCAAACTAAGGTTTCACTACTAAATATAAAGTTCTGTTTTTATAGATTTCAAATACTTATTATGTGCAAAAAAGGCAAATTATTTATATAAAAATCATACAATGGGATTTTCAGGTTTTTTGGGGGATTCTGTGTCTCACAGTTGAAGCGTACCTACGATAAAAATGACAGACCTCTTCATTCTTTGTTGGTTGGAATTCTTGCAAATTCCGCAAAGTAGCAAAGGCTGGCTTCACACTGCGGTCAGGTCAGGTCAGATCCGGTCAGGTTTAGTATGCCAAAACCAGGAGTGACTCCAAAACCTAGAACAGGTGTCAATATTTCAATTATACTTTTTTTCTGCAAGTTCCTCTCCTGGTTTTGGAACACAAAACCTGACCTGATCTGACCGCAGTGTGAAACCAGCCTAAGATGTTAGTGATTTTTCCTAAGTAAGAACATGAACTGATTTTCATCAGTATTTTGCATCAGATTTTTATTAATGTTTGGTCAGTGTATCTGTCTTTCCCATCAGAGTTTCATAAGTTTTCTTGCATGATGGAGGTTTCTCAAGATTAGCAACTTCCCATCTGGATCAGCAGCATTCTCTGTATTAGTTATTTTATAAAAGTAATAGAATTCAAAGGTACAAAATAAATTGGACTGCAGAAAAATCACTACATTTACATGTAAGTCCAAATCAGAGGAACAAATCCTACGGATGGCAGCCTCCTTAAGGTGAGGGGTATTCACAGGTTGGATTCCAATATCAGGGGAGACAAAATCAGTCAATGGCTGGCTAATATAGACACCAAATGGATTTGGACTCTAGACACTGTACACCCTAGTGGTCTGCATGAGAACATTCATTTTGAATTTTTGGTCCTTGAGATTTTTTTTTTTGCGTGTGACTTGATGTTTTTGCTCATTTTAATTTGTTTTTAATCTATTCACTATTTTAGATACCGTATATACTCATGTATAAGCCGACCCGTGTATAAGCCGACCCCCCTACTTTTGCCCCCAAAAACTGGGAAAACTTATTGACTCGCGTATAAGCCGAGGGTGGACTCCAGCACAGGTATACAACCCCCAGCAGTGAGGTATACAGCAACCTCCCAAGTGGTAGTATACAGCAGCAGCCCCAGTGGTATATACAGCAGCAGCCCCACTGGTAGTATACAGCAGCCCCAGAGGTATATGCAGCCCCAGAGGTATATACAGCCCCAGAGGTATATGCAGCTCCATATGCAGCCCCAGAGGTATATACAGCCCCATATGCAGCCCCAGGAGGTATATGCAGCCCCAGAAGTATATACAGCCCCATATGCAGCCCCAGGAGGTATATGCAGCCCCATATGCAGCCCCAGAGGTATATACAGCCCCATATGCAGCCACAGGAGGTATATGCAGCCCCAGGAGGTATATGCAGCCCCCCCCATCTATATACAGGCCCCCCACCGCAATCCTGTAAAGGAAGAGATTAGTATACTTATCCCTCCGCTGTCCCGCCGCCGCCGCCATCACGCTCCTCCATTTTCATCCAGCGTCTTCCGTCTTCTTTCAGCTTCCTCCTCTGTCGCGCCGGCAATGACGTCATTGCCTGCGACCATCGGAGGAACCCGGAAGAAGACGGAAGACGCTGGATGAAGATGGAGGAGCGGCGGCGGGACAGCGGCAGTGGGACAGCGGAGGGATAAGTATACTAATCTCTTCCTTTACAGGATTGCGGCGGGGGGGGCCTGTATATAGATCGGGGCACTATATACTGTATACTTTGTATACAGTATACAGTGACTCGCGTATAAGCCGAGGGGGTAACTTTTCAGCCCAATTTTTGGGCTGAAAAACTCGGCTTATGCGCGAGTATATACGGTATATGAATATCTTGCCTAAATAATATCTCAGTGGACAAGAAATATTGATGCAGCTGCCTTGAAGAAATAATCAAGGATGGATGTGAAAATGGACTCTATCTATGGATAAGTGACATGCAAACTGGATCTTATGATACTTGCTGTTTGTGTGATGAAAAACATCAATATTTTTCAGTTTTTCATATATCATTTTAATTTTGTACCTGAATGTGCACTATAATAATTATGTTTATTATATTACTATCTTAAATTATTGATCTACTGACCTATTATTAGGCACGCCTGTTGTACGTCATACATTGTCATATGGGCGCCATAGTGATTATATCATATACAAGGGCATACATCTTTTCTTTCTTCTCCTTGGATAAATGTGCCATTCTTCTATGACCAGGTAACTACACTAACTGTGAGAAAACTGTGAGAAAGCATGCGCGGCTGGGAAATGCGCACCTCCCGTCCTGCAGCGTCTCTATGCACTGTGTATGCCGTGTGATCACGCAGCAACTGATGCAAGACTACGCTCCCATGGCTGGATTTCATTCTTAATCCCCTTCCTGTCTGTCTGACACCGCCCCCAGATGAAGGCTGAACTGAAAGGAACGTTAGGGGGGTACCTGTTTTAATTCCTACGCGATTACTTCCCTACATAATTTATGATAATTATCTAAGCCACAGCACCATGTAAAAAACTTATAGCCTTACCATACCAGTCTTAGATACCTGCAGAGCAACACCCTTGAGGTGAAACCAGCGTGTCTAATATAGCACATTTATGTTAACCATCTTATGCAAACTGTGATTACAAAAAGGCCCTGTGGTTGTATGATCCACTCCAGACCTATCACTGTGGAATTTGGCTATATTTTAAAATCTCTTGTTTATCTATTTGATGTCAATCAAATTTTTTTTATATTTTTAAAAAAATTAAACATATTAAGTGTAACTACTCCAACCCTCTCATGGTATAGAATGTTGAAAAAGGAATTAGAATGAATTATGCGGAACTATAATGTAAAAAACAAGTAGTTGTCTGGGTGTTATATTTGACACCGATCTCTCCTTCTCCTCCCACACGCAATCTCTCGTCCGCTCCTGTCGCTTACACCTGAAGAATATCTCTAGAGTCCGCCCCTTTCTCACCCTGGAAACAACAAAAACCCTCACAGTGGCCCTAATCCATTCCCCGCCTTGACTATTGCAACTCTCTATTAAGCGGCCTCCCCCTCACCAGACTTTCTCCTCTCCAGTCCATCCTTAATGCAGCAGCCAGGATCACCCATCTGGCCAATCGTTACTCAGATGCCTCTGCTCTGTGCCAGTCATTGCACTGGCTGCCCGTATACTACAGGATCAAATTCAAATTGCTTGTTCTCACCCACAAAGCTCTTCACAGTGCAGCTCCCCCCTACCTCTCCTCCCTCATCTCTGTCTATCACCCCACCCGCTCTCTACGTTCCTCAAATGACCTTCAACTAACATCTGCACTAATCCGATCCTACCACTCCCGGCTCCAAGACTTTTCCAGAGCTGCACCAAACCTCTGGAATGCTTTACCCAAAGAAATCAGGACTATCCACAACTTGCATGGCTTCAGACGATCCCTAAAGACGCATCTTTTTAAGGCGGCCTATCATACTCCCTAACATGTCCATTGTACTGTAGACAGTGAATGGGCTATCCTCTGGACATCATTCTTCTACAAACTCCACCAAACCATAAAGGTCTACACAGACTGATGACCATTCATGTAAGCTTAGCCCTATACCCCATTTCCTCAAGATGCCTGGACCATCAGTGCAATAAGCCCCGGCACCTTGTACAACCCCTATCCCGTTGTAGATTGTAAGCTCTTTTGAGCAGGGTCACCTTCATTTCTTGCTTTATTTATTGTATTTTTTTTCCACATTGATTCTATGCCTATCGTTTTTGTATCAATGATTGTACTGTATTTGTTCTCTATTGTAATTACTTACTGTATATTTTCTGTACGCTAACCCTACATTGTAAAGCGCTGCGGAATATGTTGGCGCTATATAAATAAAGCTTTATTATTATTATATTGTTATTACTTGCATAACTGTCCAAATAGCGAGTCCAATGTTAGTGAATTAATCATAGGCTTTGCCCTCACACATCTGGCTATAAAATGAGCATTTCTGAGACAGGGCGGGAGGGTGGGCTTTTTTTTTTTGTTTTCATTGCATATAAAACCTGGCTGTATCCCCCAGAGAGATCCTAACATTCAATCTGCTCTCACTGGGGTGCCGACTACCATTGTCTACTGAAGGGAGGCGGCAATATGTGTCAGATCATTCACGATCGACACATCACACATGAGCATCAGTGATACTCGCCGAGTAATGAGTATCACGAATACCATACTATCCATGCGAGTGAGGAATAGTAATGAGTATATTCGTTCATCACTAATGACACAGGGACAGCATTTGAGTATATGGTTTTTTTTTCACAGAGCCACTCACTTTTAAGGACGAAATCTGATGATTCTGACTTTCCTTCTTTGCAGACAATCAGTCTGAGAAAAAATCCATGGGAACCATAGACTGTAATGGCTATGCATTACTATTACTGTATATGTGTGAAAATGAAAGATAGAACACATATTTTAAACATAGACATCTGATTGAAGGCTGAGGGATTCAATCCTAAGGGGCTAATCTTGTCAAATCAATTTGATTACATTCTATGAGCAGACGACTAGTTCTGCATATTGCTATTGTCATTAAGGCTGGCTTCACATTAGCGTTTGTGTCTGCATGCTGATGGCATGCAGACACAAACGCTGTCAGAAGCAGTGTCCAAATGATGTGTCCGCAGCGGATAATGTCCGCCTGCGGACACATGACTATGGAGCCCGGCAGCCAATCGGCGCTGTCCGGGGGCGGGCCGGGGGCGGAGATCAGCGCCGGAGATCTCCGCCCCCCCCGGCCGCCGGTAAGCTCCGGGACTGTCGGCGGGGAGAACAGCTGATCTGAGAGCTGTTTGAATCTTCCCGCGCCGACACTGAGAGGAGATGTCGGCGCGGGAAGATTCAAACAGCTCTCACATCAGCTGTTCTCCCCGCCGACATCGCTAGGAGATTACAGGCGGCGGGGAGAAGGAGGACAGCAGAGGCTGAGCTGATCTCCCGGTGGCCGTCGGTGAGCTCCTGTGACATCACCGGCGGCCACTGGGAGATTTTTCAATGGGTCCGCAGCGTTCTCCTGCGGTGTCATGCAGAGGACACTGCGGACCCATTGAAGCCAATGCATTTTTTGTACGCTTGGGGACGCTTGCTGATTGTCCAAGCTCCCCAAACGCACAAAAAAACCCAACATGCTGCGTCCCGGGTGCGGATGCTGGACACCGGAAGCAGCAGATATCGTCCGCATCCGCACCCGAACGCAGCAAACGCAGGCACCATGCGTTCCTATGTTAAACATAGGAACGCAGTGCGCATGCGTTTGACTGCGTATGGGAACGCAGCAATACGCTGCCTTCCCATACGCAAATGTGAAGGCAGCCTAACACTGGTGGACATGGACAGACATGCTGTGATAAACACCTCGCTGTCAATGCATAATCTCTATTGAGAAAAACAACCAACCATGGTATCAATCTACAGTGTTGGCCAAAAGTATTGACACCCCTGCAATTCTGTCAGATAATACTCAGTTTCTTCCTGAAAATGATTGCAATTACAAATTCTTTGGTATTATTATCTTCATTTAATTTGTCTTCAATGAAAAAAAAAACAAAAAGAATTGTCCTAAAGCCAAATTGGATATAGTTCCACACCAAACATAAAAAAGGGGGTGGACAAAAGTATTGGCACCTTAAGAAAAATCATTTGATGCTTCTCTAATTTGTGTAATTAACAGCACCTGTAACTTACCTGTGGCACCTAACAGGTGTTGGCAATAACTAAATCACACTTGCAGCCAGTTGACATGGATTAAAGTTGACTCAATCTCTGTCCTGTGTCCTTGTGTGTACCACATTGAGCATGGAGAAAAGAAAGAAGACCAAAGAACTGTCTGAGGACTTGAGAAACCAAATTGTGAGGAAGCATGAGCAATCTCAAGGCTACAAGTCCATCTCCAAAGACCTGAATGTTCCTGTGTCTACCGTGCGCAGTGTCATCAAGAAGTTTAAAGCCCATGGCACTGTGGCTAATCTCCCTAGATGTGGACGGAAAAGAAAAATTGACAAGAGATTTCAACCTAAGATTGTGCGGATGGTAGATAAAGAACCTTGACTAACATCCAAACAAGTTCAAGCTGCCCTGCAGTCCGAGGGCACAACAGTGTCAACCCGTACTATCTGTCGGCGTCTGAATGAAAAGGGACTGTATAGTATGAGACCCAGGAAGACCCCACTTCTTACCCCGAGACATAAAAAAGCCAGGCTGGAGTTTGCCAAAACTTACCTGAGAAAGCCTAAAATGTTTTGAAAGAATGTTCTCTCTTTTTGGGCAAAGGCATCAACATAGAGTTTACTGGAGAAAAAAAGAGGCATTCAAAGAAAAGAACACGGTCCCTACAGTCAAACATGGTGGAGGTTCCCTGATGTTTTGGGGTTGCTTTGCTGCCTTTGGCACTGGACTGCTTGACCGTGTGCATGGCATTATGAAGTCTGAAGACTACCAACAAATTTTGCAGCATAATGTAGGGCCCAGTGTGAGAAAGCTGGGTCTCCCTCAGAGGTCATGGGTCTTCCAGCAGCACAATCACCCAAAACACACTTGAAAAAGCACTAGAAAATGGTTTGAGAGAAAGCACTGGAGACTTCTAAGGTGGCCAGCAATGAGACCAGACCTGAATCCCATAGAACACGTGTGGAGAGATCTAAAAATGGCAGTTTGGAGAAGGCACCCTTCAAATATCAGGGACCTGGAGCAGTTTGCCAAAGAAAAATGGTCTAAAATTCCAGCAGAGCATTGTAAGAAACTCATTGATGGTTACCGGAAGCGGTTGATCGCAGTGATTTTGGCTAAAGGTTGTGCAACCAAGTATTAGGCTGAGGGTGCCAATACTTTTGTCTGGCCCATTTTTAGAGTTTTGTGTGAAATGATCAATGTTTTGCTTTTTGCTTCATTCTCTTTTGTGTTTCTTCATTGAAGACAAATTAAATGAAGATAATAATACCAAAGAATTTGTGATTGCAGTCATTTTCAGGAAGAAACTGAGTATTATCTGACAGGATTTCAGGGGTGTCAATACTTTTGGCCACAGCTGTACTTTGTTAAAAGGAAGTACTACAAAAAATGAAAATCTAACCTTTGTCTTTATTCAAATGTAAATACAATATATAGATAAAATAAAGGCCACTTCACACACTACAACATCGCTAAAGATGTCGCTGCAATGTCACAGGTTTTGTGACGTAACAGCGACCTCTCCAGCGACGTTGGAGTGTGTGACATGCACCAGCGACCTGGCTCCTGCTGCGAAGTTGCTGATCACTACACGTCGCTCAGGACCATTTTCTTGTCCTTGGACTCCCGCTGGTCAGCATGGATCGGTGTGTTTTGACAACCATTATTATTAATTTATATAGCGCCATTATATTCCATGGCGCTTTACATGTTAAAAAGGGCAGACTAGGACAAGTAACATAGTAGCAATACAAGTAACAATAAATGTTGACAATTCAGTTGTACAGAAACAAGAGGGGAGAAATCCTGTCCACAAAGGCTCACAGTCTACGAGGGGCGGGTGGGGATACAGTAGGAGGGGGAAATTCCAGTCATGAGGCGGTGTGGTGGACCGGGTCTTATTGCAGGTGGTAGGCTTGGCGGAACAGGTGGGTCTTCAGGCTTTTTTTAGAAGGTTCCCAGGGTAGGAGAATGTCTGATGTGTTGGGGCAGTGAGTTCCAGAGTCGGGGTGAAGCACGGGAGAAATCCTGTATGCGGTTGTGCGAAGAGGAGATGAGGGGGAGTAGAGGAGAAGCTCTTGGGAGGATCGCAGGTTGCGTGAGGGTAGGTAACGGGAGACCATGTCAGAGATGTATGGAGGGGACAGGTTGTGAATGGCTTTGTATGTCATGGTTAATGTTTTAAACCGGGATCTCTGGGAAGCAGGGAGGCAATGAAGGGCTTGGCAGAGGGGGGAGACAGGGGAGTAGCGGGGAGACAGATGGATTAGGCGGGCAGCGAAGTTCAAGATAGATTGGAGAGGTGCAAGGGAGGTATTAGGGAGACCGGTGAGCAGGAGGTTGCAGTAATCGAGGCGGGAGATGATGAGAGCGTGAATAAGGGTTTTAGCAGTGTCGTGGTCAAGGAAAGTGCGGATCCTATAGATGTTTTTGAGCTGAAGTCGGCAGGAGGTGGCGAGGGCCTGGATGTGGGGCTTGAAGGAGAGGGAAGAGTCAAGGATAACCCCGAGGCACTTGGCATGGGGGACTGGAGAGAGAGAGCAGTCGTTGAGGACGATGGACAGGTCAGGTAGTAAGGGGGAGCGTCTTGGGGGGAAGACTATGAACTCGGTTTTGTCCATGTTCAGCTTAAGGAAGCGAGCAGAGAAGAAGGATGAGATGGCGGACAGGCAGTGTGGAATTTTTTGGATAGAAGGGAGGCGATGTCAGGACCAGACAGGTAGATTTGGGTGTCGTCAGCGTAGAGGTGATATTGGAGGCCATGGGACTCAATGAGTTCACCTAGGCCGAGAGTGTAGATTGAGAACAGTAATTGTCAAAAAACCGAGCCCTGGGGGACCCCGACAGATAGGGGGTAGGGCGAGGAGGATGTGTGGGAGTGGGTGACGCTGAAGGTGCGGTCCGTTAAGTATGAGGAGATTCAAGAGAGGGCAAGGTCCGTGATGCCAAGAGATTCCAGGATCTGTAGTAGAAGGGAGTGGTCAACAGTGTTGAAGGCGGCTGACAGGTCGAGGAGGAGGAGAACAGAGTAGTGGCGCTTGCTTTTGGCAGTCAGTAGGTCATTTGTGACTTTGGTCAGGGCTGTTTCAGTGGAGTGGAGGGGTCGGAAGCCAGATTGCAGGCGGTCAAAGAGGGAGCAGGAGGAGAGGTGAGAGGACAGCTCAGAGTGGACATGCTGTTCAAGTAGTTTAGAGGCGAAAGGGAGGAGAGATATGGGGCGGTAGTTGGAGACAGTTGTGGGATCGAGGGAGGGTTTTTTGAGGATGGGTGTGATCAAGGCGTGTTTGAAGGCTGAGGGAAAGGTGCCGGTGGTAAGTGATAGGTTGAAAAGATGAGTTAGGGCTGGGATGATAACGGAGGTGAGGTTGGAATGAGGTGGGATGGGAGTGGGTCGTGGGCGCTGGTGGTGAGGTGTGATTTTGACAGGAGGGAGGAGAGCTGGTCTTCAGTTATAGGGGGGAAGCAGTTGATGGAAGTAGAGAGCAGTATAGGTGAAAGGGGAGGCTGTGGGGACAGTGGATCAAAGCTGTCTCTGATTCTGTCAATCTTTTCTTTGAAGAAGGAGGCAAAGTCTTCTCCAGAGATAAGGGGAGAGGGAGGGGGAGCAGGCTGGCGGAGTAAGGAATTGAAGGTTTTGAAAGGTTGCTTGGGATTGTGGGACAGGGAGGTTATTAGGGATAAGGGAAAGGTTTGTTTGGCGGTGGCTAAGTGCAGTCTTGAAGGTGATGAGGGACTGTTTGAACAGTGCAAAATGCTCAGTGGAAGGTGATTTTTTTCCATCGCCTCTCGGCGACCTGGATGCCCGTCTCAGGTCTTTAGTGAGGGTGGTGTGCCAGGGTTGCCTATTAGTGCGTGGAGCGTGGTGTGTGAGGGGGGCTGCTAGGTTGAGTGCCTTGGTTAATGTGGTGTTGTAGAGGGTGGTGGCAGTGTCTGTGTCACGTATAGATGTTATGTTGGCGAGAGGGAGAAGGGATTCTGAGAGTGAGTGTAGATCAATGTGTTTTAGGTTTCTGCGGGGATGATCAAGTTTGCGGAGAGGAGGTGATGTAGTAGGGGAGGAGAGGGCGGAAAAGGTCAGCAGATTGTGGTCAGACAGGGTGAGGGTTGAGTTTGTGAGATTAGTAAGGGAGCAAAGACGGGTAAAGATGAGATCCAGCGTGTGGCCATCTTTGTGGGTGGCAGAGGAGGACCATTGGGAGAGCCCGAAGGAGGAGGTCAGGGAAAGAAGTTGAGAGGTGGTTTGGTGGGCAGTGTCAATGGGGATATTGAAATCGCCCATAATGATGGTGGGGATGTCAGTAGAGAGGAAATGAAGTAGCCAGGTGGTAAAGTGGTCGAGGAAGGTGGGGATGGATCCAGGGGGGCGGTAGATGACAGCTAGCTGGAGGTTACAGGGGGAGAAGATGCGGACAGAGTGGGCTTCGAAAGATGGGAGAGTAACAGAGGGGGGTAATGGAATAGGGGCGAAGGAGCAGGTGTCGGATAGGAGTATGCCGACACCTCTGCCATGTTTGTCAGAGGGGCGGGGTGTGTGGGAAAGATTGAATCCGCCGTAGGATAGTGCAGCAGGGAAGGCCATGTCGGAGGGGGTGAGCCAGGTCTCTGTGATGCCAAGGAATGAGAGTTTATTAGAAATAAAGAGTTCATGGATGTCTGTGAGCTTATTACAGACTGAGCAGGCGTTCCAGAGTGCGCCTGGCAGGGAGATTAATGGAGCAGGGGCTGGGGGGATGGGTCTAAGGTTGGTCAGGTTGCGAGGGTGGGTGATGGTGGGGTAATGAGAGTTGGTGATGGGACGTGGGGGTGGGGTGTAGGTGACTGTGGGGATGTGGCGGGGGGGGGCCGGGATTAGGGGAAATGTCGCCAGCGAGTGGGAGGAGCAGGGAGAGGGTTAGCAGGTGGGAGCATGAGAGTTTACGTGGTGGGCGTGCCTGATTGGAGATGAAGAATTGAAAGTGCATGAATAGTTCAGAGGAGTGGGTGAGGTGGTTAGGTAGGATGGAGGGTGAGAGAAGTACTTTGTTGCTGGGTGGAGGGATGAGCGGGGGTAGCAGGAAGTGGAGAAGGATGGGAGTGAGAGTGCAAAGGAGGGGATACATTGTGGATGGTGAGCAGGGGATGGGAGTAGCGTGGGTCAGATGCAGTGGGAAGAAGAGCTGTAGTGGTGGGTGAGAGGTCAGTAGTGATGAGTTGTCTGGGGTTTACATAGTGAATACATAATTGCAGTACAAGTTAACAAATTGCATATCTGTTTGTTTGTCTTGCATGACTTACCCGTTTCCTGCCCCGTTTAACTGCACTTCTACGGTTGGCACTTATGCTGTTGGTATGATTGCAAGACCCCGCATGATTGCACCCCTTTAGGTGGCTCTACATATATAGTGAGCTTCTACTTAGATCTGGGTCTATTACACTTGTTAATCAATCAAAGAAACTCAGCACAGCAGAAGGTAATAAATGCAAGACAAATAAACAAGAGTTTCTGGCCATCCTGGGTCATAAACACTGTGGTGAAATCACGACCACCGAACCTGGCAGCTCCACAGCGCCTCCTGTTAAACCCAGGTCAGTCAGAGAACTGCCTGAGGATAAAGAAGGGCCGCAGCTGCCTTGCCTGTGCTGGTTTATTAAGGCACCTCTCAGTGAGTGTGGTATATGCCTTCTAGCCCGCAGCTAGAAGCACATATAATCTCCTCCACCCCGTCACTGCCAGAGGCCCTGAATAACCCCAAGCACAAATGCTGCCACCATCTTCTCGTTTAATATAAGTCCGGTCCGTGGTCGGGCTTATATTGGGTCAGAAACCAACCCAGGTAGCGTTAAATGAGCACACCGACGTGGGAATCGTGATCAAGATAAACAGAGCAACTCGAGATTAAATTTATATATTTAATCACCCTAATGGTACACTAGATATTAATATTTACAGTTATTATTCAGATGTTACAAATATTACAGTCAGATATGCCAATAAAAGGGTAAATGGAATACACAGAATTACATACACATGTGAGCAGTTACCTTAGTGCTGATGGCACCACAAGGGCAGCGTGGCACCAATCTGTTCCTTGGGTAATCTCTGGCCTTGGTGGAATAATGCCCATTCAGAAGAAATACACTATAGAGATGGGGCAGAGGATTGTTATACACTATGGGCTGACCCCTGTCTCCACCCATCTCACACCCCTGGGATGTCTCACAATTCCCACCCCTCTAAGTGGAGATAGACACCCAAATTCTATAATGTTCCCTAGCCTTGTCCATCGGCATCACAGACAGAAGACAATACTTTCATATTTTTAGTTATGATTTTATCTTTGTCTGGATATGAAACATGGCTACTCTGGGGACACCCTACTAGCCAATATCCTGTTTACATGGTTTACAGTTATCCTACATTCATGTGAATACCAGGCTTGTCACCGTCTAGACGTCACAATCATGGATCTACGCTTGCCATGTTCATAGACAGCACAGCTCATGAAATAATAATGTTATATTCACGACTCCGTCCTGTCTTCCTGGCTTTCCTCTGCCACTGGCCTTAAGGGGATTTGGGAAGTGTCACCTAATGTCCAGTTCCCTAACAGATTACCATATCAAAGTTGAGGAAGAATCTTTTTGTGGGCCAGTTGGCTGACTTGTTCATGCTAATTACTGTGCTATTTGCCAGAGATGAAGGACTTCTGCCTTGCAAGGGTGGGGGCTTATCTCCTTGTGAGTGAGATGTGCCTTATCAATTGCTTTCTGGGAGGAATGGAATATGGGGGATATGGCAATATTTCTTACCAATTCATCACACCACCCCCTCTTAGACGGCGCTAGGGGATGGCACATTCCTGTGTCTCCCCGTGCGCCGTCCACTACCTCCCCTTGGCGGTATAACCCATCAGCGTTACAGTGGTCAAGGTCACTCTTGTGGCAAATGGTGAAGTTGTGTTCCTGGAGCGCAAGGCTCCCATGTAACAACCTTCCATTCGTCACGGGGACCGTGTGTAGCCGCTGAGGGGGTTGTGGTCTGTCCCCACGATGGAGTGGCGTCCGCACAAGTGTGGCTGCAGACACTGCGAGGCGGCTCACACCATTGCCGGAAACTCCCCTTTCCATCGTGGAGCAGGCCGCCTCCCTCAGTGGATCCCACAGTACCCTCTCTTCTCTGGTGGTGGAGACGGCCGTCTCCGCGAGGCGGCTTGGCACCTCAGGACTGGCACTCACTGGTAGTGCAGTCTCAAGCCCCTGGCTAGGCATAGCCAGAAGTGGTGCAAAGGCCACACTCCCACAGAGACCCTCTGGGACCTGTTCTGGGTCAGACATGGGTTCAGTTATCCCTTGACAGAGTGAGGGCCCAGAAAGCAGTGTGTGACCTGCATTCTCGCTCCTCAGTCCAGGGACGACAGCGACTTGGACAGCTGTCTCCCCGTGGGATAACGTCACCTTCCCATCGGCCCTACTGGCCTGTAAAAACTCTTTCCCGTCATGCTGACAGGCCGGGTATACAGCTTTTCCATCATCCTGACAGGCCAGGGATACAGCTTTCCCATCATCCTGACAAGTTAAAGGCAGCACCTGCCTCTCATCTTGACAGGTCACGGGAAACGTGTCCCCGCCCCTCTGACAGGTGTTGGGCACTGAGGTCCCATCACTCTGACAGACAGGGAGTACCTCTATGGCACCCGGACAGGGTATAGGTACAACTTTCCCATAGTCCTGACTGGTTGGGGGTACTATTTTCCTATCATCCAGACAGGTTATAGGCTTGACCCGCCCATCCCCTTGACTGGCTGTAGGAACATCTGCCCCACTGCCCCAACACGGTATGGGAATCGCCTCCCCATCTCCGTGGCAGTCAGTGAGCACAACTGCAAGTTGGTCCCTGGGCCACACCTCTGGTGACCCATGTCGGACCGGTACCTTGCACAGCCGTCCTTGGTCCCAGACCACCTGCTTGAGGCCCGAGTCCAAGGGAGGCTGTGCCACCCGCTCCTTGAGCGCTTTCAGGCTGATGTCAACTCCTGACTCCACCTGACACCCTTGACGAGACGTGGTCAGCGAAGAAGAAACTGCCACTTTCTCTGTCAGTTCCACGGGACCTTTCTCCTGGACTCCGTGTAGACCTTCCCCATTGCCCTGACAGGTTATGGGGACCGCATCCCCATCCCCCTGGCAGCCAGTGGGTACAATTACCGGTTGGTCCCTGGGCCACACCTCCGGTGACCCCTGCTGGACCGTTAGCTGGTACAGCCGTTCTAGGTTCCGGACCACCTGCTCGTGGTCAGAGTCCGAGAAAAGCTGTGCCACCTGCTCCTGGAGAGCTTCCAGGCGGTCGCCAGCCCCTGACGCCACCTGACACCCCTGACAAGACGTGGTCAGCGAAGAAGAAACTGCCACGTCCTCTGCCAGTTCCCTGGGACCTGTCTCCTGGCCTCCGTCTGACTCGGCAGCCACTTGGTCTGAAGGGGAGAAGCCACTGAACCTCCGCGAGGCCCCCTGGGCTCCAGCACCCCCACTCCTGGTGACAGCGGCTATGACCGCTGCAACCATGGGCAGTGCCTGCTTCCCCTCCACTCCTGACCAAGTCGCCGGTTCAGGCGGACCATCCTGGCCTCCTGACATCCCGGTGGTGGGGGGTTCCTGCCCTGGGATCTCACCTGGTGGCTTCACTTCTCCTGTGACAGCCCCGTACTCCCCGACATGTTCCACCCCTTGCAGCTCCTCAGAGCGCAGCGTCTGGGCCTTACCTGGCAGCACCACATTCCCTGTGGGTACTCCGACCTCGATCGTTGGCTCCTTGGCTACAATACCTTGCTGCTTACAGCAGAGAGCAGTGTCACAGCCATCGGTGTCTGCTCCCCCCGCAGCTCTCAGCCCCCTCTGTCTGCCCTCTGAGAACAAAAGGTGTGCTGGCTGATCCTGGCCTAAGGCCATTCTACAATTCCCTTTATCTTCCTCCCCCCTCCCGCCTGTCAGTGTCAGTCCTGGGTGTGCTGTGTTGTGTGGAGTGTCATTGCAAACATCATCAACATCATCATTAATAACATCATCCCCATCAACACTTTCAATATTGGACAGTACACATTCTGGTGGATCAGAACTGGGGGGGTCAGTGGCCACATACTTGGACACTAGCTGCCCCAAGTCCGACCCAAGCAATATATTCGCCGGGATATTAGCAGAGACCCCCACCTCCCTCACTCCCCTCCCCACACCCCAGTCCAGATAAACCCTGGCAACAGGCAATGCGGGTTCCACGCCTCCAATTCCGGAGACGGCGAGGGACTTTCCGGGGATCAAGTCCTGGGGGGAGACCATTTCAGGTCCCACCAAAGTCCGTTCAGCGCCGGTGTCCCGCAGTCCCATGGCCACTGAGCAGCCTATGGTGACGGGTTGAAAATTGTCCAGGGACCTACCACCACCCCCACCCACACACAAAACAGTGGCCGTTTGCTGGGTCGAGGACGGGGCCTGTTGGCGCTGAGGACACATGTCCTTGAAGTGTCCTGGTTGGTTGCAGAGATGACACCGTCTGGGTTCTGCTGCCAACCTGGAGAGGGGAACAGGGGGTAATAGAGGGGCTGCCCCCTGCATTCTGGGGGCCGGGGTCACGGGTGCAGGGTTGGTCTTACCTCCTCTCCAGGTGCTGCTGATGGTCCTCCTGGTCTCAGGTACTCGGTTGTTCGTGTACTCGTCCGCCAGGACCGCTGTCTCACAGGCCCCCTTCGGTTTCCGGTCGCGGATGAACTGTTGGAGGTCCTCGGGACAGTTCCACAGGAATTGCTCCATCACGAACAACTCCTGGATCTCCTGGGCTGTGCTGCGCTCCAAACCTTTGATCCAGTGGTCAACTGCTCTCAGG